>CAWUFW010009570.1:0-600000 GCA_963921515.1 Calotriton arnoldi | reverse complement strand
ATTCACTGAAAAAACCATAGGTTTCAGGCACGTTATAGTTAGAAATTAGCATTTAAAAAACCTTTGAAATTCACTGAAAAAACCATAGGTTTTAGGCACGTTATAGTTAGAAGTTAGCATTTAAAAAACCTTAGAAATTCACTGAAAAAACCATAGGTTTTAGGGAAAGTTATAGTTAGTTGGACATTTCACTCGTACAAAACCAGAGAAATTCCCCGTTATAGTTAGTTCAGCTAACTATAACTCGCGCCCCGCAATGCACTGCTGATGACGTCACATATTACATCACTCATGACATGGTCAGTGACATCACTGATGACATCACTGATGACATCACTGATGACATCTCAAATGACATCACTGATGACACCATCCATGTGATAAATTGATGCATCTTCTCACACCCTAATATAACCTTTGATACACCCACTCTAAATTACAGACTGCCATTGTCAAAACCATAAACACTCCAACACCAATAACTACATACCCACTCACTGATTCTTAGGTTTACACACACATCCACTCACTCACCCGTACAGTCACTCATACTTATGGTCACTCAGTACAGGACTATCATATGCACTCATACACCTATATAGAAACTCACACACCGCCACTCATCCATAGAGGTACTCACACACCTAGTCAGTCATGCAAATAATTAATCACACTGCCATTTACTCACCTATACAGTTATACACACACCAGCTCAATTACTCATACAAATACTAGCACATTCTTACGCTCTTATACAATCACTGATACAAGCACACACTCATCCATACAGCCACTCTCACAATCACACACTCTCACTTATAGCCATTTATGTACTCCAACACACATATATACTGCTTTTCACATATGTAGTTACTCACACATGTACCACTGAGATATACATTCACTCACTAACACACCCATACACACACTCACCCACCCATACAGTCCATCACAGATGCACTCTTGAAACCATGCACCCAGTGAATCACCCACTCACACATCTATGCACAGAGTCACACACACCCTACCCACACAAACACTCAGGCACCCATACAGATACTCAGACAACCAATCAATAACTCATATAGACACTCATGTAGCTATTCGCAAACCCATGCAGCCACTTACACAACAACAGACGGATACAGACATTCACACAGTTTAGTCACTAACCCATGCATTCAGTAAGATACGTTTAATGTCTCACTTATAGAGTCAGTCACGCACCTACTAAATCATCCATTCAGACACTTATACACCCACTCATTCTCCAATACGCCTTTCCCGATATATATTAAACATATTTAAACTTTACAGAAGCACACAGTCACTGGATGATGTCATCAGTGATGTCATCAGTGATGTCATTTGAAATGTCATCAGTGATGTCATCAGTGATGTCACTGACCATGTCATGAGTGATGTAATATGTGACGTCATCAGCAGTGCATTGCGGTGGCGCGAGTTATAGTTAGCTGAACTAACTATAACAGGGGAATTTCTCTGGTTTTGTACGAGTGAAATGTCCAACTAACTATAACTTTCCCTAAAACCTATGGTTTTTTCAGTGAATTTCTAAGGTTTTTTAAATGCTAATTTCTAACTATAACGTGCCTGAAACCTATAGTTTTTTCAGTGAATATATATATATATATATATATCAAAACCAGTACAGCATTTTTGAAATTGTGAACGAAGGATACAAGGGCATGTGAATACAACATAAGCAGTTATAAAATGCTACCCATCACCATATAAAACAGTAAAATTGATTGTACATATTTGAGGTTAGAAAAAAAAACATTAGTTGTCAAAAACAAGCTATCAGCCAATCGGCTTAGCATAGGGCTCTAATGGACTTAACAAGCTAATGCAATAATTTACAATTTACCCAGTCCTAAGAATGGTATGGAGGGTATGTGTGCCCAGTTCCTGGTGGGGATGAAGGGTGAGTTTGGCATACAACCAACTCAACAGCTACGACCCTTTCTATGCTAGTAGTTGAACAGTTTTCCTCCTCTGTCGCCACATAGCAAATAGGTCTTGATACTGCGAACACAATGTGTTTGCTAGTGTCTGTTTGTAGAATTCTATGAGCTTCCACATGCTGTCTGGTTCCTAGATTCCTGCAGACTGGGATTTGCCATTTCGCCCTGGCCTTACTATAATCAGGACAAAAAAGAGGGCATGGCCACAGTTTCTTCTCCATAACCACAGGACAAACAAGCCATCGGGTTAACTGAGAACGCCCATTTCGACATATAGGTACATAGTGGAAGGGACCCATGTCTGAATTGTACATATAGCTTTCTGACCAAATTCGGTTTGGTTTAATCTAGAAACTGTTCGGTTTTATAAAAAGCCCTTTCAGGTTGAAAATTGTATTAAAGGGAAAACAGCTGTTTGGTTAACTTTCCTGCCTCCCTTTAAAAGTAAAAGGGGAAACATAATGGGAGATATCGAGTCAGATAGCTGTCCTATAGTGCTGAATTTTGACACTGCACCTTTAAGCTAGCAAACTTCCTATCATGCTTTGCACAGGCAATGGCTTCAGTTTTTCCCAACCAAAGTGTAACAGATCCAACATCACTATGTTCTGTCAGTTTGACCTTTTCCCACTAAAATCTTTCATACTTCAGGATTTCATTTCACAATCACCCAGTTTCTTTTAGAAGCAAAATCTTGGGGCACTTTTTCCCCTGAAAACACCCCGTTTTTAATCTTGTTTTCCCGGCAAAATCCCTTCAAGTTTCTTTAAGTACTGGTACATTGAGGAACGAGGCTGAGAAAAGACCCGCCATTCTTTATGTGGTTTCTCTGTCCAGATTGGCTTATTGTGAAAGAGAACAAATTTTGTCAGCAGATGACCTAAAGGACCCTTAAATAAAGGGAAGGCATCAGCCTACGAAAAAGCATGATGCCAGAAGGATTCCAGCAATCAGAGCTGCAAGGACCGAACAGGCTGGGAAGAATAGCGAGCGGGCCCATTCTGTTGTAGCCATCGTACCTCACCCAAGGATGCCCAATGAGGCAGAGCCAGGTAAAGGTGCAGAAAAGCAAAACCTCATTGCTACTCAATTTCAAGAGGATCGACATAGAAATAAGTTACACTCGCAACCTGCTTACTGTCAAAGACAGAAATTACATTGGTGACATACTAAGGGTCAAAGGAGGCTTCCCCTAAAGATGTTTGTTTGACTTTCATGGCTCCTGCATACTCCATCTTCAAGAATATCAATGTAAAGACACTTCCCAGTATCAACAGACTCAAAAGTTTAAGACAACACCTCCACTCCACGTCAAAGGACCCATTAAAATATTATGGAACCTTTTACTGATCCAGAAACATCTCCCCTGGAGATGCCCTTGATAATTACTACCATTCCAGCAGAGACCCAGAAGGGCCATTGCACGATGTCTGAGCTTCTAGAACTTGTTCTCAACGATAGGACAAAATACCCACAACAGAGCTCTCTGCGAAAATAGCCATCATAAGAGAAAATGGACTGACATAAGAACTCTATCTCCTTGAAGGCAGTACGTTTTTTTTCCAAACAGTCACCACTAGTATTGCCATTATGTTTTTGACCATTGGATGAAATCACCACTTTTCCGCCATGTCCTTGCAAGCGTCACAGTTAATTTGAACATCCCAATGGTGACCACACGTATATAGCCTTTAGTCATTTTTTTTTTGTTTCAAATCTGTTTATTGAGTATTAATTGAACATACAAAAAACAAGCATTGGCATAGCTAATAGGTCTCGCCTTTGGGACCATATAAGTCTTTAACCATGCAACAGTTAATGTTGTTGCACCAAGGATATTGTGCTGCATAACTAAATACTTATAAGGTCCCAAAAGCGAGACCTATTGGCTATGCCAATGCTTGTTTACTGTTCCTTACCCCCAGCGGCGGTAAGGAACAGTAAAGTCGTTATAATGCTCCCCCTGCCATGGGAGAAGTCTCCCATGGCAAGGGAAGCATTATATTTTTTCTTTTCGCATTTTGGGATTGTCTTTTTGAAAAGAAAAATGAAATATTCTGTGCTACAGGGCTGCATCCTGCTGATGCAGCCACGTAGCAGAGAGTAAAATGCATTGACAGCAACCGGCATCACAGAAGTTCCTGGCAATGCTCTTATAAATGACTGCCTGCCTGGCGGTCATTTATAAATCTGGCGGGCAGTCCTTCCACTAGGGCAACGGAGTAATTCACTCCCTTGCTCTGGCAGACCCATGAGCCTTCCACCAGGATTTAAATCAGGCCCTAGACTGTACCTCGCACACAGCACTCTAAATATAAATTTGTTTTTAAGTTTATACACTTTTCTGAATCATTTCTCTTGGGTCAACACCGAGGACATGGCACACGGCACACTTCACTATTATCCATTTATATATATGATGACAGTTTCAAATGTTTAAAGATACGCTACTTCTTTGATCTTGAGGCTAGTGTTCGATCTTTTTTTTTTTACCTACAGATAGGCTACTCATGGTGCAATCCTAAATTCCCAGAAAGTGAAAAAACGTTATTTAAAGGAGTCCCTATTGAGACAATATTTTCCCTAAGATGCCATTTAAGCTTACATCACGCTGGAACCCCTGCTTTGCACATTGAATGACGCTTCATTAAGGGGTGGAATCTGGGTGATTTCACTCCGCGTGGGTATGGAGGTTGTGACGTTGTGAAATTGGAACATGTAAAATGGTTCTATGGATTTATTTTTACGACAGGTTTGTTCTAGCTATCCAACCTGCCTATGTGTATTAACTGGGAACTTTGATCAGCACCAAACAAATGCACATATGAACCACTCTTCATACCATAACATGTATTACCATGAATAATATGCACTATGGCAGATGACGCGTTGCAGTAAGGTGAAAAGTGTTTGAGTACATACACACGTATACACCAAAAGATAACAGGGAGACTGGATCAGCATTATATCAACAAAGTACAAACCAGAGTTTTTTTTGTCTTTGTTCTCAGCAGTTCAAATATGTGACCCCTGTAATCGCGATGACGTTTTGACCCTTTGGAACGAGGCAGCGGGTCTCATCAGAGAGCCCCCTATCTAGCAACCTCAGAGTAAGAGTGAAGACATACTACATGCAGTGCCTGCTTCACCAGGCTCGACAAAGCATCAAGAGCCACCAATCAATCACTAAGTCATACAGTGTATTTACGACACTTTGGGCGAGAGGGCACAGCACAAAAGACTGACAACTTTTATGTGTGGAAAAGGCCGCTTTAATGAGGCAGGTGAAGATCACATATTAAAACCCTAGGCCAACTCCTTTACAAATCTAGCCTCCTCACTATACGTGAGTGATTGACTACGTTTGTCCTACCTCACCCCCAGTGGCGGCTGGTGACATTTGAAAGTGGTGGGCGTAAAAGAATTAATGCACTGCACTGTGGCGAGCGAGCGTAGCGAGCGAGCCCAAACCACCTACCGAGGGTTTGGGGGGAGGGGGTTTCCCCGCGAGAAAATTTTGAAAAAAAGTAGACAAATGGTGCATTTTCAAGCAAATTTGAGAAAGCAGGAAGGTTAATAAAGCAATTGTGAATCTGTTCAAACAAAGACAGTGACTGCCAAACTGTCAGTCTAATCAGGTGCATATCAGACGCCGGCCTACCACGTGCTCTGTCTACCTGTGTCACTGTGTGCTACTCTTTCACAGTGGGTATGTGGTTGTTCTATGGCCATTGATGCTCTAGGTCTTTTTGCAGTGATATTACAGGTCTGTGTGTGGATGTGAGCATCCTGCCCTAGGCTCAGTGGGGGAGCAGGCACAGACTTAGATGAAGACTCCTGCCAAGTCAGACTGAGACAGAAAGTGTGAGCAATCACTGCTTGAAGCCTCCAGGGCCCCCTTCGACAGACTGAGCCAAAGACTCTGTGGCTGGCAGACAGCAACAGTTAAAAAGCGGTGCAATTAAAAAGTAAGACTGGGACATGACCACGTTACAGGTCCTCTTTGTAGCACACTGGTCCCCAGGATGGTGTCCCTGTTGTGTGTATGTGCATGCTCTAGACCTCATTATTCGCATTACCTATGAGTGCGTTAAGAGCTATTCTGGACAGTTATCTCTGGGGGTGCTTGGTGGACGCCTATGGGCTTCTAAGCCCTTGTACATAGATCTTCTAATTCGAGGGCATAAGTCAAATGCTTCCTGGAGCCCTGTTAGCCTCACCCTTGCATAGGCTGCATCCAAACTCAATTCGTAACTCCACCAGAGCAGTTAGGGGAATACAGGAACTAACTAGCACGACGAGGTAAACGGAGAACACATAAGGTTCAAGCAAAGGTAGATAAATAAATAGTAAAGAGCATTAATAATTGAAATATCGCTAAGGGATTGACCTAGAAACAATTAACCTTGTGCAGTCAGGAAAACTGGGGCCCCTGCCTGGTGTATGCATAGCAAAATAAAGCACTACTCAGGGTTCCAGGAGCCCTTGATGCCCCTGTGCACCGATGCCACCACCTACATCACTATTAAATGTGTGTGGGTGATCACAAGAAGACACTTGCTATTATTATTTGTTTACTGGAACGAGGATACACTGAAGACCTCACCTCACATGAAAGTCTAACGAGTACTGTGTAAAACCCCCTGTCTCTCTTTCGCGATCACTTTGGATGGATGTTCCCTCTCCGTCACTAGTAACACGCAGGCCCCTTGTCCCCATGCACATTCTTACAGTAAAATTGCTGTGACGTGTGATATTTTCTCCAGGTAATAAAAGTAAACACACTCTAAGCTATCTTTGCTTGATTTAATTCAACATGACGTGCAGTGGTTGTTTGTGCTTAATGTCTGCCTCTCCAATTATAGAATCGCAAATATTCCATGATCTTTTTTCAACTTTCAATTAACGTGCTAAACACTAGATTTTATGCCACTTAACGCTGTGGATATATTGTTTTTATAAGCCCTGGAAATAGGCGCTACGTTCTCTCATTTTAATAAAACTAATTTTCTGGATGTCAGCAGGCTAAAGGGCCCTGTTGGCCGCGCAGGGATTCAAAGTCTGACTTTCACACCACACACAGATATTAGCAGCTCTCTTGTAACTAACCAACAATTCTTTCAAATGTAAACTAACAGTAAACTCAGCAGGTACACTCTTTTCAAACAGCCAGGAGAGCTAGCACCTGAGGGATAGCTCAAAAATCCATGAGCAAAATATATTTGAGGTCAATTTAGCATGAAGAGCAACAGTGACCTCGAGTGTTGTGAAAGAAAGCTCACGCGGTTCATGCGCCTGCTGCAGACACATGTGTCAACTTGACAGTCAGTGGTTCGAGTGTCTCTGGTTACAACAACATGTCCTTTCATAATTTTTTATATGCTAAAAGATAATGAGTTGAGCAGTAATAGTACTTTTAAGTCAACATGCCTGCTTGCTCAGCTCAGGACATTGTGCATGGATACGCAGTGTGGCACGACTGGCCCCCACTCTGTTTAGTGCAGGCTACGTGGGTCAATTATTGAGCAATAACATGTGTACAAACATTCCTGCCCCATGCCCATGGTCAGCTTGCTTGAGCTCCCCCCGCCCAGGGCCGTCTGTTGACTCCTGCCCTTCCAGATCCAGTGCAAGCCCTGAGATAATAATAATACGAAAACCTTGAACGCATTCTGTGCACCATTAACACCAAGGAGATGAAATGTGAATCATTAAATGCAAGGAAATGAACTGCACTTTTGATAAAAGGGGGGCCAGGCACGCATAACCACCTGTTACTTTGTAACGTATCAATTGACATGATACAATACCAGATATTGGGCAGCTCGTCCCCCTACTGAAACAAGATGGCCATGAGAAGAGTATCAAAACAAAGTACCATTCAAATGAGCATATTATATCTTGAGCAAAACATTTCCTTTCACTGAAGCGGGCTGCGGGAACAATTTGAAATTAAATCATATTGGGTACATATCAAGCCCAAAGAGCGCTGTGTGCCATTGTAATAAAATAGCATGAACCTTTACCATAGGCCCCATGTCCTTTCACAGTAAGGCCGTGAGACAGTGTCACGCTCTTTGTGAATCCATATAAATTTCTAGAACACGTGGGGCTCTTTCTTTGGCAAACCGACATACACCGCATTATGAGAGTACCCCATTTGTCTCGGAGTGCTTTGCTAGAGCACCAGTTACGTCACCCATGGTCCTACGCATTATTTATTGGCATCAGGAGCTTAAGTGGTTTACCGATGCACCTAATGCTGTGCCAGTGCAGCGACCTCGAGTGGACAATGCTTGCAGCTTTACAGAACGCAAAGGTGCTGTAGAATCATTAAATTAAACTTGCCTGTGATACGGACTGCCAGCCTCCTCCGATCCGAGCAAGTGTGCTGCTTGTTTTTACAAAAAGCAGGGTGTACTCGTGTCGTCCTTCTTGAAATGAAAGCACTTTTGACGACACCAGGCCCCGCACAAAGATCTGTATCAGGTTTGCAATTTTATTACAGGAGCTAACCGGAGCCAGGAGGCAGCTAGTTTTGCTTACAATTAAATTTAGAGTGAACGCCAATCTCGGCTTGCATCGCAATAATCGCGGGGGAGAGGGGGATCGGGTGGGGGCCGGGAATGAATAAAAATAAATAAAATAAATAGAAGGAAAACTTACCTGACCGCCGGTCTGCGCCGCATCTTCTGGGCCCTTGGCGCCTTCACTGGAGTCAAGTGGCAACCCCGCCCTCCTCAGCCAATACTGGCGCTGGAGCAGCGCCAGGATTCACTCAGGGCATGGTTACTCTCCGCCCGCCTGCCCATTACGAGACCGAGGTTTGAGCCTTTGCTCAACCCTCGCTCTCCTAATGGGCATGCGCCAACCACAGCAGACACAAGTGCGCATGACTGGGCACGGCGCGAAAATTTGCCGACCTTCCCCACTCTTGCGCACTTGTGCTGCTGCCCCTGGTCTGACAATGCATGATGTCAATCAACATGACGCAGGACCGCCCACCCCTGGGCGGTCCGACATCATGCTGACTGACATGATTGTCAGTTCTCCCTCGGCGTCTTTGAACTTAAGTAAACTGAGAGTTTACTTAAGTTCAGAGACGGGGAGCTGCGGGTGCGGGCAGGGGGGCAACGCCCCAGCGCCCTAATGGACGCACCGCCCCTGCTCACCCCTAATTTTCCTCCCCACGACTCACCCAACTCAAACTGCCTGTCACTGTATGTAAAACTGTCAAACCTAAATTAACTTAACTTTCTGTAACTGCACACCTTTTGCTTCCTGCCTTCTGCAAGTGAAAACTTGCTCCCAACCTCCCCTTGAAACTGCTTAACCCACTCGAACAGCAACAAAACCGCTTCCAAACCTGAGAAACCTCTCTGCAAACTGCCTTATTGCACCTGCTCATCAGCAACAACTACATTATCTTCCCCATGTGCACCTGCCCCATGAAAGCCAGCCCATGTATCCAAAGAAAACCCTCCACCGCTATATAGGGGATTGAAGGATAGGTCAAAACTTCTACCTGTCACTGCCTAAACTACCAGCCACCGTGCCCCATACCACAAAATGGTGGCTGGTAGCAGACAGGCCAGCCCTGAGGCTCCGACTGTTGGCCACAAGGTAATGAAATATACACACCGGGGGCGGCCGCCAGGATCGAGTTGATCAGCGCCCTTATGTTAAGGGGATAGACTTTTGAACTGTGGCTGGGATCTTGCAATGCTCACACACACAGAATTGGTGTCCTGGGCAAGCTGGTCAACCTGGGAGATATGTAGACTGCATTCACATCGTCTATTCATAAATTGTTAAATCACCAGATCGTTCCTGACCGCGGCACCATCCTAGTCCGTGGTGGTTGGCAGACAACATATGACACAGAGGATTGTATGATTAACAGTGAGAGTGACTGTTGTTAATCACAAAGGGCAAGTTGGAGCAGAAGCAAAGAGAGCTGCAATGCAGTAAGCGGCAGGAACCAACAAAGTAGTTGGACCAACAGCAGAAATCAGCCAAAACACAGGAGTCCAAAGTCTCTAGTTTGCTAAAAAGAAATGAAAGCGAGTCTGCGTTCCATCGATGGGGAGACAGACAACTTGACTCTGAGGATGGACTCTTTTGTAGCAGCAGAAGTGCGGATTTCCAATATAGAAGACTCTAATCATGCAGCTACTGACACCTGGGCTAAATTGGGGTGCAAGATCAAAATGGTGAAGCTGAAAAACAAGGGGCGCTCGCGCCGCAACACATTCACATTATATGGCGCAAGAGTCCGAGACAGTGTCCAACATGGAGAAGATTGTGGAGAACATGTTGGAGTACCTGTTTGGTCGAGGTGCTTTTTCTCAAGTATTTATTGTGGAGTGAGTGCACAGGTCACTTGCACCTAACCCTGGTCAGAGCCCAAGGCCAATAATCATATGTTTATTTTATTATAGGGATCGAGACACAGTTCTTCGGCTGAAAGGGATATATCCTGACCTCCAATATAATGGGTCCCCTATAGCCTTTTACCTGGACTTCACAGCGATAGTGCAAAAGGCCATCATTTGACCAACTGCAATGCGAGTGCAAGGGTCTTGAAAATGACTATGATATCAGTAAGTATAAATGTACAGTGTCTACTTTCAGGATACCCTAAAAGAGTTTAGCGAATTGGCTGCACAGAAAGTATTATATTTGGGAAGGGATGCCAGGCTTTAAGGGGAGGGCGATCAGCCAGGTAGGATGCTAGCATGGGTCTTGAAGACTTGTTTAGGTAGCACACAGTTACCGGGTATTTCTACAGCTAATGGCTCGATCACAACATCACCGTTGGATATATTGAGCACTTTTAGGCAATAGTATGACAGCTTGTAGTGCTAGAGGCACTCTTATGGTTTGAAACCACGTGATGACCTTTGACTACCATAATTTTAATTGACTTTTGGTGTTTTACTGGCAGCAAGCAAAATGGTAACATTATCAGAAATTCATTAGGTATTTTCACAGCCGAAAGGATTATTCCATGTTCGAGTGCGGGCTTCATTCTGAATGGGAGTGGAGGTGTTTAAATGTGAAAGAGGCGTTTGTGGCATTCACCTCTGACCTGCATCACCGGCGGTCTGGAAGCAGCCAACAAAGCCACACTGGAGTTGTGTATTGAAGATTGGCTGCCCCCGAGCACTTCAATGTATGGACTACCCTGTGAGGAGATTACAAACCTGCAGGGAGCCCCGATGTTGTGAAAGTTCGGAGCCGGGACTCGCGGTTGGTGCCATGAGTAGCAATGGAAACTGACATTTGGCAACATGTGATTCATTTTTAGCAGTCTAACACTGTGAATTGGAGTGAGCGCTGAGTTGCTGTCAGCGAATAGGGAGAACTATTTACAGAATTGTGGCAGGCTGAGACACTAGTTTTTGATGGAATTGCTACTTTGCACGGAATTGATAACATTAGTTGACTGACTGCCATCTGTGAAAATATCTAATGAATTTCTGATAATGTTACCATTTTGCTTGCTGCCAAATATAAATGTGAATTTTGAAACACAATTATCGCGAAAAGTGTTTGTCTGTCTATATTCAAAATAAAATAACTTTATTTGAACTGCAGCCAATGAGTGCTTGCTTAAGAAAAAGAGGACTATACCTTTAAAGGACAAAGTCAAGTCGTGGTTAGAAACACCTGCGGGCAGCAGTTAAGTTTAAAAGTGCAAATGTCATCGTGCATATTCAGGTTGACAAAGGCTGCCAAGACAACCGAAACGCGTTCCTGTAACTTTGAAAATATGCTGCCAAACAAAAGGATTATTCCATGTTCGAGTGTGGGCTTCATTCTGAATGGGAGTGGAGGTGTTTAAATATATATATATATACATATATATATATATTTACATTTGAATGTTGTTCATTTGACATTTGGGAAAGCCTTTCTGTTAGAGAGCATTGCATAAATAAAACCCCAAGCCTTATTCTGAATCCAGTCTTTGATGTGCTCCATTTTATAAAGTGAAACCCCTTTCTAGGTGGTGTTGTGTTATATGTATTGCTTCGTCGTGTTTGAGCCATCATGTGGGAGAGTGATGTTTTGTGTTATCTGACTAAGGGCGCAGCAAGACACAGCTTTAGGAATCTCACTTCTGTCACTCACCGGGTGACTTTGCTCAGTATTTGAACAATAGGGCTTTGGGGGGGGCGGCTGACCATCGGGAGGCCTGCCCCTCCCGGGGGATTTTGGGCCGGGGGGCAGCCAGAGCCCAATTGGGCTTGTTGGGCTGCCTTGGGCTAGGGTGGGCTTGCTTGGGCTGATGTTGGGCTGGTTTTGGGCTGGGGGGTATTTAGCCGGCCATCTTAGGTCACTGGCCACCATTTCGGTGGCAGGGACACGACGGCCGGCTGTGGGAATCATAGTGGGAGCGTTTTTGTTGGCTGTCGGGGTCTAGCGGCGTCGTGGTCTTGCCAGGGTGCGGTGATGGCGGAGCGGAGTCAGGATCCCCGGGTGCTTGAGGCGCTACGCCTCTTGGAGGAAGCGGGCCGCACAGATATGTTGCAGCCCGGAGTGAAGGTGAGGCCCCCCCAGGCGGGCGGCGAGCGGGGTCGCGGCGGCGGTACTGGCTTGTGAGCCGCCGCGAGCCCGTAAGCGGCACAATAAGGAGGCAGGGGGGCGCGGCCGCATGGCTAATGCGGCCGCGCCGGTCAAGAGAACACGTGAGGCAGGGGGGCGCGGCCGCACGGCTAACGCGGCCGTGTCGGTCAAGAGAGCACGCGGCGGGGCGCGGCTCCGTGGCCCGCGCTGCAGTTTTGGGCGGGGGCTGGGGGAGCGCCAGTAGGGGTAGTGCGAGCAGGGAAGGTCCCGGGCAGCGGGGGGGCCGTCCGTGGGGCTGGGGGGGGCACAATGAGTCTGGAAGCAGCTGAGGAGGGCAAGAGCAGCGGGGGGCTGTCTCCGCGACAAGGGGCAGTGGCCGGTCCTCCCCGTTGTTGTTTGAGAGTGAGGAGGAAGTGGAGTATGTGGGGGGGGTTACAGGTAGGCAGGGGGAGCGTGCGGGGCAGGAGGGAGGGGCCCGGAGAACTCCAGGGGGGGCCAATAGGTCCTGGGATAGGCATGGGGGAGGGTGGTGGGTCAGGTTGCGGGGCGCAGGCAGTGGGGGCGTGGGGGACAAACAGCAGGTACAGGGGGAGGGGGGAGGCCTCGGGGGGTCAAGGAGATGATGGGAAGGGAGGGGCCGCGCTGGGGGCCGATGCCGTCCCTGGGGTTAGGGGGCTGGTTGGAGAGGGCACCCGAGGGTTTGCGTGGCAGGTGGTCAGAGACAGAGGGGTGGGGGAGGCCCCTGGAGACGGAGGGAGACGGGGGGAGCAGGGGAGAAAGGAGGGGGAGCAGGGGGGAAAGTAGGGGCGTCAGGGGCAAGGGGGGCCCAGGAAGGCGGCGTGGGGCGGAGGGTGGTCGATGAGTTGGAATGGAGCGACATGGAGGGGGCGATGGGGGGCTCGGGGGAGGGGGTTTGGGATGCCCCGGTCGGGAAGGCTGGGTTGGGGGCAGGGGGGTCTACCCCATCGCGGAGGGGGGGGGCATTCCTCTAGTGCGTCGGGCCTGGGACGGGTCGGGGATGGTTACCGGGTTTCAGAGGGCAGGGTTAACCCCGGCCTCCACTTCTTTTTGGCAGGAACGGCGGACGAGATACTCGGGAGAGTTCCTTGCGGCTCCAATTCACCGAGAGGATGGGTCGGTTCTGCCTCATGCGGGCGGCCGTGCTCCCACGTGGGACCTACCAGTGGCGCTGTACGTGAGGGGGGGCGATCACGCCCCGGTGGCCCAATCCCGATGGGTCGATGCGGCCTCAGGGGGACGGGCTCAGGAGCACTCTAGCACAGAACGGGACCCAGAGAAACAGCGCGCAGGGCAGCAGGGGGGGAGCGTTGACTTGGGGGAGCTACTGCGCAATTGTAGGGAGCGAGCGGGCTTGAGCAGGCTGGAGCCCACAGAGGGCGGCCTGTTGCCAAGCCGTGCAGATAGGGAACGGACATGGGTGTCCGGGCTGGAGTCCGAGGTGGACGGCCCATTACTGTTGGACTATGACGAGGAGAGCATTGAAGACGGGGAAATTGTAGAGACAGGGGGACGTCAGGTTGACGGGCGGGGGGACGTAATTAATGATATGCCTAGTCTTTTGCAGAGTGGTATGGTTAGGCGGAACAAAGCGGATGGCGTGGTTGCCCCACATTCACGACTGGTTAGGCGGCGGGAGCCGGTGCGGACGCCGACCTTGATGCCAGGTAAGGTACTGAACTGGGTGGGAAAGGGGCCGGCAGGCTAGGAGCCGCAGGCCAAGGTGTCTGTGGGCACGGATGCGCGGGGAGAGGGTGCGCTTGAGGAAAGGGACATATGTGAGAGACGCGGGGGTGGGGCCGGAGTCGGCGAATAAGGGGGGGCAAGAGCGAGGGGACTGCAGCGCCCGCCTCTTCAGGAGGGCAAGCGGCGGGGTCGTCAGGGGGGAGTGCGGGGGAGGTAGCAATGACGGGAGGACACCCACAGAGGAGGGAAAAGAGAGCCACGACATTCCGGATAAAAAGTTGCCATATATGGGGATCACGAAGCCTTTGGGGGCTCACCTTACGTTGGCCACCAAAGAGAAAATATGGAAGGGCGATTACGTTGACATGTTGAAGCTCTTACATAGAGAACTTACAGCGAAGGAGGGGTCCAAGGAAGAAGAGTTAGAGCTGGCCAAGAGGCCGAGGGTGCCCATGACCATTGAAAATTGGTCGGCGGCGTTCCTGATTTTCGCTAGCGTGTACTGCGAGAAGTTCCCCGACAGGTCCGTCGCGTTGTTTAAATACATGGACATGATCAGGCGAGCGCAGGTCACGTACGGGGGTTACGCATGGTCGCACTATGATGAGGAATTTAGGGCGCGGCTGGCCTGGGATACGGAGGCGAGGTGGGGGAAATTGACTCAGACTTATACCAGCAAACCATGGGAGGGGCCAAGTTCGGGGAAACGATATACACGGCGAGCGGGCTACCGCTCGCGCCTCGCCCCTTTCCGAATCGCCCCACCCGCGGGGGGGTGGGGTACGCAGGGAACAACACCGGAGGCACAGTGGGAGCGTGCTGGGACTTTAACAAGGGCACGTGCATGAGGGAATACTGAAGGTTTCGGCACGAATGCTCCAAGTGTGCAGGTCGACATCCAGCTGTGCAATGTTGGGGGACGGGAGGCAGCGGACAGGGTCAGCAGTCCACTCAGGCGGGGCAGCAAACAGGGGGTAGGGGAGGCAGGGGAGGACAGGGGAATTTGGGCAAAGGCTCATACTCCCATTAAACAGGAATGTCTGGAGGAGTTGTTGGCGTCCTATCCACGGACCGAGGACGCGGTACTGTTGCACCAGGGTTTTCAGGAGGGTTTCCGGCTGGGCTACGAGGGTCCGAGGGCCGCTAGGTGGGCTGAAAATTTGAAATCTGCCAAGGCGCACGGCTCGGTAGTACGGGAAAAATTGTTTAAGGAAGTCCGGGAAGGGCGTATGGCGGGGCCCTTTCAGGATCCCCCTTTTCGCAACCTGATCATTTCCCCTATCGGAGTGGTGCCGAAGAAGGAACCCGGACAATACCGGCTGATTCAGCACCTGTCATGGCCAGAGGGGACGTCGGTTAATGATTTCATAGCGGCGGAGCTATCGTCAGTGTCCTACTCATCAGTGGATGTGACGCGGCAGTTAGTCGCGACAGTAGGGGCGGGCGCCCTCATGGCGCATCAAGTCGGCATTCCGACTGCTCCCGGTACACCCCGAGGACTATCAGCTGTTGGGTATTCAGTTTGAAGGGTCCATTTTCGTGGACAAAGCATTGCCAATGGGTTGTTCCATATCCTGTGCCTTGTTCGAGCGATTCAGTACCTTCCTGCAGTGGGTTTTTTCGTGGCACACTGGTAAAGAGACGGTGACACACTACCTGGATGACTTTTTCCTCCTGGTGGGACTGCCCGGTTCTGCGGACTGTCAGTAACAGCTGGCTAGTTTTAAAGAGCTCATGGGCTACCTGGGTGTGCCCCTGGCGCCAGAGAAAACACAGGGTCCCAGCACGGTGTTGTCATTTCTGGGTATTGAGCTTGATTCAGTGGCAATGGAAGCCCGTTTGCCTGGGGATAAGAAGGTGCATATGCTGCTCTTGATTGACAGCCTGCTGGCAAAAAAGAAGGTGACGGTGAGGGAAGTGCAGGTACTCCTAGGACACCTAAATTTTGCGTGTCGGGTGGTACGGGCGGGGCGTACTTTTTGCAGGAGATTAGGGTTATCCTTGTCCGGTTTGACACTGCCGCACCATCATATGCGCTTGTCGGCGGGCACGAAGGAGGACCTGCGCATGTGGGGACATTTTTGGAGCACTTTAATGGTATTCCAATGGCAACCTCAGAAGAATGGGTATGGGACGTTACCATCTCCTCGGATGCGGCAGGGGCGGGAGGTTTTGGACTCTACTGGCAAGGGAGGTGGTGCGCCGAAGAATGGCCATCGCACTGGAAGAACGGGGGGAGGAGCATTGCCTTTCTGGAATTGTTTCCACTAGTGGTGGCGGTGACTGTGTGGGCCTGGGAGTTGGCGCACAAGAAAGTGATTTTCAAGGTGGACAATATGTCTGTAGTGCAGGTTGTGAACAGGCAGTCAGCCAGGGACACTCAGGTTCTCAAGTTGTTGAGGGTGTTTGTGCTGCGGTGTTTGGAGCATGATATCTTGTTTCAGGCTAGACATGTGCCGGGGGTGGACAATGACATTGCGGACGCTTTGTCTCGTTCACAGTGGCAGAGGTTCCATGGGCTAGCCACGGAAGCGGACGAACACAGGACGCCGGTTCCAGCAGGGATGTGGTCTGTGGGAGAGAAAGGGTCGTTCATTTGGTAAGAGGATCAGTGGCCACATCAACCTGGAGGGCATACGAGCAGGCTTGGTGGGAGTTCACTGACAGTGGCGCGACGCGCCATGACATGCACTGGGTAAGGGAAGAACAGGTAGTGCAATTTATTATGTCCATGATTGACAAAGGTTTGTCCAAAGTGACGATTGCAGGAAAATTGTCGGCCATAGCTTTCATGGGGAAATTGTGGTGGGGGTACGCGCCGTCAGCGGGGGAGTTGGGCACGCGCCTAATGGAAGGCTGGGCACGGGAAAGAGGTAGCAGATCCCAGCAGAGGAGGCCCATAACGGCAGGTATACTGGTCGGCTTGACGCGGCTGTTGCTGCAGATATGCCACAATGCCGAAGAAGCGGTTTTGTTCTCCACTTTAATGTCGTGGATGTATTTCGGGGCCTTCCGGGTTTCAGAGCTCCTGGTGGTCAGGGGGGCACGGGGGGTACAGTGGGGGCAGGTTGACCTGCGGGTAGACGAGGTGGCAGTACTACTCAGGCGCTCGAAGACGGACCAGCGGGGAGCGGGGAAGTGGGTGGTCATGGGGCCGGTAGTGGACAAGAAAGTGTGCCCCGCGGCCTGGGGTAGGATCTTGGCAAAGGGGGTTGGTCTGGAAGCAGGGGAGGTTTTCCACCGGGAGGAAGGAGGCAGGGTGACGGCGTCTCAACTCCTTTGGGTATTGAGGCGAGCACTTCAAGGCCTGGGGGAAAATCCGGGACAGTTTGGGACTCATTCATTTCGCATAGGCGCGGCAACAGATGCAGCAAAGAGGGGGTGGGGCGCTGGAAATCAGATTGTTTTAAAACATACATCAGGCTGCGGGGCTCCGGGGGGGGGAGAGGCATGATTTCCTTCTCCTTTCTCATATATGTGTCTTTTCAGGTGCAGTGGCGGGGCCTGCGGCGGCGGAATTGTCCATCCTCATCATAGGACATTCTTTTGTGAAAAGGGCTGAGCGTTACGAGTGGGAAAAAAAGAACAGTTTAAATTTGGGGTTGGACCCTAGGTTGTTCCGGTGTCAGTGGCAAGGAAAAGGGGGCATGCGATGGCACGAGTTGATGCCAGCATTGAACAGGTCGATCAGAGGTGGAATTTGCCCAGACGTTTTGATCATTCATTTGGGGGAGAATGACCTTGTGCAGTGTAAAGGTTTGGCGTTGTTAAAACAAATGAAGAGGGACCTTTTGGAGATTCAACAGCAGTGGTCGGGTTGTCATGTGATATGGTCGGAGTTTATTCCTAGGAGACATTGGAGAGGGGCAGAGCGACCAGCTGCGATAGATAAGGCGTGAAGGAAGATTAACAGGGACATGCAAATTTTCTGCGACAGGGAAGGTTTGGGGAGGATGGAGCATCCAGAACTGCGTTATGCGGCAGTCTATTTCTTTAGGGAAGATGGGGTACACTTGTCCTGCTATGGTATGGAGTTGTACATAGTTCAGCTTAAGGAGGTTCTGGACAGGGCGGTCGGCATATGTAGATACCCGAAACGACAGGAGCCCTAGTTGGGGGGTCAGAAAAGTCTGTGGGTCAGGATTTTCTGAGTGGCGTTTTTTCCTGGGTACTAGTTGGTACAGCGGTTTTACAGTTACAGTTTATTGGTTGGGAAGGTCACTCCGGGAGCACGCAGGAAGGGGAAGTAGCATAGGAAGGGTACATAGATAGCTAGGTGAAGAAAGGTTAAGAAGTTGCAAGTTTGGGGGTTTATAAATGTTTGCAGGGGGGAAAACTTTAGGGGAGGGGGAGGGGGGTAAGGTAGGAGGAAAGTATTTAGTGAGGTTTAGTTTTGTACGGCACAGGCCAAGGATTTTGTTGTAAGGTGCACCTGTTTTCAATAAAGTGGCCTTTTTCACCCCAACAAGCTAGTCTGTGGTCTGTGCTGCACCCCTCTTTGGCCCAATAGGGCTTTAGGGGGGGGGGCGGCCGACCATCGGGAGGCCTGCCCCTCCCGGGGGATTTTGGGCCGGGGGGCAGCCAGAGCCCAATTGGGCTTGTTGGGCTGCCTTGGGCTAGGGTGGGCTTGCATGGGCTGATGTTGGGCTGGTTTTGGGCTGGGGGGTATTTAGCCGGCCATCTTAGGTCAATGGCCACCATTTCGGTGGCAGGGACACGACGGCCGGCTGTGGGAATCATAGTGGGAGCATTTTTGTCCCTCCCGCCCTCCCTAATCGGCAATGGGGTTCCAGGTAGGGTCTGGGGGAGAAGGCCATGGGGTTTGAGGTAAGAATTTGGGTAGTTTGTTGGGAACAGGTGCATCGGTGGGGAAGCATGTATTTTGGTTGTCGCTTGAAGCAGGTGCTGGTGTGGCTAATGATGGTTTTTATTGGGGCGTTTTTTCCTGGGTACTAGTTGGTACAGCGGTTTTTCAGTTACAGTTTATTGGTTGGGAAGGTCACTCCGGGAGCACGCAGGAAGGGGAAGTAGCATAGGAAGGGTACATAGATAGCTAGGTGAAGAAAGGTTAAGAAGTTGCAAGTTTGGGGGTTTATAAATGTTTGCAGGGGGGAAAACTTTAGGGGAGCGGGAGGGGGGTAAGGTAGGAGGAAAGTATTTAGTGAAGTTTAGTTTTGTACGGCACAGGCCAAGGATTTTGTTGTAAGGTGCACCTGTTTTCAATAAAGCGGCCTTTTTCACACCAACAAGCTAGTCTGTGGTCTGTGCTGCACCCCTCTTTGGCCCAATGTTACTCTTGCTTGGGTTAAGAGAGAGATGCATGAGTTGCTGAATTCCCCCATCATGCTTGAAGCCATTAAGGCCTATATTTACTAAGCTTTCATGCAATGCAGTGCAGCAAGGGAATGTGCTGCTCTGCATTGTGTAAAAGAGAGAGAGCAGAAATGCCCCATATTTACTAAGATATGGAGCATTTCTGCTCTTTCTCAGCACTAGAGCACTTGTGGCAGCCTAGCGCCAATGCATTCAGTCACGACGCCAAGGTGCCTGTATGTTGGTCAGAATAGTTTTTGTGCAGGAAGGGATTCCTTCCTGTACAAAAACTATCCTTAGAGGTGTATTTGTTGTTGTATTTGTACTGCCGAATTAAGCACACATGCAAGAGAGGAAGTAACGAGTAGAAATATAGATATTACTCATTATTACAACAGCTTCGGGTAGGCATACCATTTTGCCGCAAACCCAGGTCTCCAAAGCTCAATATTGCTTTATATGGATTATTATCACTTAGTACGTGATTGTGCTCATAATTGTCCATATAGAGAATAGCCAAATCCGGTGCAAATCCTGCCCCCATCGCTACCCCCTTGGTCTGAAGATAGTACTCTCCCTGGAAAAAGAAAAAATTCTTTGTCATGGCAATCTCCAATAAATTAATTATAAACTCAGTGGGGACCTGCAAGGGTCTGGGTCTGTCATCCAGGACTGTCCTGATTACATCTAATGCTGCCCTTTGTGGGATACTGGTATATAATGACGTTATGTCCATAGTGACCAGCAGTTGTTCTCTGGAATTGAATGTTAAATTATCCACCAGTGTGATGGTTTCCATTGTATCCCTCAAGTAGGATGCCGTGCATTCCACACTTGGTTTGAGGAATATATCTACATACTTACATAATGGTTCCAAAACTGAGCCACATCCTGAGATTATAGGTCTGCTCGGTGGCTTGTCCATACGTTTATGAATCTTGGGTAATGTGTATATTTTCGGCCTCCTAGGCTGTGTTGTTGTTGAGATAGCTATGTTCATGCACAGTCAGAAAACCCTCTTCTAGGCCTACATCAGTGGCCCTTTTTATGGTGACCGAGATTCTTTAGTGGGATCTGCTCTGAGTTTTATGTAATTATCTTGCACCCCTAGTCGTGTAAGAATCTCCGTCTTGTAATCAGCAACACTTTGGAACACTCCCTTGTCCACGGGTTTGATGACTATGTTTGTGTTATTTTTCAATGATTCAAGTGCCATGCGTTCTGGTTTAGAGATATTATATTTGCATATTCCTTCTCTCTGGTGTGTCTTGAGGAGTATTTGATTCTTTCCGGTGTAATAATTATGTGAGAATATTTGTTAGTGACTCAGCTAATTAATTTCAAGAGTCACAACCTCTTTGGTTATTCCAAGGGGGACGTCAGGACCTCCTGTTGTCTTTACTACATTATACCCAGGTCCTTTGACATATTTCGGGTTACCTCATTAGTTTGTAATGGTTCCCTAAGAGAGAAGGCCTTCTTAACCCAAGCCAGATTGTTTTGTTGATGCCCCAAGGAACAGTAAACTGCCCTGGTCTCCCTAAGGCTTTAAAATGAGTTTCTATATAATGCAGCCATGGGATATGAAGCCTATTGTCAAAAGGTCAGGCAGTCCTGGAGGATTACCCTATTGAATTTTAACTCCTCCTTATACCAAACTGTACACCATAATAACAGAGGGCGAAGGCGAATAAAATCTGTAATAAAACTCATGCCCAGTTCTTGATGTGTGATCTCAGCTGGGATGCCCTGCCCCCTGCTCAAAAGGCCCCTCATGAACTTGTTTTCTGTTGACTGGGTTTGGTCAATAGAGGCATAGCCCTAGATCTCACATCCAAAAGTAGGAAAACATTTAGCTTTATGTACTGGTGGAGTTATAAGGAGATTTCTGATGTTTTAGCTCTCAAACTGCTAGAATTATATAATGTGGCTATTGTCAAGGGTAGCCTTCCACTATCCCTGTTGGAGGCCATAATTACTATGCACAAAATCAGGGCATGACACACCCCATGCTGCTCATATAGTATTACATAACATTGACAATAGAATTTTGGCTAAAGTTTTGGCACAAAAGCTGGAGCCATTGATGGAACTAATGACTTTCCTAGGGCAAGCTGGGTTTATACCCCAGAGGTCAACAGCTTTTAATTTGTGCATAATGATGGCCATCCTTCAACATATAGATCAATACTTACCAGCTGTAGCTCTACTTCTTGATGCCAAAAAAGCATTTAATTCCCTGGAATGGCCATATACGCAGGAGGGACAAATGTCTGGCCCTATATAAGTATATATTAAATCTTGTAAATCGAATTTACACAGGTCCTGAGCCAGGGTGACGATTAACAACCCATATTCAGAGGTTGTACCATTTAGTAGGGGCATCCATCAAGATTGTCCACTATCTCCTTTGATTTTTGCTTTGACTATCAAACCTCTTACTTGCATTCTGCGTGAGTTCTTCTACCAGCGTTAAGAGGAAGGCCACTTTTCATATCTCTCTACATCAGAGGTCTTCAAACTGTGGGGCGGCCCCACCCCTGTGGGGGCGTGGATGGGTTCCCAGGGGGGGCGCAAATGCCTCTGCAAGTACATGTAAATGAAGATGGCCTGGAAGTGCGGCGATGTTTATTTGCTGCATTTCCAGGCTGTCTTCATTTACGCCGCAGCCCTTGAAGTGAGATCAGAGTGCTGTGGGGCCGGAGGTCAGTGAGTGTGCTGCTGTGGGCTTGGTGGGCAGTGTCTGGAGTCTTATCCCCAGCACACCCAAGTTTTTCACAGGTCTTTAAAGACCATTTGCATATTTACATACCTTTGTAAACTGGTTACAGAGGCTTAGTTTTGTTTCTGGTTCCAGTACCCCCTGGACCCCCACTCTGCCTATTCCTTACATTTGTATTTTACATTTACTAGTGTGAGAATGCATTTCGTTAAAAGAAATATAAAGTAGGGTTGCCAAAAGAAAAATGTCAGCCATGTGTTATTTAAAGAGCCTGCAAAGAACTTGTCTTGACACTAAATAGGGTTATAAATAAAAAATTATGTATTCATTTGTAATGTGACTTTTCTGTCTTTGTTCCCTTTAATTATCAGTGATGAATCATTCAGGCCGCCCTAGAGCACAATTAAAAGTGCTTTCTATTTATATTTGCTGTTCGAAGTATGCACTGATAAGTGCTGAAAATACGGCTTTAGGTGACTTTATTTTTGTAATGTCTGGGACATCAAAATAATGAGCTGGCAACCCTAATCAGGAGACTGGAAGTTTGTTGCAGGATCAGCACATTATTTATTTCCTTCACCCCTGATCCGTGATTAATGTCATTATAGCAATACTTTAACTTATCTCTGAAACCCTACGCAGCCGTCAATAACATGCTGATTTACTTCAAGTGTCTGGGAATGCACCCTGCATTCAGACAACTCACTCCTCATTCTCACCCTTCACTTTCATGCTCACCCTGCACTCACCGCGCATAGTTATGGATTTCCCGCATTTGTCACATAATCCATCATCTGCTGCATAATTTGCAGATTTAAAAAAAAAAAACTTGTTTCTAGCTCAAACGGTTCAAAAGTTACTAAAAATGCAGCAACATGTTACCTCGCAAATTAAGGCACTTTCTAAAGGTTGAATGGTCAACTTTCTGTTGCGTATTGCTATATTTGGGTGTTAATGTGGTACTTATGAGGGGCAATAAAAGCCAAGACAGTGTTAACAAGTGTAAAATTTGCAAAATAATGCAGTAATGCTATCACAAAATATGCAGCATTATGCAGCATAATTCGCCTTTGCTTGCTGCAGAATTTAGTCAACCCTGCTGCATAATTTGGCCTTCTCCTGCCACATAATTCCAGTGGCCCTGTTTATAGTGCTATGAGGTCCCAGCCTGTAGCAGAAAGCACTGTGAATATGTAAGTCATTATTTTAAAACAGTATTTACATACTCTAAGCTAGGCTGCTGCAAAACGATGCAGTGATTGAGATAAAACAAGTTCTTACAAAATATACTTTTTAGTAATAAGTAATCAAACTGTACCTAATGCAGACATTTTTGTATGTGTCTCCACTACTCCAGATCTCAGCGGATAACACCCTTACATTACTTCGCAAAAAGAATAAATCTTTCCCACCATGAAGCTTTAAGCAGAGCTGCTGGAATAATTCAGTAGAAGAGGACCACATTATGTGGCAGGTTTGACTAAATTATGCAGCAAGAAAAGGTAAATTATGTGGCAAAATGCGCCACATTTTGTGGTTAGCATTACTTCATTATTTTGTCATTTTAACTCAAAGTAACGCTGTCAGGGGAAATATTTCACCTCATTAGTCCCAGTTCAACATCCAAATACAACAGTAAGCAACTACAAGATTCCCAGTCAATCTTTGCAAAGGGCCTTCCACTGCTCCGCAACACTTTGCCGCGCTTTAGGTAACTTTTGTTCCGTTTGAGCTAGGATCAAGTTTTTTTGTTGAAATCTGCAAACTATGTAGCAAATGCAGTAAACTGATAATTATGTGGAAAACACTGCTGCTGCAGAAACTCATAATTCCAGTGGCCCTGGCTTTAAGTGACTGAATCAATTAATGGCTGGTAAGAAGGCTGGTTTCTTTTTTAACTTTCTGCACTACCACCACACCCTTCGCTTTCAGGCAGAGGCACTTCAAAGTCAGTATTAACTATTCAGGGGCAGTTTTTGTGCAAAAGCTGAGTCCATAGGGTGGCAGGTAGAAGGCCAGCAGGGTTGCATTCAGATGCAGAGCCCTAATCCTCTCTATCCCTGGGGCCTCACAGTAATGGTCTAGGAGACAGAGGAAAGGAGCAAGATTCATAGATATTGTCAAAGAGAAGGCCCAGAATACGGAGCACTGTATGGGGACTCATTTTTATGTTTACAAATGTCCAGAGACAGCTTCTTCAGAGAGATACCCCAAAGAAGGGGACAATATAAGTGTTTTTTTTTTTAAAGGGACATTCATTAGTGAAGCTGGTACTGCTGCCAAGTGTGTAAGTGGCCACTGCTGGTTATCATTAAGGAAGCAGATGCAGCAGCACTGGGGCCCAGGGATTTGAGGGGCCCACTGCATCACAGTTATGACTGTCTACCTTTAAAAAAGGGGCATTGAAGCTTATTTTCCTTTCAAGCATTAGGACCGAGGTGATGATCCGTCTTGGTGGGGAAGAGGTAAAAGATGCAGAGGAGATAGCCTGCCTTTCAGGACTGCAGTTATCATTAGTGCAGCAGGTGTAGTTGCATTGGGGTCAAAGAGTGTGAGCGGCTCACAACACCCCAATTATGGGGAGCAGTTTGTTTGGGATAATATCTGTTTTTGTTTCATGCATTTGCTGTTTTATAAGTCTCATATTTAGTGCGGTTCATAAGCTACAGAAAAACAGTATTCCTGAAATCATCTCATAAGCCCCGCTCCCTGCAGTCAGCCATTTCCCTCCAGCTCCCCCAATCCTTGCCATAAAGTTTTGGAGGGGGAGCCCCACCTTAAAACATTTTGCTTAGTGGTGGCTCAGAGTAAAAAAGTTTGAAGACCTCTGCTCTACATCAACTATGTTGTGTTATATGTTCAAAATACAGATACTAACGTGGCCCTTATTAGGGAGGTTATTAGATTTGGTGGATACTCTGGCTTGCAGATCAACTGGGACGATTTGGAATTATTCCCTCTAACAGACTGCACCAGGATCTTTGCGGGAGGGTATACACTTTGGAGGAAGCCTGATGGGGTGAAGTATTTGGGTATTCAAGTCACTAGAGTTACAGTGACGCTATTGAAGCCCATCTTTGGGACTGCCGAGAAAAATTTCAAAGTGCCGGTCGTTTGCTGCTGAGGCTCTACCTCTTGTTGATAGGGCTAATATGGCTTTTAAAAATGGTGGTGCTTACCAATTGTTTATACTTATACAATAACATTTCACTTTGTATTCCAAAGGAATACTTTTGCCAACTTAGAAATGTTGAGCTTGATATGGAGTGGCAAACAACTGCGAATTAAATGGGAGGTTCTGATCAAACCTATGGAGATGTGGTTTGTCGGTGCCAGACTTCTATCTCTACTATTTGATTGCATAGAACCGCTTTGTTGAATGTTGGTTAAGTGCCAAGTTATCCTTGACTCGTGTGAAGATAAAACATGGATTAGCTGAACCCTATGCTCTACACGCAATAGCATGGAAACAATCTACGCGATCAGGGTCACTATTTGGGGCTGGTGGTATACAGCTAAGCAGATTGGACAGGGCCCACTATTCACCATTAATAATATATTCCATATAACCCTAATTCTCCACTCAATTTAGTGAAACACTTCTAAAAGATATTGAAAGATATGGGTATCACTGTTGTGGGTGAACTGTTTCTTAACGGGGTCTTAATGGGCATGCTGGAATAACAGGATGGGGTGGCAACACTGCATTGGTGCTTTAGTTGTACTACAGAATGTGAATGGTTGCAAAGGCTAGGCCACGAATCTTTGCTCAATCATAGTCCCCCCACCCCCACCCCAGAGCATACGGTACTTACTATAATGATCCAACGGGGTAATGCGGGCAAGACAATATCCTTCATGTCCAAGGAGATAGTTAACAGTAAAATCATCTCAGAGCATGGGGCAGCCTGGGAGACTGAATTACAATATCCTATATCAGATAAACGCTGGGAGTATGTTTACAATCAGGTCAAGGATTCCCCATTTAACTATCCACATAAATTAATTAAATTTAGATGTATTCATCGATTATAATTTACCGCAGAACATATGGCGAAATTTGCAGAGGCGGTTATTGTACACTAAGAAATGTAGGGCGAAAAATGCTGCCTTCCTGCATATCACATGGTTTTACAAACTCCCCCAACACCGTCTCCATTTTAGAATTATGGAAGGAGGTGTTTGACTGCTTGTCTAAAATGGGTGAACTGGTTGTACCGCCTTCCCCGAACTGGCTTTATTGAGAGCTACTGATAGTGTTCCCAAAAAGGTACGTGGATTCGTGGCTATGTCACTTCTCCTGGCCAAGAGGCGAGGTGTGCATTGGTTGTGGGTCAAACCTCACAAACACACTGCCTGGCTTCAAAACGTGATATATAGCAGTGAGAGTGCGTCTGATAATGCTGAAATGGTGCGTCCTATGCGAGCACAAAGGACTTTTGGGAGCCTCTAAGATCGTGAGACGGACTTTACCGTGTGACCCAGGATTGTGTAGTACAGGCTGCTGTACTCTGTGTGTTTGTGAGAGGGAGAGAGAGGGGTTTAGAAAACAATTAATTGAATCAGCTTGATATTAACTACAATTATCAAAGAAAATGGAACAAATCATTCTAATTCCAACTTCAGAAACACGGGACAAGCCCCAGACTCGTGGCTTTCCCAAGTCTACTGTTGTAATCTTAGTGATGCAAGGAACCCTGGCTATGTCATGGAATGTAGTGATGCATGTCTTCTCATGAATCACTCATTCCAGAGCTGGGTATCCTGCTGTACAGTTGGTGCTGTACCTTCATGCTGTATTCCTCAATAAACCTTTTATCTCTACCAACGTGAGGACAACTTAAATTCTTCACTGGCGACGAGTAACTTTTGCCTGATTGGGGACAGGCATCTTCAGCACCGACTCCCCTGTCTGCCGACTCTACCGTTTTCAAGGACTGTGCCAACTTGATTTTATCCCTTAAAAAAAAAAAACGTGAGTGAGAACTGTAAATACCTTTCTATCTTCATCCAACCGCGTTTGGACAGCCAACGAGGCTGTTCTTTGGGATACGCAAGGCACTTCTCCCTAACTGCCACATCGCAAGAGGTGTCTCGCGCTTCGGCTCCATTTTCCACTAGCGTCACAATTCCTTGCTGGAACGCACCCTGAAACGCACGCCGCACTCCAGCACGCATTCACGCTGTGACTACGCGACGTGCGGCCATTTTGGATCACGTTATATAGAGGCTGGAACGCTAGTTGAAGCGCACGCTGCGTTGTTGAACAGACGGACTTCTCAGTGCATTCTTAGAGTTAATGCACGCTGCATTTCACCGCATTTCAATGCTTAAGGCTCATCTGGTCGCAATGGACTGCCTAGTTCAGATTTGATCGCCACGCAAGTTTTAATGTACGGTGAGAGTGGGCAATGTTACTTAAGACTTGTGTTATATCTGCATCGAGTACAGCAGTGATTTTGTTTTTATTTCTGTTTTATTTTGCCAACGATTTTTCTACAGTGGTTAGAACTATTGAATTTGGGTTTTTAAACTGTTGGCACAGATTGGATTTTCAGTGGGTTTCTATTTTTGTGTTTCTCCTTGACTCATCGATTCGTCTAGTATCAACCATGGCTGCCACAACAAGTATGTCCCAACCCCCGGCTTTCCTATCAGAGAAGGGTGAACCTATCCTTCCCTGGAAGAGATGGAGAAATTTATTTGACTCTTACATTGTAGCGATTGGTGGAGAGAAATTCTCAGCATTCAGAAAACAAGCTATTCTTCTACACAATTTAGGCGTTGAAGGAAGGAATATTTACGATAGTATGGACCTCATTCCTGTTGGTAATGGCGACGGAGAACCAGCTGATGTTTATGAGATGTCTATGACTATGTTGGAGAAATATTTTGGTCCCCACATTAATGTTGTTTTAGAAAGGCACACATTTTTTTCCAGGGTCCGGCTGAGCGTGTGGGAGGTTATGTTGCCTCCCTTAAGACTTTAGCACGCACTTGTGAATTTGGTGAACTTTCTGACTCCCTAGTCAGGGATCAATTGGTGAGGTGCACCAACAGCACCCGAGTTCAGGAGAAACTTTTA
Source organism: Calotriton arnoldi (assembly GCA_963921515.1). Taxonomy (NCBI): domain Eukaryota; kingdom Metazoa; phylum Chordata; class Amphibia; order Caudata; family Salamandridae; genus Calotriton; species Calotriton arnoldi. The sequence continues at coordinate 571,616 of CAWUFW010009570.1, read as the reverse complement.
TCAAAGAACCCGTCATTGGTGGAAGCTGTTTCCATTGTAGAAGGAATGGAGAATACCTCTACCTGGGTGAAGGAAATGAGGAAAAACCGAGAGGATAAAAAAGAAGGGGAAAGTGATGTTCATGCCCTAGTGGATTATGACGCTTTAGAGGCTAGTGATAGTGTAGCCAAAGTTTCTCCTGGTGAAAGGCAAAAGGCTTTGGAGAGAGATGCACGCGTGCGTGGTTCTCTCAAAGGAACAGCAACCAAGATAGACCGTGAAGGTCGTTCTCTTAATGGCAGTAGCAATGCCAGCGACAAAACCCCAGGGGAGTTTCCTAAGCCTAAGTGTTTTAGGTGCGGTAGTTTCTCACATTTCTCCAACTATCCTCATTGCTATGCCAGAGAGTCAGTATGCAACAAATGTGGTGTCAAAGGACATTATGCTCGGGTTTGCAAGTCATCTACTAAAACTCGTAACCCAGAAAAAGGAACTGAGATTGTGCGTACTGTACTCCTAAGTATCAGTGATAAGGATGGTGAGGTGGATGCAGGGAAAATAACAATGCCTGAGTGCAACATCTCAGTAGATGATCATGACTTTGTTGTCCTGGCTGACTCTGGTTCACCTTTCACCATGGTCGGCAACAGGCAATGGGATGAGGTTGTGGGGTTGGACAGTATGACACTGTCACCGCCTGACATAAATCCTGTCAGTTATGGTGGTGCAAAAATCAATGTCCTTGGATACGTTGAAGCCTGTATTCAGTTTAAGAATAGACGTACTGTGGGGAAAGTCTATGTGGCTGAGAGAGGAGACAATTTGTTGGGATGGAGGCACCAGCGTGACTTGAGGATCATGCTTAATCCGAGCGCAAGGGATCCCAGAGATCAAGTCATGTTGGTGGACTGTGGAGATCAAGGTAGTGAATACTTTGAACGGTTTCCTGAAGTGTTTGCGGATACCTTGGGTTGCCTTAAGGGGTTTGAGCACAAGATCGTTCTCAAGGAAAAAGCTGTACCCTGTGTGCATAAAGTGAGAAAAGTCCCTAATATGATGATGGGACCTTTGGAGACTGAGCTCAAAAGACTGTTAAGTTTGAGAGTTATTGAGGAGATAGAAGCCTCAGAATGGTTGGCCGCCATTGTTCTAGCCCCCAAGGATGGTGGTGCCAGCGTCAGGATGTGTGTAGACTTGAGGGGTTTGAACGAATGGATTTGGGTAGATCGGCAACCTCTGCCCAATATTTCAGAGTCCCTTAGCATGCTCAAAGGAGCCCGGATTTTCAGTGTGTTAGACTTGTCATCAGCCTACCACCAAATTCTGTTACACAAGGACTCGAGACATCTTACATCCTTTGTGACACCTCTGGGAGCTTACCGCTTCCTCAGGATGCCTTTCGGGTTGGCATCGGCAGCGGCATGTTTCCAGAGGGTCATGAAGATGGTTTTGGAAGGAATACCCAACATCATGCTCTAATAATACCATAATTAACATAGCTCATGAAGGTCACTTGGGAAGAAGTCTCACCAAAGCTAGGGTGAGAGAGAGAAACTGGTGGCCGGGTATGGATCACATGACTGAAAATGTAGTTAAAGATTGTGTCTCGTGTGCCTCCAACGATAAGTCTCGCATTCCCAATCATGCGCCCTTATCTCCTGTAGAGGTCCCTGATGTTGTGTGGTCAAAATTGGGTTTAGACATTGTAGGTCCTTTTGAAATTTTACCCTCCTACGAACGTTTTGTTATTTTGTTAGTGGACTACACTTCCAAGTGGGTGGTCACCAAGTGTGTGTCCACTGTGAACACAAGAACTGTTATTGATTTCCTGAGAGATGTATTTGCTTCTGAGGGCGTGCCTAAATTTTTGGTTACGGACAATGGGGTGCAATTTGTGTCTCATGAAATGGGGAAGTTTATTAAGGATCACAACATAATTCATCAGAAAACGGCCTTATACACACCACAGGCCAATGGTTTGACTGAAAGGATGAACCGGGTTGTCAAAGGTTGTGCTCAGCGTGCTCTTGAGTCTAGGTTGTCCTTCAACAGTGTCTTGAGAGATACGTGGTGGGCACACCGGACTGCTCCTAATGTAGTCACACAAAAGTCTCCTTTTGAGGCTTTAAGGGGAAGGAAGGCTGTTTCAAAGTTAAACCTGTCATGGTTGCCTGCATGTATTGATGTGAGTATGTCTGTTGAAGGAAGGCGTTCTAGAATTTCTGAGTATCAGCAAAAATACAAATTGAATTATGACTCCAAGATGCGTGTGAAGAGCAAGAAGTGGTGCCTTGGTGACAGGGTTATGGTGAAGAACCCAAAACATACTCCTAAAGGGAATTCTGGTTTCATTGGTCCATTTACGATTGTTGCCATCAAAAAGAATGTTGTGAAGGTTGACACAGGTTGCATGTGGAGCATGTCGAGGCTAGTGAGATATACTGGAAAACCCTCAAGTGTACGTGCGCCATATGAAAGCAGTATGTCTAATGGTTATAGCTACTTGTGGGAAGATACTTGCAGCAGGAAAACTGATGCTTCCTCTGGTAGGTGTAGAAATCTGCTGGCGAAGTACAAGGATTATGTCCTATATTGATGCTGTGTTTTTTTTATATACTATGTTTCCTTTGCAGGATCTTTGGTGTAGTTGAGAGGGTTTAACTATGACTTATATTTATGTAATGTTTCTTTTATGCCATGTTTTATTTTCAGGACTTCTTCAACTTTTGGTTTTCTATTCTGCAAATGTTCTCATTTTGTTTTCCTTGATAATTGTTCTTTCCCTATTGAAAGAGGGATGTGTTGTAATCTTAGTGATGCAAGGAACCCTGGCTATGTCATGGAATGTAGTGATGCATGTCTTCTCATGAATCACTCATTCCAGAGCTGGGTATCCTGCTGTACAGTTGGTGCTGTACCTTCATGCTGTATTCCTCAATAAACCTTTTATCTCTACCAACGTGAGGACAACTTAAATTCTACATCTACCCTATATAGTAGAGATTGCTGCTTCTTGGCAAGAGACAGATGTTTTGAGAACAGCAATCCATTTATTTTCATGCTAGTGGACTCCAACTAGAAGACTTCATTCATCAAAACTAGAACTCAGTGTCAAAAAGCAAGCGCAAACAAGCTGACAGCTGTTGGCCGTGAGCGGCCCAGGTTTACGAGGAGCAATACATTCCACGACTAAAGTATACAGCACATCTGAAATGAATGAGGTACAAGAAGGTGCACAAATATTAATTGTAAAACTAATTACAATCAATACGATACATTGAGATTTAAGATAAGTGAATAAGAAGCTGTCAGCTTTAAAACCATTCGCCAAATCATGATCAGTGGATGGAAGGCTAAGAGTTAATTCCTGCATTTACTTAATATTTGTTGACAGGCAGTAGATTCGAAGGGTGTGAGTCAGTAGTTGACCCCCAAACCTGTTAGGCCACTTAAATGTAAAGAGAAAGAACCCTCATCTGGGATGCAGCTAAAATAAAAATTGTTTATTCGTATCCTTTAGTAAGTGTGCTCAAAGTGTACATTTAATAATATAATGTAAAGTGCATCTTATGGAAAAATAATTTTAGTTGTGCCTTTGAGCCACATAATTTAATTGTGCAGAAAAAAAGGCCGCTTGCGAAAGATGCTCAGCAACATCAACATCTGGCAGTACCCAACAAATACAAGCAGGAGTCACAACAGGAAAGTCAATCAGAAAATAAGACAATTGCATATCTTCTGTATGATCACAGTACACTCTCCATCCATGCTCCTACCAACCACTCGTGCAAGCTCCAGCTTTCAACTCAATAGATAATACAACAGCACTAGCAGGTCACGCTAATGGAATCATGGGCTGTACAAATACAGTTGACAAAACCGATGAATACCTCTTCAAGGACATGCCGCAACTTGCGTGTGATGTCTAAGACTGGTTGTGCACTTTTGACCAGGCCCTCAGCGCTCATACTCCTCTGAAGGCTTTGTCAACATGTTTGGTACATGTGTGACAGAAGGTTATCTCCGGATACTGGACATAACTGCAGGATAATCCACCACTGAGTCCTGGTAAATGGACTATTCTGCAACTTGCTCCACCCTCTCTACAAACTCATTTTTCAAAGCACGCCCGGTCACACTTTACAAACTCCAGCATTCAGAAGTGTAAATGTAATTTTAGCAGGAGCCCACTCAAAGCTGTTCTAAACACGACTGCTAGCCTGGTTCACTCAGCAGGCAGCTACAACCACTTTACCCCCATCCTTCACGACCTACACTGGCTACCCATTGCAGCCACAATGAACATGTGCTGCCTCGTACTCACAGGCACACATGAGAATACCCCTTCAGACCTAGCATACCTGCATTTTTGGTGGTCAAGGCGTCTCAGAAGACACAACCCCCTCCTCATCCAACCTCACAAATTACAATCATCTACAGCATGGAAACAATCCTTCTCCGGTGGAAACATTGCAACCAGGAACTCTTTAACTCCCCCGGGCTCAGGACTTTGACCCCACACTCTGTCTTTTGATAGCTGCATAAGTCCAACCTCTTCAGACAATTCCTAAATGAAGCTTTATAAAGGGATCACTGAATCTACAGAATAGATGCACTGAATATGTTCTATGTTCAAAACTGTTAACCCTCTCACCGTCGTCAAGCAATCTCAGTATGTTAGTATTGTCCTCATACGCATCAGTCCAGGCGTGCTATACAACTAGATATATTAAATAAACAAACCTGCTTCTTCAGTACAAGACCTAGGTGTGGATTGGGAAGGACAATCAAAGGGCAATGCAGCCTCTGTTAGCTCAATTGTACTGAATCTCCAGGTTTATCTGGACTGACCTCAGGATGGTCTCCTTCTTCGAAGCCCGGGCCATCAAGCTAGGGTCCTGACCATCACACCTCCTGTACAAGCAGCAGGTATCAGCCAGTGAGTAGCTCAAGGTGGCTGGAGACAAAATAAACCACAAACATCAGACCATAGGCATGTCATGGCAGACACAAGCCAATAGCAGTTCTTATAATGCCCCTCACTCTCAGGCCGTCAGTGTCTTCATGGGAACTCACACATCTGGGATTACTAGTCTATCAGCTTGTGCAGTGATGGAATAGAACTTCACAGACCAATGACGCAGTATACCAAGATTAGACGTTATCCACCGTCAACTTCAGTGGTAGCTATGACCTCCGAATCTTGCAAGTCCATTGCCTCTGTGTCACCCTCAACCCGCTTCTCATGGCTCATGTCTTTTACATGAGCTTGTTGTCGCCACCGTGAGGTTACAGTGTGCTGTGATTCATGCGTTTGGGAACCCTGAGCAAATAAGCCATTCGTTAAATTGTTGCCAGCTAGGTTACTGCAGGGTTTCACGGCGCTACAATGAGAAGCCCAGACATACGCATCTCTCCAGCATCTTCCCCTGGTGCTATCCCCTAAACAGAACCATCCATTTGAACCCTGCAGAAGCCTCTTTCAAATGTCTCTCCCTTTTGGTACATTAGTATATCCAGGTAAGTGGGTGAGCAGTGAGACATGCAGTCAACCCTCACAGTTTGAGGAATTTTCACCCTAAATGGCTTAAACTTCGAGGCTGGCTTCATTCCTACACTTTTCTTGATCAAACTTTGTTCCAGTCTCCGCTTTGAAGGCAGAGGTATGTCTAAATCTCTTCACACCACTTTTCACCTACAGAACAATCATCTCCTTACCAACTCTGAGATCTCCAGTAAAGCCCTACCTTTGCCCACTGCACCTCTGAGCCCCTAAATCAAGAAGGTGATCTCCCTGCCCTACTGCAGTGGGCTAAGATTACCCTGACACTCTACAGAGTAGGTCCACCGTAGGCATGGCAACCTCGTAGGCAGAGTTTGGGGGAGCAGATCTTTCCGATTCATTCTAGGGCAGCAGGTAGGGTTTGCCCTTCTTCAACCGCTGGCTAGGGCAGAGAAGATTGGGTTTGGGAGCAGCGTGCATCAGAAGTTACTCATGTTCAATATTTGTTAACACTGATTTAGATAGGTCTAACCAGACGAGCACGGTTTTTGGTGTTATATTAGTAGAAGAATACTGTCTGTATGCTTTGTTGGGAAAAAAGAGAATCTACACAAGTCCATCTGCCTTGATACATGCTCAGAGAGTATAAACAGGCATGCGGAAATGGCTGTTATGGCAATCGGTATTTCGAATTTATATCTGGAGACTGAAAGGTGCATGGCAGCTTTTTATATATCAGCAAGACTCAAAAGACATCAGTTTGCACACTAGCCCTTGTCACGAGTCTCGGAACACACCAGGGGTGTTTCTGACATGGTGAATGAGTGTGAAAAAGTGAGCAAGGCGGCCTGTGTGTATTTTTACTGCAAGTTCCTACAAAGAGAATATAAAAAGCCCCGCTGTGTGAATAATGCAGTCACACCAGCGAGTTCTGCTTTTGGCCCTACTGTGGTGTCTGGAGACAGCAGCAACGTGAACTCGGCGAGCATCTGATTAATCCCAGCTGTGAAACCAGGGCTGCTCCAATCCACACAGTCAAGAGTTCAAGCCCGAAGCCTTTAGCAATTGATTGGAGTCTGGGCGAGCATGGAGACCGGTCCATCTCGCAGCAGGCAGAAGCCGAGCTGCCTGTCTCCTGCACTGACCCAGGGAGAATCTGGCCCAGGGAGAATCAACAAACTCCAGGAGTTGTTTATATGGGAGTTATTTTACCTGTCACAGCCCCAGACATGAAACAAAGCACTCGAGGCCTGCAATCAGCGGTCGAAGTGCATTAAAAAAGTATGAGAACTGTGATGTATGCAATGGGGTGGAGGTGAGGGAGCGTGGGGGCGGAGTTAAAGGTGTAGCTAAAAAAACAAAATATTCTGTAAGTCTTTTTGGTCTTTTACCGTCAGGTAGCTACATACAAAATAATGCGCAGCTTAAATAAAAAATAAATAAAAAATACATTACTCAGTGGGAAATGCACTATAGTACATTATGAAACCTTTATTAGTTAATGCACTGCACAGGTCTGTGTGTAACCATAGGTCCACAGATTTAAATCTTGTTTGGTGCAGTGGAGAATAGTGACTTGTGTGTTTTTAGCGCTACAAGGTCACAGCCTGTGACAGAAAGTACTGTGAATATGTGAGTCATTATTTTAAACTTGTATTACACACAGTGTAAGATAGACTGTTAAAAAATGTTCAAAAAGATTTATGATAAAATGGTGCTTCTAAAATATAGATTTTAGTAACACCGAGGCTGTTCGTAATGCAATTTCTTTTTACATAACTGTCCCTTCAACACCTCATGAAGGCGCTATATAAATACTATTACAATTAAAAGCATGCGCTTCACAGCTCAGTTGTTAACTCTTCGCACTACCACGTAAAAAAAAAATCTTTGTCATCACAAAGCTTCGAGTGATTCGATCAATTAAACCTAGTACCGGCTCCCAAGCATCCTTTATATTAGCATATTACCATTTACATTTGTAGAATTAACTTCTTGCACACATTTACATGCCTTTCAGTGAGGCAGGCACCCTGGCAGGAAGGCTTGTTTAGCTGTCTGCCCAGCTTCAGTTTCACAGCACAGGAGACTCACTGAATGACACCTAAGCATTTAAACTATTCAAATTAACCATCCCGGGACGGTTGTCTTTTTACAAAAAGTAGGGGAACGGTTTTTCATAAATCAAAAAAGTATGGGCACGTTGTGGCCCTCCGATACCGCCCACTTCGACCTCTGCCTATAATTACCCTGAGTCAGACTGAAGACAGAAAAGTGTAAAGAGAAGTCAACATGAAGCATTTATTCCCAGTCAGTGATGAAATGCTGATGATTAAAGTCTTTCCTTTGTATCTGTAACACACAGTGTGAGTCACAAGACGAGTACAGAGCAGCACCACACACTGACTCACACACAGTCGGAAAACGATGGACTGGAATGTGGCCAGAGCCATTGCCAGTGGCTAAGACTTTTGCAAGCATTCCAGCCATCAGCTTTGTGTTTTCCTCAGTGCAGCTCCATAAGTGTGACAGGGATGCCCACACGTGGATCTGTTGCTTGCTGTGCCACAAGACTCAAGCTGTACCTCACTAATGATGCCTAACTAGGCTGAACCCAGTCTGGAGTTGCTTGTTATCCTATTCAGAGGGGACCTGGGCTGACAATTCATGGTGGACTGTTCCTATTGAAGAAGAACCAGGGCTGAATTTCATATTGCTGGTCTCTGTCTGAAGTTGAATAGTGTGCAAAAGTAGATGGACTGAATGCAGCTCAAGCCACTGCTGGTGACTGAGATCTTTGCAAACATTACACCTATCACCTTGGTGTTTTCCTCAGTATGATTGATAAAGACAATGAAATTAAACATAATTGTGTGATCTTATTTTGTTTAAATGGGAAGGCTAATGATCCAGTCACCACCATCACTTCATATGGATTCTAAAATGGATCCAAAGCATTGAGAATTATGCTGAAGTAGACAGGAATTACCAACAGTTGGGAGACCCATGCATGGAACAGTAGTCATTGTCATCAAAATTCTTTATTCAGCTTATTAAAACCATAAAAGATGCACATTCAAATGCAAACATGCAAATTACAAAAAAATCATCAAAAACAGCCAATGAACAGACAAAAACTAGTGTGCTGATATGTATGTACACCAGATAAAATGCAAATTTCATTAGAACCGAATACAATACATCATAAAACTGTACATCACATAATAAAACTTAGCCTCACAGCAGCCTGTCTAAAATGAACAACAGTAAGGTAAACAAATTCTGTTGAAAGCAGCTGTCAATAAAGGAAGATCGGTCTATGTTATCTAAAGTTTATAGATCTAACCAGTGGAATAATAGATCGCTTACTAGATGTGACATAAAATCGGCATAAATGGTAAAGTGCAATCTGGATTGGATAGAACGGGAGTCACACCGGCAATTCCAAACTGAATACCCCTCAGAGAACCTGACTAGAAAGTGAGCAGTGCTAAGCATAAGGCACGCTGGAAAGAATCTATGCTGCACATTGGGTATCATTGTCGGACAGGGTTCCTTGGCATCAGTAGAAGGTAACAGAAGGGAATCTCTAGCAACGGACTTGATTGTCTCAACCAGATCCCTGCTATCGCTTCGATATTTCAAACAGAGAGGTTTGACCATCTCTCGTGTAGAAGTAGTAATACACTCCGGATGATCAAACAGCTCTGATTTACCCAGTTCGGTACACTGATTTTTAACACAGAGTAACTAGGGGATCTGGACAGCATGATCTAGTTTAAGGCAGTCATTGATCTCCATACTGTTGAAACTAGTTTGAGGCTTTGCCCAAATAGATACCCAAAGCATTAGGGGGCGTACCTTGATAAAGTCCTCCAAATATATAAGGCTGAGCTCAGAGTGTCAAATACATCCCGAACAGCTTGTTGGAACCACCTCAAGCCTAGTTAGGAGTGCATTTTCAGCCCTTGGAATGCATCAGAGGTCAACAGTGCCCCATAAATCTACACTAATATACACTTAGCCTTATATGTGGTGATCATTTCTTTCAGCGTGTTAGACCCTAACTTTGAGGCAAACTTAAAGATTGCTTCGCTCGACCTCCCAAATTGTAACTTCCCGATGTTAAGGAAGCGATGCCATTTGCAAGCTTAATCATAACGTACTGCCAAATATGTAAGGGTTGAAACACTAGAGATCTTGACTCCTCGGGTCGTATGCAATCTACACTTTGTGGACTTCAGTCCACAAATCATAACAAATTATTTGACAGGTTCATTGTTAGATCTAGTTTGCCCATAAAAAGAGCAAACAAATTCAAAAGCTTCTGCAGCCCATTAGCAGTTCTCACCATGATAATCGCGTCATCCACATATAGTAAAAAAGCAATAGGTTGAGTGCCCTGTTGTGGCAAATCACATTCATTATCTAGCCCAAAACTTTCTAGCTCATTAATATAGAGGGTGAAAAGAAAAGGGGCCAGCACACAACCTTGTTGGACACCTCTCTCAAACTTAATTGATTCTTGGCACTTGCCATTAGGCCCAAATGTAATATATGCTGAAACATCAGTATGCAGTTGCTTCAAAAAACACACAAGCAAGTCCTTAACACCCATCAAAGACATCACAGACCGTAGCTTGGAACGGTTAACACAGTTGGCGACACAGTTGGCGGCACTGTTCAAATCCATAACGGCTAGATGTAAAGAACCTTTTCTTTACTGTGGTATTTTTGTTGGTGAACAGACACTGTTTTGTAGTACCTATTCCTGACAAAAAGCCAAACTGTATGTCAGTGAGGATGGGTTTCAAGTTTATCCAACAGAACTCTACCCACAACCTTGACTATAGTGTCCAGAAGAAAGATCGAATGGTAACACTTGGGGACACACCTATTTCTATTTTTTTTTTTTAAATCAAACAATAGTTGACTTGGTGGCGCTCCTCAAGACATTCAACAGAGGGGCCCAAAGGCCTATGTTGTCCGCTTAGACATCCATTGGCACCCCATCAGGGCCAGGGTCCTTGTCCTTGGGGCTTATTTAAATAGTTGCAATAACATCCGAGATCTCAAACGTCACATGAGGGGCAGGGGTATCAAGAACCTCATCCCGCGATGCGGTGGATAACATGTCCAATTATGGCAAGAAGTAAATACTCCTAAAGTGTGCCACTCGTATCAGCAAACATGGGCACCTCAAGTTCAAAATGAATGGCGTCTTTAAAAAATGGTGTATTAACTTCTTTCCAAAAGACGCACCTATCCTTGTTTTGACTGGCTTCCATTAGTGAGTCACCTCCCTAGTACAAGTTTTCCTAGCCAACAAAGCTTTCTTATACAACATTCTGCAGGACTTGACTTCAGCAACATTACACAGTGATTTTTTTAGGGTGGACTCAAGGATCTTGAGCACCTTGGAACATGTCATGCCAAACTATGTTTATATCAGTTATGGGTTGTACACTTTGAATAAATCAATACATTTAAAAAAAAGCTATCAATTAGTCTTCGTCTTTGGATCATGGGACGGTGCAGTCTTTAAATTTGCTGTAGCTTTATATATGATATCAAAAGATTTCAAGATTAGAGTCTCTTATGCGCATTCTACCAAGCAGAAATAAAAGCTGCCTATTCTGACTCACTAAGTTAGATAACAATTGTATTGGAGAAACAGCGCCCCATTTAAGGCACACCTTTGTTGTTGTGGGCTTCAAGAGTGGTGGGTCTAGTTACAGTTGATCACTAACAGGATTAACTATAACAGAGAGAATGGATGCAAAAACACTTAATTTGAGTACTGTACTCAATCTCTTGAAGATGAACTGAGGGAAACAGAAGGGATCTGGCCTGGAAGTTCGGGCTGGACTGTTCTTTTGGCTGGTCTCTATTTTTTTTTAAATATCTTTTATTGGCATTTATTCAAACGTGGGATTTATAATCTGTCCATACATATATTCAGAACTACAACATTTTTCATACATTTTGAGTATTGAGTCTCATACCTTCTAGCATTTCAAATTTGAGTTCCACTGTTTAATCCAGTTCAGCGTTATGGCTGGTCTCTAGTTGAAAAGGCACTGAGGGAGAAAAACAATGGACTGGAATACAGCTCAATCATCAGTAGAATATATGATAAGATTGGAAACAATATACTATTTACTGTGCCCTGCTTCGGAATTGAGGTTGAAAGTGTTTGTGGATTGTTTTGCAGACTTATAACAACTTACCGCTTTTTATTTCAATCATCTAAATTCATAAGAGATAATTATAACCTAGTTTTAACTTTATTTACTTTATTTTTTTACCTTTTCATCTGAAGCACTGGGAATGATTGAATCCCTTCAAGAATAGCAGAATTGAATTTTGTTGTATTAATTATGTACAGCAGAATGTCAACAGCATAAGTGAACACAGATTTATGTCTTGCCCATTACACTGAAAAATAATATTTCTTTTGCCAGAACCATTCACAGCAGCAATGAAAGCATTAAGGAAAACGCACTGTAGCTCAGAGCAGGGTGAGATAAGGAGAGGAATGATTTCTGCAGAAATTTGACGTGATCTGCAGCAGCCACGGAAATCAAATGTGTTGTGATCACAATTCATGCTACTACCAAGCCTTGGAGAGGAATATCCACTCAGCCACATCAGTGGCCCTCTCTGCAACCAAACTCCAAACTAAGTAAAACTCACGATTCCAGAGTTTCATTGGTCATGTCAACAACAGCACCGATAGGTGATACATTTAGAAGCTGATCTATCATTAGGAGCCTCAATTTTGTCTCCCTTAATCAGCCTAGGAAGGAATATGCTTAGACAAGGTAAATATTTTGACAAGTCTTTATCCAATCAGGGTGAGAAACAAGAAAAGAGAAGTTTGTAGTAAAGCGAGGGTAACAAAGAGAAAAAGAAAAAAGATTTTTTTTAAAAACAATGTGTATGTGATTAATACAACACATAACACATTTTGCAATACTAGTGCATTCTCCAGACACAATATTTACAATAGTTCTTTCCTAGAAAGTGTAATGCCTGCCTATAATGGTGGTGGTAATTCTGGGGGAGAATACTCTGCTTAAAGACTAAAGAGATTATAGCAAACAAAAAAGTCCTGGGAGCAGGGGTATGGATCTTCAATTCATGATTTAAAGATAGGCTGCCGGGGCATGGCCAAGCAACATGGGCGACAGGACGTGAGCACTTCGAGCTCCCGGCCGGCCTGACCAGTGATCCTGCTTAATTCTGCCTGGTAATACTCCCTGGTATCTCTAAACCCACCTTCATGGTACTCTCAGCACGGAGCTATTCATTGGGGGGCTGCAGTGCAATGAAGATGCCCTGATTAGATCGGTGGATGAGACGGAACCTGATGGGCGTGGGGAGGACTCTCATCGAGGTGAGGTCCTGGCCCTGAGCTCCGCTGCTCGGACTGCCTGGCGGAAATACTACGACCCGGGTGCTTCCTGCTTGCGGCCCCGGGCCTTGGTCTGGCGGCGGCCCTGGAAGGGATCAGCGCCACTTGAGCTCCACATGTGCCGGAGCGGCCCAACTGCTGCTGAAGAGGCCTTGTGTTCCTCCTAAGTGTGGGGGGTGAGTCCTAAGCCCTCCGCTCTTGACCGTGATCCTTGCGCAGCATCACCTGGGGGTGAACTTTCGATAGCTGCCTGCGCATGGGACAGACTGCCCTGGGGCATCGTGCAAGCTGCCTGCTTCTGTCTGGCCTCCCCTGCGGCCCTGTGATCTGTCCTGATGGTGGGACCCGGTCTCGGGCTCTGCCGCCCGGGCCGGCTGGCGGTGCCCTGGTCCCCGGGTGCCTTGAACTTCAGCTCTGCGTGAGCGGAGATGCCCGGATGTGTTGCAGGAACTTGATCGACCCTACTGGACCCGCTCTGATCCTCTTAGTGGCCCTGCAGACTGCACCGGTGAGAACTCACCCTGAACCTCACTGCCCGGGCCTCCTGGTTGTGCTCCTGGGTCACAGGCACTCCCTAGCCGCTGCATTGGGGTCCTTTCTGGGACTGCTCCAGCCGGGGGTGATCCTGTTTGTGGCTGGTGCCATTGGGGGTACGTAGATGAGCGGGCGGCCTGGTCATTGGTCCTTGGGCTCTTTGCGCCCCAGCCTTGGGTCGGGCGAGATTGGGGGGCCACTCCTGCTCACTGCCGAGACTCTTGTATCGGGCCATTTGGGGAGGATCATCAATTCCTGGCCTGACTGTGGGGGGTGCGCTGAGACTTCATAGCGGCCTGTTGGGGCCCAGCTGGACCCGCTCTGGGATCCTTAGCCCGTTCTGACCCGGGGGCGCTGAATGTGTGAAGGATTGGAGACTGTACTAGGCTCTCCTTTTTATACCCCTGATTGCTGATGACTTTGCCTGGTGGGGCCTGCTTTGAGTACATGACTCCTAAGTCCAACCCGGTACAAGTGATCCCGGCGCACCTGAGGGGTAGCCTGCAGCTACATGCTTGTGGCTCTGAGACTGCGCTGGGGGGGCACCTGCAGTGACAAAGGTGAGGCAAATTGGCTGCGGGGCGATAGGAGGTATAGGCGGGACAAGCTGACTGCTTCCTGCCGAACTGGTCGATCCTCTTTTCCCATCCTGCCATTGTCGGATGGCTTGCAGCTCCTGGATGATCGCTGAGTGAAAGCCGCGGAGTCAAGGTAACTTGGACTGGAGACTCCCAGCGCACCCTGTAACCAACGTGCACAGGGGCTCCCAACTGCCTACAGATGGGTAAAGACAAGACTGCCCATGCCACCGGTTCTAATACAATAACCCAGTACACCACCACAACTCCCCCTACAGCGCATTACGAGACAAACGGGTGCGGGCGAAGAAAGCGAAGATGGTGGAAGTGGTGAACCGTCTCGTGCAGATATACTTGCGGCCATCCAGGGAATCAGACATGCACTTGTGAAGCAAATCGAGACAGTCTCTATTGATGTTAACTTTTTGAGGGTCGACTTACGTAAAGTGGCAGACAAAGTGACCACGGCCGAAGGCGATATACTGACCCTACAAGGAGAGGTGGCGTTGCTAAAGCAGCAGGTGACTCAGATGACCGCGGCCACGAGGGCCCATTAGCGTCGAGCCGAGGACACGGAGGGTCGGGCTGGGCGCAGCAACATCAGAATCCTTGGGATTTCCGAGCGGGCTGAAGGGGCAAGACCGAACACTTTCTGGAGCAGTGGAAACGCACTCAGTTGTGCCTAAAGGGCCTCTCTGACTTATTCGCAGTGGAAAGAGCCCACAAGATTGCTAGAGAAACACCGAGCCTGTGCTCTGAAGCGCCACGATATGCACCTACAGTACATGCTACTGTACCCTGCCAAGTTGAAGGTGATCGCACAGGGGAGGGCCCACTTTTTCAAGACTCCAGAGGAGGCCTGGGAATGGCTGGAGAGCTGGGGTGATGCTCTTCCCCCCACCCCCCGGGAGCGGCAAGGCAGCTGAAGGATCTGGGGATCCAGGCCGGCTCGAAGACCTTGAAATCTAAAAGCCCTGGACCGGAACACAGATGGAGACCTACCGGATAAACAGAGGATCACGGTGGGTGAGGATGGCACTATGCAAGTGGAGTCCATTGACTTGGGTGCTCTCTCTCTGCCGGCTGATGGTCATGGGTCCGACTTGCTGAGGGTCCCGGAGACGCTCAGTTCCACGACGGATGTGGTCCCTGACACTATCCTGGATGCAGACCTGAACACAGAGGACGCTGAATAATCCCAGAAACATGTGCAAATATTAACTCCTCGTTTGGTGTCCCCCTGGGTGTGATTGCTGCAGAGTACAACATCAGTGGAATTTGTGGTTACTGTTTGGGCGCAACCGGAGAGGAGAGGGAGGGGGGTGCATATGAGACTACATGGGCTGAAAGGGAGCTGCGTTGGAGGCCTTGAGATAAGAGGTGCAGCTGAGAGCTTCGTAATGTTCATTGTTCATGGCTCATGCACACAGGGTACTTTGCTGGGCTACTGCAGCGCGCTGAAACTCTGGGCTATGCCGGGAGGCTGGTTTTTCTCTGAGAAGCTTAGTGGCCCCTGTTGGACTACAGGGGGAGCTGTGCACATCCTGGCACAAGCATGGGGAGGGCATAGTCGAATGCACTGTGGCACATCATTAGTCCGTGGGAGGGGGGGCAAACTGGTTCAGTTTACATTGATTGTTACCAGTTATTATATGCAGCAAATGTTGAGTATGAGAGGTATGCACGTGCACGGTCCCGAGAGCAAGCAAGGGAGGCACTACTGGGACAATGGAAGTTAAATTTGTTAGCTGGAATGTAAAGGGGCTGGGTACATGCACAAAACGCCATAGAGTACTCTCGTTCCTCCGGCGGCATCACGTCTCAGTGGCCTGATTGCAGGAAACCCATCTAGGTGACACAGGGGCCAGCAAGTTAGCGAAAAAATGGAGGACAGATTTCCCATTTGTCCTACTTTACATATGCGCGGGGTGTACTGTTTTGGGTGGCCCCAGGCACACAGCTCGTCTTACAGTACATGGCAGCTGACATAAATTGCAGATACATACTGCTTAGGGTAAAACTGGACGGACGCAATATGGTTATATTGAACATCTACGCACCGAGCGTGGATGACCCAGACTGTTACCAGTCCATACAAGACGCACTAATCTTGGACCTGGATGTCCCACTTCTCTGGGTGGGGGACTTTAATTGTGAACTAGATGCTGACCTAGATAGGCACCCCCCTCGACAAGGCACTAAGCCGCAAGTGACTGTGGGGCTACAGGCGGTGATGGGAAACCTGGCAATACGAGACATATGGAGAGATAGACACCCGGCTCAGAGGCAGTACACCTGTCACCCTTCCACCCATGGCACCGAGGCTGACCTAAACATTGAAGTGACCCAAGTGGCCCACTTCCTTTCTGATCACTCCCCAATTAGCTGTATGGTCAGTTGGGGCCCAACTGCTTACCTTCCCAGAACGTGGCGAATGCCGTCGGACATCCTGGAAGACCCGATCAGAAAAGAGAACATATCTCATGTCTTGACTGACTATATGACAATGAACTGGGAGGGGACAAACACCACTAGAGCCACAGAATGGGAAACACTGAAAGCTGTGGTACGAGGGGCCTGTATAGGACTGACAAGCAGAGTTCGCAGGCAATTGCAACGGGAGTGTGAGATGGAGGAATTGTCTCTGGTAGAGGCACAGGCGTTAGATCGGGCTCCTCCGGCTGCCACGCTCGAGAGTGGGATATACACAGGCGTATAAGCAACATATGGGACAGACTGGACAAGTACACACTCCGTCAGTATCTACAGCGTTTGCTTAGAGAGGGGGATAGGTCGGGACGACTTCTGGGGTGGATCCTCCGCAGAGAGCGGGCCCCAGCACTCTATGCACCGACGGGTGAGATAGTATACACTAGGTCTGCAGTCCTGCAGGTGCTCCAGCAACACCTACAGACAGTCTATGCCACGGACCTGGCAGTAGGGGAGGATCGATTTATCCCATACCTGCGGGCCCTAAACCTAACGTGCTTCCCTACCCAGGCTTCTGATGTGCTCGAAGCACAGCTGACTGTTGAGGAAAGACAAGAAGCATTACTAATGCTCCCGGGGGCTAAGGCTTCAGGGTGTGATGGGTTCCCGCCCGAATTTTACTGCGCATATTCGGCCACTGTGACAAAGGCTTTATTACAGGTATATAAAGAGGCCTTCGATCGTGGAATCTTACCCCCCACCATGAGGCAGGGTGAAATCTGCATGATACCAAAACCGGGCGGGGACAGCCGGGACCCCACCGCTTACCGTCCGCCCACCATGATCAATACGTTCGTTAAAATCCTGCAAGCTTCTGGCCACTCGCCTCGCCCAGCTTATGGCATACCTTATACACGAAGACCAATGCGGCTTCATACCTGGACGCCACATTGGCATGAATTTGCGCCGGCTAACCCACATTATGCAGGAGGAGAAACTCTGCAATGCTGAGCTCGCTCTTGTGTCAATAGACCTTGCAAAGACTTTTGACACGGTTGACTGGGGTTACCTCCTTGAGGTCCTTAGGACAGTGGGACTCTGGCCCAATTTCTACCGCTGGGTTAAGATACTATATACAGAGCTGCGGGCGCCAGTGTGAGTGGGTGGTGCCCACTCAGAGGAGTGGACGTTGGTGAAAGGCATGAGACAGGGGTGCCCGCTCTCGCCCCTCCTTTTTGCACTGGACATCGAGCCCTTGGCGGTGCGGATGCGGGAGGAGATGGGGTGGTGGGGCATTCAGGTGGGAGACACAGCTCATGTGATTTCCTTGTACGCAGATGATGCTCTCTTTTATGTAGCATCCCCCAGGGAAGCCCTGCCCAGGCTCCTGCAGCTTCTTGAGATGTTTGGTGAGGTCTCTGGCCTACAGCTCAATCGTCACAAATCCCTGATTTTCCCTCTGGCCTGTATGGCCACATTGCCCTTAGAAAGTCTTCCAGACCTGGGAATTAGGTGGGATCTAGCGCACTTCCGTTATCTCAGTGTCCAGGTAGCACTCGGCAATGCACAATTAATAACTCTGAATATTGACAGGGTCATAGACGCCCTGTGACGCTCTGTGACCTTCTGGAATACATTGTCACTTTCACTAATGGGCAGGCTTGCAGTGGCTAAAATGGTGATGCTGCCACAATGCCTCTATGTGCTCCAGAATTTACTTGGTGCAGTCCCCACCCGGATCTTTAAGCAGCTAAATGCTATCCTTGTTTCCTTGTTATGGGCGGCACAACGGAGTGTAGTGGCGCTGCGCACACTGTCCTACAGATACGAAGAGGGGGGACTTGAAGCTCCATGTTTTGACTTAAAATACTATGCTGTGCAGCTTCAGCATGCGTCCCGTTGGCTAGCAGAAGGGGACAACTGGGAAAAACGACGTCTGGCCGGATGAGCGCATTCAGATATGCTCCCAATAGTACTGATGCAGGGCAAGGCGGCTGATGACGACCTGCCATATGTAGTTCGTCATACAGCAAATATATGGCAGCAGTTCATGGAAAAAGTCCTAAGGCGCGCGCCATTCCACAGGGAACTCCCCATATGGATACTAGCTCATATAAGAGCTATGAGCACACATAGGTCCTTCCAGGCATGGAAAGACGGGGGCTGTGAAGTCCTTGCGGACCTCTATGTGAACGAAACGTTTTTAAAATAAGAACAAGCCCGTGACAGTTTCACGTTGGGGCAGGGTCACTACCGGCACTACATAGGGATACTGGAGATTGCTAGAATAACATGGCCCGAGTACCCCAGCATCCCACGACTGTCCCACACACTGGAAATACTACTTACATGTGGCTCCGGGAGCAGGTTGATATCACTCCTATATAAAGCCATGAGGCTGGACTCATCCGGTCCGCCCCCTCGGGCACGGACGGCGTGGGAGGGGGATCTACACGTACAAATAGAAGACAAGACCTGGTCGGCCATTAGCACACTTATGCACACAGTCTCCTGCAATGCACCCTTCAAGCTGATCAACTATAACTACTTACATCGCACCTACCTCACACCACTGAAACTGAGGCGTATATCCCAGAACCACGCCGACACGTGCAAAACGGGCGGACTTCCTACATCTGGCTTGGGCGTGCCCTGTACTCCGGCGGTTCTGGCCCCAAGTTGTGGCAAAGGTGCACAACAGCACAGGCCTCCACATATTGGAGGAGCCACTGCAGTGCCTGCTAGGCCTTGTACGAAGACCCAAGAAGCGAGAAATGGCATACAAATTGCTGCAGCTTATGCTGATTCTAGCCAGGCGTAGAATTGCCATTACTTGGATGGGACAGAGAGGCCCAGACATATCGGCCGGGCTCAGGGACATGCGAGAGTGGGCCTTAGCAGAAGAAGTTCATATGAAATTAAATCGTAGAGACGATAAGTTGCAGGCAGACCTGTCAGAGTGGCGGCAATTGTGCCACTCGGCCTTTGGCCCCGAAGCACACGAGAATGATCACCACGAGTCTGAGTCAGGCAAGAGTGACCTGGGAGGGGCGGATAATGGACCGAGAGAGTAGTACTTGTGTGCGATACAACTGTGCGACCTACCCTGACTACATGTACATATAGAAATGTTTTCATCTTTCCTCATTGTCGTTTGAAATTTCACAATCAGAAGAATGTTGGTCTTGGGGGCACCTGCCGATGTGCACAGGACAACTGTATTTAACTGCTGCTATTTATGTCTGCTTGTTTTTCTGTAAAAGGAAAATATTCCAAAAATAAAGTTTAAAAAAAAAAAAAAGATAGGCTGCCAAACATTTATTCAGGTTTTTATCACCCATTACTTTAAAAACTGATTACCAAATGTAATTGCTGGAAGCATAATTTGCTTTAATAGTTAACCCATTTTAATGGACAGTTTTTAAAGTTTCAAAACGTCCCAGAACAATACTAGATTAATTTAGATAGGTGTACCATGTACACAAAATCCCAGACAATTACAAACGACTGTATTAGTAGATTATCTAAATTATTATCCCAGTTATAATCAAACGTTGAAAATGGTGTTTTGTTTTCAAATTTACTTACATTGTTTTTAATGTGCTGCATTTCTCCAGCCTCTTCACACACTTTATTTTGTTTACCCATATATTAAAATTTGGGAGCTGGTTAGACAATGTCATTATTTTGATTGACTTTGCATTTACCATTTCCTAAATGAAAGCTAACCTGGTGCCACTGTGTTCACTGCTTGTCCATTCATACTTCCTAATGTGACTATTTTCAGAAACACTTGAGAAGATGGGGCGACATCTCACCCCAATTCCGGACGCACTGCGTTGATTCAAGCATAACACTGATGCCATAAATTCATACAATTTCATCATTATTTATTTCAATTTCATCCAATGTTCCACATTTTCCATGGTTTGTCCTCTTGCAAAATTTTGTGCAGTTATCAACATGTTGAATCGGTTTAAATACATGGTCTCACAATAATGTTTTTAAATTGTAGAGCACCCCTGACGAAGGGCCAGGAATAGGCCCGAAATGCATTGGGTTACCAGGATTAACTAATGAGGATTACTTATGTACACTCTGTGCTACAGTATAAGGCCTGGATTGGCATTTCTGCAGCTTTTAGGATACAGAGAAAAACGTAAGACGCCTCTCATGTGACAAGAGGACAAACCATGGAAAATGTGGAACATTGGATGAAATTGAAATAAATAATGATGAAATTGTATGAATGTATGGCATCAGTGTTATGCTTGAATCTTAATTTGCCTAGCTTAGTAACGGTAAGTTTCAATTCTATTAAGGATACGGAGGCGAGGATTATGCTTTCCCTTTCTTCGCTTTATCATACAACATTTTTTCAGCAGCCTTAGAAAAGCCATCAAAACATTTTTTTATCCCAATCAAGGGAAATACAATCTTTAGAAGACAATAAACAACAAGTCTGTGGTCAGACTACAACTCCCATGAGTCCATAGGTCCCTTCCAATATTAGTCCTTTCACAGTGTCCACAGATCCTAGAAAGACCCTCCACTGCAGTTGTCCCTCCTCTTTCTTCGCTGCTTCGCAGCCCAAGCTAAGTCTCTTTTGCTTCTCTTGAATATTTGACCGTTTGGTATTTCAGTGTATCACGTTACTTGCTTACGGGTCTCTGTTTCTGTTGTGAACGGGACCCGGAGTCACTTTGGGGATATTTTATCATTGTATTTGCCTTGCAGATTCCCTTCGGCCGCGGGAGTGCTCTCGCTCCTTTCGCAGCCGCCCCACTGTGCTGCGGTCTCCTATTTGAGCCGCTAGGGGAAGCTCGAGCGACTCGTTGGTCCCGCAGCGCGTCTCCTCATCTGAGGAGACGCGCGGCGAGAGTTGCAGTCCAGCGAGCCTTGTCCCCTTGCCGCCACACCTGAACGCCCCTCCCCCGGGGGTCCGTATTCCCCCGCAATTCAAAATTCACGCCCCGTTGGGGGTCCGTATTGCGGCGCTGCCGCGAAAATCTCCTGTGGGCAGTTTTTGCACGTTGTGCTCCGGTGAGCTTCTTCGCGCGCTGGGTAGCGGATGGGCCCCGTCCGGTATCTGAGGGCCAGCGCGCTCGAGGCAGGTGCAGCCTCTACTGCGGAGCTTCTACCCGCTTTAAAAGTCTTGCGGTCTTTCAGGCTGCCCATATTCAATCGGGGGTTTGTCTCCCAGTTTTTCCCAGTTTCCCCTTCTACCTAACGGGGTAGTTTGTAGTCTGTGTAGGTTGCCCCGCAATAATGAGCCACGAAGAATTTTATGAGGAGGAACAACTCCAGTACTTACCTCTGGATGACCAGTTCTTTGAAGCTGTGGATGACTCTATTTATAGATGTGTGAATGACGTAGTGGGGCCTATGTAGGAGCGCCTGTCTAATCGCATTATAGTGGAATGCGCTAAGTTAGCATACTCCCACTTAGACTCCCTGAGGCCAGTTACTAACCTTCCCCAGGGGGAAGGTCCATCACTACCTAAGAAGGGTCGCACGGAGGAGGGCCCGGGGGAACCGCAAGGGGTGGACAAGGACGCTTTTGACCACCTCAAAAGCGTGTTTCTAGCGAAGGCGGCTGTTCTACCACCTGCGCCTCCCCCGGCCCCGACCCCTTCGGGATCCGTTGTCCCGGACTCTCTGTCGCCTGATGGGGGTTCGCCGGCGGATACGGATGACGAGGAAGGGTCCTCGCGGTCTTGGCGCCTGGCCAGTTCTGCCGCCGAGTTACCTCAGGATTCCTCTGGCATGCTGGACCCGGATGAGATTGTTCATCCGCGGTCGGCGGCCTGGGCACCCGGGAACAAGGTGGCCAAGTTTGTGGCAGGTCGCCTCCGCAAGCCCTTGGAGAAGGGTGCCAGGGGGTGTCTGAGGGCCGAGTGTCCTCGTCCGACTTTGGACGGGAAGGTGGCCTATACACCAGAGCTTGACTCCAAGATGGCCACCTTCTTGGCCAAATATATGACAGACCCCCGCAAAGGTATAGACCGCTCCTGGCGTTCCTGTCAGGATAAGCTCCTTGACGCGGTAGGGCCATTAACAAAAAGTTTGGATATGGCAGAGGAGGCGAAAATGACGGGATCCACCATCTCCCCCGACATTCTTTCGAATTGGGCCCAGCGGGCGATTATCTTTCTGGGTAACGCCAACTGTGCCCTTTCGACTGAGCGACGGTGCTCCCTTTTAATCAAGTTGGACCCCAAACTGGGCGACTTGGCGTCGTCCGAGGCAGGAGGACTAACGCAGGGGGACCTGCGCCCAACGGTAAGTCTCATTTCACCTTCTCAAGTCCGTATTGGGGGTCGGCTGGCGGCCTTCCAGGAGGCCTGGGCAGCCATCACCAACGATGCTTGGGTCCTGCAAACAATACGGGGTTTCCACATCGAATTCTACGATTCACCCCGCCAGGCAGGCCTTCCTCATCCAATCAGTTTTTCAGCGGCCGATGCACTGCTGGTCGACGAGGAAATTTCCGAGCTCCTCTGCAAAGGGGCAATCTGTCAGTCGGATCTGCACCCCAATGGATTCCTGAGCAATATCTTCCTGGTGGAGAAAACCGACGGGGGGCGTCTGCCGGTCATCAACCTAAAAGAGTTCAACGGTTGGTTGATGTACCGACACTTCAAGATGGAAGGGATCCATCTCCTTCGGGATGTTCTCCTTCCGGGCGATTGGATGGCGCGGTTGGATCTCAAAGACGCGTACTTGGTAGTCCCGATCCACCCCCCGCACCGCAGTTTTTTGCAGTTCCAGTGGAAGCAAAAGGTTTACGAGTTTACCGTCCTCCCGTTCGGGCTCTCCTCAGCACCTTGGTGCTTCACAAAGGTTCTCCACCCTGCGGTGGAGTTTCTGCGGAGCCAGGGTATTCGGATGATTGTCTATTTGGACGACATCCTTCTCATGGCACAATGCCCTCAGAGGTTGACTCTTCAATTGCAGCAGACGGTTTCCCTCTTGCAAGACTTGGGGTTCATCATCAACGGGGACAAGTCAGTTCTGCACCCTACTCAGAATATAGTCTTCCTAGGGTTTGTGGTGGACTCGATCCACGCGTCATTGAGCCTTCTGTCTCGGAAGATGACCAAGATTCGGCATCTGTTGCGGCAGACCCTCTCCAAGACCCACATCTCCCTCCGTCAGATTGCCCGGGTGGTGGGTCTGCTTTCCTCATCCATCCAGGCAATCTTTCCGGGGCCCCTGCACTCCCGGGCACTTCAACGCTTGAAAGCGCATCATCTCAGAAGGGGCTTGTCGTACGACTAGTTGGTCCCCCTGTCAGAGGAGGTCAAGGAGGAAATGTCCTGGTGGCTCTCCCACATGGACGCCTGGAATGGCAGGGCCATTTTCGGGGCCGTCCCCGACATTGTGATAGAGTCCGACGCCAGCAGGTCGGGGTGGGGCGCCCGCTGCGGGGACTTCTCTACCGGAGGCGCCTGGTCGTTAGACAAGCAAACGCTACACATCAATTGTTTGGAGCTTCTGGCAGGGTCGTTCGCGGTCCAGTGCTGGACCAGAGACAGAGTTCGCTCATGCGTCCTGTTGAAAATGGACAACGTCTCCGCGGTGCGCTACATCAACCACTTGGGGGGCCCTCGGTCTCAGACTTTAGCGACCCTGGCGAAGGAATTTTGGGGCTATTGCCTGGAGCACCACATATCCGTAACGGCGGAGTATCTACCGGGTCAGGCCAATCAGGTGGCAGATTGGCACGCCCGACACCTACGGGATTCCAGCCAGTGGAAACTGGATGTTCGAGTTTTCCAATGGTTGGCAGGTCTCTGGGGCCCTTTCTCAATAGATTTGTTTGCGTCCCGTCTGGACCATCAACTTCCGAGGTTTTTCAGTTGGAGGCCGGACCCACTCGCGGAGGCAACAGACGCCTTTCTCCAGGAGTGGGGTCAGGAACGGAGTTATGCGTTCCCTCCGTTCTCCATGATTGTGAGAATGGCGGCTCAGGTCCGCTGTCAGAAGGCAGAGGTGGTGGTGGTGACACCACTTTGGAGGTACCAAGTGTGGTTTCTAGTTCTTCTGGAACTTTCTTGGGATTTTCCAATCCCACTCACCCTATTTCTTCATCTCCTTCAGAGTCCGGACGGGGAGCAGCATCGCCTGATCGCCCAGGGTTCTCTTCACCTCATGGCATGGCGGCTTTCAGGCGACGCTGGTCGCTCCCAGGCCTTTCGAGACCGGCTGAGGCCCTCTTATCAAAGGCCTGGGCTAGCAGTACCTCAAAACGATATCGGTCCGCCTGGACGAAGTGGCTACGTTGGTGTCTTCGACGAGGCTTGGATCCCGTGGTCGCAGGCGTCGTTCCCATTCTGAATTTGTGGGCCGAATTGGCGACGTACGGACGGGCTGGCATACCGCACCATTAATGCGATGCGTTCAGCCATTTCAGCGGCGCATTGCCCGATCGACGGTGCCCCCGTGGGCGAACATCCCTTTGTTTGTCGGCTCTTGAGGGGTATTTGGTTATCCTTACCCCCTGAGCCGCGTTACTCAGTCTTATGGGACTTCAACGTGGTCCTCAATCTGTTTCTGTCCTGGCAGCCGAATAAGTATCTTTCCTTGAAGGAAATATCTGCTAAGTTGGCCATGCTGCTATGTTTAGTTTCTTGTCACAGGGTTTCAGATGTGCGAGCACTAGACATTTCTGCGCAAGCTTTTTCCACGGAGGGGGTGACGTTTACGATTGGCCACCGTACAAAATCTGCCTCGAGAACAATCTCGTACCCGGCTTTTTTGGATGTACCCAAGCTGTGTGTCGTGCATTACCTTAAGGCTTATGAAGACTTAACCTCTGAATTACGCCCTCCGGGCGAGAGACAACTCCTTATTGCATTAAGGAAGCCGCACAAAGCAGTCTCTTCCCCTACCATTGCTAGGTGGGTGCGTTGGGTCATGCAGGAGGCGGGTATTGACACAAAGCAGTTTGGTGCCCATTCCGCCAGGGGTGCAATGGCTTCAAAAGCGTTTTCCCTGGGAGCTCGCTTGGAGGATTTGATGCGAGCCGCGGACTGGTCTTCGGATTCTACTTTTAAACGGTTTTATTTCAAACCGGTTGGGGATCTGGCACATTTGGTGGTAAGTAAGCTTTGAACTAGCATAATCGGAGCCTCCGGTCCTGACATAGAATCGAAATTTGCCTAGCTTAGTAACGGTAAGTTTCAATTCTATTAAGGACGCGGAGGCAAGGATTATCCCTCCCACGGAACATTTGGTGCGAACCCTCCCATATGACAGTAAGTAAAGCTTTCCTAAACTGGTTTGCATGTCATGCATAATGCTGATTTTAGGTATTTCTTCTGGGTTTCTGTTGTGTTATGTTTGCACGGATTTCCAGAGAATCTTACATGATGTATTTTGTTTCAGGGAATGATGGTTCCAAGCAAGACCAGTGATTCTGAGGCGTACGCGCGAAGAAAGAGGAAGGACAACTGCAGTGGAGGGTCTTTCTAGGATCTGTGGACACTGTGAAAGGACTAATATTGGAAGGGACCTATGGACTCATGGGAGTTGTAGTCTGACTGCAGACTTGTTGTTTATTGTCTTCTAAAGATTGTTTTTCCCTTGATTGGGATAAAAAAATGTTTTGATGGCTTTTCTAAGGCTGCTGAAAAAATGTTGTATAATAGAGCGAAGTGCGTCCGGAATTGGGGTGAGATGTCGCCCCATCTTCTCAAGTGTTCACTTACGCACGTGGTTTAGGGCAGACCACGTTTTCGGGCTTGCACGCAAACAGACTTAAAACAGGATAAAAGTTAATAAAAGGAAGAAATTGGTGTGCACTCTGTCACCCCTTTTTTGAAGTATTTTCAGAAACACTCATATGTGCATGGCCTATATAATAAATACTTCTGCACAAGTTCTCCTCAACGAGAGCATTCCCAAAACATGCAGATCCATGTACCCACATTGTCATTCCAGAATAAATGGCACTTGAACTATGCAGCTCAACTTATTGTTGCATTTATTGAGGGTTATATTATGTTTCGTTATGTTATGTTACTTTACGACACATTATGTTCTGTTACCAGCATCCCCAAAATCTAATTCTACCTTTGTTTAGCTTGGTAGAATATAATTTGCCACATATTAATATAATTCAAATACTTTGAGGTTTATTAACAGTGAATTTACTGTAAAAACGTAAAAAGGTACTCCATTCTCTTTTTACAAACTATGCTGCCATCTTCCAGCTTTTTATAAGACTGTCAGTGCAATGAATTATCAGTTTTGAATGCAATATAGTTATACATTGATTTTCGATCTCCTTTGTATACACTGTATGTTCATTTTATGTACAATTTCTTTAATATTTAAGATGGTGGTTAATCTATACCTAAAAGAAAGTTAGCCTTTTGTAAATACATGAAATTCATCTCTTGTAGAATAGTACTGACCCCCTTGATTAACAAACTTTTAAGGCCCCCTCCAAAAAGAAGGCTATTCTTTTTTAATACAACATATGTTCCCACCCTTAACTTGCCATGTACCTAAAAATATCAGAATGAACAAATTATTGAACAGGTGTGATACAATGTGCAGGTTTGGTACCGAATTATATATGATATTTTAACAATTGTCTACGGACCTTATTGTATACCCTGTTTAAGTTGTAAGACAGGCTGACGTTGCGGGAACCTTGTAATCTCTGCATTGTGAACCATGAGATTCGGAATTCAACAAGCAAATACTCCAAAATAATTAAGTCAGGTAAATTTCTCTGGGTACTTAAATATTACAGTCTGGCCGAGTATTTGGAGGTTGAGAAATGATTTTAGTACAGAGAAAGTCTTCTCCACCTAAAAATACAACTTTTCCCAACCAATTAAAAGTAGTTGTTCTTAACAACTTATTTAGTAAAATAACATGGAAGACATTAAAAAAATAGGAGCAAGGGTCGATCAACTCACAGTTTTCAGCAATTGCTTGACTAATGATAATATTGAAGCACATGGAGGTAAGAAAAGAGTTACCTAAATGCCATTTAATATTATGCACCACTTTATTTATGCTATGAATAACAATGTGAAAACTAATTGATGAAGGATCACATAGGAAGTTGCATTCTATACCCAACGGGCATAGTTCATCCTTCTTGAGAGGACAAAATAATCTATTAGTGAGTCAGAGAGTTGACTGAGCTCAGTTTTACTGAAGTTCTTAGATGTGGTGCGTGCTGGTGGCTTTGATGCAGCAAATATTGCTCTTCTGGAGCATAGATGTCCAAGCATGACCGGAGGAGCTGGTACTGCGGTTAGAATACGTAGTCACTGCAAGGCTCAGTGGAGATAATATCTTTGTTTGGCTGTCAAAAGTAACCATTAAGAGGTACGGGGTAGCAAATGTTAGTAAGAACCCCACCTAGGATGGTGCCCATATGATATTGACAACATATTGCATATCTCTGGTTCTGCTGATTGGATTTTTGTTATTCTGGTATCATTTTATTCACTAAAATGTACTCTATTTTTTGCAATTGGTTTGGGATTTTTCTTGTGTTGTGTTTTCACTTTATTACTGTTTGTGTACTGCATAAATACTTTACACTTTACACAAGCCTGACTGATTTGTACCAAGCTACCAGAGGGAGAGGTCACTACCGTCTCAGATGCCAGGCCAGTCTGGCACTCAAAGAATTGCAAGCAAAGTCAAGAACTAAAAAACTTCCAAGAGCCCAGCAAGAAGAATGGAGGGGTTGTGGCATGAACGACTGGGAAAAATACAGAGTAATCTTACTTCTTAAGTACTGTTCCCAGTATGAGGACAATGACAACTTACTATGCCAGAAAGGTAATTACAGATGTAAGAAAATGGTTACATCCTCTAGATGTCACCCCCAAATGGCAGCAAAGTAAAGCAAGTGGGAGCACATTGAAACACTGAAATCAAATTACAGACAATAAGCACTAAAGCTTTGATACATAACGCAGCAGCCAGAATGGTCACTGGAGTTAGGAAATACGATCACATCTCACCCGCACTCAGAGAACTAAAATGGCTCCCAGTCGAATTGCGTGCCAGCTTCAGAACTGCCTGCCTCACGCACAAAGCCCTGCACACAGGAAAACCGGACTATCTGGCCGCCAAACTCAAGAGTTCTGGTCAGACAAGGAACCTCAGGAGCTCCAATACCCAACTACTCATCCCTATGAAAACACGCAAACAAAAAACCGCTGCACGGTCCTTCGCCGGAAACGCGCCCAAAATCTGGAACTCCATCCCAGCCGATATCAGGACTATCCCGTCCTTCGCAAAATTTAAAAAACACCTAAAAGACCTCTTCCTCAACCGCTCCCTCCCGAACAGATAGCCGCCGCCAAAGCGCACAAACATGCTCGCCGTAGCTCCCCGACACTGTATCATTAAGACCTACCTCCTCCTTGACCCTTACCTGTTCCCTCCTCCCTGAAAGAGGTTCAACCCAAGACAACGTGCACTCAATGAGGTTATCTCAGGACTTACTTACCTAATGCTGCACAGCACACTGGGACTTCTGAACCAATATGTATACTACTGCTCTATTGTGTGACTCTTGCATTAAAACTGTTGTAAAGCGCTCCGATACCCCGGGGTCCGGCCAGTGCTATATAAAACTCCTTAATAAATAAATAAATAAATAAATAATGAATATTAAGTGACCTCCCACCCTCCCATAAAGTAACAGGACCTTCAAGTGCACCTTTAACAGAAGTCACAAAAAGTAGTAAACAATAAGATGGGTCATGCATGACTGGTCAAATGAGAAGGAATTAACAAAAACTTTCAATGCAACGTTTTATGCCAGTGCCACAGAAGAATATGATACTGAAATTAGTATATTTGATTCTGAAGGGACCAAAGCAGGAATGCCCGGTGTATCAATTCAGGGGAAAATAATCAGCCAAAGAAAATCCCAGAGGCAGACAGAAGGTCACAATTTCAAAATATGCTAAAGAAAATAAAACAGATTTCATGAAAAGCAAACAACCTGCCACCTCTCACTTTATATGAAAAAAGATTGAACACATCAATGCAACACTGGAAGCCCATGTGAAACAAGAGGAAGAGGTGGAGACAATGGTTGCCAATATGGAGAAAGTACATGTTGGGCTTGGCCATCTCTGCTGGGTCACCTCAAACTTTTTGCCTTCTTTTCCTTCCTTGGCTGAACCAATTTTGGCTGGTTTTTAGAACGCTGTGCACTTTACTACTGCTAAATAGCTGAAGTGCTTGTGATCTCTCCTTCAAACGTAGTAAAATTGTCCTACACCTGATTGGCACATTTAATGTACTTGTAAGTCCCTGGTGTATGGTACTGCGTGTACCCAGGACTGTCCTGCTCTCTGAGAAGGAAGATTGGACCTGCTCCTTTCAATTTAGGCTAACATGAGTGACTCCAAGTGTCAGCTGACTGACCTCCTGTGTGAACTACAGGGACACAACAAGCTTCAGAGGCCTTCCTGCAACAGCCCAGCTGCCCTTCTGCACTGGACCTGCCTGAGCCCTGCTGGCCTCTGCTGGAGTGAGTTCCTGATCCCCAACAGGAGCCTCCCCAGATCTAGCACCCTTAGCGGACATCAGTTGAGCTCCTCCTATGAAGAAAGGTGAAATCCTGAAGTTTTGGATTCCTTGTGGCTGCAAACTAGCCCATTTGCACAGAACTCTGCCGCCCGTGAATACCACCAATGTGAAGCTCCGGTGTACCCGACTCTTCACGCTACAGCAACCTCCAGCGACGTCCAAAAATGCAATTTGTGCTACAACAGCCTGTTTTGACTGTAAATGCGAAACGCCAGCAACGACCATCCATGATGCCCGACTGGCTCAGTTCAGCAAAGACAGCCCACGCCGCCCAGTCTGCGCTTCGCGCTACAGCAACAATTAGCAGCAGCACTCCACCCACTCCTCGTGGCCTCCTCTACTGCGAATTTAACTCTTCGAGTCAGACTTTGAGAAGGTAACTTTTTCAGCGGGACTCACCTGGTCCCTGTTACGGCCCGCTCTCCATTGCAGTCAGACTGATCTTGTGACTTTTCCCTGTTCTAGTACAACCAGATGACTGCAGGTGGCACTTTGTGCTTGTAGGCGCTATATCTACCTAAAACTTTGAAAGTGCATATCTCTGGTTCTACTGATTGGATTTTTGTTATTCTGGCATCATTTTATTCATTAAAATGTACTCTATTTTTTGCAATTGGTTTGGGATTTTTCTTGTGTTGTGTTTTCACTTTATTACTGTTTGTATACTACATAAATACTTTACACTTTACACAAGCCTGACTGATTTGTACCAAGCTACCAGAGGGCTAAGCACAGGTTAATTTAGTGACATTTGTTGTTCACCGTGACAAGGTTTGTGGTTGTTCCTTGAGTGGTGCTTCAACCCTCCTCAGCCAATACACCAATTTCTTACAGTACAGAATTGACCCAGTTCAGGAAGTAATTTGTCAGAGTTGATACTGCTGGTAACAGAAATCATTCATCGACTGAGAGCAAATTCATTTCTTTGTTTATATGGTCTCCATGGAGTCCAGATCCCGAGGCTATGCCCAATATTCATGACACTACTACCATGTCATAATCAGCTCAATGGGGGCGTACCTAATAACAACCAGTATCTCCAGAACTCTCGCCCTTGCCAAAATGACACATGCCTATGACTGCGATGATCTTAAATGGCACACTGCGCTTCCAGCTACCGAGCTTACAACTGAGTGGCAATGCCAAGTAGCAGCCCACAGGTAAGACAGCTAAGGCAGGTCATCTCCGCATACCACACTACTAATATAAAAAAAACACTATGGGCTGTATGAAGGCCAGCGCGCATGGGGAACCAAGATAATAGGTCAGAATTATAAAAAGGGTCATTAAAGCCAGTCCAAATATGAATACTGAATAAAAAATAAAAAGCGCTTACCTTCAGCTTGGAAACCAGCATACTGGTAGGCAACAGGAATGGTAAAACAGGAAGTGGGGAGGGGGGCACTTCCTTTCTAGGGCAAGGAAATGGCATGGCCTACCTGAAGTGTGGGGGGAGCAGTATAGAGCAAGGTACATTTTTTTTAAAATGTTCTTTAGCGAGGATAAGCAAATTGTAAGGACTGGGCTAAGGATGAGGAGGGAGGAGAAAATGACTATATTGTGAAAAGTAAGCCAAGCACGTCGTACAAAGACTTCTTTTCAATGGAGCTGAAAGCCTCCCACCTCGGTGGGAATGTCCAGCTTTTCCACCCAAGTGAGTTCTGCTTTATTTGACCGATTAGAGTGAATGTTGATGAATTGGCAAGTGTAGGATACAAAGATTAATTATGTTGCCCTTGCCAAGGACCCAGGTAAGCTCTCGGCTATTCCTGTTACACATTACCCAGGTCACAGCAAGTAGGGGACGTGAGCTAGAACTGGCAATGATTTACAGTCTCCAGGAAGTAGAAGGTCACAGCTTGGCATGAAGCTTTTGCTTCTTATATCTATGTGTTGTCATGGGCACGGCGCCATATGTCATCCAATTACTTTTTCTACATTATGCACGAGACTGGTATCATATCCTTCATTGCATAGTGCAATGTCCATGCGTAATGGCTTTGGATATGCTGTGCCATTGCCTGGACTTCGAAGCACTTCACTGATAAAGTGGCTCGACCAAGTTCATAAAGTGTCAGTCGGCTTGTGATTCCTGGCTCTACACCCAGTGCTCCTGCTTTGAAGTTCATGCGTCATTCTTTTCCTGCTAATGTCATGAAAATGAATAAACAGGTCTGGTACAACGAGTAACTCCAAGTTCCCACAAATGTTCGGTTGCCGCGTCTCTTTCCACTGCCCGAACAGCAGAAGATCCCAGCATGCAACGCTGTGTGAACAGAACCCCAGCCGTGCTTGTGGGAATGTCAGGACCCGAATTATCCTGGGACAGGCCGCACAAAGAGCTGGCATTCCTCGTGGGCATTTCTAGTCGTCTCCCGAGATACTGGGACAAAAAGAGAGAGGGCTGCTCGGGCCCGGCTCCTGGGACGAGCTAATGATGGCAGGCCGGCGAAGCATGGGACGGGTGCCTTCCGGACACCGGTGCCTCTAGTGGAGGCAGGGGCCCTGCGTGCAAAGAATGCGCGACCATGTTATGAATGTGTCCCCTCCAGCGACCGCGGCTGATCTGTGTTTCCCGGAGCGTTTTCTTGTCACAATGCCTCGTGCTTCTTAGAGAAGCGATAATCACCCGCTCTCCAGGCTTCCAGCATTGCTCCCTGCATTGTCCGAGACTAATCCATGCTCATAATTTACACGGGTGCCTCTGATGTCTTCATTTACTGCTTGTGAGAGTGTCTTCTGCGAAGCATGGGCCCAGATTTGAGAAAAACGAGCAGCGCAGACAGCACTCCCTGAAAATCAACAGCGCTGCTTTGCACTAATCAGACGAAATGTGCAGCTCCTAATTCCCTTAGATACACCATCACCATGCGTGTGCAAAAATACACCAGTTTAGCACAACCGTAAGCTGCAGAAAGACAAGTGAGCGGTACTCAAGTTACACCCTACATTATAACTTCTACTTGCAGACAACAGTCGTGTACAATTTTACAGGAACTGCACGTTACAATCACCTGGTATGAGGCTGGTAATACCAGGCAGTATTCCACTGGCCCATTGCTTGCACTTGGTTTCAGTTGAGATTAGGGTTCCACGTAAACCCAGGTCCTGGTTCTTCAGTGGGATCCAACTCTGAATGGAAACTGAGGAGGGTGGTCGCGATGTTCTGCCCTCTGATGCTCCTCTGCAATTACTGTTAGATATTTGGAACTTCACAGTACACCAGCATTCGGCACCATGCTCTTGTCAACTTTCCCCTCAAAATTCCATTCGTGCACTAAAGTTGATTTTCTGTGGTAAAGTGTCACTTAAAGCCGCAAATGGATGGATCTCTGTTAACCTATAGTAAATTGGGCCTTGTTTGCTGTTGTTCTGCATGTGCATTCTGTTTATCAGTGTATACGATTGCAGGCAGGGAATGATGCGCACCAATGCATCATATCATCATAGCCAGCATCACGTATGGACTGGCGCATAGAGCTGCGGCTTCTTGTTCTGCTTCCTATAGACTGAAGTTTTTTAGATTTTGTGATTTCTAGTTGTTATGATTTGTTCCATCGTCGAACTGTTGCTTGCATTGGAATCGAGGTTAGTTGTGGCATCTTATTGGTCATTTTTCAACAAATAGTGTCAGTACTTTTAGTGTATCATTCTTATGTGTGGCATATTGTATTTCAGATTAAGCCTGAAAAGAGAAACTGTATTTTCAGTAGATATGGCTTTGCGTCAAAAACCATGGGTAGTTGCAAGGGAGCTCCCAGGTACCGCCATGGAACGCCCCCCTTGATTCAAAGTAGTGGAACACAGCATTCAGCATTATTGTGCATTTCTTTAGGGATACTTTTCAGCACAAATCTAGATTTGGGCTAAATAGTAAATAGATCATCTAGGCTTTGTGCTGGTTTGCGTCACTTTTTGTGACTTTGCACCAGTGCAAAGCCTCGATAAATCTGGCCCAAGATTGGTGTAAAGAAGACAATCTGGACTGAGGGTGTCAGCAATATCTGGCAAACAAGTATACGTGTGGGAGATCATAAAAAAGAAAACAGACCCTTCAAATTCTGTGGGTGCTCTAATTGTTCAAATTTTTTTGTCGTTTTGGCAATTACTACAATGAGAACTTCAGGAGAGAAGCAGCTCTTACAGGAGAACTTCAGCCTCTTCAGGAATATGGAGATCAAAACACAATGACACCAAAACAAACCCTTGATAGGATCAAAAAGAGCCTCCAGGAACCCTGGCAGAGCGACCACCAGCACCAAACTGTGACTATGAGACAGAACACCCGCCCACAGCACCGTGGTCAATGGGAGATTAAAGTTTTCTCACACTCTGGAAATCTAGACCCTCAGACAAATGGGTGTTGAACATAATAACCACCAGTTATTGTATTCAATTTGATGAAAGACCTAGAAACCTACCAGCAAAGGAAAAAAAGCAACACAACAGGTACGAAGAGACCTCTTCTTCAAGAAGATGCCAAACTGGACTTGCCAGTGAAAGAATGCACCAAGTGGACCAGTTCAGCATACTTTCTCATGCAACAATCTAACACACAACATAGAAAGGGACGGGAGGGTTCCCTTCTCGTTCTCTGCAGACACATGAAGTGCTCTAAGAGTGGTGTTCAGCGCTATACAAGCCACAAGTTGACCTGCCAGAATGATCAATACTACAAATCCTCTCCTCCGCGCTCTCCTTTCTTTCCCTGTCCTCCTTTGCTCTCCTGTTCACAACAGAATTTAAAGTGGCCTATGAGTGCCATCATTTGCTTTAAAACCAACAACAGTACTTGCTATCATGTTTCTTTGTTTCCTCCCCCTCACCATCTATTTTGTGTCCCTTATTTTCATTTCTGTTCCATCTTTTCCTGTTTTCACAGTGCCATGAAGTGCCCTAAGGGCGGTGTCGGGTGCTATAGCGCAGCAGCAAGGCCTAACATCATTCTTCCCTTTTCCTGCTTCCATTCTGTCTTTTCTCAGCAGCACTTTGAAGCAGGGTGGTATTAAGCCGTTTGCAACGTAAACAGGTTTACAAGTCATGTACAAATTGCACCCAACTTGGGAATTTGCATTTGCAGCTGGTGCAATTCCATTTTGTGCATCACCAGTCCTGCTGAAATCAAGTGTATTCAAGATCAGAATCGGTTGCAAATTATGTACCTGCTAATCGCCGCACAATACTGTAGAGGTAAATAGTGGGTGCACAGATTGCACCTGCAATTTGCGTGGGACAAGTAATTAGGCTCTGAATACACAGTTGACAACAACATGTGCCTGCACCCTACAGGATTAGGATATTACAAGTGAATGAGGATGAGTTATTGAAAATATCCTTGTGTGTAATTTTTAGGTCCTTTATTCAGTATAATTCATTGTGTCATACCACCGATTCATCTTCATTGTACCCCATGCACATGATAACAGCAACCAGTAATGATATTGAGAGTCAGTCATACACATTTGAAAATAGGTAGGAAAGCGTGGCCACCCAGAGGACTCGAGTCACCAAAGTAATGCTAATAAACCACCACACGCTTACACGCTTCACATGCTTCGGCTTTCCTATATGCATTTGATTAGTGCTTAGTAATAGAGTGATAACCAAGGCATCCTTCCTTACTTATGCCACTCTGCTCGCTGCCTCTGAAAGTAAATATTTGCAGAGAGGGTGGAAACAGCCCCAGGGTCGCCGATCGTGGGACTTGAAAGTGCCATCAAACCATCCCAGTCCATGGGGTGTATTTCCTCTGCAGCTTTTATACAGTGGGCGAGTCACTGACTGGCCCAACTATCAGGGGTATAGCCGGATGCCATGGACCGCTATGCAGGTAGGGAAAAAGGACCCTCTACCTCTTTTTAGGTAGTGAAATATAGCCTTAATTGTAGATTCAGTTGACCACTCGCAGCTCTAGGCACCGGTGCAACTGCACCTGCTGCCCTATTGATAGCCCCCCTACCCAGCATAAGAAAAGATTGTGTAAATCTAAGCAAGAGCTTTAGAAAAAGAATTGGCCGACACTCTGTATCCCTGTGTCCATCAGGTTTCCCCCAACCCAGCTCTAATTTAGGAAAGAGATGATGGCTCACCACTTTGTGACCCAGTAACAGTCCACAAACCAGCTGTCCCCTCCTACTACGTGTTGAATGTGTCCTTGCCTTTGACCTTTCACAGCGCTCTGCTGCCTCTCGGCTAGGTTTGTGCTATAGAAACCCCACACATATGTACATACAGACCCTACTTGGGGATAATGTGTAAGGCAGTAAGATCAGTAGGTTGCAGGCATACTGGAGAAGCCCACGTGCAACCTGCAAGTCAGTAGAGTGCATCACAGAAAACGTGTATTCTGCCCTCATTCCTCCTAAGTTGCCACAAACTGCAATGTGGTGCAATCATGCTACAATAGTACTTATTGTTTAAGTGCCAAAGAGCTCTGTGTTTGTGGTGTGCATTATTAATTATCAACATTGGCAGTAAAGTGTAAATAACCTTTCAGACAGAGCACATTACGGGTTCTTATTTCTGCATTGAGAAAGACTTCTTTGTGCATAAATATTAGAGCACATTTTACAATAAAAAAGGCATTAAAGAAATTGAGCAAAAAAACGCCAGCTGCATTCGCACATAACCCGGTGGCTAGGTGTGACTCTACGCGTTTGTAGGGCGGTGAGCTTTCCACTATCACTTGGCAGGACACTTTGCGCACATGGAGACACTTTGCACTCGCAGAGATACTTCGCATGCACTGAGACATCAGAAAACGTTGGTTTGGGAGTTGGGGGGCTGTGGGTAACATTGTGCATTTTTGGGGTTTCATTCTAAATCCCCAGCTTCTAAATCAGTCTATTTTAAAGGATACCTCTAGGCAAGAGATTGAGCTTATTGGATGTGATTACAAGTCATCAGGCCTTTAAGTGGATTTAAAAAACTGGGGGTCTCTCAAAGGGGCAAACCCTATGGAATAAAGGGCATGGCTTAAACATGGAAGAGAAAAATCTCTGCTGCCTGACTGGTATTTTGCCACCTCTTTCTGTTATTGCATCCAGATATTTAATGGAACAACTGGCATGCACTTAAAACAAGCCCAGATTATTCGTTTTATCAATGGTTTTTAGCTGCAGAAGATGAATGAGTAACAATTACTTTGTGGTAAATAATGGTGAAAATGCTTATGTAATTATGATACTGTGAAATAACTATAAAACTCCATTAGAAATATTAAATAAAACTCTTTGTAAAATACTTACTTTTATTTATTGTGGGCTTGAAAAAATGTCTAGAAGCTGGTAATAATTGGCAGCAGCTGCCCATGCAGCAGCTTTATCACTGCAGACCTGTTAAATTTAGAGTCTGAGCATGCGCTCTGTCCTTCACCCCTGCTGCCTCGCTCCAGATCCCCACGGCATGCACTTTCTGATCACGAGTAGGTGATCGTATCTTCTGATTAGCTCCTTCATGGCAGCATGCATAATAGAGGAGTCTCTGCAGTAAAAAAAAAAAAAATGTAAGTCCGTTTTTATATAGCGCAGCTACTCACCCTTACGGGTCTCAAGGCGCTGGGGGCCGGAGTGGAAATTAAGTGAGCTATTGCCCAGAGTCACATGGTGCTGAGCTGAGCTGCCGCCGGGGATCAAACCGTGAACCCTGTGCTCCGAAGTCAGCTGCCCTGGCCGCTGCACCACACCTCTCCAAACTGCAGGGTTACATCAAAGGCTGGTGATGGCTGGTATTACCCCCCGAGTGAAGATTTATTTTCACACCCAGGATGAGGGCAAAAATGAAGAGCCAGATAGGGACCCATCTCAGCAGCTGTTTTTTAGAACTGCCAGTGTTTAGCACCGGCAGGACCCAGCCCACTTAAAGCTCTGCAAGTCACACTTTATTTGACTTAAAATCCCCTTTTTCACCTCCTACAGTAAACCTTATCTGCTTGCTTTTGCCACTTTTGAGAGACAAGTTTAGAAAATCAACAACTGTGGTATCCAAATGGAATAAATTATTCTTAAGCTTTGCAACACCAAGGGTAAATATCAGTATTACCCAGTAACCACTAACTGCCACAAGCCCTACTCCACTGCCCATGTTTTAGCCATGGAACTAAGATGCTAGACATCTAATCTCATCTTTACCACTTCACCTACATATGCTGGAAATAAACAATGTATTCTAAAGCTGGGTCCTAAAAGAGTAAGGCTTAAGGCTAAAGGCACAGCCCACAATACAGTGACATTTGTCTGAGAAGGGCAGCCCCTCGGTCTTGCCATCAGTGTTACTGTTACCCCAGTTGTGGTACTGGACTAGTTGTAGATGTAGAACTAGGAGACACAGTTTTTAGGTCTCGTCTGAGTCAGCACATACACTCTTGCTTGTGAGAGATATTGTGTTCAATAAGGGGCTTGGAGCCCACCCATTGCTTACCCTTCATGGGCTTCGTTGTCACTCTCATTTGCTGCCTTCTAATTGGGCAGCATGAGTCTGCATCACTTCCTCCTCTTTCGGATGGAGCATGGACCAAGTGCTGATTGCTTCATCTGGATTAGGGTTCTTCCTCTGCTGGTGCTGTGATTGAAGTATTATTTTTTATTTATTTTTCTTCTTCCCCTCCCACCCCCCTGTCGGTGTTGTTTATTCCTCTCCCACCAACTTCTGTGTTGCTTATTCCCCTCCCATCCCCCATCAATGTTGCTTATTCCCACCCCCTCACAGTGTTTCTGTGGTGCTTATTGCCCTCCCATGCCCCCCTTGGCCATGTTGCTTATTCCCCATGCAGCCCCTTGTTGGCCCTCTTGCTTAGACTCCTCCAACCACCATAAGGAAAAAAATAGCTCTATTACCATCTGATTCCCTCCTACCACCCGCCCTCCCGTTGTCCACCCTCGCCCGATTGGCAAAGCCAATATCTCACCCATAGGCAAGACCTATTATCTATTGGCTTTGCCAAAACTTGTTAATTCCTACCTCCTCAATTGCTAAATTGTATGCTTTTGGGCAAATCACTGTTTGTACATCTTCCTCTCCTCCTTTTTTGACAAGATTGGCAGTGTCTAGAATCAATGTAAAATTTGCTAGACTGGATAGTGTAGGAAAGTGCCCCTTTGACATGGCCATCCCCACTTTTTGCCTGGTATTCAATGTGATTTTGACAGAAAGGGCACTAGGTTCCTGCTATCCAGGTCCCAGGTGCCAGATCTCTTTCCCTAAAACTGCACAATTGTTCCCCGAATTGGCAATACCTTTGGCACCCCTGTAAGTCCCTAGTAAATGGTACCCCAAGGTCCTAGGGCAGGGGTACTGAAGCGGGTCCCTAAGGGCTGCAGCATGTATTGTGCCACCCTAAGGGACCCCTCACCTAACTCATGCAGACTGCCATTGCAGGCTGTGCGTCTTGGTGCAGACAAAAGTGAAAACACGACATGGCACACATCCCTGTGTGCCATGCCTGCAGACACTGCATGCCGTATAGGTAAGTCACCACTACAGCAGACCTTATAGACCTAAGGCATGGTGCACTATACTTCATGTGTGGACATATCTGCATCAGCAGATATGCCCCTGTGCTGGGTAGTTCAATTACTGCACGTGCAAGTGACCAGGGAAGACATTTTAAGTACATGTGCTGGACATTGGTAAAAACGAGTTCCCCACCTACATGATGACTTCATTGAAGCCAAAGATGTGTGGTAAAAAACATCTTGTATTAATAAACAGACACTGATTCCAGTGATGGATTTATTAATACATGCATCCAGAGGGCACCTTAGAGGTGCCCATGAAAGCCTACAAACTACAAGTGTGCTGGCTGACTGGTCTTGACCAGCCTGCCACCACAGATGAGTTTCTGACCCCCAGGGGTGAAAGCCCACGCTCTCAGGAGGTCAGGGACAGAGCCTCCTCCGGTCGAGGGTGCTTTACACCCTCTACAGCAGGATAGCCTGGAAATTAGCATTCCAAGGCAGGGAGCTTCGAAGAGCCAGCCACCTTTGGTGTGCGAATCTCATTTCCACACAGAGATGATGCCATCTCCCCTGACCAGGGCCCATTTGGCATGTGGACAGGCGGGAAAATCAGTAGAGAGGCGTGTTCACCCTCGGGCTAGTTCCACCCCTAAGGTGGGCTACCTGATGTGGACACGAAATTTAAAACAAACAAAAGGAGATGATGGACAGAGCGCTGAAACTTTTCAGACAGTCACCCCCAGTCACTATTAGATCTGGGTTGAATCCATCAACGTTCTTTAGCTCACTTTGTCACCCCAGATCAGACCCAGCCATATGCAAATCAGTCTTTACCCTGTTCCTCATGGGAACAGTCCAGCCCGAACTGCCAAGCCAGGTCTGCCCTGGACCGGAAACAAGCATCCTGGGACCGGTTTCGGGGTAACACCCCTCATCAGCCAGACTAGCTTGAATCCAGTGGCAAAGTGAGCAAGGGACCCACGTTTGGGCAACACTGAGTTGCTTATGGCTGCGTCTGAACTGAGGTAGCGAAGTGAGCTAAAGAACGATGATGGATTCAACCCAGATCCAATAGTGACTGGGGATGAGTGTCTGGAAGATTTCAGGGCTCCTTCTATCATCTCCTTGTGTTTGCCACGAAATTTAAAAGCGTGCCATCTTTGTGTTGTGATGGCAAAATTAGGAACTCCGGGACACGGTTATGCCCACTTCCCACAGGAAGTGGTCATGTAGGAGACATAGTGACCCCAGGAGTAAGCAGCCCATTGGCTACTATCCTACACTTCCCTAATGCCCCTAAATTTAGTATTTAGGGGAGCCCCTGGCACCAGGAAAGCAGATCCTGCTGACCTGACAGAAGAAGACGGATGCTGAAGAGCTGCAAATGCAAGAATGGAAGACCAGCAACTGACTTTGTGCCAACCCTGGCCGGCCTGTCTGCTGTCCTCTACAATTGCATCAAAGACGAATTGTCCAGCAGCTGCCTGTGCATCCAAAAGCCTGGGTGGAATTCCAGCCTTCACTCAAGACCACGGAAATCCTGTGGAGTAGTTGGGCTGCTCCCTTGCATCCTTCAGGTCCCCCCGGAGGAGCTGCAAGGACTCCCGACCACCAAAAATCAGACACCAGAAAGCACCACTACAACTGTGCCCCCTAACCCGAGTTGATGTGGGCCAACAGTGCCAGCGTGGTCCCCAGACACTCCAGATCTGAAGCCCACCTTGGGTTTACCAACTGTGGACTTCCCGATGCCCCCTTCAGCCTCTTTGTGCAGGCCCTCTCTACCGCACATGTTTCCTGTGACAGAAACCTGACACCTCAGGACACCTCTGCACCCGGCTGCCACGGCCCAAGGAGAAGAGGATCAAAGGTGTCCCCATGTCCCCCAGTATCATGAGACCTGAGCCCCTTTGTTGGCTCAGCCGGACTGCCCCCCCCCCCCAGTCCCAGCCTGCAGCCTCTTTTTGACCTGATTGATCCCCATTGACTTCTTCGAGGCCCTTGATGCTGTATTGCACCTCTGCACCCAGCCGTCCCAGTGCTGCCCGAGGTGACTTGTTGGTGTTGCCTTGGACACTGCTCCATACTCGCCTTAAGTCCGGAAGATTGGTCCTGTAAGTCGCTGTTAAGTACCTCTATGCAGTATATGCCTTTCCTCCATAGCATAACATTACCGCTTCAGAAAGTGTCGATTTTTAAAACTTGTAAATATTTCTAACTCGAAACTTACTTACCTGTTCGTGAAGATTTTGGTGCCTAAATATATATATACATGTTATTTTTATAAATTGGTGTGGCTCTCCTTATTGTCGTGTGTATCATTTATTGACTGTGAGCATGCAGTAGATGTCTAACACTCCTCTGAAAAGGCTAAGGCTGCTCGACCACACTACCCCATAAGAGAGCACCTTGGAATTGCTAGAGCAAGGCCCTGCCCACTTATAAGGGATTTGAAGAGCCAGCTTCCTACAGATAGTACCTGGGGGAGGGGAGAAAAGCCCAGTCTCATACCATATCCACCAAAGTGCAATATGGTTGTAAATGTATGGCCTATGCAGTAAGTAACAGTGTGTAGCAGTTTTGAGTTTACTACTTTAACAAACTGTTTGATCCTAGGCAAATCATACTTTCTGTGTGCCTCTGTCCATTGATTTGAAAATACATCATCACAGTGAAACAAGTTCCCAGGAGAGGTGTCAAGCATGGTATTCATTAACACATTCAGGGCTGTTTATATGCAAGTGGCTAGATTAGCATCTCAATAGCTGAACATGTTCCTGAAACTGCATTGTGCAGAATCCCTTCTGTGCCAGTGGTGCTGGAACTAAGGGTGCTGCAGTAACCCAAAAAACGTAAAAAATGTAGATGGAGAATGAACAATGGAAGGGCCCTTCAGAGGTATTTCTTCTGGCAGCATATTTTGTGTTTTAAAAGAAATGCTCTTAAATATCACCTATACTTACATAAACGTAAAGTTACGTAATAGGACAGCACCCTCAATAGAAAAATTGTTCCACCGCCACAGTCCTGCGCTGCGGCTCCTCCCTCTCAGCCACTAATGTTACCTTTTCCACAGTTTATAAACCGCTGAAAGAGTTAGATTTGCTTGACCTTTAAAAGGATTAAAAATGGCAGGAAACCAAAACTCAGGATAATGTGCGTCCCACAGCACCTCTGTGCAGGCAGCAGACAAACATTGAAGGACAAACATGCAAAACGCAGGATGTTTGGCCAACCTTCATGTTTGCCTTTTAAACTGATATATCCACTATTCTCTGTCCCAATTAATTTTGAGTTCCATTATCTTTTATTGAATTAGTTAGGCCTTCCTTTTAACCCGAGAGGTGGCCAGGGTCGGATTGGTAAGGCAGGCATTCAGGCAATGGGCTGGTATTTGAGTTGCAGCTGTGGGCCGCTTTTTTGGCCATGGTGGTGACAAATATGGGCTGTGTCTGTGCTGTTCAGATTCTGCAACCGGCCCAGCGGGGGCCTAAGCGGCCTTTTCTGAGGCAGAAGGGCCTCTATTACCTCCCTTTTACCAATGGGGCGGAGGCCTTATTCCTAGTCTCTCGCTGGGTCCGCCATTTCATGTATGCAGTTTGCTCAGGGCGTGGGGGGGTTGATCAGTGGTGGGGGAGGGGGTAGGGGGGGAAGGCCTGAGCAGAAGTGGCCTCACTTGTATTCGGATGTGGTTTACCATTGTGAACTAATCGGTTCACAAAAAGTCCTGGCAACATTTGCAATTTTTTTTTATCTCATTGAAGTGAAGAAAATATGCCTCTTTTAGAGAACCCCCCCCATCCCCCTCCTAACTCTGAAGCAGTGTTGTGCGAAAAGACGCAATCCGCAAATCTGGGCCACTTTTTTTTTAGGGTGCCCGGTCCTATTTTCGATCGCAATCCATCCCTGGAGGTGGCTCCACTCACAACACATTTTATCAAAAGACTTTTCAAAGCTTACGGTAAAGTATTACTAGTTCTTGAACATCAGCGAGAGGTAATGTCGCAAAAGTGAAACAATATCTCCCTCTGGTGGATAATCGAATGTATATATTATCTTCCAACCATTTTACACCGTGTGTATGATTCCTAGCCTCGGTTGTTTTTAGTTCAATAATTTTATGGTTATAATTCCTGATCAGCGCACCCACACTAAAATACTTAGGGGCTTATTTATGAGCCCCTGCGTCACTTTTGCGCAGCGGTTGCATCACTTTTAGTGCCGCTGCGGCGGCGTAAATAAGTCGCCATGTTGCGCCATATTTACAAAGTGACGCATCTAGGTAGATGCATCACTTCGTAAACTCCTGCTCTATATTATACCTGCGTCAGGTATAATGTATGCAGGGTGGGCGTTCCCCAGCAAGAAAGGGTCGTAGGAGTGGCGCAGTGAAATCTATTTCACTGCGCCACTTCTAGGACGCCAATGCGTCAAAACCTTACGCCTGCCTCATGGCAGTGACGCAGGCCCTTTCACATGGGGCTTGCCCCATGTGAAAGGACACATTGCTGGAGTTGCGTCTGTTTTCAGACACACCCCAGCAATGCGCCACTTTTGCACCGACGGATGTGTCAGTAATACTGACATATCTGTCATTCCTTGTGACATGATGCGTCATACAGTAAATATGACGCATCCATCATGTCGCAAGGAGGGCGCACTGAGAAGTGTTGCATCGCTGCCTTTACGCAGCGATCCAACACTTCTCATAAATGAGGCCCTCATTTTTTTTTAAAACCACAAAGCTATTTCAGACATCTCTCTGCCATGATTTGCAACGCACACCCTAATTCCAGAGAATGGCAAACAGGGCCGGTCTGTGAACCAAAACGTACCTTGTCATATTAGGTCACGCAAATGCACGGAGCGAACCAGCCTGGCAAGTGATCCCGGCTACAGCAAGAAAGGTACAAGGAGTCGTTGAGGTGGTATCCCCGCGTGAAAAAATGAAATAATTGAAAGAAATGGTGCCTTTTACATCACATTTTTTGTCATTATATACTAATATGCCATGACTTGTAAAGTATGGTAAATGATAGTCTAATAGTGTACTATGA
Source organism: Calotriton arnoldi (assembly GCA_963921515.1). Taxonomy (NCBI): domain Eukaryota; kingdom Metazoa; phylum Chordata; class Amphibia; order Caudata; family Salamandridae; genus Calotriton; species Calotriton arnoldi. The sequence continues at coordinate 527,079 of CAWUFW010009570.1, read as the reverse complement.
TATTCAGTGAGGGTGGAATCAAGAAGTGCACAGACATCCAACCAGCACAGGGCTGTAGATTCACATTGGCTCGGACAGTTAGTTACCAAACTTGCTAGGTGGCCTCTTCTTACCAGGAAAGTGACATATGAAATTCAAGATTGTTGCAGCTGTTGTAATGCAGTTTCTAAATCAATACGGGCCAGGAAAGTGGGATTTCTGATATAAATCTCATTACATGGACAAAACTACTTTCTTCTACTCCTTCTAAAATGTCCCCACAGTGTAACACATAGAACACATAAATGTCATACATGTCATACATAAGCACATTAAAAACATTGAAATAACACATGAGCAAACTGAAAATTTAGCAACTGTGTTTAACCTTCTCGCTTCCTTATGTTCTTACATAAGAACACCTTTATTTGCCCCCTGTAATTCTATGGCACGGGCTCGGTTGGCCCAGGCCTGGAGAAGCAGTTGTCAGGGGCAAAGTTTTAGAGATGGTGTTTGAGGTGTTACACCTCCCTAATAAATGTATTTTGTGAAAAAATACTTGGATGCAGGTGCTTTCCGTAGGGTATGGTTGAGGTGTCTGTCGGATTTCACCAGGAATTTTTACACACACAGACAAAACAGACATACACTCTCTCCCTCTCTCTGTTTGGAAAGACTTTAAAAATGTTGGTTATTTCTCAAAATAATGTGTTTTCTCTCACTTAGTACCCCTGCCAATTTGCATTCCTCTAGCTTTCCTCTGCCCCTTAGGCCCCTCTCATGCTTGTGGTAAAAAAGTATTTTAACACTATGTGCCAGCGTGATTGTTGAAAAATCTGAAGCTCACATCCCCCAATCTTATTCACACGCTACGCCCCAGGCAGAGGTGGGCCTTGTGCACCCCTGTCCGTCCTAGCCTGACAGGGACAGCACTTTAAACCAATGTGCTCCCCAAATCCCTATTCCTTCAAATTTTTCAAAACACACGGTATTCTACATCCCAAGTTGCTGGGACATGTTCAGCCTCCTTCAACCAAAATCCAACTGCAGTGTCTGAATTCCAAATACCGAACAATATACATATAATATTTTTCCCTTCCTATCTAAAAACATTCTCGATAATCTATGCTGAAAAAAGGCTGCATTTTGGACATGACATTCGTCTGACAGCACGCCACAAACTGTTTTATATGAAATAGATCTGCGAAAAGTGTATTAAATTGCATCATAAATCACCTACTTTGCAGGACTTCTTTGCAGTTTCTGCTTTGGATATTGCCCTACTTGAGGATGGTAGAGGTTGCTCAGTAATCAGCACCTTTGCTAATTTGACTTGCCATTTTTCAGAACGTTTTTTAAAGCTGTCTGCTTAAAGGCTTTGGGAGTCATTGAGAGTTCAGCAGACTGGCCACTGTATGGCTGGTGTGGCTGAGGCACCTAATCCAAAAAAGTATCCCACCTAATATGGAGACAGTCGGGCACTATTCTCAGCTAGTGGGGCTAGCTGAGACTCAGACGTGGGGAAGGAAGCAATTCATTTTTGTTAAATAACCCTCACACACTCTAATAGTGTCATGCTTCATCATCAGGTTCACCCTGACTCCTAAAGGTCATGGTGGGCTTGACCATATCCCAGGGAGCACTTAGGAGAAATAGGCCAGGGAGTTTAAAGATTAAAAATCCTCCTTTGACTCCAGGTATCCCTTTATTAGCAGAGTCGTAGGGGATTTTAAAATTTGAAAAAAGGGGGTCGTAAGGAGGCAATGGTCCTATGACCTTAATGCCAACATGTTTCAGCCCTTTTAATAGGCCCAAGAGGGTCCTGGGCTTTCTTCAGGGCAATTGGAAGTCCCTCCCTGGGTCTGTGAGTAGGAATTTCCTATATTTCAATAAAAAGTGCAGAAAGCTGCACTTAATGGGACCGGTAAGTGGTATACTTATCTCTTATCCGGTGACGTGGGCTATCCTGTCCGCCTGTGAAAGAAACATTTATTGCTGTTACCACACGTGTCCAACTCACGCTGCGCCTATATCACCCAAAAGCTTCATTCTGAATAGGTGCTATAGTGTGGGTTCATCCAACATGCTTTGTATGCTCGTGAATTTAACGTTCATCCTGGGGGTGTCGCTATCCTAGGCAGCTTCTGTTTCTGAGTGGAAATGCAATTTACATATCACCACCCATGCCGTGGAAAACAGGTAAACATCGGTGTAGTGTTTCTACACCCATTCTTACTCATCCTGCACCTTAACACTCATTCTTCCGGGTTTAGATATTACCCGTATCTTGTCACCTTACTGTCAGTTTTACTTACTGCAGCACATTTCCTTACCCTATTGCGGAGGTTCAAGAATATCTCAAGAGACTGCGGGTCAAGGGGTAGCCCTGTAGTCAGACTCTGTATGAGTGTGAGCCAGAAGTAAGATGAGGGAGAGAAAGCAAAAGAGACACTCGCTTGTTACTATATTGCGGCCGGTAGTCTCACACACATCTCTAGATTGCTGTTAGAACATTCGTACGCGTCCTCGCCTTTTACTTACTTCATCAAAGGTCCTGCCCCATTTGCTCACCTACTTGGGTCCGCGTCTCCCGGCATTTCCGATACCATTTGCCGGGACCGCGTCTTATAGCATGTTTGTGACTCAGCACCCCTGGCGCTTACTACTGACGTCATTCTGTGTATCCCGGATACAGGACTACAGATTTACGTCAGCACATTGGGAAATGTAGTCCCAAGGCACAACTAACCCATTCCTTGGTACGAACACGGGTCGTATGTTAAACGTCGGTGTTGGGGATAGATGATGGCTATTTAGTCGCTCCGTGGCGATATGGTATCAGGCATATGACTCTCATTTTTCATTTCTATTTCTTTATATCAGACCGTGGAAAGAATAGTACATCCATACATTATGGCACATGGTCGCTTTCTCAGGGTGTGTTCCAGCGAGAAGCGTCACATAATTATATGCAATGGCATGTATTTACACTGTAATGACATCATGTTTGAGAAGAATGAGGTTGGCATGGAACAGACTTGATATCGTGCTATTATGTCAAATGACACTTGACATGTGAAAGAAAAAGGAAGAGCCATGTGTTTCTTGATGAACAGTCAACACTCACACAATTCCAATGCACGTCTATTCAATGTAAGTGCATATCTCCAGAGTGAAAGACACTTAGTCAGTGCGTTATACTAGCCCTTAGTGTTGCCTCATTCCGGTCTATTAAATTAAAAAGGCTGAACATATCATCGTTACTTCTAAAACAGCTAATCCTTTAACACAGCAACACCTGGGTGCAAGTAAAATTGGGCGCAGGAGACCACGTAACAAAGAAGATCCCAACAACCTCTGGACTTAAACAAGGCTGCATGCTTGCCCCAATACTTTTTAACCTTTTTATGGCTGAGCTCTCGGCCTCTCTCAATGGAAGCAATTTGCACGCTCCCAAGTTAGGTGGCCTCCAGTTATCTAACTTATTCTACGCGGACGATTTGGTGCTTATTAGCCGGACTCCAGTAGGATTACAGCGCCTGCTCGATATCACATCTCGGTATTCGGAGGAGAACAAATTCAGTATTAACCGAGAAAAAACAAAAATTCTGAGCGTGAACATGCGCAAAAAAAAGTCAAAACATCATTGGCATCTGGCGTCATGTAAGCTGGAAGCTGTACAAAACTACAAGTATCTGGGAGTTATCATCGATAACAAAGGGAACTATATAGCTCAATATGAGGCCATTAAAAAAAGGGGAATAATGACTGCTGTGGCACTAAGAAACCTAAAAAACAACATCTCTGGCCCAAATTTCCTCCCCTTAACCAGAGTGATCCAGGCGAAACTTATACCATCAATCACTTACGGAAGCGAAGCCATGAGAGGGAGGGACGCTGAAACTCTGGATCGCACAATAGCAAGAGCAATCCGAATGATTTTTGGGTTACCAGGATACACATCCCCCGCACAACTGAGGCTGGAGTTCGGGATACAAAGTCAAGAGCTCGCCCGTAAAGGAGCTTTCATTAAAAGCTGGTATAAAATCAAAAGGGGGCCGCCAGATTCGCTTAACACCTATTTGTGGAAAGAATTGCAAACTAAGGAGGCATGTCCAGCCAGACGCTATTTGGACAACTCACTTAACCAACTGGGACTGCAGACCCTCTGGGAGCTATCAGGGACCTTTGCAAGCTTTAAAAAAATAGTAAATAACACTGTCATAAAAGAATAACTCATACAGGATAAAGCTGCCCTGACAGAGCGTGCTCACGGCTGGTTTACCTTACAGTCCTACAGCAATGCGACACCCCAAGTCTATCTCCACACTAGCTTCTCTAGAACCATCAAAGAGAAGTTCTTGAAACTCCGCCTAGGCATATTACCATCTGCATATCATATGCCGCCATGGCTACGCCCTCCGAAGCCAGCAATTTGCCAACTATGCGGGGAGGGAGAGGAGGACATAGTGCATCTGCTAACCATATGTAAGATCCTAACACGGGAGCGTCGGACCCTCCTTAGACCACTCTTCAATAAGAAGCACATTCGGACTTGCAGACAAGCAGTGTTAGCAAGCTTCTCCGGCAAGGATGTCCAATTAAGCTGCCGCCTGGTAAAATTCCTATCTGCCGCCGAACTGAGCATCAAAAGACAAGCCAACCAGCTAGCGGACGGTAATGCAGCCGAACGGACCATGATACATTGACCCAACTCTCACAAGTTGCTGACTGCGCTGCAGCCTTAATGAGATCTTCAGCACAGTAAAACACTGGTATACCACGCATTTTAAAAAAAGGACCCGTTCTGGGTAGATCGCTCCATAGAAATAACTTTTTTGTTGACTAACCATTCTCCTCTAAGTACCCAACGATTTTTAATGTATGCATTGTTTTACTCTATAGCAAGATTTCTCGCAGATAGCAGCTTTGCACTCAGCACCTTTCTCTGCTGTAAGTTAGGCGGAACACCTACGATTCTTATTAGAATCTCGCAGAGGTAATAATTGCTGCTTTGGCACTTCGCACTTTCCTTACATACTCCGGTATTTTTGCCTTTTGTCACTTCACCTAACCTGCTGCTAACTATTTGACCAACGAGGTCGGCTACTTTCGCTCTGCTGCTAAGAATATACCCACAGGGAATTGATTGCCTGTTCACAACGAATGCCGCGGTACACGCATGAAATACACTATAATCCCGGCAGAGGTTAAATTGTTGTTTTGCACATTGCACTTTCTCCTACAGGCCATAGCACTTTGTTTCCTACTGTTTAATCTATCCTGTTGTCAAGCATCGGACTAACGAGGATAGCTCTGTCAGTCAAGCCGCTAAGCTTAGCAGGGCTATATTTTATCCTAATTTTATTGTGTTTTAACGGTGACTTATTTTTTTCTGCTCAAATTGTTGCTATAAAACGACAACATGAGATGCACGTTTGTAAAGGTTTTAATTAACTGTACAATAAATACAATTTCAATTTCATTCCGGTCTATGTGTATGTTCTTTAGTAATGGTTCTGCCACTGTCACGTTTTTCTATTGGTTATGGTGTTCCAAAATTAGTTCATGGATAGAAAAAAAAAATGCATTTTGGACATGACATTCGTCTGACAGCACGCCACAAGCTGTTTTCTATGCAATAGATCTGCGAAAAGTGTATTAAATGGCATCATAAATCACCTACTTTGCGGGACTTCTTTGCAGTTTCTGCTGTAGATATTGCCCTACTTGAGGATGGTAGAGGTTGCTCAGTAATCAGCACCTTTGCTAATTTGACTTGCCATCTTTCAGAACTTTTTTTAAAGCTGTCTGCCTAAAGGCTTTGGGAGTCATTGACAGTTCAGCAGACTGGCCACTGTATGGCTGGTGTGGCTGAGGCACCACCTCCACTGCTACAAATGTGGCCGGCCTGCATAATTTAGATTTTTCCATCTTGTTGGTGGATATTTTTCTCCTGAAACAGCTCTGACATCCATGGTGGAATCTACATTGGGGCAAAAAAGGTTGGTGGCCAGTCTAACATGCGAATGCTGGCATGGTAGGCATGTTTTCACTGATGTTATCGCTGAAGATATACGCCAAAATGGTCAGTGCTTCTCCAGGGATAACATACCTATTACCCCCATGCATGCAGGACGTGAGAGACATTAAAGGACTTTTCAGTCTGCCACCACTTGAAATTTCCACCTCTTCCTCCGCATAGTGTAAGAGTGTGGTTTTTTTCATCTAGGACCCGACACTGAATGTGTTATCTAAAATAACAGATACACTCTGAGAAGCAGGAATCGAGTAAGGAGTGGCACTTTATTCAAACAAGTAAGTAACAAGTGTCAAAGACACATCATTAATCAAGAATAAAAACACGCAATCTAGCAAATATTAAATCACAGCAATTCAAAGAGAGAGAGAGAGAGAGAGAAATTGAATATCAAAATGTAATGAAGGAGTATAACTTTATCTAATACTAAATCAATCAATAAATCAATTGGCGGGGCGTGGCCTGGCAAGCCAAGATGGCGGACGTGTGCTAGGCGAGCTCCGTCCAGCCTAAACACTTATCCTTAATTTATCCTGTCCTCCGATCCTTCTCCTGCATCCGGATCGTGTCCCTAGTGGGGCGCGAGTGGGGGCTGCGATCTGTGCCCGTTTTGGCCCCGCATCTCAACGTGGCGAGCCGCAATGGCAGCGGCCTGGGGTGCGGCCCGGGAGAAACGGCGTTGCGCCGAGGCCTGGAGCGGTGGCTGGTGAACAGAGAGCGACGTACCTGGGGCCCCGGATGGTCTGCTGAGCCGGTGGCTGCGTGCATGCAGAGGCTGCTAGTGAGGTGAGGGTGTCGGCGGCTTGTTGGATTCAGCCGCGGGAGTCTCGCGCGAGGCCGCCCCCCTCCCCCCGATTTCCCGCGGGGGTTGAGGCAGAGCTGTTGGCGGTCTCATCGGGCCACGGGGGTGCTGCAGGGAAGAGGTGCCGCAGACCGTATCCGGCGACCGCCATGCTGCCCTGGGGCCGACGTTGGGTCCGTGCCTAGGGAGCTGCCCTCTGCCTCGATCTACATTGGCAGCGCTGCGCACTCGCTCCGGCGGCCATATCCGGTCGCGCGAGTCGGCGGCGTCGTGGGCGGCATGTGGGACTGCTGGAGTTCTCGGTGGTCCTTGGTCATTGTCGCGTATCCTGGAGGTAGGAGGTGGACATTTAAGGGGGCACTGGGGAGAGTGTTGGTGACCCCGTGGCGCCCAGACTTTGAACCCTGTTGGCAGGGGCCATAACCATCTTTGGGACGGTGGGGGGGCGTGAATGCAGCAGTGCAGCCCCTCTGCAGTGGGTGGTTGCCCTTGACTTCCGTCTGCCTGATTTTAGTCGTCCCCTGGGGCCCCCTCCGCTCGTCGCTTCTTCTCCGTAGTCTGCTGGTGTTTCCGCGCTCGGCGGCCAGATCGGGTCGCGCGGGCCCCGGATCTACAGCCCCGTGGCCTCTCTCCGCCTTGCTTATCCTGACACTTGGGGGGTTGTGTTGGCCCGCTAAGTGCACAGGAGTGTGTCTCTCTTTCCCTTACGCGGACGGGCCTGTGGCACTCGGACAGAGCGGTCTGGAGAGCCGGTGCCGGGTGGCTTGGGAATAGGAGGGCTCAGTGGACGCCATGACGAGGGACAAGGCGAGTGGGGGCTCGGCCAAACAGAGCACACTTGACAAATATACAGGCCCTGGGGCCACCGCTGCGGTGCCTGGAGGGGCACAGGGGGCAGCGCCGGACATACCAGACAATGCTGCACTCATGGCCGCTATCACGCAGTCCAGAGATGTCCTGGATGCTAAAATCGGGGCGGTCGGCTCTGATGTCATTCTCCTCCGACAAGACCTGCGGAATGCTGTGGCCTGCATCACGGAGACTGAAACGCGGATCTCTGGAGTGGAGGACGAAGTTGCCATTCTACAGAAGCGGGTGACCACCCTTGAGACAACCCAGCGGGGTCTCGTGACACGCGTGGAGGATGCAGAGGGACGGGCCAGGCGTAACAACCTCCGCTTTGTGGGTTTCCCGGAGGGATGTGAGGGGGGGATATGGAGCAGTTCCTTACTCAGTGGCTGGAGAGCTGGCTTCCCCCGGAGTCCCTGTCCCGCTGCTTTGTGGTTGAGCGTGCCCATAGGGCTCTTATGCAGAAGCCTCTGCCTGGAGCCCGTCCGAGGCCGGTCATCGCAAAGTTGCTGAACTATCACGACCGAGATGTCATTCTTAAACAGGCCAGGGCCAAGGAACCTCTGCTATTTGATAATGCACGCATACTGATCTTTCCTGACTACACGAAGCTGGTCCAGCAACGGAGACAGTCCTTTTTGGCGGCCAAGGCTCGACTTCGGGATCTTAAACTTCCATATGCTCTGCTGTATCCAGCCCGGTTGCGGGTGGTGTATCGATCCCGAACCCATTTTTTTGACTCGCCGGAGGAAATGTTTCAGTGGACAGATGAGACAGTACGGTTGCGTCCTCATACACCGCCTCGGCGGGAATCAGACTCTTCATCCAGCAAGGCAGCTCGTAAGCAGCCTCAATCGAAGCTTAAAGATCGCAGACGCTCCAGATCCAGCCGTCGATCCCGTTCCTGCAGTGCATCCTCCCAGGCCGGATCGGCCTCCCGGCAGACTACATCGGCCTCCTAATTGGAGGGGGAGATCGCAGTCCTGTGTAACTTTGACATTGTTGCTTTGATTGGAGGAGTCCAAGTGAGGGCCGGCTTCTCTGTTGGATTTTTCCGACGGAGAGGGTGCCTGCTGACGTTGGGCTGGAAGTTGGGGATCCATTGGTCGAGGTGTGCCGGGGCTCCCCGTTGGGGTCCGCGGGCAGCACCCGCCGTGACAGATGCTTCATCGTTATTGAAGTATAGGGTGGGGGGGTTGTTGGGTTGTTTATGTTTCTATCATCAAGTCGCACTTTGCTACAGTTTTGTTAGGCCTCTATGCACACACCACATACTTTGTTTTGCACCAGCGTATCTCATCAGGGTCTTTCATGGCCGACCCACTTAATGGCGCCCGGGTATCTCCCGGGACTCTCAAAATAGTAAGCTGTCAGGGGGGTACTAGATAAAATCAAGCGAGGGGCCATTCTCCAGCAGGCTAAGAGGGCCCATGTCGACATACTCATGCTACAAGAAACACATCTTATGGGCTCGAAGGCGCTCTGCCTCCAGCGTTATGGTTACGCTCAGGTGTTCCATTCGGGGTTTGTGCAGGGGTCACGGGGTGGCGATTTTGATTCACCGCCGAGTTCTATACACATGTCAAGACGTGGGCGGACACCCAGGGGCGATACCTGTTCCTGCAGGGCATGGTCAGGGAAGAACCGGTGGTACTGGGCTGTGTCTATGCCCCTCCTCCGCTTTCATGGGGCCTAGTAGAGCGGCTTATGTAATTATGGCCTGTCCGTGGTTGGGGGCGACTGGAACGACGTGATGGATGTGTCCTGGTTGGCGGGGGTATGCCCAGACGTGGGTCCCTTGCTCACTTTGCCACTGGATTCAAGCAAGCCTGGCTGATGACGGCTGAAATGCCAGAAACCGGTCCTAGGAAGCTTGTTTCCGGTCCAGGGAAGACATGGCTTGGCAGTTCGGGCTGGACTGTTCCCATGAGGCACAGGGTCAGACTGATTTGCATATGGCCATGTCTGAACTGGGGTGGTGGAGTGAGCTAAAGAATGATGATGGATTAAACCCAGATCAGTTGACTGGGGGTGAGTGTTTGATTGGCTCAAACGTTCCGTCCATCATCCCCTTTTGTATCGTTGGAGGCCATGTCATGAAACTTTCCTCGTTAGTGTCTGGGCTTGATTGGGTGGACCCCTGGCGCCGGATACACGGAAATGTTCAGGGATACACATATCTCTCAGCGGTCCACGATTACTACTCTCGCCTCGACTATTTGTTTGTCCCCCCGGCGGCAGCTGGTAGGGTGGTGGAGGCGGATATCCTTCCGAGGTGTCTCTCTGATCATTCGCCGATTACTCTTACAATACAGATGGGCTGGGCAAAACAGCCCTTCCGCTGGCGCCTCTCGACGTGGAACCTCCAGAAGGCAGACTACAGGAAGTGCATGGAGAGCGCGCTCGATCAAAACTTGACGGTTAATGTGGGTTCGGTTTCTGGGGCCGAACCTCTGTGGGAGGCATTGAAGCCCACTTTACGGGGTGTAGATATCTCTTTTTGTGTGGCAGCCCGCAGGACTCGGAGGGAGACTCTGCTACAAGCAGAGGCTAATATTGCAGATCTCGATCATCGCAGTAGGGGCGCCGGGGGTAACCAAGTCCGGCAACAGTTGCTGCTGGTGCAACAGAACTATGCAGCTCTTCTTATGGATGAGGCCCGCCTTACTTGGCTGGCAATGCACAGTACGGTATACCAGTGGGGGGATAAATCTAGCAAGATGCTTCATCGGTTGTGTCAGGGGATGTTCCATTCCCAGCCCCTCCCCGGTATAGTAGGCCCGAATGGAATGCCCCTCACAGACTCCTCTGACATTGCTGAAAGCTTCTCTACATATTTTGCGGAGCTGTATGCCCCCAGAGAATGTCTCCACGAAGACGTGATAGGCCGTTTTTTGGACGACCTCCCGCCTTGGGCTCTGTCCGATGAGGCGAGTATGGAGCGGGATCTCCCGCTCACGGAGGAGGAATTGGGTGCAGCCCTGGGAGACCTTAACTCTGGTAAGGCTCCGGGGCCAAACGGGTATCCCTGTGAATTCTTTAAGAAATACTTTCTGCAGCTTGGACCCCATTACCTTAGAGTGGTGGAGGAATCCCGTGAGCGGGGTTGTCTTCCTCGGGATTGGAGACATGCGGAGGTGGTGGTGTTCCATAAACCCGGCAGACCCCCAGACCAGCACGCTTCATATCGTCCCATTTCGCTTCTAAACGTAGAAGCTAAAATATTGGCCAAGGCACTGGCCAACCGTTTGCGGTCCCACATCACTACCTTGGTACACCCAGATCAAGCCGGGTTTATGCCCCAGAGGGCAACCCGACATAATATTCGCCGGGCACAGGTAGCTGTTGCGGCCATCCGGGGGTTAAGTGAACGGGCGGCGCTCTTGCTGGCAGATATGGACAGGGCATTTGATTCTCTTGGGTGTATCTATTCGCGCTGCTACGTAGATTGAATCTTGAACTGCGCTTTCTGTCCTACCTGTCCCTACTCTACACTGATCTTACTGCGTCGGTACGTGTCGCTGGCTCTACCTCCTCCACCTTTTCTCTTGGATGGGGTACCCGGCAGGGCTGCCCACTGTCTCCCTACTTGTTTGCACTGGCGGTTGAACCTTTGGCCGCCTGGGTGCGCATGGATGCGCAGGTGACTGGCTTCGAATGGGCGCACGGATTGTCGGATCGTATTGCATTATATGCCAATGACGTTTTATTTTTTCTCATGGACGTGGATCGGACGGGGCCGCGGCTGCTCCGTATTATGCAGATTTTTGGGGAATCATCGGGTCTCTACTTGAACCCCAGCAAGTCTACCTTATGGCTTCTTGGGGACACGTCCGGTCTGGGCGCCTGGGCCTCGTCGGTTTGGGTTGTTACCGGCGGGATGAAGTATCTCGGGGTATTTTTATCAGACTCACCTACTGTGGCATGGGAAAGGAATTTGGTTCCGGTCTGGGAATGTGTGCTGAAGGATCTTAAGACATGGTCTCATATGCCGTTGTCTATATATGGTCGATCGGCCATCTTCAAGATGGTCTCGCTCCCCCGTTTACTGTATCAATTGCGGAGTCACCCCTACCCGATTCCCCCTAGATGGTTCCGGCAGGGTAATGCAGCCTTGGGTCAATTTCTATGGGCAGGGGGAGCGGTAAGAGTCGCCTTACGGACATGCTTCCTCTCCACGTATTGTGGAGGACTGGCGACCTCTGACTTACTTTCATATTACATGGCCTCACACTTGCTTGTCTTAAACGAGTGGTGGTATGGGGGTAGAGATGACCCTGTCTATGCTGTTGAGCGGCGTCTTATGGGGGATCTCTCCCTACACACGATTCTGTACTCCGCACCGATACGTAGATCCCTGCCATCAGCGACTCAGGTAGTTATCCAAATTTGGCGTCAGGCCTTGCGGAGGATGGGGTGGTGGAACACGCTGACACAGGAAACCCCTTTATGGAATAATGGCCGCTAGCCACAACTAGCTACTCTGTCAGGGTTTCGTGGATGGGAAAACATTGGTATCTCTACCCTGGGGGACGTCATGCAGGGGCCGATCCTGAAGTCCTTTCAAGACCTACAAAAAGATTTTCAAATGCCGAAAACCCAATTTTACAAATACCTCCAGTTTCGACACGCCCTTTCTCCTAGTGTGGAGGGCTTGGAGTCACTGGCGGAGTTCAGCCCGATAGAGGCGAAGGTTTTTATGGGGGACCTTCAGGATCATACCAGTCATACATCATACAGGATCTACCAGTCCCTGGTGACTCACAGCTCCCCCACACTGCAGAAGCTTAGAGGGGCCTGGGAGGGAGATGTTGGCCCACTTGATGAGGAAGATTGGACGGAGGCCCTGGCCTCCCCGCGGGGGGGGGGGGCGGCCATAGCGGTACGTCTTTGCCTTGTCCAGTTTAAATATCTTCATCGGGTCTACTTCACACGGGTCCGTTTGTGGAGGGCAGGACAGGTGGCCTCCGCTGTATGTCTTAGATGCGAGCGAGAGGAAGGGACCCTGATACACACGATTTGGCACTGTCTCTCCTTGTCACGGTTCTGGAGAGAGGTTGTGACCTGCCTCTCTGAGGTATTGGGCTGGGACCTGCCCCTATCGCCGAAATTGGTGCTCTTACATGTCATGGGTGGGATTGGGGGCAATATCTATAAACGCCATTTAAGTTGCTAGGGTTTACTCTGGCGAAGAGAGACATTGCTAGAGCATGGAGGGCACCGGCGCCACCCTCAGTGTCGGCATGGAAGAAGGGACTGGACTTCTGTATGGGTTTGGAGCTCCCTATTTTCACTGCAAGAGGGTGCCCGCAGAAGCATTTTAAAGTTTGGAAGCGGTGGGCAGACTATCGGGGCTTGCTGCTGGAGCCGGTCTCTGCAACGGGGCCCCTCCACCCAGTTTAATTTTACCCCGCTGGTGCAAGCTGTAGTTTTTTGAATTTACGTTTATTGTAGCGAGTGGTTGTGGTGCAAAATTCACAGCTAGGCTGTTTCTGGGATGCTGTTAGTGCGACGGGGGGAGGGGGGTTGTTGGGTGGGGGTTTTCATATGGTTTATTTCATCTGTATTGCCCTTTATTTCTCCTTGACCTCAATACCGAAAGGTCAAAGTCATGATGCTTTATGCTTATTGTGCAGATGTCTTTGGGTTACAGAGCCCTGCTCTATATGTGTCATTTGATTAATAACATTTGTTTAACAAAAAAAAAATCAATTGGCTAGCTGGGAGCACCTCAGCGTGGAAAACACTGTATGAGATGATCAATGAGTTAGTCAGTGGGCAGTCCTTTTATACAGTTTTAATGAGGAACTGGTGACCACAGAATCAAAACATTTGCAGGTGTTTGATAGCAGAACATGACAAAGACTGGACATTTTATCGAAAACAATTTGCGTCACTTCTCGGAAAATTAAGAAAGCAGAACTTACAGAAAGGTACAAAGTTTATCAAAAGGTATAGTTTATTTTGAATGATGATGGATTAAACCCAGATCAATTGACTGGGGGTGAGTGCTTGCAATGTTCAACACTCCGTCCATCATCCCTTTTGGTTTTGCTAAGTTTATTTTGAGCCATGTCGCAGTCTTAGTTTCCAAAGCTAGCTAAACATTAGGTGAGAAGTTGCGGTTAGCCTCCACCTCTACTCTGAGCCCATCTTGTTCTTCTAGATGACAGATAATTCCTGTTTATCTCTTCATGATCTGAATGTACAGCACGATGTGCATGCAGAGGACAGGGGCTAGGGGACTTTTTTTTATCAAAAAGGCAGTAACCTGAGGTTGTTGACCTTCACAGGAGGGATTCATCTAAGGTTACAGAAGGGCATGAGGCCTACTGCCTATGTAGATGCTAAAGGCAGTGTGGACAATTTAGCACAACCCTGTCTATGGACTGGCAGGGACATTCAAGACTCTCATGCTTCAGATGTGGACAGAATGGGCCCGATGCACTATATGGTAAAACTGGAGCCTCCTTCAATAGGGTTTTCCTGGATGCAGGAGCTCATGGCACTGCACTATTGGGAAATTGCATTCTTCTGCATTGTGCCCAGATTAGAGGAACTGAGAAAAGGGCAGATCTGCTAATGCTTGGCAGATGTCTAATTACTGCCCTCCTCTAAATGAGGCCCTTCATATTTTTGGATCTTCATAAAATATTAGATTTTTAAAAAAAGATTCTGTTTGTATTCTGTTTGTATCTGCCCAGCAACCTTCTCAAGAGGTTTGTATGTTAATGAGACAGTACCCCCCACCTTCCCAGAGGGTCAAAGCCATCTTTGTGATAAAAAACCTAATAAAAAATAAAAAAAATAATGAGACAGTACCAGCACTTCTCTGCAGGGCTGTTAAGTCTTTAATGGTCAGTATCTGTTCTTCTCTGCACTGCTGCTGTGCTGTTACAGGAGAGGGCCAGCACTTCCTATCAGGTCTTCTATATTATTAACATACTGTAAAAGCAGCACTCAGAGTTAACTGTCCTGGTGTTTCTGTACTCAGCAGAGTCATGACAAGGGTGGTGGGTGTTTGACACTGCTTCATGGTTACTCAGTCCCCTTGTGTATGGGAGCAAAGACTCCACCACACTACTAGTGTAAGGGGCTGCTATTGCAGCAGAGGGAGAGCCTTCACCCTTGTTGTTCTGTGGGCTGGAGACACTAATGATGAAAGGACACAGGGTTTATTTTGGGAGTAACACTCAAGCGTGGCTAGCTCCGTTTTATTAATCAGTGATGTTAACCATGATTGTCACTCTGCGTACTTACATTTATGTAGTACCAGGTGTCACACTACATATCTTACAAACTTTATAATGAAACAAAATAAAGGAGGAAACTTCAATGTCTAAATAAACTACAAAGTCCCTCAGTTTCCGAAAGGGCATGGGATTTTCTCAAAGTGCATATCTTGTGCTTTTGGTGTAGGATTCTGGTTGCAGCTAGGCTTCAGCTTCTACAGGACAAAATTGCCTCTTGGGGGTCCCTACAGTTGTTTCGTGGGCAGCTTCCGACTCCTCTGCTTCACAATGTTCTCCCTTTTGTTCTCGAGAGGTTTCCATTTGCCTGGCTGATGGTTCTTTTTGAAAATTGAAATGTTTCAAGTGACAGTGTTGTCCTCTTTTAATCAATGACAATCCAGAGCGTCTACTCATATGGCAGTCAAAATGTATTGCCAGGATCCTGATCCTTGACCAGAACGTGATTATGGATGTTTATGTCCGAGTTCACAGCTCTTCTTTTCTTGGATGCCTTGTAATTGTTGGATTTTAGTCTACCCTGACTGTGTTCAAGACTGATGTCCTGGGATAGTTGGAATAGTGTCCCTGGAGCCCTCTTGAACAACACAGCTGCTGGTGAACCCTTGGTCGTGCAAATCAGGGTACTCCTATAAGCACATAGGAACTGGTGTTGTGCCCACTCAGCATTGTTCTCCTGTTCCACAGCTATGCGGAATGGTTAGTTTAATGTGCATATGAAGTGCTCCACCCCTTCATAGGCTTGAGGCCACTGGGGTGTTATCTTATGATGTTAGGTATGTAGTTCTTGCTTGTACTCCCGATATTCCAGCCCACTAAAAGGTGGGCCATTATCCATCTAGAGATGGTCAAGAGGCCATAGAATGCAAAAACCTTTTCAAGTTTGGGTTTGATCATCTTGAATGCAGTGGATTCAACAATTTCAACCACAGGGTAGTTAGAACAGGTATTCATAAAGACTCGGGGGCATATTCACAAGGACTTATCGCCAAGTTATCGGCACTTTAGCGCATCAAAAGAGGAGATAGATTTATCGCCCCATTCACAAACGGGTGCAAACTGCAGACATCGCCAGTATTCCCGCGATAACTGCAGCAAAATTTATCTCCACGGGTGACACCACCAACTAACCCTAATGAGATGCAGAGTAGGCGTTCCCCTGCAAAAACTCACGAAAACACCACTACACCACTTTCACAACGAACTACCAGATCTGCGATGCGAACCAAAAACAGGCGATAAGCCGCGGTAGCAGCAGGGGTTTAACACCTGCCTTTTGCTGGTGTTAAGCAGGACGACTACCTGCAGTATGAAAGGGAGCCCAGCCCAGAGTCACATCTGAAGACCCGCAGATGCCATGGAGCCAATGATCATGCAGCTCGGAGACCCATGAGGGCCACAACACCCACTGCCACCAACCCCAGGACCCGCCCCGCCCACCGGACCACCACAGAGGCAGTGTAGAGAAGGACAGCGGACCCACCGTAAACGCACCAGCCGCACAGACCTAACGCCAGAGGGGGGCATTGCCCACAACAGGCTCAAAAGGACAACCATCCTCCGCATCCTGACCCACATCGCCCACACGCTGACGGTACCAACACAGCGGACAACCAACATCCCTCCGCAGACAAAGCTGCTGGCTGTGCTGCACATGTTGGCCTCTGGTACCTTCCAACCCACAACTGCCAAAGTCGGAGGAGTCGCACAGCCAGCCCTATCCAAGTTCATCACACCTGTCCTGGATGCCATCATCAGCCTGGTACCCCAGCACCTCCACTTCACCCACACTGTGCCGGAGCAGCTGGAGACCAAACAAGGCTTCTACGCCATAGCTGGATTCCCTCACGTGTTGGGGGCAATCGACTGCACACATGTACTCCTCGTGCCCCCTGCCGACACTGCACACAACTACCGCAACAGAAAGCACACGCATTCCATCAATGTGCAGGCAATAGTGGACCACCGGGGACTCCTCACCAATGTTGTGGCCAACTACCCAGGCAGTGTGCATGATTCATACATCTTCCGACAGTCCATCATCAACCAGCGCTTCCAGGATGGCACCTATGGAAATGCATTGCTCGTTGGTAAGTACCAAATGAACACACCACACACCTCCACTCCACAGTCATGCAACTCACGACACTGGCAATGGGCACGCAGCAAAACTACATGCAACATGCCACACAACATGCCAACCGACCAGACACGACAACACAACTCCATTGGGAACCTGGGCTTGCCATGTACACAACCCAGCCACGGCATGGCACCACAGCCACACAATAGCAGAATGTGAGGAGAGGCTTGGAGCAGGCATGTGCGAGAGAGGCAAGTGACTAATGACTGAGAACCTACCCAATGCCAAGTGTGGCGTGGCTGTGGCGGACAGACTACAGTGTGCAAACCACGGAAATGGCCATGTGGACATCAATTGCTGGTGCATGGAGTGCAGTGGCCATTGGACGCTACCATGTCACCACAGGTTGTGGGGCAGAACGCGGAAATGTCGCTTGTTACATCCCCCCCTGTAGGCGCGGGCGGAGTGGGTTGGCCCTGCGTACGCCAGGCCTGCGTAGGGGTGTGAATAAAAACCCCGTCGTACTGGGCGTGGTTCTCTCTCGGAATGGCCAACGTGTCAGCCAAGGCGGTGCCTCTCAGCCTGCCACGAGGCCGACGCCATGAGCGGCGGGGCCTGCGACCCCATGCGCCTGCTGCACCCCAGGCCGCTGGTCCCAAGACCCGTCTCGCCTGCCCCAGTGCACCAAGGAGGCTCCGCTCACCTGCTGACACCGGCGTGTGTCAAAGAGGGCCCACCACGTGCCGGTGCAAGCTCCAAGCCCCAGTCCTGCGACCTTTGCAGCCTCCGCAGACCATCGCTGGCCTCCACGATGCTGGCCCACAGTACTCCTTTCTCGTTGATATACCCCACCGGCGTACTCTTCGGCCCAGTTGTTGGCACATGTTGTACTGAGTCGTGAGTTAAGAATGGCAGTGACCAAATGTTAATTGCCGCGTTTATATCACTGAACTCCCTTCGATCAGTGTCCCAAACTCTGCATCGCAAGCACACGACACGTGTCCGTGGGCCCGTGCTGACCGCTGCCCCCGGCCTACACTGCGGTCCAGTAGGTCCCACATCCAGCACTTAGTCGTTATTCATGAATGGCAGAGTCCATACCAGTGAACGCACGGAGAGGAGTAAGAGGAAGATGCGGGTCAGTCCGGATGAAAGCCGGATCCTCGTTACGGAGGTGACCGAACACTAGCAACAACTGACCTGGTGCCACTAACCCTGTTCAACGCAAGCCGGCGACACGTGGTGCCACTAACCCTGTTCAACGCAAGCCGGCGACACGTGGTGCCACTGAACCTGAACTACGCAGGCCGGTGGGACCATCCAATGCAAGCCGGCGACACGTGGTGCCACTAACCCTGTTCAACGCAAGCCGTCGACACGTGGTGCCACTGAACCTGAACTACGCAGGCCGGTGGGACCATCCAACGTAAGCCGGCGACACTTGGATGAGGGCCCCTGCTGACCGCTGCCTCAGGCCTACACTGCGGTCCAGTAGGTCCCACATGTGGAACTGTGTCTTGAGTAATTTATGGAGGAGTTCACACCATTGGACATGCCTCATCGCAGGCGGCATCCCCTATCAGCACTGGTGCCACTAACTCTGTGCGCAATGAGTCATGGGCACTCTCTGGTTGAACTTTGGTGGCGTCTGAGTCCCTGGCCTGGGGGTTGTCTGCATCATCATCTGGCTGGGACGGACTTGGTGTTTGACATGTGTCTGTTCCATTCATCTCCACCATAGTGACTGTTTCAGCGTGGTTCTGCCCTCTGCATCATGCCCTGGGGGTACACCTACCACTGTCCACCGAGACACTCCACGACAACCCCCTTTGACATCTACGAGAACCTGCTCTGCTCTCGTGACCCTGCCCCAGTGCACCGCAAGTCAGCGTCCCGTGGCGGTAGGCCCGTGCCGGACGCTGTACATCCGGGGCCACTAACTCTGTGCAGCTCAAGTCATGGAGCCTTTATGGTTGAATGGTTGTGGCTTTTACGATGTACACTGTTGTAGTTTTTTGACTGCACCAAGCACTCCATGACGGCTGGTGTACACACACCCCACACACATCCAACACAGGTGTCACTCGACATGTGAGCCTGCTAATAAAAGTGGCCGGGCGCACGTGCCCGTAGCCATTCACACCATCGGCAAGTGTGTCCGTGTGGTCATTATGTCAGCATGATGGGCCCGAGTCCTGCAACATCACAGTGTGCTGTGTTCAGCGGACGATACCATGTCACCTCAGCAGTGGCTAAGGCCTTGGACATGTAGCTTCGTCCGCCCCCCCCTGCATGCACAAGCGACGTGTGCTGGGCCGGCATACGTCAGGTCAGCGCCGGGGTGTGCTGATTTGGCAGGGGGCTCAGGCCGTGGCTCTGGTCTGGCCTTGAGCAGGAAGTGCGGTAAGCGTGTCTCTGTGTTGGAGTGTTGTCGCCACCAGGGCCACAGTCGTCGATGTTGCAATGTAGCATGCACCCGGAGGGCGGGCCCGCACGTACGGGGAAATGTAGGAGCGCAAGACCGCTCGGGGTTTTGGCTCATACATGCCAAGTGTTGTGTGTATCAGTCCTGCGGCTGCATGAGTCAGATGCCTAGCCTCAATCGCAGCGCGATCACAGCCAGCCATGGACTGTACACCTGTCCAGACCATTGGCCTACACTCACGTGGCCGCACACCCTCAACGGCCAGCATCACGGTGTTGTTGGCATGCTGCTGGACATGCGCAGAGAGGCATGACAATGGTGTGCCGTAGGAGTGCACGTGATGCAACCGCGCAGCGCACACAAGTGTAAAGGCTCGGGGGAGGGAGGAGCAGCTGTGAGGCAACGTAACACACAGTGAGGCCGCTCATGTGCCACGTGCCCAGCATATCATCCATGATTCCCTGGGTCGCAGACATCACACCCCACCCACGACAGGCCTCTGCACATCTCCTGTATGCAAGCAGATGGTAAACTGACTGTAGGGATGAAAGGTCCTTTGTCTGGACTATCAGGCGGAAGCACATCTGCAGCTCCGAGCTGGGACTTGCATGTGCCCAGCACCCCCTGACAGATACGATAGCCTTTGCTGACGACTCCCACACTACACACTGCCCGACGTGAGACCAACGTGTACACATCCCACACACAGAAGTCCTTGGTCGTAGTTATCGTGCGTGAAATGGCCTTCACACGTACTCCCACCCCATCCCAGGCCTGCACCCGTTGCACACAGACACTGCTCATTGATCCGAGCTGTGGCATTTCATCCACAGGACTGGCGCAGGTCAGCGCAGTGCCGCTTCAAGCAGAGCCACTGACGCAATGGCAGACCATCCCGGACACATGCACAACCCCAGTCACGTGGACCTGTACCGTGCACGTCTGCTGCATGTACTGGGGGCACTGCCATTAGCAGTGCTGCAGATCAGTTACCGGCTGAGCTTCCGCCTTGCCAACGTCACCTGCGTTCAGCCTGTGTTGCATTGTCGCTCGTGCATATTCGAGTGGACCATGGATGTCTGCCTCTCCAACGTAACAGTAGCTGAACTGGATTTCGACGTGTGTGTGCGCCCTCTGTTGGCCCACGACCAGGAGTGTCACCGTGATGCCCGTTTATGGCATGCCTGGATGATTGGCATGCATGCTGGCAACTGGACCTGGGAGATTGCACGACTCGTCGTGTGCGGTGACCACATTGAGCCGCTCCCCTATTGGGCTTTAGTGCCAATTGGGGCCAGGGGTTGGAGTCAGCACATCTGTCCGGGACAGCTGATGGGTTACGTCGCCGACATGTTAGATCTAGTCGACAACGAGCTCATATTGGAAATGTTGGCCTACGCTGCTGCACTCGCGTTAATGGACGAGTGACAACGTACCTGCAGCCACAACTGAATGTGACCCATTGCACGTGTCCCGACACCTGGTTGCTTGTTGGGGATCTGGTCACATGTCCCAAGACGACAGTGGACATGGCTGCATTGGCCTGGACTCCGGATACATGCGCGGACAACCAACGCGGGTTGGCACTCACTTGTGTGGGTGATGGACTCCCCCGGGGTGGACATGGGCGTTTTCCAACGTTCCTCATTCAGACATGCTGCTGCATTGGTCTGCATGTTGTGGCACTTCTCTTGGCCGTACTGACACGCAATTGTTGATGAAGTTTCCGCACCTTCACTTGTCTCCAACTGTGATGAGTGTTCATTTGTATGCCAATGTGTGTGTCACGGCCTATCTGGGTCCCTGCCATACATGCATTGCTACCCCATCAGGGCTGTGGGTTTGTACTTGTGCATTATCATGTCCCTGTTTCGTGCTTTGCCAGATGCGTATGGCCATTTACCGGCCACAAGCGGGTGCACTTGTGTCCTGTGTTCGGCTGTGCAAATGTTGCTGTTTGTACCACATTGTGTTCGATGTTGGAGTGCTCTGCTTCCTATGTGTGTGTGCTGCATTGTGTGTGAGCTGGCCCTTCAGCTCTGATTTGGCTCACCCATCTCCCTTTCAGGCAGTGTGGTTTTCACTTCTGTGCTTGTTCAGTGGTGTGATATTGCCGACTTGTGTGACTTGTGCTCTTGGTTGGTGTTGTTACTCTTGGGCATGGTTTGTCCGCAGTTGTGCTGTGCTTAATTGTGCATGTGTGCCATTGTGCCCATCTCCCCCCGTCCCCCCAGTCCCTGGTCATTCCTCTCCCTGTTGCTGTTGTGTCTGTTGATTTTGAGCAGTTTCCGGTCCCCGACTCCTGCCACCATCTCCAGACTGATGTGGTGGACACCATTTCCTCCATGTCATCCAGCTCCTGGTGTGGCGTTGGACTCCCACCTCCGGTGTGCATTGCTGCCTTCTGGTTGTTGGGGTGTTTCTGCTTGTTTTAGCGTTTCGCATCATTCCAGCTGTTCTGGTTGTCTTCCATTGTCCTCCTCCGCACTCCGGCTGCATTCACCTTGTCCACGATGGACTGCCATGTACAATGTTTTGTTGCCAATGGTGCTTGTGGGGTTGTGTACTAGCTTCGACTGCCTCCATTGTGCTTCGCTGTTGTTTTCTGTTTGGTTTGTCTGTCTTTTTCCTGCCTTTGTTGTGCTTATTCCCGCCTGCCGTGTTGTATCGCGGGCCTGGCGCTGCTTATCGCTGCTTTCCTCATCGCGAATTGGCTCATCGCACGTTTTTTTGCGTTGGGGTTTGTGTTTTTATCTCCGTCGCGGTGGTTGTATCGCGGACATTGGCCGCGTTTTCGGGAAACTATCGCATGGTACCGCTGTGTTGTGAATTCCACGTTAACACAGGGTTATTTTCCCGCGATAGACTGCGATGTGTAAAGTTGCGTTAACCTTTTTTGGAGATGTTTAGCGCATGTTCTTGTGAATATACCCCTCAGAGTTGTTATCCAACCCACAGACTGAATAGATCAGCACTAATTCTAACCGATTGCTCGAGGCAGTTACCTTCTGTAATGATGGGGGCCGAGGTTTTATGGTCGTCAGTGGCTATAAAAAGTATAAACAGTTTATGATAATTTTTTATGTGAGCTTGTCCATTTGAGGGAACCTTACCTTTTCCCTCATATGGGCTTTCGTTTTAACCATCCACTGATGTCCCGAGTTGGCTAGAGCCACCGTGCATTCTTGCAGGCTGTTGGGTGTTAATATTTCATCTCCTCTCAGAAGGGTCGCCTCTCCTGTGAGGTTTAATTTATGCAAGACTTTCCATATCCTCAATAATGTCTTCGCATCTTGCAGTGTGCCCATATAGAAATGCAGTCTCCTGGTTCTTCTGTGGTGCTTCTTTCGCTAACTGAATGCATAGATCTGTACTAGCAGTACAATCAAGTTCGGGCAGTGACAGTGTTCTTGGGCTTGTTCCTTGGGATACGAGGTGAAAAAAATAATCTGTGACCTTGTCAAGTTGCATGTTGTTCAGGGTGTTCGTCGCCAGGTGTTGAGAGAGATAGTCTATCTGAACCTGGTCTATCTTGACTTCGAAGTTGCAACTTTGCAATTGGAGCGCCCACTTTTTGTTTCTTGGTGAGAGAAATTGCAATGTTCCTTTGAAAAGAGGCACCAGGGTTTTGTGGTCTGTTAGGACAGTGAAATCAATCCCATATAAGTATAGGTGAAGATTGTTGCACGTCCAGTGGATTTTCAGCATTTCACGTTTTATTTGACAATATTTTCTCTCTGTGTCAGTCAGTGCTCTGCTAGCAAATGCAACAGAGTTCCAGCTGTCTCATTTGTGTTCTTGAAATAGGGCAGTGCCCAGACCAAAGGGAATGGTGTCCCCGATTAGTTTTGTCTGGGCTTGCTTATTAAAATAGTGCACCTAAATTCTTTGAGAATAGCGGCCTTGATGTCATTTAACGTCTTTTCAGGTTCCTGCTCCAGTCCCATATGCTTGTTGACTTTGTGAGGTTCCAGAGGGGTTAGGACATTGGTGCCAGATTTGGAATGAAGTATTAACAATAATTTGTCATCCCTACAATACTTCTGACTTCTGTAGACAGTCTGGAGACTGATGCTCTTCAAATGTCTTCAGCTTTTGGGGGCTTATTTTGAGTCCTTTATCTGAAAGTATACATCCAAGGAACTTGATGCTGTTTTTCAGGTATTTGCACTTGTCTTTATGAAGGGTCGGGTCCACTTGTCTCAGTAATTGGAGGGTATCATGGAGCTAAATGTGTTTGGCCAGTGTCTGGGCATAGATGTGTTATCTCTCATTTAGAGTCTCTCTTATTGCATCCTGAAAGACTTCAGCAGCTGCATACTGAAAGACTTCATTCAGCAGCTGAGGAGACTCTAAAACTCAATCTTTTGTAGCATCGGAGGACGACATGGGTGGAAAAAGTGGTAAGTGGTATCATCTGTCCTCATCGAGCATCAACCTGTGATAACCAATATTTACATTCAACTTAAAAAAATACTTTACTCCAGTCATACTCGCTAGGATGTCATTGAGGGTAGGAGGTCATGTGTCTTTCTCATCATATTGCGACCTTTAGCAAACTCATGTTAATGCAAATCCTGGTAGCATCAGGTTGGTTGTGTTTTGTCATCACTACCATGGGACAGCCATGGTGTGGACCCCGTCACTTTTTCAGTCACCCCCATGTTCTCTAACTACACTAGTTTGTCTTCCACTTTCTTGTGTAGGTGATATGGGACCTTTTGGTGCCACATGGCTATAGGCTTAATGGTGTCATTGAGGTGAAGTTTTACAGGTTTCTGTTTTAGGCATACTAGCCAATTGAATAGATCTCCAAATTTATTGATGATTGGATCAACTTTCCTTGTGGTCACACAGCACAAAAATGAGATTAGTTCGAGAGTCTCCTTGGTGACACAGCTGATGAGGGTGCCTGTGCCTTTGTCAACAATGAAGAATGTCATCTTTGGTTCTTGAGTCTTGTGTTGAATGGACGTGGCACAAATGCCCGCAACTGGAAGTGGGCAATGACTTCCATAGGTCAAGGTGCAGGTTTTCGTAATTCGGATAGATGGTTTCAGCAACAGCAGGTTTAATTGCAGTTTATCTATAACATTAATGGTGGCTCGAGTGTGTATGAGTAAGGCAATGTTCATTCCATCGATGTTGGCTTTCCATTTTGGCATCCTGCGGTTTTCAGAGCAGTTCTCCTGTGGATTTAAGATGACATCCATTGGGTGCATCCACTGTTGATCTGGGTCAAGGGTTGAAGAAATGGTTCTGGCGTTCTCCTGGAATACTCTTCTCCTTCCACTTTGTCACCTCCAACCTCCCCATCACATTCTTGTGAAATGTATCTGCCAGCCACAGGCCATGTGCTGAGCACTTCATTGGCTGAGTGGGGCTCTCCCTCACAATACCAACATACGGGTCGATCACCTGGATTGCTTCTGTCCTGGACTGGGGTTAACCTGGTCAATGGCTTGGCCAAAACAGCAACTGCTGCTTCCGTCCTCGCCTTTCTTCACTTCTAGTTTGTCATGGCATTTTCCATTGTGATTGTTTGGGCATCAGTCAATTTGTGCAGCCTTCCATTGTGAGGATCTCGTTCAGGCTGACCATCGAGGATACATTATCGCAGGTCTGCCTGGGATCAGCTGTACTCTTACTTGCTGGCGTCATCATCCATGCATGTGCTTGCTAATTACTTCAAATAGGCGCAAGGTTGTCAATGGACTCTCTTTCTGTTTCACTTGTCTGAGAACAAAAAACTCATAATCTGGAATATGTTGTTGATTGAAATGCGCTTCCAGTGCAGCTACTGTAGCTTCATAGCTGTCTTCGTTCCCTGTGTCTGGCAGGTTCAGGAACAGTTAGAAGATTTTCTCTACAGCATAGTGGAGCAGAAATGATCTATTGATTTTTGGATCGGTTTCTCACATGGCGATGAAATAGTCAATCAGCCTGCTCATCCCTTGGGCCCAACAAGGTGCGATGGTCGCAAGAGCTGCCAGTTGACTAAATGGAAGCATACCTCATGTGACATTTCCAACGTGTATGGCAGTTTGTGCCATGGTTCCCACAGATGGAGGAGTAGGCAACTGCGCTTCTTGGGTGGATCCTGGGATCCTCCCTCCATGTGGAAAACGGTTATGTCTCACTAACAGCAGCTCTTTTGGTGAATTTGCTATTCATGATCATTTTAGTTGTGCCCAGTTTGTGTTTCTGCAGAGTGTGCTTGTATCAGAGCTTGTATCAGAGATGTGTCTGAGAAGAGTTTTTTTCTGTCTGGTCTCTGACTTTCTATAAATGTCTCTTACCGCTTTCCTGAGGATTTGTTTGTGATTCTGTGCCAAATTTTCTTCTCACCCTCACCGTGGTATTGTGGTTGTATGTGAATGATGCAGTGATCTCTGTTGTCCACTGGGGGCAGCCGAGTGCTTCGTTTGTAGTATTCACCTCCATTCACTGCTTGGGATCGGTGTTCATTGGTAGCTGACACCAGTTTGCTGGTGAGAAGTTTCTTCATTCTTTTTCTCTTTTTTTAATTCTTCAGGCAGGGCTTTAAGTGGGATCAAAAAAACTGGGGGTTCTCTAAAAGGGGCGTGGCAAACCTCTTAAAGAGGAGTGGCCAATCCAATTAGGGGCATGGCCTAAATCATGAGAACTAGCATTGTGTGCTTCCTCAAAATAATGGTGCAATTGTTGACGCACAGTTTGGCTAGCCGTCGAGGGTACGGGTCGCCTTCCTTAAGAACGATTGTTTACAGCACGGTAACATAAGGACTTTTTGTTCATCTCTGCACCACTACCACCAACTATAATAACAACAAATCAAATAGGCTAAAATATATCACTGACATTAATAAACAATGCACACAGTAGGGATACAGAGTTTAACAGTACTTACTCAGTTTGACAAATGCACATTTAAAACAAATGTCTGATATCAGTCGTATAACAATAATTCTATTTGTGAACTACTACTGAAACTGGGAGCGTCCAACAAAACCAGTAGAGCTAAGTGGCAATGTGCACAATCATCCTTTCCTCTGTAGCTTATCACTATTAATGTGGCGAAATCAATTTGTGTCTTTAACGATTGCATAAATCGCAAAACCAAGTTTGAACAGTGATCACTATACATTAATTTATTCACAGTACACCTCCCCCACTGTACACGAACAGCAGCTCACCATTCATGCAGTCAGGAGAAATGGCCAATCATGGGTCCGGCATTGACTCCCTCGTTCCAGGCCTGCCTGATGTCTGAATGACATTAGCTCTGGGAATGACAAACCATTAAAAACTGCAAACGCTATTCACTTCTGACCGCAGAGAATGTACCACAATCGATTGACGATTCACACCCGATTCCATCACTTAATGCCCACTTTTGTTCAAGAGTAGAAGGCCCTCACTTCAGATAATTTATTTCTCTGTGATGGATTTTGAACAAACTCATTTGCAAATATAAAAGTTTAATTCGCTCAAGGTCGCAAGCTGCAACATTTCACATTTCCTGTCCCACCTCAACGGCTGACACCACGATGGTGTTGCTGTTCCAGGGTTGCAAAAAGAGAAGGGAAATCCAGAGAGAAAATGACTGTCTTTAAAGGATTTCCCTTCCACTACAATGCTCATCTGGCATGACGTCATGCCGTAACTTCTCCACTAGTGAGAAGTGAGGAAAATGAGCACACACACATCGGTGTGCATCAGTGGCGTAGCTAGGCACTCTGCCGCCCGTGGCGGTCCCTGCCTTTTGCCGCCGAGCGCCTAAGAGCCGGGGGGGGGGGGTTCTGGCGATAAATTTACCTGCCGCCCCGAATTCTCGTGCCGCCCGGGGCGTACCGCCCCCTCCGCCCCCCCCTTGCTACGCCAGTGGTGTGCATGTTCTCACTGCAGTCCAGAAGAAACACTGACCGCCTGTGCCATGGCATAAAACAGAGCCCGATATGGACCCGTTTCGAGGCCCCCTTTTAAAAACTACTGTTGCTCAGCAATGGCAGGACCTGGCCCACTTAAAGTTCTGTCTACAGGTGCCTCAAAGAATGTGTCTTCCTCTCTCGGTCTCACTGTGCGGGCGTTGTGTGCTGTGGGTTCATGAGTAGTGCAGGGTGTGCGATAGGTGTGGGGCTTTTGCTACGTCCCTTGCACCTTTTGAGGTCGTTCCTGTCACCAATATGGTGCTGTGGGCTGGAAAAACGAATGCTGGAGGGATTCGAGGGTTCCATTTGGGTCTGACGCTTGAGCATGCCCTCTCTTTTATTCATCAGTAACGTCAGCCACGATCGTCACTATGCGTGCTTTCACGTACGTGGTGCCAAGTGACACACTACAACCCAGCAGACAGAGCTTCCCATCCCTCTGATAGGCAATGCTGTGTCACGTGGCTCTGTACACGTGACACCTGAACTCTGTTGGGACATTCCCGGTTTCACTGAATGGCAGTGGCGGCTCCTCTGCTAAGGCGGAGGAGCGTTGCCCCACTGCTATTTCAGCAGTGCAAAAAATAAAAATAAAATGATAATAACAAGACGTTATTATCATTTCATTTTTCTATGCGGAAGTTAGAGCAGGGCTGGGCTCTGTGACGTCAGAGCAGGGGAGGAGTAGTTTGCACTCCTTTAAGTGCACATGACGGTTTGGCCGGCCCTCTAGGGCTGGCCAAACCGTCATGCGCGCTTGGCATGTTCTCCATTGGGCTGTGTTGCACAGCCCCGTGGAGAACATGCCTAGGCTCCCAGGCACTGCCTGAGTGTCCAAACATGATGCTCAGACCAATCACGACGCTGCTCCTGCAGCGTTGTGATTGGCTGGGAGAGTCCGAAGCCTGGGTGCTTCCAGCAGACCGAGGATGGAGGAGAGGCGTGCAGCTGCGGGAGAGGTGTGCGGAGGCAGAGCGGAGATGGTAAGTTTATTTGTTTTAATTTAATCCACCCCTCCCTCCCAACCACCCCCTTTCCGAGGCAGCCGCCACTGCCGAATGCCAGACGGGAATGCTGTTTCAGCCAAATAATTTCTACTTGAGCATCTTTCCAAGGCATTCTTTACCAATGCCACCGCTAGTTCAAGGACTTTTCAGTAATACGAAGCATGTATCTTTGTGATTTTCATTTCCTAATCCCAACATATAGCACCATCTACTGGTAGATACATAAAGGATGAAGTAACTAGCTATGCAATTTCAGTCAGTCCATTAAATTATTGGAGGACATTATTTTCACCCTTACCCGTAATCAGAGAAATCACAAGAGTTTTCTGCAGCAGAAATACTTTCCTCCTGTCTTGAAAGACATATTCGTTTAAATGAACTATTTAGAGTGCCTAGAACAAAGACTTTCTTCCTCGCCAAACCTTTATAAAATAATGAAACAAAATGATGCCAGGGCAATCAGATTGGATAATCTGGTGCCTTTCACACTGCTCATCACCACAGACCCTGTCTCCAATAGCTCCTGTTTGCAGCGCATTGGCAGAAGCGAAAAAGTCTGTGTTTTTATGTAACAATCTAAATCCCCTTGGAATATATTGCAAAGAAGCTAGTGAAGGTCATTGTGGATTATCCAAAGGTTGCTTTAATAAAGGCAGAGCAGTGCAGGTTTATTCTCACATCCACAGCATTTAACCAGACAAGCTATCAATTTAACAGCACTCTAATAGATCGAGTACATATCCATGCCTCCGATCACCACCTCAACAGTTCTGATCTTTTTAATGCTGTACAGAACTTCTTTAACCCAATCAGAAATTTCATGACCTGCCTTGCATAGACCCCTTTAACATGCTCCTTCCCGACATGTTGTGCTGCTCCTATCTCCTTAGAGCTTTCAGTCCTTTGACCATCCTGCCAATCAAATGGACTGGCGCTACCTCCTCTCTTCCCATCCCCCTTTTTCCAAAAGGTGGCACAGAACTAAATGAACATGTCTGTAGCTTTAGGCTGATATAGTTCCTTTCTTTTTGCTCTAACATCTCTGTCTTTGTCATAATACTAATATCACCAACTATGATACAATATGTTATCAAAAGTGAGCTCTCCAACCTTCTTCAAAAACCCTCTCGTCCTGGCTTGTGATCCCCTAATATTGAAAAACAAGTAGGTGAGTGAGTTCTCAACAACCATGAAGGAAATACTTCCTTTCTCTTTGGCACTACTTTTATTTTTGGATGCCTGCATACAAAATATAATCAGATGACAGTCTTGGGGTGATGAGCCATACTGTTTATGCTCTTTCCATGCCCAAAAGTCACAGGGAAGAGGGCAGTGGCTGCCTTTTCTACTACCAGACTTGAAAACCCTTTCCAAATCGTTTTGTGAATTGAACTACCATCAATCATGTTTATTAGGTTTAACTCTGATCGTCTATCCTGAACAGGACGAATGTACCACATCTTACCTAAACAAATCTGGGCATTTGAATAATATACCTTTATACTTTCATTATCTGATTTTCTTTTCTTACAGAAACCTGTTGACTTATTTCTGAGCATATCAACTGCACCTGGATTTTTGGCTCCTCTGCATAACCTCTTGGCAGTAACTGTCGGTATCATATGTAAGCCGGGCAAACCTCTCTTTATCACAATTCAGGCTCTTCTCTTTTCATCATTTCTATCAGTTCTAGCCATGTTGAGTGGAGCAGGTTGTTTTTTTAGTTCAAAATATTATATTGAATTTTATGATAAAACAACACTCTATACAAAAAAGAGCACCGAAAAAGGTACATAGAAGAATATAAAATAATATTGAAATGAGAAATGTACCTCTACGATGACAATTGAAAATGCCTTTACAGGAAAATCTTAATAGAGCTACTTACTTCAACCTCAAAATTCTTACATAATAATCAATCATATAATATATTAGTGAAACATATTTCTAAATATAATGCAATATGTATATCTATACATTTATATCTATACATTTATATGTATATATCCATATATATATACACACACACACACACACACACACACGCACACACACGCCCCTCGGTGGGATGCACACACAGGTAGGTTTCTTGCCAATACAAAAGCAACTGTCATGAACAAAATCCTTTAATTTCACCTGCCAGACGCGTTTCGGGCCAACGCCCTCCTAAGTGGCAGTCCATGTGATATGACGGCACGCAGCACCACCAGTATATCCCCACATCATAATGATAATTATGCTCAGGTGAGCCGCTTGAAGCACTGGATTCTGGGACTGGTAGTTCAGTAGAACCCGTGTGGGTCGCTGCCGTCAAACACATTCACAGAGTTTCTTTACAAAGGTTCACAATGTTCCTGCAGGCGCTCTTGCACATTACCAGCACCTCCTGCTCCGCATTTAGCTGCCCCAGTAAGTCAGCAGCGGACCCGCTAGTGTCTCGCGGTGGTGCAATCCCACGGCCGGGCCGGCCGCTATACAAAAACAGGAAGAGTTGCCCCTCGGTGGGATGCACACACAGGTAGGTTTCTTGCCAATACAAAAGCAACTGTCATGAACAAAATCCTTTATTTTCACTGCCAGACGCGTTTCGGGCCAACGCCCTCCTCAGTGGCAGTCCATGTGATATGACGGCACGCAGCAACCGCCAGTATATCCCCACATCATAATGATAATTATGCTCAGGTAAGCCACTTGAAGCACTGGATTCTGGGACTGGTAGTTCAGCAGAACCTGTGTGGGTCGCTGCCGTCAAACACATTCACAGAGTTTCTTTACAAAGGGTCACAATGTTCCTGCAGGCGCTCTTGCACATTACCAGCACCTCCTGCTCCGCATTTAGCTGCCCCAGTGAGTCAGCAGCGGACCCGCTAGTGTCTCGCGGTGGTGCAATCCCACGGCCGGGCCGGCCGCTATACAAAAACAGGAAGAGTTGCCCCTCGGTGGGATGCACACACAGGTAGGTTTCTTGCCAATACAAAAGCAACTGTCATGAACAAAATCCTTTATTTTCACTGCCAGACGCGTTTCGGGCCAACGCCCTCCTCAGTGGCAGTCCATGTGATATGACGGCACGCAGCAACCGCCAGTATATCCCCACATCATAATGATAATTATGCTCAGGTGAGCCACTTGAAGCACTGGATTCTGGGACTGGTAGTTCAGCAGAACCTGTGTGGGTCGCTGCCGTCAAACACATTCACAGAGTTTCTTTACAAAGGTTCACAATGTTCCTGCAGGCGCTCTTGCACATTACCAGCACCTCCTGCTCAGCATTTAGCTGCCCCAGTAAGTCAGCAGTGGACCCGCTAGTGTCTCGCGGTGGTGCAATCCCGCGGCCGGGCCGGCCGCTATACAAAAACAGGAAGAGTTGCCCCTCGTGGGATGCACACACAGGTAGGTTTCTTGCCAATACAAAAGCAACTATCAAGAACAAAATGCTTTATTTTCACCTGCCTGACGCGTTTCGGTCCAACGCCCTCCTCAGTGGCAGTCCATGTGATATGACGGTACGCAGCAACCGCCAGTATATCCCCACATCATAATGATAATTATGCTCAGGTGAGCCACTTGAAGCACTGGATTCTGGGACTCGTAGTTCAGTAGAACCCGTGTGGGTCACTGCCGTCAAACACATTCACAGAGTTTCTTTACAAAGGTTCACAATGTTCCTGCAGGCGCTCTTGCACATTACCAGCACCTCCTGCTCCGCATTTAGCTGCCCCAGTAAGTCAGCAGCGGACCCACTAGTGTCTCGCGGTGGTGCAATCCCGCGGCCGGGCCGGCCGCTATACAAAAACAGGAAGAGTTGCCCCTCGGTGGGATGCACACACAGGCAGGTTTCTTGCCAATACAAAAGCAACTGTCATGAACAAAATCCTTTATTTTCACCTGCCAGACGCGTTTCGGGCCAACGCCCTCCTCAGTGGCAGTCCATGTGATATGACGGCACGCAGCAACCGCCAGTATATCCCCACATCATAATGATAATTATGCTCAGGTGAGCCACTTGAAGCACTGGATTCTGGGACTGGTAGTTCCCGTGTGGGTCGCTGCCGTCAAACACATTCACAGAGTTTCTTTACAAAGGTTCACAATGTTCCTGCAGGCGCTCTTATACAAAAACAGGAAGAGTTGCCCCTCGGTGGGATGCACACACAGGTAGGTTTCTTGCCAATACAAAAGCAACTGTCATGAACAAAATCCTTTATTTTCACCTGCCAGACGCGTTTCGGTCCAACGCCCTCCTCAGTGGCAGTCCATGTGATATGACGGCACGCAGCAACCGCCAGTATATCCCCACATCATAATGATATTTATGCTCAGGTGAGCCACTTGAAGCACTGGATTCTGGGACTCGTAGTTCAGTAGAACCCATGTGGGTCGCTGCCGTCAAACACATTCACAGAGTTTCTTTACAAAGGTTCACAATGTTCCTGCAGGCGCTCTTGCACATTACCAGCACCTCCTGCTCCGCATTTAGCTGCCCCAGTAAGTCAGCAGCGGACCCGCTAGTGTCTCGCGGTGGGGCAATCCCGCGGCCGGGCCGGCCTCTATACAAAAACAGGAAGAGTTGCCCCTCGGTGGGATGCACACACAGGTAGGTTTCTTGCCAATACAAAAGCAACTGTCATGAACAAAATCCTTTATTTTCACCTGCCAGACGTGTTTCGGGCCAACGCCCTCCTCAGTGGCAGTCCATGTGATATGACGGCACGCAGCAACCGCCAGTATATCCCCACATCATAATGATAATTATGCTCAGGTGAGCCGCTTGAAGCACTGGATTCTGGGACTGGTAGTTCAGTAGAACCCGTGTGGGTCGCTGCTGTCAAACATATTCACAGAGTTTCTTTACAAAGGTTCACAATGTTCCTGCAGGTGCTCTTGCACATTACCAGCACCTCCTGCTCCGCATTTAACTGCCCCAGTAAGTCAGCAGCGGACACGCTAGTGTCTCGCGATGGTGCAATCCCGCGGCCGGGCCGGCCGCTATACAAAAACAGGAAGAGTTGCCCCTCGGTGGGATGCACACACAGGCAGGTTTCTTGCCAATACAAAAGCAACTGTCATGAACAAAATCCTTTATTTTCACCTGCCAGACGAGTTTCGGGCCAACGCCCGCCTCAGTGGCAGTCCATGTGATATGACGGCACGCAGCAACCGCCAGTATATCCCCACATCATAATGATAATTATGATCAGGTGAGCCACTTGAAGCACTGGATTCTGGGACTGGTAGTTCAGTAGAACCCGTGTGGGTCGCTGCCGTCAAACACATTCACAGAGTTTCTTTACAAAGGTTCACAATGTTCCTGCAGGCGCTCTTATACAAAAACAGGAAGAGTTGCCCCTCGGTGGGATGCACACACAGGTAGGTTTCTTGCCAATACAAAAGCAACTGTCATGAACAAAATCCTTTATTTTCACCTGCCAGATGCGTTTCGGGCCAACGCCCTCCTCAGTGGCAGTCCATGTGATATGACAGCACACAGCAACCGCCAGTATATTTCCACATCATAATGATAATTATGCTCAGGTGAGCCACTTGAAGCACTGGATTCTGGGACTGGTAGTTCAGTAGAACCTGTGTGGGTCGCTGCCGTCAAACACATTCAAAGAGTTTCTTTACAAAGGTTCACAATGTTCCTGCAGGCGCTCTTATATAAAAACAGGAAGAGTTGCCCCTCGGTGGGATGCACACACAGGTAGATTTCTTGCCAATACAAAAGCAACTGTCATGAACAAAATCCTTTATTTTCACCTGCCAGACGCGTTTCGGGCCAACGCCCTCCTCAGTGGCAGTCCATGTGATATGATGGCACGCAGCAACCGCCAGTAAATCCCCACATCATAATGATAATTATGCTCAGCTGAGCCACTTGAAGCACTGGATTCTGGGACTGGTAGTTCAGTAGAACCCGTGTGGGTCGCTGCCATTAAACACATTCACAGAGTTTCTTTACAAAGGTTCACAATGTTCCTGCAGGCTCTCCTGCACATTACTAGCACCTCCTGCTCAGCATTTAGCTGCCCCAGTAAGTCAGCAGCGGACCCGCTAGTGTCTCACGGTGGTGCAATCCCGCGGCCGGGCCGGCCGCTATACAAAAACAGCAAGAGTTGCCCCTCGGTGGGATGCACACACAGGTAGGTTTCTTGCCAATACAAAAGCAACTGTCATGAACAAAATCCTTTATTTTCACCTGCCTTTGTAAAGAAACGCTTGTGAATATGTTTGACGGCAGCGACCCACACGGGTTTTACTGAACTACCAGTCCCAGAATCCAGTGCTTCAAGTGGCTCACCTGAGCATAATTATCATTATGATGTGGGGATATACTGGCGGTTGCTGCGTGCTGTCATATCACATGGACTGCCACTGAGGAGGGCGTTGGCCCGAAATGCGTCTGGCAGGTGAAAATAAAGGATTTTGTTCATTGCAGTTGCTTTTGTATTGGCAAGAAACCTACCTGTGTGTGCATCCCACCGAGGGGCAACTCTTCCTGTTTTTGTATAGCGGCCGGCCCAGTCGCGGGTTTGCACCACCGCGAGACACTAGCAGGTGCACTGCTGACTTTCTGGGGCAGCTATATGTGGAGCAGGAAATGCTGGTAATGTGCAAGAGCGCCTGCAGGAACATTGTGAACCTTTGTAAAGAAACTCCGTGAATGTGTTTGACGGCAGCGACCCACACGAGTTTTACTGAACTACCAGTCCCAGAATCCAGTGCTTCAAGTGGCTCACCTGAGCATAAATTATCATTATGAAGTGGGGATATACTGGCGGTTGCTGTGTGCCGTCATATCACATGGACTGCCACTGAGGAGGGCGTTGGCCCGAAACGCATCTGGCAGGTGAAAATAAAGGATTTTGTTCATGACAGTTGCTTTTGTGTTGGCAAGAAATCTACCTGTGTGTGCATCCCACCGAGGGGCAACTCTTCCTGCTTTTGTATAGCGGCCGGCCCGGCCGTGGGATTGCACCACCGCGAGACACTAGCGGGTCCGCTGCTGACTTACTGGGGCAGCTAAATGCAGGGCAGGAGGTGCTGGTAATGTGCAAGAGTGCCAGCAGGAACATTGTGAACCTATGTAAAGAAACTCTGTGAATGTGTTTGACGGCAGCGACCCACACAGGTTTTATTGAACTACCAGTCCCAGAATCCAGTGCTTCAAGTGGCTCACCTGAGCATAATTATCATTATGATGTGGGGATATACTGGCGGTTGCTGCGTGCCGTCATATCACATGGACTGCCACTGAGGAGGGCGTTGGTCCGAAACGCGTCTGGCAGGTGAAAATAAAGAATTTTGATCATGACAGTTGCTTTTGTATTGGCAAGAAACCTACCTGTGTGTGCATCCCACCGAGGGGCAACTCTTCCTGTTTTTGTATAGCGGCCGGCCCGGCCGGGGGATTGCACCACCGCGAGACACTAGCGGGTCCGCTGCTGACTTACTGGGGCAGCTAAATGCAGAGCAGGAGGTGCTGGTAATGTGCAAGAGCGCCTGCAGGAACATTGTGAACCTTTGTTAAGAAACTCTGTGAATGTGTTTGACGGCAGTGACCCACATGGGTTCTACTGAACTACCAGTCCCAGAATCCAGTACTTCAAGTGGCTCACCTGAGCATAATTATCATTATGATGTGGGGATATACTGGCGGTTGCTGCGTGCCGTCATATCACATGGACTGCCACTAAGGAGGGCGTTGGCCCAAAACGCATCTGGCAGATGAAAATGAAGGATTTTGTTCATGACAGTTGCTTTTGTATTGGCAAGAAACCTACCTGTGTGTGCATCCCACCGAGGGGCAACTCTTCCTGTTTTTGTATAGCGGCCGGCCCGGCCGCGGGATTGCACCACCCCGAGGCACTAGCGGGTCCGCTGCTGAGTTACTGGGGCAGCTAAATGCGGAGCAGGAGGTGCTGTTAATGTGCAAGAGCACCTGCAGGAACATTATGAACCTTTGTAGAGAAACTCTGTGAATGTGTTTGACGGCAGTGACCCACACGGGTTTTACTGAACTACCAGTCCCAGAATCCAGTGCTTCAAGTGGCTCACCTGAGCATAATTATCATTATGATGTGGGGATATACTGGCGGTTGCTGCATGCTGTCATATCAGAGGGACTGCCACTGAGGAGGGCGTTGGCCCGAAATGCGTCTGGCAGGTGAAAATAAAGGATTTTGTTCATGACAGTTGCTTTTGTATTGGCAAGAAACCTACCTGTGTGAGCATCCCACCGAGGGTCAACTCTTCCTGTTTTTGTTTATATATATATATTCACTGAAAAAACCACAGCTTTCAGGGATGTTATAGTTAGTTGGACATTTCACTCGTACAAAACCAGAGAAATTCGGCCGTTATAGTTAGTTGAACTAACTATAACTCGCGCCCCCACAATGCACTGCTGATGACGTCACATATTACATTACTATTGACATGGTCAGTGACATCACTGATGACATCACTAATGACATCACTGATGACATCATCCAGAGACTGGGTGATTTTTAAAAGTTTAAGAATGTTAATTATAGATACGCAAAGGTGTATTGAAGAATGAGTAGGTGTATGAGTGTCTGAATGGATGATTTAGTGGGTGCGTAACTGACTGTTTAAGTGAGAGATTAAACGTGTCTTAGTGAATGCATGGGTGAATGACTAATCTGTGTGAATGTCTGTATCAGTCTGCCAGTTGGTGTTTAAGCGGCTGCATGGGTTGGTGAGTAGCTACATGAGTGTCTATATGGGTTAATGATTGGTTGTCTGATTACCTGTATGGGTGCCTGAGTGTCTGAGTGGGTGGGTAGGGGGTATGACTCCCTCCATGGATGTGTGAGTGGGTGATTCAGTGGGTGTATGGGTTCATGAGTGCGTCTGTGAGGGGCTGTATGGCTGTGTTGGTGAGTGAATGGATGTCTCAGTGGTATATCTGTGAGTAACTACATATGTGAAAGGCAGTATATGTGAATGTTGGAGTATATAAGTGACTATCTGTGAGAGTGAGTGATTGTGAGAGTAGCTGTATGGATGAGTGTGTGCTTGTGTCAGTGATTGTATAAGAAAGTAAGTAGGTGTTAGTATCTGTATGAATAAGTGAGGTGGTGTGGGTATAACTGTATTGTTGAGTAAATGTCAGTGTGATTGAGTCTTTGGGTGACTGACTAGGTGTGTGAGTATCTCTGTGGATGAGTGGCAGTATGTGAGTGTCTGTATGGATGTATGAGTGAATATATCAGAAGCTGTATTGGTGAGTGACTGCGTGTATCAGTGACTGTATCGGTGAGTGAGTGGATGTGTGTAGACCTATGAATCAGTGAGTGGGTATGTACTAACTGGTATTGGTGTGTCTATGGTTTCGAGAATGGTAATCTGTCTTTTAGAGTGGGTGTATGAAAGGTTAAATTATGGTTTGAGGAGGTGCGTCAGATATTAAGTGGATGATGTCATCAGTGATGTCATTTGAGATGTCATCAGTGATGTCACTGACCATGTCATGAGTGATGTAATATGTGACGTCATCAGCAGTGGATTGCGGGGGCGCGAGCTATAGTTAGCTCAACTAACTATAACGGCCAAAGTTCTCTGGTTTTGTACAAGTGAAATGTCCAACTAACTATAACGTCCCTGAAACCTGTGGTTTTTTTCAGTGAATTTCTAAGGTTTTTTAAATGCTAGTTTCTAACTATAACGTCCCTGAAACCTATGGTTTTTTCAGTGAATTTCAAAGGTATTTTAAATGTTAATTCCTAACTATAACATCCCTAAAACCTTTGTTTTTTTCAGTGAATTTCTAAGGTTTTTTAAATGCTAATTTCTAAATATGCCTACATAGGTAGGACATGTGCATAGAGATGTAGAAAGGCGCAGAAAGAAGCAAGAGAAGTGCAGAAAGAGACAACAGAAGTCCAGAAAGAGGAAGAAAGGTGCAGAAAGAAGCAAGAGAAGTGCAGAAAGAACCAACAGAGGTGCAGAAAAGGCCTACTTTGACTGTGCCTTACAACAGACTCTTACAAAGTAGCCTAATCACTAATCCTTCTCCCAAGATGTCTTAAACCTCACTTTTGTCTTGAAGGTTCACTATTAATCGACTGCTCAGAATGTTAGGCCTACCTACCAAATATAAAACAGCAATCCTAAGCATATCACTGTTGTAAGTCTGACCAAGTGTGTGAAGGTATGCATGCGTGTCTCTGCTTTTACCGAGTGACATGTTACATAAAAGTAAACATAGAAATACTTGAATACCTGTGTTTCAAACAGCATACTCTATAAATATGTGTACAAAAAGGTGTATGTATTTCTTTCTGCTCATAATACAGGGCACATGGGTATTCAATAGTATATTTGAGGGGCTCTATAACACCTATATACATAAGACATGTCTGCCTGTGCAACTGAATGACAGAGCAGAACTGAGACATTTAATCACCTATAGAAGAAGCTACCTACTTTTTAAGCTACCATCTTCAGATGCATAACACATGTGAGAATACATATACAAGTAGACATATACCTCAGTCACAAGAGCACGCAGACCTTTAAACTTGACAGCTTGCACTTCCCATTTGAGTACAGAAAGAGGCGAGAGAAGTACAGAAAGAAGCAAGAGAAGTACAGAAAGAAGCAAGAGATGTGCAGAAAGAAGTGACTGGTGCAGAAAGAGGCAACAGGGGTGCAGAAAGAGGGAAGAGGGATGGAGAAAGAGGCAAGGGGCTGCAGAA
This sequence comes from Calotriton arnoldi, assembly GCA_963921515.1. Lineage (NCBI taxonomy): Eukaryota > Metazoa > Chordata > Amphibia > Caudata > Salamandridae > Calotriton > Calotriton arnoldi. Next base: position 488,010 of record CAWUFW010009570.1, on the reverse strand, counting down.
AGAAGCAAGAGAGCTGCAGAAAGAAACAAAAGAAGTGCAGAAAGAAGGAACAGAGGTACAGAAAGAGGCAAGAGGGGGGCAGAAAGAGGGAAGAGGGGTGCAGAAAGAGGTAAAAGGGGTGCAGAAAGAAGCAAGAGAGGTGCAGAAAGAAACAAAAGAAGTACAGAAAGAAGGAACAGTGGTGCAGAAAGAGACAAGAGGGGTGCAATAAGAGGGGAGAGGGGTGCATAAAGAGGCACGAGGGGTGCAGAAAGAAGCAAGAGAGGTGCAGAAATAAGCAAGTGAAGTGCAGAAAGAAGCAAGAGAATAAAAAAGGGGGAAGAGGGGTGGAGAAAGAGGCAAGAGGGGTGCAGAAAGAAGCAAGAGAGGTGCAGAAAGAAACAAAAGAAGTACAGAAAGGAGCAACAGAGGTGCAGAAAGAGGCAAGAGGAGTGCAGAAAGAGGGAAGAGGGGTGCAGAAAGATGCACAAGGGGTGCAGAAAGAAGCAAGAGAGATGCAGAAAGAAGCAAGAGAAGTGCATAAAGAAGCAACAGAGATGCAGAAAGGGGGAAGTGGGGTGGAGAAAGAGGCAAGAGGGATACAGAAAGAAGCAAGAGAGTTGCTGAAAGAAACAAAAGAAGTGCAGAAAGAAGGAACAGAGTTGCAGAAAGAGGGGACCAGAAAGAGGGAAAAGGGGTGCAGAAAGAGGCACAAGGGTTACAGAAAGAAGGGACAGAGGTGCAGAAAGAAGCAAGAGAAGTGCAGAAAGAAGTAAGAGGTGCAGAAAGAGGGATGAGAAGTGGAGAAAGGGGCAAGAGAAGTGCAGAAAGAAGGAACAGAGATGCAAAAACGAGGAACGGGTGGAGAAAGTGGCAAGAGGAGTGCAGAAAGAAGCAAGAAAGGTGCAGAAAGAAACAAAAGAAGAACAGAAAGAAGGACCAGAGGTACAGAAAGAGGCAAGAGGGGTGCAGAAAGAGAGAAGAAGGGTGCATAAAGAAGCACAAGTGGTGCAGAAAGAAGCAGGAGAGGTACAGAAAGAAGCAAGAGTAGTGTAGAAAGAAGCAACAGAGGTGCAGAAAGAGGCAAGAGGGGTGCAAAAAGAGGGAAGAGGGATGCAGAAAGAGGCACAAGGGCTGCAGAAAGAAGCAAGAGATGTGCAGAAAGAAACAAAAGAAGTGCAGAAAGAAGGAACAGAGGTGCAGAAAGAGGCAACAGGGATGAAGAAAGAGTGAAGAGGGTGGAGAAAGAGGCAAGGTGGTGCAGAAAGAAGCAAGAGAGCTGCAGAAAGAAACAAAATAAGTGCAGAAAGAAGGAACAGAGGTGCAGAAAGAGTCAAGAGGGGTGCAGAAAGAGGCATAAGGGGTGCAGAAAGAAGCGAGAGGTGCAGAAAGAAACAAAAGAAGTGCAGAAAGAAGGAACAGAGGTGCAGAAAGAGGCAAGAGGGGTGCAGAAAGAAACAAAAGAAATGCAGAAAGAAGCAACAGAGGTGCAGAAAGAGGCAAGAGGAGTGCATAAAGAAGGAAGAGGGGTGCGGAAAGACGCACGAGGGGTGCAGAAAGAAGCAAGAGAGGTGCAGAAAGAAGCAAGAGAAGTGCATAAAGAAGCAACAGAGATGCAGAAAGGGGGGAGTGGGGTGGAGAAAGAGGCAAGAGGGATACAGAAAGAAACAAGAGAGGTGCAGAAAAAAACAAAAGAAGTGCAGAAAGAAGGAACAGATGTGCAGAAAGAGGTAAGAGGGGTGCAGAAAGAGGGAAGAGGGTGTGAAAGAGGCACGAGGGGTACAGAAAGAAGCAAGAGGAGTGCATAAAGAAGCAAGAGAGTTGCAGAAAGAAACAAAAGAAGTGCAGAAAGAAGGAACAGAGGGGCAGAAAGAGGCAAGAGGGGTGCAGAAAGAGGGAAGAGGGATGCAGACAGAGGCACAAGGGTTGCAGAAAGAAGGGACAGAGGTGCAGAAAGAAGCAAGAGAAGTGCAGAAAGAAGCAACAGAGGTGCAGAAAGAGGGATGAGGTGTGGAGAAAGAGGCAAGAGAAGTGCAGAAAGAAGCAACAGAGATGTAAAAAGGGGGAACAGGGGTGAAGAAAGTGGCAAGAGGGCTGCAGAAAGACGCAAGAGAGGTGCAGAAAGAAACAAAAGAAGAGCAGAAAGAAGGAACAGAGGTGCAGAAAGAGGCAAGAGGGGTGCAGAAAGAGGGAAGAGGGGTGCAGAAAGAAGCATGAGTGGTGCAGAAAGAAGCAAAGAGGTGCAGAAAGAAGGAAGAGTAGTGTAGAAAGAAGCAACAGAGGTGCAGAAAGAGGCAAGAGGGGTGCAAAAAGAAGGAAGAGGGGTGCAGAAAGAGGCACAAGGGATGCAGAAAGAAGCAAGAGATGTGCAGCAAGAAACAAAAGAAGTGCAGAAAGAAGGAACAGAGGTGCAGAAAGAGCAACAGGGGTGAAGAAAGAGGGAAGAGGGGTGGAGAAAGAGGCAAGGGGTGCAGAAAGAAGCAAGGGGGCTGCAGAAAGAAACAAAAGAAGTACAGAAAGAAGGAACAGAGGTGCAGAAAGAGGCAAGAGGGGTGCAGAAAGAAACAAAAGGGGTGCAGAAAGAAGCAAGAGGTGCAGAAAGAAACAAAAGAAGTGCAGAAAGAAGATACAGAGGTGCAGAAAGAGGCAAGAGGGGTGCACAAAGAGGGAAGAGGGGTGTGAAAGAAGCACGAGGAGTGCAGAAAGAAGCAAGAGGAGTGCAGAAAGAAGCAACAGAGTTGCAGAAAGAGGCAAGAGGGGTGCAAAAAGGGAAGAGGAGTGCAGAAAGAGGCACATGGGGTGCAGAAAGAAGCAAGAGATGTGCAGAAAGAAACAAAAGAAGTGCAGAAAGAAAGAACAGAGGTGCAGAAAGAAGCAACTGGGGTGCAGAAAGAGGGTGGATGAGTGGAGAAAGAGGCAAGGGGTGCAGAAAGAAGCAAGAGAGCTGCAGAAAGAAACAGAAGAAGTGCAGAAAGCAGGAACAGAGGTGCAGAAAGAGGCAAGAGGGGTGCAAAAAGAGGGAAGAGGGGTGCAGAAAGAGACAAAAGGGGTGCAGGAAGAAGTGAGAGGTGCAGAAAGAAACAAAAGAAGTGCAGAAAGAAGGAACAGAGGTGCAGAAAGAGGCAAGAGGGGTGCGGGAAGAGGAGTGTGAAAGAGGCACGAGGGGTGCAGAAAGTAGCAACAGAGGTGCAGAAAGAAGCAACAGAGGTGCAGAAAGAGGGAAGAGGGGTGGAGAAAGACAAGAGAAGTGCAGAAAGAAGCAACAGAGATGCAGAAAGAGGGAAGAGGGTGGTGAAAGAGTCAAGAGGGGTACAGAAAGAAGCAAGAGAGGTGCAGAAAGAAACAAAAGAGGTGCAGAAATAAGGAACAGAGGTGCAGAAAGAGGCAGGAGGGGTGCAGAAAGAGGGAAGAGGGATGCAGAAAGAGGCAAGAGAGGTGCAGAAAGAGGCAAGAGGGGTACACAATGAAGCAAGTGAGGTGTAGAAAGAGGTAACAGAGGTGCAGAAAGAGGCAAAAGAGGTGCAGAAAGTAGAAGAGATTTGCAGAAAGAGGCAAGAGAAGTGCAGAAAAAGAAAGAAAGGTGCAGAAAGAAGCAACAGAAATGCAGAAAGAGGTAAGAGAGGTGCAGAAAGAAGCAAGAGTGGCTTGCACACCATTAGTACCAATTTAACACCCACATTTAGCAATAAGTAAGAGGTGACCATTCTAGGTTTGCAAAGGACCTTCCACCACACTGTAACACTTGTCGCTGCATTTTTGGTAACATTTGAGCCGTTTGAGCTAGAAACAAGGCTTTTTTTGTACAAATCTGCAGATTAGGCAGCAGATGATGGATTATGTGGCTAATTCCGAAAATGTATAATTGTGCGAAAGTCGGTGCAGCCAAACAGTCGCATAATTCCAGTGGCCCTGCTCATACCTCTGACTCGGTCCAGAAGTGGTCCTCAGTGATTCCTTCTTTTTTTGTCTCATTGAGTTCATAGTTTAGATTCTATGGAAAAGAGGAAGACTAAACCTGAGGTTACCACTCCACAACACAGACTACCATACCACATAATTACTCTCCATAACACATAATCCCACTCTACATAATTCCTATACACTAAATACCACATACTTTTTATCCACATAATTTCACTGCACATCATACCACATAATTCCACTACACACAACGTACATCCACTCCACTCCAAAAAACATTAGTAAAAAACTTTTACATTTACAGCGCCAATAGCTCTAACTCTTGCAAATGCGAGACCTATTACATTACAAATGCTTCTTTAACTGGTAGCCGCGTTTGCAGAGTGGTGGAGAAAGGGGGCTGGGCCTCCAATCAGCGCTCAGGAATTCCGCTGCGTAGGACTTACAGGAGGTACTAGGAGGGCTTCCTGGCCCCCAAAGTCCCTCAGGAGTAAAGTGGACTTCATCCCCCAACCCGTAGCGTGTCAGGAGGCGTGTTTGCAGAGTGGTGGAGAAAGGGGGGGCGTGGCCTGTGAAGAACTCTTAGCAATCCCACTGTGTAGGACTTACTGGCGGTACAGGAGGGGTAGTTGGCCCCCAATAAGGACAACCTTGGTGGCCAACTACCCCTCCTATTACCTCCAGTAAGTCCTACACAGCAGCACTGGTAAGTACTCATAGCAGGCCACACCCCCTTTGACCACCAGTTTGCAAACGCGCTCCCCGGTGCGCTCTTGGATGAGGATTAAAGTCCCCTTCACAGCTGGGGGCTCTTAGGGGCCAACTAGCCTACCTGATACCTCCAGTTTGCCCCAGGTAGTGGGCTTGCTGACAGGTGGACATAGGCCATGCCCCCTTTATCCACCACTCTGCAAACGTGCCTCCTGGCGCTTTCTTGGTTGGTGGATTAAGTCCCTTTGAATCCTGAGAGTCCCTGGGGGCCAACTAGCCCACTAGGTACCTCCAGTAAGCCCCACACAGCTGGATTGCTGTGAGTGGTCCGAGGCCACGCCCCTTTTTACTTTACTCTGCAAACGCACCTCCTGGCGCACTGCTGCTCGGGGGATGAAGTCCACTTTAGTCCTGAGGTCCTCAGGACACATGTGGACCTCATCACCCCACCAGCAGTGCGCCAAGTGGTGCCTTTGCAGAGTGGAGTAAAAAGGGGCGTGGCCTCGGACCACCTCACAGCAATCCCACTGCATGGGACTTACTGGAGATACCTGGTGGGCTAGTTGGCCCCTAAGGACCCTTAAGGATCTAGGGGACTTAATCCCCCAACCCACAATGCACCAGGAGGTGCGTTTGCAGTGTGCTGCAGAGAGGGGGTGGGGCCTCCCGCGAGATGCCGTTTTTTTTCTCCTTTTTTGGGGAGTTAGAAGGGGGGCTGCGTGGCCCCCATTCTCTCAATATTTTCTGGGCCCTGGGGACCCCATCCCGCAGGGCCTGCCACTATTCATTTTTTTTTAAAAACAAAAAAACAGAAAGGGGGCCGCGGGGCCCCTGTCCAGAGGCCTTTTTCGGCCCCAAGGACCGCATCCCCCGGGGCATTGACTCGTTTATTTTTAAATAATTATTTTTTCGGGAGGGGGCCCGCGTTGCCCCCCTTCCATGGGCCACTATTGGCCCTGGGGACCCCATCCCCCTGGGCCTGGCCTTACGCTGGGGACCGTGGGGGGAGCCCCAATGCCCCCGCGGTCCCAGCCGGCTCCCCGCCTCCTGCAGGAGCCGGCATTGCTTTTGGACAGGGGGAGCTGCTGACATGCAGCTCCCCTTGTCCAAAAGCAATCTGCTTTGCTTCATGGAAGCGAGAGCAGGTTTCCTGCTCTCGCTTCCATGAAGCAAAGCAGAGTTTTCAATGACAGGGCGGGAGCCGTGCTCCCGCCCTGTCATTGCAAACTGCAATGTCCTGGGGGTGGGCACCCCGGGACATTGCCAGAGCCGGCCCTGGGGGGTGGCGGTCCCCAGGGCCATAGAGGGCTCCAGGAGGGGGTGCCGCGTGGCCCCCCTCCCAATGTGAAAATAGCCCTGGGGAGGTGGTGGTCCCTGGCGCATTTCAATAATAAGTGCCCTGGGGAGGTGGTGGTCCCTGGGGCAGTGTGGGGGGGCTTAAGCCCCCCACACGTATTATCATTAAAAGCCCCAGGGAGGTGGTGGTCCCCGGGGCTTGGGGGGCCCACGAGGCCCCGCCTCATAATAAGAAATGTCCCGGGGAGGTGGTGGTCCCTGGGGCAGCGTGGGGCACAGGAGCCTCCCCCACACAGTTTTTTTTTAAAAGCCCCAGGGTGGTGGCGGTCCCTGGGGCTGCGGGGGGGCCGCATGCCCCCCGCACATTATGAGCAAAGCCCCGGAGAGGTGGCGGTCCCCGGGGCTGCGGGGGCCCCTGCGGGCCACCGCTACATAAATTTTGATTCCCCCCGGGATCTGGCCCACCCTGGGGCTTAAGGAAAACGAAGCGCGGAAGCCCACGCTTCATTTTGTTTTTTACATTTTCTACCGGATGCGCACACCCAGCGCAACCCCAGCCGAATTTAAAAAAAAAAAATGCTTTTTTGGGGCCTGGTGGTCCCTCTGGGACCCCCTGAGCAGGCCTAGGGGGTCAGGGTGTTTCTACCCTGCCCCTTTTCTTGTTTTCTATCTTTTGTTACTGTTTTCTTGTGACTCGGTTTACTAAGTCACAGATGGCTGCCAACACTTCTTGGTTTGAAGTGTTGGCAGCCAATCAGAATGAAGCTCGTGCTCAGGAGGGTTCGCGAATCCTCCTCGGTCACCAGAGATCGATATTTTTTATTTTCAAATTTCTCAGGAACTACTAAACGGGTTTACACCATTTAAAGCAAAGAGTGCACTCTGGACCAAGAGCTACCTCTCTGCCAAATTTGGTGTAATTCCGTTCAGCAGTTCTGGCTGTAGCCACGACAAAAGTTCCTATGGAAATTAACATGGAGAAAATGCGTTTTGGGACCCCCCTTTTTTCTCGGCCCCCACTTGACGAATCACCCCGAAAGTTTCAATACAGGAGCTGACCGGAGCGCCCCATTAGTTTTGAAAATTTCACGGAGATTCGTCAAACGGCGCAAAAGATATTGGCAAATCAAAAAACGCTTTTCCTATGGAAACTAGGTCCTAACTATGACTACCTACTGGCGACTGCCAGTAGGTAATATATATATATATATAAAATTCACGTTTTTATTTTGCCATATTATCTCATTGTTGGGGAGCATAGCAGATGGACAATGAACATTTAGAGGAAGAAATTCTGTTTTATTAGTATTTAAAGTGTAACATGAAATCTGAGAGTATGTGTGAATTAAATTTAATAGAGTAGGAATGGAAGAGTCAGGATTACTAATATAAAGTAGCACATCATCAGCATATGCTGAAGTTTTTACAGCAACATCATTAGTAATAGGAACTCCAATTTCAATCAAGTTTCTGATGGCATTGAGTAATGGTTCAAAAGCAAGGAGGAAAAGTAAAGGTGATAATGGACAATGTTGCCTGGTACCTCTAAAAAGAAAAACATTTCTAGAGATTTGGCCATTAATAAAATGTCTGGCAGATGGACCAGAATAGAGTGCTGATATCATGCGGATAAATGAACTACCAGAATTAAATGCAGACAAGGTATTAAATAGATACTTTCAATGAAACTTAACAAAAGCTTTTTCAGGATCTAATGGAAAGACTCCTGAGGATGTAGGTAAGGATGGAGGGCTTCAATTGCATGGAATAATAGTCTTGTGTTGGTCACAGAATGTTTATGTTTCATGAAACCAGATTGATCAATATGAATAAGAGTGTCAAGCACAGAGGCCAACTTGATTGCAAGAATTTTCGCATACAGCTTACAATCTTGATTAATTAAAGATATAGGGTGATAGTTTGAAACAATAGTAGGATCTTTATTAGGTTTCAGGAGAACTATAATCAAAGCTTCAATGAAGGACCCAGAAGCTGATCCTAACCTACTAAAGTGAGTAAATATCTTAGGTAGATCGGGTAAAAGGTGAGGAGAAAATTCTTTATAAAATTCAGCAGGAATACCATCCGGACCAGGGGATTTACGCGATGTAAGGGATTTAGTGGCTGACTCAACCTTGTCCAGGGAAATCAATACATCCACTTTTTCCTCTAACTGATTGAGAAATTTTAGGTAAGCCACACAGTTCTAAATAAATATCAATATAAGGAGTATCAGTAGATGGAGAATTAGTGTATAACGCTGAATAATAATTCAAAAATGTATTGACAATATCTTTATGAGATAATGCAATCTTACCATTTGGACCATGAATTGCATTAATTTGAATTGCATTTTTTTATATGAAGATAATTTACTAAAAGTCTTCCAGACCTGTTAGCACTGAAACAAAATGTAGCTTTAATATTAGAAATTTGTATGCCTACCCTCTTACTTAATGTGGAGTTTAATTCATAACAAAGTTTTTGTAAGTGTAGTTTGTATTTGATATCACTAGATGTGATAAAGAGACGTTCATACTTTGCCATTTGCTTATCCAATCCATAATTTTCGAGTTAAATGTCTATTATCATGTACCATAATGGATATGGTTACACCTCTGACATATGCCTTAAAAGCATCCCAACGATTTACAATTGATGTGGAACCTTCTGGATTAAAAGAAAAATAGTGATGTATTTCTGACAAAAGTTTTGGTTTATTTACTTTATTAAGGACAACATTCATATTCATACGCCACCTACGCTGAGATTGGTGTGTGGAGTTGAGTTGTAAAACACAAGAAATGAGCGCATGATCGGAAATATCAATATTATGACTAATAGAGTCAGAAATTGATTGAAGTAATTGACAGGGTACTAAAAAATAATGTATTTGAGAATAGGAATTATGAAGGTTAGAGATAAAAGTGCAATTTATATCTGTTGGGTGGTGTAAGCGCCAAATATATACCATTTAAGTACTTTTAAACAAGGATGTGAGCATAAAAAAAAGCTTTGGGAGGATGATATTTGGTTAGAGATATGCTGTCTAATAAAGGGTCATGTATCAGATTAAAATCACCTTCAATAATAAGTGGAACATTACTTAATTTAAGCACTTCAGATGTAAAAAGAGACCAAAAATTAGGGTCATCATTTGTTGGACCATAAACATTAATCAGGATCAAAACAGTATTATCCATTTTAATTTTAACTATAAGGTAACGACCATCAGCATCAGAATATTTGTTTAGTATTTGGAGCTGTAACTTTTTTGCAAACAAAATAAGAACTCCATTTCTTTGTTGACTGTGGGAGAAGAGACAATATTACCAACCCATTTTTTATTCATGTAAGCTAAAAAAGTATCATCTATGTGAGTCTTCTGTAGTAAACATATCAGCATTATGCCTCACCAAGTAATCTAACACTTTAATATGTTTAATAGGGTGTTGTAACCCTTTGACATTGAGACAAACAATTTTAATACTATTAACGTTATCCATTTTCATAAAAGAGAAAGAACTGTAAGAAATGAGAAAAATAAATTTGTAAGAGTAAAAGAGTAAAACGTAGCTCTTATGATTAAATAAAAAGTGAAAAAGAAGAAACAAAGACAAACATAGAAAAGATGACATAGAAACTGAAATAATATTTCTGAATCGCGCACATGCATGTGCAAGAATGACTTGCAAAGACAATGTCCTAGTAACAAAAATCGTAGAAAAAGACTAGCTACAAATAAATATTAGATCAAAAGATTCAAGTATCAGTCTCATTCGTATCCATGGTGAGCAGAGAATGCTGGTCTAGAAAGGCATGGAGATCATCAGGGCGGTGAAAACACCTGGAAAAACCATCTTTTCATATTCTCATAGTGGATGGTTTAAAAAGGCTGTATTAAAAACCAAAGCTTCTTAGTCTTGGTCAAAGTTCTGTGAATTCTTTGCAGATTTTAAGAGTTTCCTTGGCGATGGTTAAAGATTTTGTTACCGTTGACCATTAAAGACGGTATCTCTCTTGCCGCTTTCTGAATCATGACTAAATTATGATGACGCAGTGCCTTAAAGACCATTTGGCGAGGTTTGGTGTGACTTGGGTTACGATGCGTAGGAATTTTATGCGCCTTATCAATTTCAAATTTTACCGTGAACATTAACTGCAATAAGCCAGGTAATAAGTTCTCCAAATACATCCTGCAGTCATTGCCTTCAACATTTTCTGGTAAATTAAAGATGCATAACTTGTATTGCCAACTGCGATTTTCTAGAGCCAGTAAAAGAGTATTCATCAGCATAGTTTTTGCTGTAATGTGCATAATATTGTCAATTTTGGTTTTGTTATCCTGAATTCTAATTGAGTTGTCATAGACTTTCATAGAGAGAATTGCCATGTCCTAACAGATATTTTTGATCTCTGGCGCAATATTTTCTGTATTAGCATAAACTGCTTGTAATTCTTCTAATAAAGTGGATAACAAAAGTTCATTAGTGTCAACAATTTTTGACTTGACTGGAGGAGGGAAAGTTGTTAGTTTACATTTGTTATTAATAACATGCATATTTTTCTCCTCCATAGTAATAAAAAAAATACTGTAATATAGATAAGCAAAGAAAAAAAATAAGAGATAAAGAAAAGGGAAAATGAAAGTCACCACAAAAGCAGGCTGTGCAGCAGCTAAGAATTAGTCTGTTCTCAAGGGCTTTCCATTTTCAAGAGTAAACTCACCGCTCACATTTCTCAGGGTCCTTTACTTCATGGCCTTTCTGGGCATACCCATTTTTTTTCCTGATTGTGTTAGCTCTAACCCAAATGTCTTTCCCCTCTGAAAGGCATAACAAATGTCACAAATAATTATTTCCTAAATTGGGAAAACTTTCAGAGACACAGACACACCTGTCTGGTTGCCTCTTTTATTATTCTCAAAATATCTGCTGTGATCTGCATTCTCTTGTCAGCAGCCTCTCATACTAGACCAACCATCCAACATTATTCTCTACTTTTCAAAAAGCCAACTGTTTATAGCCAAATAATCTCCTCATGTATTCGGCCAGTATGCATAATTTCATGGACAGAGCTAGACTCTTGTCCTTGGGATAATATTTCATCCCTTTTGTGTTCCAATCCCAAGCCTACCAATGTTCTGTCGTTCACCACATTCCTTCACTCCATGCCTGTCTTTAAACTTCTATGGTTGACAGAGGTAGGAATATATCAGTATAGGGTGGTGCCATCACTCACTCAGCAGCCAAAGTTCATTGGTAATTGAGTTGCCCATTGTCCACCACAAAAATGACTTTCATGCCCAAGAGTGTCATCTGTCAGGTGCGCTACCACTAGATGCACAGAAGCAGAATGACCTGAATTCCCAATGCCTCTCTCCGACTTCCCCAGCCACTCAATTGAATATCGCATGACTGAAGAACCCAAAGGGGGGAAAGGGGTAGGGGAAAGAGAAAAGACAGCCACACCTTTCTTCTGGTTCCTCTCTGGTTTCTTTCTTCTTTTTTCTTCCTTGCTCTCTTTTTGCTTTTTCTCCCTTCGTTTTCTTTTTAATTAATTGTGAGGAACTGTAATATAATGACAAACTATAATCTTATTGACTCTACATACACCATTAGAATAGTTTAATATACATACAGTAAATAGCCTTGTTGTCTGCAAAGTACCTACCTAATTTAGGTGAGACCAATGCCTCTCTTATTGTTATTCTTTTTAGATGAATATAGTAAACTGGTAATCAACTCCCTTATTGAGGCTGAATAATTTAGTGTTTTCTATTCTAGAAGGAAAGTGCAATAACCTAAAATTCTTTGCTATTTAATTTTCAGGTTGCTACACCCAGGGTCAACTTCATAGGAGAACGCTGCTGCCTTCACCTCACGGTAAGTATTTAATTTGCCATCCCAATGTTTTAAGTATAACCTCTGGGAATCCTTTTAATGAATAAACATTCGCTGACAGGCTTCTAAAAACTCTTTCATTCGTTTCAACAAGTACAGCAACATGAAGCTTCCAAATGCTGCTAACTGCGTAAATCAAAAATCACCTCACCAAGCTTGCGCGTGACTCATAACCAATTCCTTGCCAACTGAACTTGTGCAACCTGGAGAGCGTTGTCTTCACAAGAATTAATTCTCTGAGTGGAATCGTTGGAAAACAATTCGAGACCAATTGCCGATAACACGGAGCTCGTACTGACTCTGCTCACCAAACTAAACTAATGCGCAGGCTCCGCACAACTCCAAAACACTAATCCCCAGAAAGAACACTACTTCCTGAGACATGCGAACTAAGGCAAACAAAATTTCTTACTTGGGTGTGCTCTGAATGGAGATGCTAATCTCCAGAAACAATCTTCCTAACTGATGCGGCGAAGTTCTAAACGACGAAGACAACACCGAACTCTACCCTGACTAAACTAATACGCGCGCCTCAATACTAAGCTCCTAATACCTCAAGATCTTCAGGTGAAGTGCGAAGATTCTTGAGAGTTTTCTCCCTAACATTCTAAGGCTGCCTTCAGACTCTTGCAACACTAGAATGTTGCACTACGGGTCCTTCTCGCTCTCTTGGCGGCCATCTTGTGGATTCTCCACAACCTATTCCTGCACTTAGCAACTCCATTACGCACCTTCCTAAATGTCTTTTGGGCAATTACATTCACTGACCCCTTGTTTCTGACAGTTGGTGGCATGGTTCTGACAGTACCCCACTGCAAGGAAGGCTCTCCCAATTTTGGTTTGCAGGGACATTTTTTATTAAATGCTCTAACTAAACGAGGAGCGTGCACATCCGATGCCAACTCCCAAGACCTCTCTTCAGGGCCATATCCTTTCCAATCTATCAAGTAGTAGATTTGACCCTTGCTTTCTTTTGAATCTACAATCTGCTAAACCTCAAACTCAATTCCTTCTTCAGTTTGTATTGGTCTTGGGGGCAAGGTCATTCTTAAACCTTCAGACACCTTTTTTAACAATGAAACATGAAAAATTGGATATATTCTTAGTGTTTCAGGTAATTTCATCTTATAGGTTAATGTACTCAACTTTTCCTCAACTTCAAAGGGTCCTATAAACCTGGGTTGTAATTTCCTATTACCCTTAAGTCTCAGGTTTTTAGAATTTAACCAAACCTTGTCTCCAACTCTTAAATCTGGTTCTTTACGTTTTTTCTTATCTGCATAGAGTTTGTAATCCTGTTTAGCCTTCACTAAATTCTCTGTTGCTGATTTGTGTATGCAAGTCATATGTTTCACTAAATCCTTCACTGCTGGCACATCCGCCTCTTGAATATTTAGTGAAAGATTGGGATGTCTGCCAGTATTCAAGTAGAAGGGTGAATAACCCGTGGAAGCGTTCTTCGCATTATTATGCGCAAACTCTGCTGCCCAAAGGTATTCAGGCCAATCCCCCTCCAGGTCTAGCAAATACAATCTAAGATATTGCTCTAGTTCTTGGTTTGCTCTTTCTGTCTGACCGTCTTCTTCTGGATGGTAACTAGTGGTGTATCTTGTTTCTATGTTTAATTTTTTAGTAAAGGCTCTCCAAAAATGTGACAAAAACGGAGAACCCCGATCTGAAACAAATATTTTCGGAATTCCATCCGCTCACTCTATATTCTGGCTAAAAGTGGCGCTAACTTCATTGCTGTGGGTATCCCTTTTAGTGGAACAAAATGGGCCATTTTCGTGAAAGCGTCAACACATAGTATCAAAACCCTGACTTGAGGGTAATTCTACTATTAAGTCTAAGGTCACTGTATGCCAAGAATGGGGTGGATTTGGTAATGGTTGCAACAACCCTTTCGGAGACTGCATCTCAGGCTTACCCTGAGCGCAAATTTTACAAGTAACCACATACTGGCGGATATCTCTTGTCATATTTGGCCACCAAAATCTTCGTTTCACCAAATCTTCTGTCTTCTGCATCCCTTTATGTCCTGCTAATACATGATCATGACATTCTTCTAAGGCCTTCTTTTGTAACGCCAATGTGGGTAGATATAAGGCTCCATCGTGGAAGGGCAAGTTCTCTCGAATCTCTCTTGTGGTCTCTTGGTCTGCCCATTCCTTCATGTCATTCCAGCTCATGGCCTTCTGCACTGAATCTTCCAGTGAACCTTGGAGTATTTCTCCTATGACTCTTCCTTCTGCAAAGATGTTTTGATCTTCAATCATTTTATGCACATTCTCGGTACCCAGTCTAGATAAGGCATCAGCCTTACCATTTTTTGTCCCTGGTCGATATGTGATGATGAAATCGTAATCAGCAAAATACAGGGACCAACGAAGTTGCCTTGGAGTTAACATTCTTGCAGATTTTAAAATTTTTAGATTTCGATGATCAGTGTAAACCGTGACTGTATGTTTTGCTCCCATTAGGTAGTGCCTCCACTCCTTGAAGGCATCCTTTATAGCCAGCAATTATATTTCGGTGATGGTATAATTCACCTCAGCGGGTGTCAATTTTCGTGAGCGAAATGCCACAGGATGCACCTGTCCTGTCTTATATCTTTGTGACAAAACCCCTCCCAAAGCCAGGTTTGAAGCATCCGTTTCTACATAGAAGGGCTCCGCCGGGTCAGGATGCAACAAGATTGGAACTGTAGTGAAATCCTTCTTCAAAAGTGTAAATGGTTCTTCCGCTTCTTTAGTCCATTCAAAGGGAACTCCTTTTCTGAGTAGTCGTGTAAGAGGAATTAATTTTTGGGAAAACTCTTGAATGAACCTCCTATAAAAAATTTGCTAATCCGATTAAACTTTGTACTTCCTTAACTGTTTGTGAGGACTTCCATTCCGTGACTGCTGCTACCTTGTGTTTGATGGAGCAAGGACTCATAAATGAGACTTGCTCGGAAGCAATCTTCTCACAGTATTAATTTATTAACTTTGTAATGTTATACTAATCAATGCACAACACCAACATAAGTAGAAGGAAGCTTGCATATGTCTTTAAACTAACAAATAACGCTTGTCTAATCTAAAATGGCCGCTAAAGTGCGGGAAACCTATTGCGCATGTCTCGACCATATCACATGGTGTGACGTCTTTCTTTGCTTGGAGGGAAATTCTCGCTTGCTTCTGCGCAGTGTGTATTAAAATGGCTGCTTAATGTTTTCACGTGCTGCAGCTTGCTTATATGTTGCAATTCAACTGTGATATCCTAACGCTACTAATGCGGGATAGAAAATATAATTAAATGGGAATAGAGTAGAAAGAGTGGGTATACCGTGAAACATTTTATTTGTGATTTTAATATTTTCTTCTTTGACTTTTTATTAGTTTGTAAGTGGGCCCGGGTTGGTTGAACTGAAAACTCGAGAGAAATGGTTTTGCGCATGCGCCCTGACGAGGCTGCCCAGAAAAGAGGATGAAGTCAACCTGGACGTCGTCCAAGGCCGTGACCTGATGGCCAATATTAATGTACCCACGATGTCTCTACTGAATAGCAACAAATTATATGAACAATGTATAAAATTTGTCGTGAGACGGGTGGGAAATAAAGCAAATGTATTAATTGTGATGGGCGGTATTTTTAAACAATGGGCTTAAAGAAATTGAATAAAATCAATATGGTGTGAGGATCAACCCCTGTCCCCGTCCAATCAGAAGTAGTGGGCCCATAATTCTGCAACATTAAGGGGAGGTACATGGGCGTAGAAGGGTATAATAGATATAGCATTAGCGCATTAGCATTAGGACGCACCACGAGTTCGAGGTTCGAGATCCATGCAGACAGAACCGCTGTCCAGAGAGGTCCTGAGGTGGGGGCGGCGGTGTACCTAGAAGGAAGACACGGGAGAATTCGAGGCGAAGCGAAGTACCAGAGAGGGGAACGACGCAGGCGTCGTTGGTAGAGAGGTCACCTATCCCATCCTGAACTTGGTCTGGAGGTCATTGCTCTTCATCCTTCCTGAGACCTATCTTTCCAACTCCTTGGCCAAAGGGGTTTGGTTCTCGCACTTTAGGTAACTATAAATGCAAACCTTAGTTGCACTGCTGTCTCTATCTTCTCCTTTCTGAGGGACCGTCTTTTATCAATAATTGATTATTATGCTTCATCCTTGATATACGATTTAAGTATCATGTGGCTCTGTATTTTACTCTGCTAAATCTTTAGATAAATATTTTAAAACTTCCTGACTCAGTGATTATTTCAGGAATTATGAATTGTATTGAATGTCACTCATTTTAAACTTCCCAATTAGCAGGGGGTCCATTGGTAAGTCATTACTCTTCAATCAAGAAAAGTAATTGGTAGCAGGGATTTTGATAAAGAGTACAACTGACCCACCAGCAGAAATTACTAGCGTAGTATGAATGTATGGGCCCAAGTGAGTATTTTGTGTATGAATGCTTGTTGCTAGTAACGCGCTGGATCAGTTTTCTGGTTATCAGAGGATGGTTGCACTTTGTTAAGGGTAATGAGAGTTTTATTTTTATGAACTAACATCCGTGTGTTTAAAGTTGTTTTATGTTGTCTAGAAAATCCCCGGGGAAAGAATAGCGGATGGTAAGTGGAAGCCATACTGCAGTGAGGTTATCTGTCAGGCAGAAATAGTACTGAAAAGTTAAGCAGGGCTATCAATACTTGTTAGGGACTCTTGTGTATGTGAGTGACAGCAAAGGGGTATGCTGGTGAAAATTTGATGTTATATCACCTAGAAAGGGTAACATTGAAGGAGTAACAGTTATTTCTAAAGCTTATGTGAAGGGTAAACGGAAGGGTTTTACTTGTAGTTTATGTTTAGTAAACGGAAAGGTTTACTAAGTGTGAGAGAGAAACTATTCTTTTAAGTTAGAGAAACTGATACGATAGCGAATGTTTTATGTTGTTACTTAATATTAATAAGAAGCGTAGAAGAAATTAAAGTTTTTCGTAAGATTTTGTAAAGGGAGGGTCAGCTGCCGGAGAGGAAGCTGACGTCACAAAGCGCCGCGCTGGGATTGGTTGCAACAGCGGGCGTGGAAGGACCCTTGTAAAGGAGGGGTCAGTAGTCAGGAGCAGTGGCGGCTGGTCCATAGGGGCGCCGGGGCGGCGCCCCACAAAAGAAACTGCTCACTGTCTGCAGTTCGGGCAACGGAATGTAAGCAGACGAATTGACAGCTTTCAATTTGTCTGTTTACATTTCTCGGGCCGGGCGGGTGAAAGTGCGCATGTCAACGCACAGCGCATGCAGGGGAGACGGGGGGAGACTGGGGAGAGCACTCAGAGCAGGAGTCCGGAAGATGGTGGTCTGACTGCGCATGTGAGTGAGGAGCATTGCCCCTCACTCACATTCACAAACCATTAGGTATGCTGCGCATGCCTAGTGTAGCGTGAAGGCCTCTGAATAGGATCCTGCTCGGGCGGTGACGCTTTTCGCAAAGTCGCCCCATGCCCTATCAAATGCCAGGATACAAAGTAAGTAAACAAGGGTCAGCCGCCTCCCGTCGCATCCAGTCTCCTGATTTGGCAGTTTAGTATGCAAAAGAAAAGAGCGGGGAGAAGTTAATTCCACCACGTTGCAGAGGAGACAGGAGACGCGCGGGACCGGAGGAGAATGGAGATGCCTGGTAAGTTTATTTTTTTATTGTATTCATTAAATTAAGGGAGGCCTACTGGCTAGAAATTGCTGCCACTCAGTCTACTCTAAAGCTCTCATTAGTAGGGAACTCCATTAGTAATACCGCACCCGGGAGTAACGATACCACGAAGATGGGTGTTTCCACGTTGCAAGATACTGGGCCACTATTATGTGCTCGGAAATAACTTCATGAAGAACCTCAGCTTCCGCACCAATTGCAGCAGGGATTCCCGCCATGCTGGTCGGGTTTCTACATTTACATTTCACCAGAAAAACCCCAGTTGTGATTTAACGCACATTTTGTAATTCCAATTTAGGCAGAGACTTTTGTTTATGCCCGCATCCGAATTAGAACGGAAAATAGAATATGGGATACTGAAAGAAGTTACTAGAACACGATCTTTAAAAATGCACTTTGCTTTCTCAGTTGAAGGTATTTTCTAACATGGTTTGATTTTTAGTTTTTGGTTTGAAATGATCGGTTGCCGTCTCACTCGCTTAAGGCCGCTGGCTTGTAACACGTGGGTATATTAGTGGCCAAGCTTTGCTCACTTGTAGCAAGATCTTGCACGTCGAAGGCTTTCCGTACAAAAGACACGTTTTATCATAACTTGCAAATGAGCCAATGTGAAGGAGAGTGGTGTCGTGACATGATGGAAGCATATCGTAATGTCAGTGGACCTTTGAGGCATTCTTTTTTGGGGCGAGAGTACAAAGCCCCAAGTAATTATTGAATGTAATGCAGTGGGCGGCTTAATTGAAAAATAATCTTTATACGTGTTTTTAAAGCATGCCAACAGGTACACAAAGGAGCCAATAGGAAAGGGTAGAGTTGCGAGAATATCCAGCTGGATGAACCTAAAATTTAACACTCGGCAAGACAGTTACCCTGTCGTGTAGTACAACTAACTCACAATTTGCAAAATTCAGGTGCACACAATCGCAAGTGCATGTTTTAAAGGAAGTCTTAGGGAACTGTGCCAGCTTGTAAGCGCTTAGATGCGATTCAGTCTAGGAAGCAGAGCTACATAAACAGCCATTCACTACCTCCCTGCAGCACAACTCACTATGCATGCAGACAGTGTCGGCGACGAGAGGGTTAGGACTCGCCCGATCTTAAATCCAAGGAGGGAGGAGGAAGTGAGAGTTGTCGGTGCATTTATGTGACAGGCACTTAAGTGCAGAGCAATACGGTTCTGCTCCGGGGCTTTAAACAAGGGCGGGCAGGACAGTGACAGCTGCAGAGGAATCCAGGAAGGGTGGGGTGTGGGGGTTTGAGCAAAAAACCATAGGCGGACACTGCTCACCGGCACCACAGACCTGAAACCATCCACTCAAGCCTCACAATTGTACCTGTGTGTGGTAAAAACAGAGGTCAAGGGGAGGCCGCTTGGATCCTCGTGTAGCCTAGGCTACTGAATTATTTTTAGGCAGCGTTAATCAGATAGCACAGGGTACTATAGTCCAGGTGGGACTAATTAACAATAGATGCTGGGATCACAATTGTACCTGGCCACCCATTGCAGTTCACCCTGCTGCAAGTCGGCCCAGCCGCAAATACCTCAGCACCACACCTAGCTACCAACAGTTGAATACTTCTCCCTAACGCTGCACCACACCTCAGCTCTTCACTGCAGTGCCCCGCCACTGCCCAGCCCCAACATGCATTCACCACTTATCAATTCACGTTCCCACGCGTGACCCTGAAGGACAGCTGCAGAATGTGAGGAGAGGGTGGTGTGACGAACACCTCCACCCGCCATCGGCAGACCCCCCAGCTGCCCCATGTGTCACAGGAGACGTGGTGACTGCGCACTACAGACACCGGACCCAAGCCAAGGTACCGCCATGAACCGCATTCCCACGGAACCCTGGTGCACAGGTGTGCGTCCTGACGAGCAGTGCACACGCGCACAAACGAGCTGTCTGCAACAACTGGGTGCATATTGTAATCCGACGCATACAGCTTAAGCAGAATCTGTGATCCTGGACGGATCACTACATTGACCAGTTAGTTTCATTACTTCCGTCCTGCCACAACTATAACAAGTTAGAAGCAAGTTAAACGCAGAGACATCATGTGACCGATCGGTTTCTTCCAAAGAAAGGGGGTAGTTTGCAATAATGTATTAGTACCACACGTCACAGGGGACAGCGCTGGCCACTGCCTAGCAGGCTAACGTGGGTAAAAGCACCGCAGTATGAGAAGCCACCACGGGGCACCACAAGCCCTCCCACCCATGTAGCTACCATTACTTATTTATAAGAAATCATTGCTGTTACTCATTTATCTTAAACAGCTAACACCCAGTGACAAAGCCAATCATACTGACAGGCTTTAGGCGTATGTCAGTTGCTGTGCCATTTATCTGGATAAAATTACATCTCAGAGAGAAACCAAAATAACGGTCTGATGGCACACTATGGGAATCACAGAAATGTATTTGGCATGTTCCTTTATAGGGAGCACCCACTTTTTTCATCTCACTTAAAGACCTGTCTGCACATATTTCTATATGACTGGTTACAGCCAGCAGCTGTGGTGCTTCCCGAAGTCTGGTTAGAGCATATTTTTCCAAAGGTAATGCTGCATGCAGTGCAAGACACTGGGCAAGCTAAGCATACATTTTAAAGGGCTAAAGTTGTCATGCAGATCAATTTACACATTACAGTAACTGTTGAACAAATTAATGCAGGAAGATACGGGGCAGTTTTTAATGTGTTTAATATTTCAAGACTATACGTTCCCACTGCTTAATAAGCCTTGCTATATCGCTGCATTCATTTGCTTTAAAATGCACCATTTGCCAATCTTTTTTAAATTTCTTTCTCAGGAGAGGGACCCTTCCTAGACCCCAGGTTTGTCCATTGAACTTGTTCACATCACTAACTAGTGTTTTCTATTGGAAAGGGTAGAGCCAAAGCAGTCTTGCTTAGTACCCTAGCCCTCTTCAGAAGTCAGACTTGCTTGGCAACCCAGAAATTCTCTGAAATAATGTATGAGTTTTCTTTTATGAATGCCTAGAAGAACTGAATATTTAGTCCATTTATCACAGAAATAGTGCTGAAAATCGCACCAAAAAGATGCCAATTTTTAAAAAATGTCTTCACGGGGGAGAACCCCCCTCGAACCCGCTTATTGCCGTCGAGATGGCTCGCTGCGCTCGTTCGCATACGTTGATTCGTTCTGCATACGCCCCACCAGTTTCAAATTCCACCAGCCACCACTGGTGAGGAGTAATACTGACGTCACAAGTGTCGCGCTGGGATTGGTCGAAACAGCGGAGGACAGAAAAGCGCAGCTTGTAAAGGAGGGGTTGTCAGAGAAAAACGTCACTAAAAGGCCGCGCTAGGATTGGTTCAGAGATAAATGTTAGCTGGAATTTAATTGGTTGTCAGCATAGAAGTCGAAATCTTAGTGGACAGTAAAATTATATGTTGAAACGCGATCCGACTTTAATAGGAACTCGCCCAGACAGGAGATTCCTAGGATTGGCAGAATATAACTCGATACATAGATATTTACCTAAAATGTACGGAGAGAAGAGGAAAATGTCATTCTTACAAAAGATTAAGAATTATTTTAAAAAGGATAAAACAATCAAAACTAGAGAAGGAATTATCATTCCACCAGCTAAAACGCCCGCTTCATTCATGATGATGGAGAGAGGTTATCATACTTGCGTATGGTTAGAAAATTGGATAGAATATACCAAAAATGATGGAATACTAGCATTTCCCGAGAATGGTACTTTTAATGGAAGAATTCTTCAAAATTTAAGATTGAGGATGAATGACTTAGAACCCAGACCAAGATTAACTCAATATGAAGCCTTAGAAGAGTGGGAAACCGAGGCATTTGAACGTGACCGATCCAGAAGTAATAGGGGTTATCGGGGATTTTTCCCTAGATACCAAAATGAGTCAAGGGACGGTCAGATGAAACAGTGGAGAAGAGCAATGCTTACAGAAGGTTTATATCCAATATTAATGGCAGAAGAATCATTAGGGAGTAAATGCACAGAAAAGACAAAACACTTGACTAGATTGGGAGATTCCGAAGATGAATTTATGGAGGATATATTAAAGAATCTGCCACCATATCAGGAAGGAACAAGCGGATGCACCCCAAGTGCACCCTTGTTAAGGACACCCTTGGTACCACAAGTATTGCATGATTCCCCAGTTAGTAGAGTACTTCACGATAAAGAAAAGGAAGCAATAGATAAGAACAGAGCAGAATTAATTCAGAAAGTAACACAATTGAGTATTCATCCCGATTCATTGACCATACCTGTAACAATTGGTCCAGTGGTTCCCTTGTATGGTGACAAAGTAAATTATCCCAAACCTCTAGTTATGCCTACACCTGTGAATGTTCCTAAACCTGAAGCGGTAGTAATGGTTGAGGATCACTTTAGTGATTGTGAGTCTATGATTTCATTAATGGACTTGCCCATTCGAGAATCTGCAAACAGTACCCCCAGAAGAGTAACACCTGGTTGCTCCAAAGAGGTAAACATAATAACCTCATCTGGAACTAAGAGTGCCACCGTAGTTGCACCAGAAGACTTAGAAAGGTGGGCACAAGGATCAGACAAACAGAACTCACCTCCAAAGATCATGGACATTTACAAATTAAAGGTTGAGTTGGAAGAAATGATAGCAGGAAATGTAGGAGTAGATCGTCTAGATACTTACGATGAAGAAGAGCTATTATTTGTATGTAGAAGTATCACTAGAAATGTAAAAATATTTCACGAAAAATTATCGGATTTGGCTTTACAGATGGGAATTGAAATAGGGAAGTCAAAAGTGTTACAGAAACCTTATAGAGCAGATTTTTCTGACAAAGATTTAGAAAACATGAATGCCTCTGGCCGAAAATTACAAGTAAGGGAATTAATGACGGTTTTACAGAAATGGGGAGACCTAGATAAATGGAAAGTTAGATGGACAAAGAAAAAGGAAGAGACACGATATAGTAGGACTACTTCTGAATATTTAATGAAGGAGACAGGGAAAGCAGATCAAATGTACCCGATGAGAGAAGTTCCAGGAGGAGGGTATGTACATGTCCCATGGAGCAGACAGGATATTTTGTCATTTACGAATGATTTTCCAAAATTGAGAGAAAAACCAATTGAATGGTACAAGCAAGTTGAAAGGTTTGTGAAAGTGTCAAAGGTATTGTTGAAGGACTTAGATGGATTGTTTGACATAGTGGTACCTGGCGATTTATGGACAGATTGTAAAATTACAGTTGATTGGCCAAGCGAAGAGTATCCTAGAGATCCAAAGACAGGTGCCCCATCAAGTGATGTAATGAAAAAGTATCAGCAGGTAATAACCTACCTGAAAGGGAAAATACCCCCAAAGGAGACAGATTGGGTGAAAATAGACAGAACTACCCAAGAAGCCAGTGAATCAGTACATGCCTACTATGAGCGTCTATTGCAGGTATTCAAACAATATAGTGGATTTGAGGATATTGGAGATAAAAACATGAGTCAGTTCGTTTACCGATTTGTTTATGGATTAAAACCAGAGATTTGTCAGATGATTAAGCAGCACATATTGTGCTGGCAAGGGAAACCGATTGATGAGATTTTGAAATATGCGAAATATTGTGGAGATGATATTGAGGATAGGCACAAGAAACTGCAAGAGAAAGTGATGTGGGCTCAGGTAAAAATGGCTGAGCGACAGGGAATTAATTTGGATAATCCAAGTGATAATCAGGGAAAGGATTCTGGAACGAATGGTGACACTGGAAATGGTGGTAAATTGAGAGTACGAATGAGTAGAGAAGAGGCTAAAAAGAAGTTTCCATGTCATGGGTGCGGAAAATTGGGGCATTGGAAGGATGAATGTAAAAAGATGCGGAATAATAATGGCCCAAATCAAAATTTAAATCCACAGACGCAGAATGACTCACAGCAGGGTGTAAATCCTCAGAGTCAGTTACCACCTGCACCTATGCAGGGTAATGTAAGCAGAGCAAAGCACGGTACAGACGTCGGATATCAAGGAGGAAGTGGTAAGAATGAGTATGTAACCTCACAATTTCTTTTACAGGACGACTTTTGTTCCTTTAGTAAATGACGGTGCCTAAGAGAGGGGGAGAAGGAGTGCGTACTTGGTGCATCCTTACCGGTAGATCAGTCAGGTCCATATGTAGAAGGGAGTGTGAAAGGTAATGATATTACTTTTCTTTTGGACACAGGCGCTACCAGGTCTACAGTGAGAACAGCAGACATCCCAGACCTTCCTCTCTCTGGAGAAGCTATCCAAGTTGTGGGTGTAGCTAATCAAAAGATTAGAACACCTCTTACTGAACCAATGGAAGTAAAAATTGGAAATTTTAGAGAAATGCATCAATTTGTAGTATGTGATTCTAGTCCAGTAAACTTATTGGGTCGAGATTTGATGTGTAAAATGAATTGCACAATTTTCTGCACACCGGATGGTGTGGCAGTTCAGACCCCAGATGAAGACCATGTATATAAATTTATGATTGCAAAGCAAGGTACAGAAGTAGATGAGATGTTCTCTTTGATAACAAAATATGAGTTGCCAGAAGAATTAAAAACCACCGTAAATTCCATGGTATGGGATTTCACGGGCAAAGAAGTAGGACTAATGGCAAAAATAGACCCAGTAAAAATTACTGTAAAGGAAGGTGCAATTTTCCCAAATACCAGACAGTACAAAATGAGTGCAGAAGTAAAAGCAGGAGTCATTGAAGAAATTAACAGAATGGTAAAACAAGGCATACTAAAAGAAGTAATGAGTAGCCCTTGTAACTCACCAATAATGGGTTTAAAGAAACCTAGTGGAAAGTATAGGATTGTTCAGGATCTACGCAAAATAAATAAGATTGTGGAACCTTGTTGTCCCATAATGCCAAATCCTGCAGTGATTCTATACCAGATTCCTTGGAGTGCAGGATGGTTTACTGTAATTGATTTATGCCAAGCATTCTTTTCCATACCATTGCATCCAGATAGTCAGTATCTTTTTTCATTTAAATTCGAGAACAAAATCTATGTATGGGATCGTGTTCCTCAGGGGTACACGGAAAGTCCTTCCATCTTTAATCAGATATTGAAAAAGTGTCTAGAGGAACTAGTGATGCCAGGAAGCTCAGTCCTAGTACAATACATAGATGATTTACTGGTGGCATCTAACACCAGAGAGGACTGTGTTGTTGACTCCATTGCTTTATTAAATCATCTAGCTGAAGAAGGGCATAAAGTTTCACCTGAAAAGTTACAGTTTTGTACAACAGCAGTTAAGTATCTAGGACACCAAATTGAGAGGGGAAAAAGAAGAATAACCTCTGAAAGAGTAAAGTTAATCAAGAAAATGCAAATGCCTGTCTCCCAACGAGAAGTGAGAATGTTCCTTGGAATAGTGGGCTATTGTCGTCAATGGATACTAGGGTTTTCTCTGCTAGCAAAGCCATTAATTCAAATGACGAAAAAGAAGGCAAAGGACCCAGTTGAGTGGGATGACGAGAGTGTAGGAGCTTTTGTGAAATTGAGAAATGCTTTATGTGCAGCACCTGCCCTAGGCATGCCTGATTATAAAAGAAAATTCGCATTATTTTGCCATGAAATAGAAAATTGTGCACTTTCAGTCCTAACTCAGAGACATGGTTTGGACAGACGTCCTATAGCATATTTTTGTGCTACATTGGACCCAGTGGCAGCCGCATTGCCAGGCTGCTTAAAAGCAGTAGCGGCTACATGTTTGAGCATTGAGCAAAGTGAATCAATTGTAATGGGACATCATGTCAAAGTGTTTGTTCCACATTCAGTTGTGATTCTATTGACAAGAACCAGAACTCAACATCTTACTCCTAGTCGGCTGACTAAATATGAAAGAATAATACTAGGTGCTGAAAATGTGACTATTGTAAGGTGTACCATAGTAAATCCTGCTACCTTACTACCAGACCCATATCATGAGGAGGTTACAGATGATGAAGAGGAGCATGATTGTTTACAAGTCACAGAATTGTGCACAAAACCACGTCCTGACATTCAGGAATTACCCCTCAGGAAACCAGACAGGGAGCTGTTTATTGATGGTTTGTGCCAAAGGCATGAAGATGGTAAACTAACTGCAGCATATGCATTATGTGAATTAACTGGAATAGTCGAAGCATCCTATTTACCAGGAGTAAAATCTGCACAAGTAGCTGAATTAATTTCTTTGATAAAAGCCTGCAAAATTGGGAAGAACCAGAAAGTAACTATATTTACAGATAGCCAATATGGTTACGGGGTTGTGCATGATTTTGGCCAATTATGGATGCAGAGGGATTTCATGACTTCTTCAGGATCCCCCATCAAAAATGGACAGTTCGTAAAAGAACTATTGGAAGCAATACAATCACCAAAAGAATTGGCTGTGGTGAAATGTGCCGCACACCAGTCAGGAGATGACTGGGTGGTAGTCGGTAACAGATATGCAGATTTGGTAGCCCAACACTGTGCCAAAAACAGGTTGTCAGTTAATAAAAGGGTTGAAAGAATGGGAATCAGCTGCCAACTTATGCTGTATGCACCTCCTGAAACATGGAATGATGTGAAAAGACTACAAAATGACGCTGATGAGAATGAAAGAAATGCATGGATTAAAATGGGATGTTCTCAAAGGTCAGACGATGATGTATGGATTTATGCCGATGGCAGACCAGTAATGCCCGACTGTTTGATTTCACAAATGGCCAGACTATATCATGGAGAGACACATGTAGGGAGGGATGCCATGATCAGGCTTTTCAGACAAAATTGGTACAATCCAAGGTTTAGGGCGGTAGCAGAGAGCCTTTGCCAGAGATGTCTAACTTGCCAAATGCATAATCCAGGGAGAAAAACAGTCATTGGGTTTGGGAAGATCGGAAAGGCAGAGGGACCATTCGTAAGATTGAAGCTTGATTTCATTCAGTTACCACCATGTAGAGGATTGAAATATGTACTTGTCATAGTGTGTCTGTTTTCAAAGTGGGTGGAGGCTTATCCTACTAGGAGAAATGACAGTATTACAGTCGCAAAGTTGTTGCTACGAGAACTCATATCTAGATTTGGTTTCCCAGTAACTTTGGAATCAGATAGAGGAAGGCACTTCAACAGTGATGTGATTAGAATAATCTGTGAAGCTTTCCAAATTGAGCAAAAATTGCACTGTGCATATCGTCCAGAGGCTTCTGGAGTGGTTGAACAAATGAATGGCACAATAAAATCCAGACTGGCAAAAATGTGTGCATCAACGTCGTTAGACTGGCCGGATGCATTGCCACTTGTTTTGATGGGACTCAGAAGCATTCCTGATAGAAATACCGGATTGAGTCCACACGAAATAATCATGGGAAGAGCAATGAGACAAGCACATGTCCCTACAAATAAACTGCTGAATATAACTGATGATATGGTTCTGGATTATTCCAAAGGATTGGCTGACCTAGTGCGTTCTGTCTCTCACCAGGTTGGGGAAGACGCAGTTTCCAGGCAGCCAGAACAAGAGCATGATCTGAATCCAGGTGATTGGGTGGTTGTGAAGCATCACGTCAGAGAAACGTGTCTATCACCCAGATGGGAAGAACCTCGACAAGTCATACTAGTTACGAACTCAGCAGTGAAATGTGCAGGACATCCTAATTGGATTCATGTAAGCCACACCAAAAGAGTACCAGACCCTGAAGAAGAAAATCCTCAGACAGTATCGATAACTGAGGAAGCTGAAGGTTGCCCAACTGAAGAATCTCAGGTCCTAGATTCGAGAGAAGCTGAAGAAGAACAACCGAGCACAAGTCAGGACTGGATACCAGTGGTTGAAATACCTGAAGTTCACTACCGAATGAGAAGCCAAGCAAATTTAGAAGAAATTGAAGAAGATCAGACAGGTGAAGAAGAAGCAGCTCAGAAAGAAGAAGAAGAAACAATAAGAGAATCTGAGCAGGATCAGATAGGGAGAGGAAATTGGGCTCAAATCAACAACGAACCGACAAACATTGAGCAGGGACAGACAGGTCTACAAGAATGCGGTCAGGCTGCAGAAGTACAAAGTGCAATAAGCCCTGATCAGAACCAGTTAGATCTAGGAAAATACACTCAAGAAGAAGATCACGAGAATCACAAGCATGAAGACGTAAATCCTGAACAAGGTCAGTTATTGGAAACTCACAGTGGAGCAGCTGAAGAGAAAGCAATAAGACCTGAAAAAGAGCAAGAAGAGGAAACCGAAATAGAAGAAAACGAAATTGTGCCACAACTTGAAAATACAAGGATTTCTGAAGAAGAAATAAGAAGTGAAGAGACAGTGCAAACAAAGAAGGTCAGAAAAGGGGATCGTTGGCCTAGTGTTATTAAAAGAGTGAAATACCACATAACAACCAGAAGTGAAGATCCAGAACAAGTAAATGAAATAACGAGTCTAACAGGACAAACAAGTGGAAGTGAAAGACGAAGAAGCAAAAGACTGAAACTTGTGAACAACAAATTTAAAGGTCCTGATTGGACTTATATCATCCTTGAAGACTACGAGAGCTCAGAATCAAGTGAGAGTGGTGACGAAGGAACAAGTACAGAACTGACATATGAGAACGAATTAAAACCACCTTGATAACGTAAAAAGACTTAAGATTACGATAAGAAGAGAAATCTTCCTTGTCAAAAATGCATGACGATAGAGTTACTGGGAGACCAAAACAGAAATGTTGTAAAAGATGCTGTGCTATATGCATATGTAATCTAGTAGTGGTGCTTATAGTATGGTTAGTTGTGATCGTAACAATTCCTTACCTTATGATAATGGATAAAAAGATTAACAACAAAACAAAAGAGAGGACAGATAACGTGAGAAGTAATAGAATAGAATTAAAAACAGAAGATGAACCAGAATTGCAACATGAAGTAACAGATAGCGACACTAGTTTAAATGTTTTCACAAAATTATTGTTTCAATATGTAGATACCATGGAAGTTAGTAATTGTTATGTCTGTATGAAATTACCTGAATCAGTAGCAGAAGGATTAACATATCATCACTTGCCATTGACATATGGCATATCATGTAGTGTATTGACTAGTTTATTTTACAAAACAGGGAAACTTCAGTATTATTATTCAAATATAGATGTGATATTTTCGGAGGTTCCGATTCGAAAGAACATGAAACCAGTGCTTAGTAGTAAAGATGCACAGTTTATGGGAGAATTTTTCTTAACAATGAAATCGATAGAAATAACACATGCACATAGAAGAAATCTAACATGTTCGTTACATGAAGAAGAAAAGATATTTTTGAATTTAGTAGAGAATAGAAGACAAGATTTCCAGAAGAAAGCATCTGAGCATAAGGCTCATCTGCCACCTTGGGCTGAGAAAGAGGGTAGTTACACACCTGGCAAGGCTCAAGCTGCTATGGCTCTAGATTTTGTAAAGACAGGGAAAATTTGTCTACATAGGTTAAAGACTGAATATAACAACGTTTTCATCGGTACCAGTGAATGTGAACATAATTTCTTAATTCTTGGAGGTTGGGGACTAAAAGGAGGAACGGATTCTGTTTTTCCGGGAATCTATTATGTGTGTGGGAATAAGGCTTACTTTAGGCTTCCTGCATGGTGGTATGGAAGTTGTTATTTTGGAATAGTATTTCCAAAAATATACCACGTAAAAAGAAACACTGGCAGCAATGAAAATACTAGTGAATTAACACGTAGAAAAAGAGCTAGTTTTTCAGAAATTGTAGGTGATATATTTGGTGCATTGATACCTTCAGTGGGAATAATTCTGAACTCAAGGAAAATATGTAAATTATCTACAGTGATTGATCGTTTATCGACTGACACTGCTGGAGGATTTCTGATGATTAATGCGGAAATGGTTGCGATTAGATCTATGGTTATGCAAAATCGACTTGCTCTTGATATAATTCTAGCAAAAGAGGGCGGAGTCTGTAAATTATTGAAGACGAAGCACTGTTGCACTTACATACCTGATAAAAGTGCAGAAATTGGAACATATATACAGAATATAACTAAACTTGAGAAGGAACTGAAACCACTGGAAGTTGATAGTGTATGGGAAAAATTGACAAATAGTATTACGTCAATTGGTACCTGGTTTGCTAATATAGGGAAAGGACTTATAGGTCAAATATTAGTACCTCTTAACAGGAATAGCAATAATAATATTTTCAATCATAATATGGTGCAAATGTTGTAGAAGGAATGGATCATACAATGTGACAGGAAAAGGAAAGAAGCGAAAGTTTGACGAAATTGAACTAGAAGATTTGAGAAGTGAATTATATAAGAAACTGAAAGGAGATGTGAAAAATAGAAAGTGTAAAAATGAAGCTGAAACGATAATATGCTAAAAGTTGGCATCTGGTTGTGGGATATAGTTTTGATGGCTCAGAAACGCCATCAGAGAGGGGATTGATGGAGCAAGGACTCATAAATGAGACTTGCTCGGAAGCAATCTTCTCACAGTATTAATTTATTAACTTTGTAATGTTATACTAATCAATGCACAACACCAACATAAGTAGAAGGAAGCTTGCATATGTCTTTAAACTAACAAATAACGCTTGTCTAATCTAAAATGGCCGCTAAAGCGCGGAAAACCTATTGCGCATGTCTCGACCATATCACATGGTGTGACGTCTTTCTTTGCTTGGAGGGAAATTCTCGCTTGCTTCTGCGCAGTGTGTATTAAAATGGCTGCTTAATGTTTTCACGTGCTGCAGCTTGCTTATATGTTGCAATTCAACTGTGATATCCTAACGCTACTAATGCGGGATAGAAAATATAATTAAATGGGAATAGAGTAGAAAGAGTGGGTATACCGTGAAACATTTTATTTGTGATTTTAATATTTTCTTCTTTGACTTTTTATTAGTTTGTAAGTGGGCCCGGGTTGGTTGAACTGAAAACTCGAGAGAAATGGTTTTGCGCATGCGCCCTGACGAGGCTGCCCAGAAAAGAGGATGAAGTCAACCTGGACGTCGTCCAAGGCCGTGACCTGATGGCCAATATTAATGTACCCACGATGTCTTTACTGAATAGCAACAAATTATATGAACAATGTATAAAATTTGTCGTGAGACGGGTGGGAAATAAAGCAAATGTATTAATTGTGATGGGCGGTATTTTTAAACAATGGGCTTAAAGAAATTGAATAAAATCAATATGGTGTGAGGATCAACCCCCTGTCCCCGTCCAATCAGAAGTAGTGGGCCCATAATTCTGCAACATTAAGGGGAGGTATATGGGCGTAGAAGGGTATAATAGATATAGCATTAGCGCATTAGCATTAGGACGCACCACGAGTTCGAGGTTCGAGATCCATACAGACAGAACCGCTGTCCAGAGAGGTCCTGAGGTGGGGGCGGCGGTGCACCTAGAAGGAAGACACGGGAGAATTTGAGGAGAAGCAAAGTACCAGAGAGGGGAACGACGCAGGCGTCGTTGGTAGAGAGGTCCCCTATCCCATCCTGAACTTGGTCCGGAGGTCATTGCTCTTCATCCTTCCTGAGACCTATCTTTCCAACTCCTTGGCCAAAGGGGTTTGGTTC
Source organism: Calotriton arnoldi (assembly GCA_963921515.1). NCBI lineage: Eukaryota > Metazoa > Chordata > Amphibia > Caudata > Salamandridae > Calotriton > Calotriton arnoldi. The sequence continues at coordinate 456,942 of CAWUFW010009570.1, read as the reverse complement.
TCGCACTTTAGGTAACTATAAATGCAAACCTTAGTTGCACTGCTGTCTCTATCTTCTCCTTTCTGAGGGACCGTCTTTTATCAATAATTGATTATTATGCTTCATCCTTGATATACGATTTAAGTATCATGTGGCTCTGTATTTTACTCTGCTAAATCTTTAGATAAATATTTTAAAACTTCCTGACTCAGTGATTATTTCAGGAATTATGAATTGTATTAAATGTCACTCATTTTAAACTTCCCAATTAGCATGGGATCCATTGGTAAGTCATTACTCTTCAATCAAGAAAAGTAATTGGTAGCAGGGATTTTGATAAAGAGTACAACTGACCCACCAGCAGAAATTACTAGCGTAGTATGAATGTATGGGCCCAAGTGAGTATTTTGTGTATGAATGCTTGTTGCTAGTAACGCGCTGGATCATGTTCATCCATCGTTATTCCATCTGGTGACAGGACAAACCCAAGGAACTCCACTGATGTTACACTGAACGCACATTTTTCTAACTTTGCAAAGAGACTGTTTTCCTCAGTTTCTGCAAAACTCCTCTAACTTGTTCTTCATGAATCTCCACATTGAGTATATCAAGATGTCATTGATATATACTATGGCGCACTGATCGATGTATTCCTTTAAAACATCATTGATAAAATGTTGGAACTCTGCCGGCACATTGCAGAGCCCAAAGGGCATCACCTGGTATTCGAATAATCCATATTTAGCTCTGAAGGCTGTTTTACATTCATCACCTTCTCGAATACGAACTAGGTGATATGCCCCTCTCAGATCCAATTTAGTATATATCCGTGAACCTTTCACTTGATCTAAGAGAAAAGATATTAATGGCAACGGATATCGATTTTTGACTGTGATCTGATTTATTGCCCTATAATCAATGCATGGCCGCAATTCACCTTCTTTCTGAGGGATAAAGAAAAGTGGCGAAGATACTGGGGACTGGGAGGGTCGGATAATCCATTGTCAAGATATTTCTGGAGGTAGTCTTTCAAATGCTGATTTTCCTTCTCGGTTAAAGCGTAAATTCGACTGCAGGGTAAATTAGCACCTGGTTCAAGCTCAATTTTACAATCATAAGTCCTGTGTGGGGGAAGCTTCTCAGCTTCTTTCTCACTGAAGACGTCCTGATATTCTGCATACTCTTTAGGTATTTCAGTAGTGTGTATTACACAGACTGTAGCTCCTCCTGTGCATAGATGGGTAGCAGGAGTTGACCTTTGATCCATCTTCATGTTCTTGTAGCAATTCTCTTTGTAGAATTCAGAATTCATTATAATAGTTCGGGGACTCCAATCGATTGTGGGGTTATGTTCAGTAAGCCAAGGTAATCCCAGAATTAACTGAAATTGAGCATATATTAGGTTAAATTGCAATGTTTCACAATGTCCTTCAATTGATTCCAATTCTACAGGCTCAGTGTGACTCACAATCGGTCCCGATGAAAGATTTGTACCATCCACAGCTCTGGCAGCCTCACTCTTCTCTTTCCATATAGCCTTCAATCCTATCTTCTCAGAAAACTTCAAATCACAAAAATTGCCACTGGCCTCAGAGTCCACCATCACTGTGATACCCTTCAAATGACTTTCTCCAAACCTTAGTGTCATGAACATAACCAAATGAGGTGAGGAAGATTGCAAAGTGTTAGCCAAAGAGTTATTTTTAGGTGTTGTATCCAATTCCGCATCCATCAGTCCAACTCCCTCTACTGATGGTGCTGCCAGTTTTCCTTCTGCGACTGCTTAGGCTTCTTTGGACAGTTTCGAACAAAATAGCCACCAACTCCACAGTAAAGACATTGCTTGTTTAATCTCCGTTTCTCCTTCTCTTCCATAGATAGTGGTCCTCGAATAGTCCCAATTTGCATGGGCTCTGCCCTATGCTGTTCATCTACTACCTTGGCTGCCTCTGATTTAGCTCGATCATATCTTGGTATGCTTGAACGAAAATCCCGTCTTTTCTCTCCGCTTCTCTCACTCTGACGGAAATCTATTTCCAACACCAGATCTATGAGAGCTGAAATTTCTGTAGGTCTGTTAGGTACTTGAGCAAGAGCATCTTTTAACTCATCCTGCAGACCACGATAAAATACTGCTGCTCTTTTATTTTCGGGCCAATCCGTTTCCACTACCAGTTTGTTGAACTGGGCCAAATAAGCTATTAATTCTCGATTACCTTGTCTTAGTTCCAGTAACTCATTGTCTGTAGCTTGTGAAACCTTTCGCCGATCAAATATTCTGTGGACTTCTTTCTTAAATTCATCTAAATCATAAAGGATCGGATCATTTCTGGAAACCAATGGCATCGAACATGAAGCAGCGTCACCACTGAGATAGTATAAAGGCTACTTGTGATTGCACATCAGGGAAGACTGCTGGGCAGCACATAAAATGTAAGGCACATTGAGTCCAAAATATTTGCCCCTTTTGTAGGTCTCCATTAAATCGTTCTGGGGCACCAATGGAATCACTGGGGACAAGGAGTGAATGACTTGGGTGATAACTTGGATGTGTTGTGTCACTAGTGACTTCTACAGGGGACGAAGGAAATTTAAAATTAGTTCCAGGCACTAAACTATTAATTTTTATTGCTAATTCAGATGTCTCTCTTCTGGAATTCATTATGTCTTGTTTCAAATCCCTATTCTCTTCTCTAACTGCTATTAATTCTTTTTGTATTCCTTCTAAAACTTCACCTAATTTCTTAATGTCTAGACCTTCGGCCATTCTGCTCAGGTGCAAAAACAACGTGGGAACTTCACTCTGTCAGGTGCGCTACCACTAGATGCACAGAAGCAGAATGACCTGAATTCCCAATGCCTCTCCCCGACTTTCCCAGCCATTCAACTGAATATCGCGTGACTGAAGAACCCAAAGGGGGGAAAGGGGTAGGGGACAGAGAAGAGACAGCCACACCTTTCTTCTGGTTCCTTTCTGGTTTCTTTCTTCTTTTTCCTTCCTTGCTCTCTTATTGCTTTTTCTCTCTTCGTTTTCTTTTTAATTAATTGTGAGGAACTGTAATATAATGACACACTATAATCTTATTGACTCTACATACACCATTAGAATAGTTTAATATACATACAGTAAATAGCCTTGTTGTCTGCAAAGTACCTACCTAACTTAGGTGCGACCAATGCCTCTCTTATTGTTATTCTTTTTAGATGAATATAGTAAACTGGTAATCAACTTCTTTATTGAGGCTGAATAATTTAGTGTTTTCTTTTCTAGAAGGAAAGTGCAATAACCTAAACATTTTTGCTATTTAATTTTCAGATTGCTACACCCAGGGTCAACTTTATAGGAGAACGCTGCTGCCTTCACCTCACGGTAAGTATTTAATTTGCTCTCCCAATGTTTTAAGCATAACCTCTGTGAAACCTTTTAATGAATAAACATTTTCTGACAGGCTTCTAAAAACTCTTTCATTCGTTTCAACAAGTACTGCAACATGAAGCTTCCAAATGCTGCTAACTGCGTAAATCAAAAATCACCTCACCAAGCTTGCGCGTGACTCATAACCAATTCCTTGCCAACTGAACTCGCGCAACCTGGAGAGCGTTGTCTTCACAAGAATTAATTCTCCGAGTGGAATCGTCAGAAAACAATTCTAGACCAATTGCCGATAACACGGAGCTCGTACTGACTTTGCTCACCAAACTAAACTAGTGCGCAGTCTCCGCACAACTCTAAAACATTAATCCCCAGAAAGAACACTACTTCCTGAGTCATGCGAACTAAGGCAAACAAAACTTCTTACTTGGGCGTGCTCTGAATGGAGACGCTAATCTCCAAAAAACAATCTTCCTCTCTGATGCGGCGAAGTTCTAAACGATGAAGACAACGCCGAACTGTACCCTGACTAAACTAATACGCGTGCCACAATACTAAGCTCCTAATACCTCAAGATCTTCAGGTGAAGTGCGAAGATTCTTGAGAGTTTTCTCCCTAACATTCTAAGGCTGCCTTCAGGATCTTGCAACACTAGAATGTTGCACTACGGGTCCTTCTCTCTCTCTTGGCGGCCATCTTGGGGATTCTCCACAACCTATTCCTGCACCTAGCAACTCCATTACGCACCTTCCTAAATGTCTTTTGGGCAATTACATTCACTGACCCCTTGTTTCTGACAGTTGGTGGCATGGTTCTAACATCATCCCTCTGTACTGCATTGATAGTAAAGCAAGAAAACAATTCTAAAAAGGCCATGATATGTTTCTTTCTGCTCCAGGTCTATGGTATCTTTTCTTCCCACCACATTCCAAAGCTAAAATCATGTTGCTCCTGCTGCATCGGACTGAATTTCAGCCTGCCAATTTATCACTTCTTGAATTCACACCAACACTCCATTTATGTCTTCTATGAACATTCTGCATAGTGTTAATTCTTCTCTCAGTCCTGCAGAAATTCTCAACCTGTGGAGGTGAGGGTGGCTATGCACTCTAGACATAGCCAAAGACATCCTTCTGCAGAAAACCTTTACCTTGCAAGCAAAATTCAAATGGACCAATAATTACAGTCTCTTTCTCAACTCACGTTTTCTCATCCCTCTCACCTTTAGTACAAGTTTCCTAACAAAGTCTGGATTTCATTTGCATCAACTTAAATCAATGCAAAGAAATGTCAGCCAAGTGCCTGTGCCCTCACCTTTTAGGGATAGCGGTATCTTAAGTACAGTTGCCAAGCCCTGAAATTTCTCAAAAATATGAGCATAACAAATTGCTCCTCTGTAGTATCGTGAAACAAAAAAATCTTTAAGCAATACAATATCTTTATGGGCCAGTCTGCATTTTAATGTGTGAGAGAATGTGGATTATGAGCTGGAGGGGATGTGAGTCCTCATCAAATAAGTCCAGTTAGGTCTCAATAATTTAATCCTGAGCTCAACCCTTGGTAGCTGTAGCACAGAGTAGACAGGCTTGATCTAAATGTGTAAAGCATGTATCAGTACCAAAATGGTTAAAAAGTAAATAACGCAACACAGTAAAAACCCCACTCCAATTTATAAAAGTAGAGAATATTTTAATGAACAAATAGACACCAAAAACAACAAAAATCCAATAAGGGGAACCAGAGATATGAATTTGTAAAGTTTGAATTAACAAACACAAAGTGCTGACCGCGGGCAACTGGTCATGCTAGACCTTGTCAAAATCAAAAGTTGAGGCTGACCGCGGTAGTGCACTGGTCGGATGCAGAGACCAGATTTAACACAGTTGGAAGTTTTGCCTTCTAATTTAATCTCTGAAAATACTCAGCAGTCCAAGGCAGCAGGCTGTGGCTGAGATGGGCTCTACGAGGCCGGACAGCCATCGGGCGAAGCCATTTACTTTTGGCAGGAATCCTCCAAGCAGGAGTAATTCAAAATTTGCACCCCAGGAAGGCCCCTCACCAGGTGGATACTTCTGGCACCTTTACCCGGTGAAGATTTCTACCTTCAGCCTTTTTTGGAACTCAAATTCCTCCATTTGGACAAGACTGCAAGCTGTGGCTGAACAGGGGTCCACGAGGCCAGATACCTTCACCGCGATGTCCTGTTGAAATTAATTTGCTGCTGCGGAAAAGCTCCTAGTGGGAGCAACCTGAATCTTTGACCAAGCAGCCACGCACCTTCGTCAGTTGACTTAGCAGTCCTGGTCTTTGGTCAGTTCTCCTAGCAAAAATCCATAAAAAGGTTTTTAAGTCCCAGCTTTTAGGGTTAGGCAAGAGGAGTATACTCTATCACTTATCCAAGGGCCCCAGGACCTTGAGGACACCACTTAGGGGTCAGCACTCACTCTAGGAGAAGCCACCAGCAGTTGGAACTGTCAGCTGGGCTTTCCAGGAAACTGAGCATGTTGCAGCTTTTGTAACCCTGTACCTTAACAGGAGATCAGCCAGCTGACCCTTGGAGTCCAGTTCACGGTCCTGAGTACAAGTGGGAGCAGCTGTTGGAGTCTTTCTCCACAGGATCAACAGCAGGTGCAGCCCTTCTTCTGTCTTCCACAGGTCCAGATGTGTTCTGTAGAGGGTACTGGAAGTGCCACATTTATGCCCAGTGCTAGCCTGTGGGTGGGGGACACCACTGGCCACTCCCTAACCAATGGGAGACCCTACCCACCTTTGCATCACTTCCTGTGTGTTTTACTGTAAACTATCCCAGAGTGTCCCTCTCAACCTAAACACAAAATGGCAGAGCCTTTCTTCCCTTGTGAAGAGCTCCCTGTGCCCACCCAGAGGTGTAGCTATGATAATAGACAAACCCCCCTTTATGGTTACTCAAAACCTGTTCTGGGGGCAGCCCCTTACCCACTGGAATAGATGCCTGGATGGCTAGCACAGCAATGAAGGGGTCAGACCTAGGTGTGAGCTACATCTAGGTGTGACAAGGAAGGTACCTTTTGAAGTTTAAGTTCCTGAACACAGCCTAGATGGCTATCCTGTCAGGTGGAAAATCATCTCCCCACACACAATCCCTCTATCCACTGTCTGGGAGCAATATACATCTCACCACAGGAGAACCATTAACAGTCAGGTGACACTGATCACGCAGAAATGTGCATTTGGCTTAGGCAGGAAAATGACAAATGACAACCCTTTGGTATAACTTTCTAAAAGTGGCATTGCGAAAATAGTAATTTAAAATCCGACTTGACCATTAGGTTGGATTTTAAGTTACTATTAAAATGAGTCCTCTAATCATTTTTCTAGCTAGTCGAAAACTGAAGTTATGCATTATAATATGTGACAATGTAACACAGTGCTTTTCTATTGGAGAGCCAGTATTGCTACAGTGAAAAATTATTTTGAAACTTTTTCAGTCAGGACATGTAAAACTTAAGTACACATCCCCTACATTTTAATTACTATACACCCTGCCCTATGAGTATATAGAGTCTACTCTAGGGGTGAGTTATAAGTATTAACAAGCATTTGCAATGCAATAGGTCTCGCAATTGCGAGATTTTGAGCTATTGGCATTGTAAATGACAATGCCTTTTATTTGTGTTTAAAAAACCTGCAATAATAAAAGGCATTGTCATTTGCAATACCAATAGGTCTAAGTTTCTAAAATGCGAGACCTATTGCATTGCAAATGCCCGCTGGTGGGGTCTGGGAAGTTTCGCTGAACAGACCAGAGAACCCCCTTTCCGGCCCTGAGAGCGGGTAACCCGAGACAAGCCTTCTCTAGAGCACTGTGATCCCGAAGGGAGAAATTATTCTATTTTTTTCACTCCCTTTTGGGCACAGCAGAGATGTATCACGGACTGCTCGCCACACAGCGAATTTTAACTTGACGCTTAAATACTAGCTGTTATCACTCAGCAAATTAACCCTGTCTTTACCAACCAGGAAAGTGAAAGGCTGAGTCTGTTGAAAGTCTGACGTGGGCACTGAGCCCCAGTCTGCCTGGCAGTGAAAGTGCCCTCGTGCAGTAAGTCGCTGAAAGCAGCAGGACGCGCGAAGACCGCCCCCGAGGAAGGCGGTAATACTGTCATGGTATGTAATGTTTGTGGTATTACTGATAGACGGCATCGAGAGGCCCGGGGGCTGCCGGGGACCGGAGCTCCCTCGCCAGACAGGGGAGGCGTCCTGGCCTGTGGCCGAGAAGCACTTCATGCCTTAGCAGTGCGTCCTCTTCAGCTATCCATGTGCACGGACTCCGGTTTTTAAGGACACGTAGGAGGGAGATTTAGAATAAAATAATAAGTTTAATTTGCCTATTAACTGGAGTTGAAGATGAATATATTTTGAGTGGGAGTACGCGAAAATAAAGCAATTTTTTTAAGCGCTGGTACGTATTGCAGTACATAGTTTTTCATCCCAGCGAAGTGATGGCCCCAGAAAATGCATTTTTAGGCATAGCTCCACTTAATTGGGTAAGAGTTTGGGTTTTCGTGCGCTGCCATTGCCAAAGCCCCTAATGAAACAAGAGAAGTCCAGAAAGATTGCTGACAAAGTCACGTGCTACCTTGAAACAAAATGCCCTCCATGCAAAAGCCTAAGTTCTCTTTATTGTGACTCCGCTGTTCTTTGTTCACAGGCACTTTCCTACTACCAACTTGTAAGTGGCCCTGCCACATAGTTGTGGGACCAGAAACGGTTCCTATAGCTGATTAATATAAAGCTTTTACGTGCCATTATCGTGCGTGAAAACATACATTGTACGTGTCAAAGCTCAGTCTCTGGAGTGAATGATTGCTCTTGCCAAATCCCTTTGGTTAAAAAAAAAGGAGCCAATCAGAGTATCTTTCTGACCTACGGCACTTGGGAAACCTTATGGACAAATCGTAACAGTCACGAACTTATCGTGCTCTAGCTAGTGGCATTCATCCCATAGTTTTTTGGTGGAGTAAATAACGTACCTCCTTAATGCGAGCCGCAAAAGGAGAAGTGGTAATCGCTTCCCATTGAGCCCCATACTGTGAAGATCCTCCGTCACCATGGGGAGATTTTTAGCACCAATCTACAAACACAAAGAGTACAGCGGGCCGAGTCTGCCCGGCACGGCATGCCCAGCAGCTGGTGGGACTCTGAGGCAGCGGCTGCCCGGAAGAGGAGAGGGAAGCAGCGCATACAAAGTCAGCAAAGAGTACAGCACGGCGTGCCCAGCAGCTGCCCGGGAATGGAGCGGCAACAAGCCAGCACCTATAGAAATTAGTTGTAGCACTCACTCAATAACATAAGCACGTCCTGTGATCACTGCTACCGTGCAGATTAAAATGAAAACGCAAAATAAAAACGGGTTCTTCCTCACGTGTTTTGCGACGAGTGGTGGCAGAAAGTAACAAGGAAGTAGTCCCTAAATAAAAAGATAACAGCCCACCAGCGGAACTAAACTGTAGTTGGTCGGTGCTGCTTCCTGCAAAACGGAAGCAAAACGGAAGTGAGGTATCGGACCAACAGCCAATCAATGAGCGAGATAAGAAGAGCAATGCCACATTTAACCAATGGCAAGCGACAAAACAAAAAGAAACGCAATGGGTGGAGTTTCACCACTAATACTGATTACTTGATGCCTCGGAGAGGCAGCGCATGCGCTGCCTATGCGAGACCTAAAAAGGAAGGTTTAGGCCTGACAGTAGGGTTATTTTGCCAGTTTGAACGGGCAGTTTTAAAACTACACACTTAGGCTGCTGTGGCAGACCTAGGGTCATGTCATACATGGTCATTTTGGTGATGGCACAACAAGTGCTGCAGTCCACTAGTGACATTTAACTTACAGGTCTTGGGTACCAGATGGTACCATACACCAAGATCTTATAGGTAAGTTAAATGTTAACCAATTTGAAACGTTTATAGAGGTCAGAGCACATGCACTGGGTCTGGTTATCAGGGTCCTAGTGTACAAAGTCCAAAAACCATCAGCATCAGTTCAAAAAATGTCTGGTGGATCCTGCAAAAAGAGGCTTTTTCTTACAATATTCATTCCAGAATGTCCTGAACATCTCAAAAATAGTGCAAGATACCAAACAGCACCTGGATATTTCTTTATCAAATATACAGGAGGGGCGTGGCTAGCGGCCGAAGAGAATGGCGGCTAGTTAGAGAGGCTCCCGTACCCTCGCCGTATATCCTGCAAAATCCTGCATTAATAACGACTACTGACCTGGTTCAATGACGGCTTGCCAGCCCTGCAGTCCACTGCCACCGACGACTGCACGCTGAAGCCCCGTGGAAACGGGCGAAGTGGAGAAATCAGGCGGCCGACATCGGAGGAAGCAACATGGCGACGCGGAGACCTCCGACTGCAGCTTCGAGGTCAGTGTAACAGGCGCCCGCTCCTGGATCGGTTGAGGGCGGCTCTCTGATCCGTGTGGGGCCGCTTGTGGGCCCGATCGAGGCAAAGAATTGTGCTCCTCGTGCCGCGGCAGCCACCCGGGAGTGGCACTAGGGGTGGAACACCGCAGCGGCCGAAAATCGAGGCCCCGGCTGTGGCGGCATACTAGGCCCGGGCCTGCGCGCCTTTCCAAGGGCCCGCGTGATCATCGAGGAGTGCCGTAAGTGAGGCCCCCCCCCACATCACCTCGTCCCTTGCTGCCAGTGATTGGGATCTGGTGGGTCCCTAAACTATCAACACGGATCCGGAGGGCGGAGACGGCCGCTAAGGAGTGTGCAGGCTTCCCGGCGATATGCTCAGGCCCAACTGAGACAAGAGACGGCGCTCCACACGCCTCGGAAGGCAGGGGGATGCGACACTGCGGGCAAGGTACACCGGCGGCCCACAAATAAACCACTAGCACTGGCAGCGACTGCCCACCAAGGTGACTATCTCCCGAGGCCGAATTCACCGCAGACAACCGCCGAAGAAGTGGGCCGCCCCCCCCTTCCCTCCCCCCATGGATTGAGACCCGGTGAGGCCCTGACATACTGGATAAGATCCTGTGAGCGATTGCGACCCCCAGAGAACGAGCCAGGGTCACTCTGACAATCTGAAGCAGGGGAGGGGTACCTTCATCTGGGGTGTGACCGAAGGCCTGTGGTAGAGAAAGTCCAGGTGCAGGCAATAGGCGTAAGCACATCAGGCTCCTCGGGACAGTATACAAATTGAGAAACCATTGGCAATTCGTGTGAGGTGCCCGAAAAACAGACAGCGCTCGGATGACGTCTCCTTGCACGTAGCAGGACGTACAGAAACGTACATCCTTAGCGGGCCCAGACCATTGATGAGTGGTAAGGCCGCCTTGACCAAGTGTGATACGGGAAACCAGTCCCAGGGAAACCCGACAGGCTGCCAGTGAGAAGGACATCCTCGCTGGGTGGGCGGCGGAGAATACCGGGACTGATCTCAGACAAATCATCAATCCAGGCGCATTGCTATCCGGATATGGCAACGGGCAAAGGAACCAAAGTAAATGCGCATAACAGACTGGCCAAATTTGCCTGGAACAAATCGGGGGAGGAACGTGAATCACAACAGATGGAGGCACTAGATACACAGAACAACCCGCAATCGCCACCAGAACTTACACTCCACAACATCATGGAAGCCATCAGTGGAGTGCGTACCTCCCTAGACTCAGTCAACATAGAGGTGTCCCTTATACGGGCGGACTTTTGCAAAATGGATGAAAAAGTAAAAGTCCTTAAAGAAGTAACGACCACATTACAAACGGATACGTCTCAACTCCAGACACAAGTCGCCGAACTTCAAAGCCAACAAGCACGGATGGCACAACAATTTGACGAGTATGAAGGGAGGGCTCGAAGGAATAACATACGTATACTAGGTGTACCGGAACGGGCCGAGGGGCCAGCAGCTGACCTCTACGTGGAAGATTTAATATTGAAACATCTACAGCCCAAGAGACTATCAAGCTATTTCTCGATTGAAAGAGCCCACCGAGTGCCAGGGGGTAGGCCAAAGCCGGGAGCCCCCCGAGGCCACTTATCGCCCGTGTTTTCAACTATAGAGACAGGGACACAATCCTTCAAACGGCACGGTCCAACCCTACACTTAAGCTGGACAACAAAGTAATCACGTTCTTCCCAGATTTCACGGCCAAGGTCCATGCCCAACGGCGTAGCTTTCAGACAGTGAAAAAGGAGCTCCGAGACCGCGAGGTGAAGTACGCCATGCTCTTTCCAGCGAAACTTAGAGTGGAATCGGAGGGTAAGACGTGGTTCTTTACTTCACCAGAAGACGCATGGGATTGGCTGGAGGGTTGGCGCAGAGTGGGAGGTCAACACCGAGATCGAAACGGAGGACAACGATCGCACAGAGCTAATAGTGGGACACAACCAGAAGGCGAATCCACCAAGGCTGATGGGAGAGAGACAACGCGTAGTTAAGAGGATTTTATCTGTGGTCTAGACTGCCTGGTGATATACACAGATACGTGCTCCACTGAAATGGGTGAGACGGTTCTTAAGGTGTTACCTGAATGAGGGACAAATGTAGACTTGATTTCCAGGCTGACATTACCACCAATAATCAGCTATGGGTTGGGACACTTAGGCCTCCTAGAGGCTAGGCTGGAAGCCTAAGGATTGGAAGCGTAAGAAAATGGATGTCGGCGAGGGTGGGAGGACTGCCAGCCTGCACCTTTCAGTATTTTTGGGGGGGAAAGAGGCACTCTGCCTAGTTGGGGAGTGGGTAGTTTTAAAGCCATGGGCAGGGGGGCAGGGAGGGGGGTGTGGTGGGGGTGGGGGGACGGGTGTTTACCATTTCAAGATTTGTTCAGTCTACGAATTAATAATCGCATACTGCTATGTTTGTGTTCCGTTGTTGAATTCAGCTGCAGGGGAGAAACACAGGGCCACAGCACACTAGCTATACTGGTCGAGAATACTGAGCCCACGGCAATATTGGAATGTCATACTCTGATTGTCCTAATACCAGATGATGGGGGGTAAAATGGAAACGTCACTCTCTGTACTTACTTGGAATGTGAATGGGATGGGAGACAAAATTAAACGAGGAATAGTCCAACAATATCTAAAACGACAGGCTCCTGATGTGGTATTACTACAGGAAACAATGAGCGTATGAGCATGCACAGCGTAAGCGTGTATCAAAGATATATGAATGTAGCGTGCACTGGAGGTATCACCCTCTGGAAAGGGTGTTACGAAAAATCAACGAAGTAGCACCACTCGCGTGAGCGGTGTCCCTCTAGGCACAGCTTTAGGTCTGCCTGAAGCAGATTAAAAAATTATAATCCCAACAATTGTAGACGAACCAGGAATTTGTAAGCTAGTTTGAACTCATCATCGCATTTAATGGATATTTGAATTTATTCATTCAAAAGTGCATGACAATGGTATAATCAACTTCAATTTCCAAGATTCGGGAATCCATCTCCCGATGCATTTCGGGCATAAAAGCCCTTCGTCAGGGGAAAAGATCTAAAAGATGCGGAGAAAACAGAGCGTCACTATGCTCTAAAAATAAAACAGGGTGTCCAATAAATAAAAGCATGGCCTTATCTAATGTTAAGCTTAACGTCGACACATACATAAAAGTGTTGAAACATCGTGCTCTAGATAGGACCTTAAAAGAGGAACCAACTGTGACACAAACATATCTAGACAGTACTCAGCTCGACCAAAAAATAAGAACCCGAATCAGGTGCACCACTTGAAACGGTGAAAAATAGTAATGAATAAATGAAAGAAATTCACATTTAGTTCGAAAGACGTGCTTATGAAATCACTAGGCGTGCTTGTAAAATCACTATAAAATGCCCTGGTGAAAGTGATGAAAGTGAAAACTTTTAGGTCAGTGTAATGACGCTACAAAGTGAAGTGCGACAATAAACGACAAAGCAGAAAAACACGACGTGTATAAATAATGAAAGTGAAAAATTTAAATCAGCGTGACCACATTATGTAGTAAATTGCACCGGTAAACGTTACAAGACAGAAGAAAACTTACATCAACCCGACGTGTGTGCTGCGTACTCCGTGAGTTTGAGAACCGCCGGAAAAGCGTGCATCACATGATATGTGCGATCTGAGTGTGCATGAAAGTAAAGAAAGGACTGTCTCAAATGTAAAACGAACCAACTGAAAAGTATATATGGGTGCCATCTTGGAATAGGTAAAAGTGATGATCGCTCAAGACATGGAAGAAACATGTAAGAATAGCATATAAAAATACATATAAAAAATACATAAACCAAAATTATATAAGTGTAAAAATATGGCAATAGAAAAATATATCATGCTGAAAACATTCACTTAATTGTCTCGGATAAGCACTGAGCACAAGAACAGCAAAAATGAAAACAAAGTGAACAAGTTGACAAGAGTGCGTGAAAACGTTAAAAGGATGATCAAGAACGTGAGAAAATTGAAAACCGTACCCCCAATAATCAAAATGAAAGAGGAATTGGAAGAGGAATTAAGAATGAGGTCCCGTGAAGTTAGTAACAACATGTGAACGGTGAAATATAAAGAAATGAAAGCTAAACTGACTGTGCTCGAACCCATAAAAGTTTAGACAGGTATATACAACAAAAGTAAGAATCTATGAAAAATGACGAAGAATGAAGTGTGTGGTAGCGTGTATGTGATGAAATATAGCAAGAGCTAAAAAATAGATGAGTAGATAAAAAGGTTAACGAAAAGACTGTGATAAATATAGCTGAGGTGAGATTCCAAAAAAAAGATAATAACAAAAGGATGAAATGTGGACCAAGATAGAAATGCGTGGTGAGGAAATAATGAGTTGAATAGGTAAAAAACACAAAATGAAATCCTAGAACGAATAAAAAGAATGACAAAAAAGATGAGAAATATGAAAAGGAATGTGCTGGGAAATACGTGTAAACAGAACAGATAAGGCATAGATATCAAAATGAATAGGGACAGAAGTAATGTTATCACAGATAGCATTGAAATTCCATTCGGTCATTCAGACCGTTCGGTTTCATTGTGTCCAGAAATTTTATCCAATGATTTTCTCTCTGTAAAATAAAGTTACTGTTGTTTCTACCCTCACGTCTGATGATGGTTTCCAAGACGGCAAACTGTAATTGGCTAATGTTATGTCGGTGTTCGGTGAAGTGTGTCGCTATAACAGATTTGATGTTATTAGTGCGAATATTGCTCTTGTGTTCATTCAAGCGAATTTTGATCTTTCTCTCCATCTTTCCGACGTAGGCCAGCCCACAAGGGCATTTAAGCATATAGACAACATTCTTAGAATCACAATTGGCGTTCACTTTCAGTTTAATTTTTGTACGTTTGCCGTCTTGGAAACCATCATCAGACGTGAGGGTAGAAACAACAGTAACTTTATTTTACAGAGAGAAAATCATTGGATAAAATTTCTGGACACGATGAAACCGAACGGTCTGAATGACCGAATGGAATTTCAATGCTATCTGTGATAACATTACTTCTGTGCCTATTCATTTTGATATCTATGCCTTATCTGTTCTATTTACACGTATTTCCCAGCACATTCCTTTTCATATTTCTCATCTTTTTTGTCATTCTTTTTATTCGTTCTAGGATTTCATTTCGTGTTTTTTACCTATTCAACTCATTATTTCCTCACCACGCATTTCTATCTTGGTCCACATTTCATCCTTTTGTTATTATCTTTTTTTTTTATCTCACCTCAGCTATATTTATCACAGTCTTTTCGTTAACCTTTTTATCTTCTCATCTATTTTTTAGCTCTTGCTATATTTCATCACATACACGCTACCACACACTTCATTCTTCGTCATTTTTTCATAGATTCTTACTTTTGTTGTATATACCTGTCTAAACTTTTTATGGGTTCGAGCACAGTCAGTTTAGCTTTCATTTCTTTATATTTCACCGTTCACATGTTGTTACTAACTTCACGGGACCTCATTCTTAATTCCTCTTCCAATTCCTCTTTCATTTTGATTATTGGGGGTACGGTTTTCAATTTTCTCACTTTCTTGATCATCCTTTTAACGTTTTCACGCACTCTTGTCAACTTGTTCACTTTGTTTTCATTTTTGCTGTTCTTGTGTACAGTGCTTATCCGAGACAATTAAGTGAATGTTTTCAGCATGATATATTTTTCGATTGCCATATTTTTACACTTATATAATTTTGGTTTATGTATTTTTTATATGTATTTTTATATGCTATTCTTACATGTTTCTTCCATGTCTTGAGCGATCATCACTTTTTTACCTATTCCAAGATGGCACCCATATATACTTTTCAGTTGGTTCGTTTTACATTTGAGACAGTCCTTTCTTTACTTTCATACACACTCATATCGCACATATCATGTGATGCACGCTTTTCCGGCGGCTCTCAAACTCACGGAGTACGCAGCACACACGTCGGGTTGATGTAAGTTTTCTTCTGTCCTGTAACGTTTACCGGTGCACTTTACTACATAATGTGGTCACGCTGATTTAAATTTTTCACTTTCATTATTTATACACGTCGTGTTTTTCTGCTTTGTCGTTTATTGTCGCACTTCACTTTGTAGCGTCATTACACTGACCTAAAAGTTTTCACTTTCATCACTTTCACCAGGGCATTTTATAGTGCTTTTACAAGCACGCCTAGTGATTTCATAAGCACGTCTTTCGAACTAAATGTGAATTTCTTTCATTTATTCATTACTATTTTTCACCGTTTCACGTGGTGCACCTGATCCGGGTTCTTATTTTTTGGTCGAGCTGAGTACTGTCTAGATATGTTTGTGTCACAGTTGGTTCCTCTTTTAAGGTCCTATCTAGAGCACGATGTTTCAACACTTTTATGTATGTGTCGACGTTAAGCTTAACATTAGATAAGGCCATGCTTTTATTTATTGGACACCCTGTTTTATTTTTAGAGCATAGTGACGTTCTGTTTTCTCCGCATCTTTTAGATCTTTTCCCCTGACGAAGGGCTTTTATGCCCAAAATGCATCGGGAGATGGATTCCCGAATCTTGGAAATTGAAGTTGATTATACCATTGTCATGCACTTTTGAATGAATAAATTCAAATATCCATTAAATTCGATGATGAGTTCAAACTAGCTTACAAATTCCTGGTTCGTCTACAATTGTTGGGTTATTATAATTTTTTTATCTGCTTCAGGCAGACCTAAAGCTGTGCCTAGAGGGACACCGCTCACGCGAGTGGTGCTACTTCATTGATTACTACAGGAGACACACATGGTTGGCAATAAAAGCAAGGTCCTCACAAGGTGGGGTTATAAACTCCTGGTGCATGCAGACTACACCACGGGATCTCGGGGGACTGGCATTCTAGTCAAGAAGAACTTGGCTCTTATCGTAAAGCGTACTTGGGCGGACCCTGGGGGCAGATTTGCGGTCCTAGAGGCCCAATGGGAGGGGAGGGCGCTCAACGTGATTTCATTGTACCTACCGCCAGCACTGGGAAAGGAGGCACTGACGGACTTCGGTAAGATATTAACAGACCTTCCCGTAGGCACCCTGATCCTGGGGGGGGGGACTACAACATGACCATGGACGACCGAATAGACAGATACCCACAACGGCCGGGGGCGCGACCAAATGTGTTAATGGACGAATTCACCATAGCTATGGGTCTGACAGATGTGTGGCGTACGCTACAACCGGACGGAACCCAATACACTTATTTCTCTAACGCACACAAAAGATCATCTCGTATTGACTATTTTCTAACACACACAGCCTCCATTGGCAACTTCCGTAACCCTCAAGCCCTGCCAAGAGGTATCTCTGATCACTCCCCAGTTGGAGTCGAATTTACACATTGGGAACAACAACCGCGGGCCACGATCACCCTAAACCCCTGGCTGTTAAAAATCCCAGACATTAAAGAGGAATTATATACACAAACCATCAATTATTTTAAAGAAAATGTTGGTTCGGTGGAATCGGCGCTAACTATATGGGAAGCCTTTAAAGTGGTCTTGAAGGGACAGGCACTGTCTCTAAAGACGGGTTACATTCAGAACAAACGCCAACAGCTAGTCCAATTGGAAAGCGAGCTCCACCAATTGGAAGTCGACAGCACCAATATGTCATCAGAGGACGCACTCCACCGCCTCACACTTAAACAAGAGGAATACAAGATTAGGGCTAGGGAACACACGATGGCCAAACTCCTTCACACTCAGCATAGAATATATGAACTGGGCGACAGGGCCGGTAAAACTTTGGCCTGGCTAGAGAAAAGAGATCAAGGGGAAAGATGGGTGCCACGACTGACCCTAACCGATGGCACGATAATTACACACCCCAGGGATATAGCGGAAGCCTTCGCAAATCACTTAGAGCAAATCTATTCCCCCTCCACTACATATACAGCGGAAGACTCCCGTCAGTTCCTCTCTGATAGCAACATACCAACGCTATCTGACACTGATAAAGATGCCCTTGACGAGGACTTGAGAGACGAGCAGATCCAGAAGGCCATAAGCCACATCCACTCAGGGAAGGCGATGGGGCCCAACGGGACTCCCATCGAATTTTTAAAAATAACTGCCTCTCAGGTAGCCCCACACCTACGGGCCATGTATAATGAAAGTTACGATCAGGGGGCTCTGCCGAATGACCAACGCCTGGCATCCATAGTTGTGATTCCTAAACCAGGGAAGCCAGCAGATACTTGCGGTTCATATAGACCGATTTCATTAATTAATGTAGAAGCTAAGATTCTTGCGAAAGTACTTGCCTCACGGCTGGTCGTGGTCATCTCCTCCTTAGTTCATCCAGACCAATCTGGCTTTATGCCAGGAAGGAACACAGCACTTAACATCCGGCGTCTCCACAACGTGCTAGCACGTCGAGAATACATGGAAGAGGACGCAGTAGTGCTGTCTCTAGATGCCTCCATGTCGTTTGATTCTATAGAGTGGCCATACTTATTCGAAGTCCTGAAAAGGATGGGATTTGGCCCGAAGTTTTTGGGATGGGTGAAATTGCTCTATACAGATATACAGGGCCAAGCGCGAGTAAACAACTACACATCTCGTACATTCACGTTAAGAAGGGGCACCCGGCAGGGCTGTCCTCTGACCCCATTGATCTTTTCCCTCATGTTGGAACCATTGGCTGCCTGGGTGCGGCGAGATGTCATGGTAAGGGGCTTGAAATGGGCGGAGGGTCAGGAAGACTGAATATCCCTCTATGCCGATGATATCTTACTCTACCTCGCCTCCCCTATAGATCTATTCATGGGGTGCTGAATATCTTCACAAATTTTGGGAAATATTCCGGCTACGCAATAAACTGGAGTAAGTCGGTGTTGTTCGTGCTCCGGGGCCAGGTCCCTCGTCTCCCAGTGAATTGCGCGGTGGAGGTGGCCACGGAGGGCTTCCGCTATCTGGGAATATATGTAACTTCGAGCCCCACCCTTTTTTATAATTATAATTTAGCCCCCCCGTTGGCCCGGCTGCGTGCGGATGTGAAGCATTGGAGGTCTCTACCTCTTTCCTTGGGGGGCCGAGCTGCCCTTTTTAAGATGCTGGACCTCCCACGTTTTCTATACATTCTTCAGAACTGCCCGCACCGAGTCCCAGACACCTACTTTTCAGGAGTAGAGAGTGAAGTCCGAACGCTGCTCTGGAACGGTAGGGCCCCTCGTATTGCGATGAAAAAGCTGATGAAAGGCTGGTATGACGGGGGCATCGCCCTCCCAGACCTTAGACTTTATTACTGGGCGTCACAGTTAGTGGTAGTTAATCACTGGATATACCGCTCCCCTATTGATCCTGCCTACCTACTGGACAGATATCAAACTGGGCGAACAGGATACCTGGGGGCATTGTACTCAAAAGTTAGCAAGGGGCGATATTTTGGGCCTACCTCTCACACTATAATGATCTGGCATCAAGCAAACTCCCGTCTGGGTTGGTCAAATGTCCTCACAAAAGCGGCGCCCATGTGGTATACCCAGAGACTGGGTCATCTCTGTCACCAACCTGGCTTTGATAAATGGGATACTATTGGGATTTCCGTGGTCGGGGATTTGATTAAAAAAGGTTCGATCCTTAGGTTTGAGGAGCTTTGAGGAAAATACAAAATGGCCCAAGGGGAAATGTTCAGGTACCTGCAAATTAGACACGCCCTTACCACAGCTTTCCCAGATCTCACAGACATACCGGAGACGTCACCGCTAGAAGATCGATTGCTTGACAGGCCGCTACACTCAAAAGCCATATCGCTGACCTACAAGAAACTATGCAACAACCTACCTGACACATTCCATAAACTTAGAGAGCAGTGGCAGGGAGACCTAGGACCCATCGACGATGAAGACTGGCAAACGGCCCTAATGTCCCCCAGGGAAGCGGCTATCACCCTCCGCTTTAGACTGATACAACTCAGAATTCTACATAGATCATACTTAACAGGGGTTACCTTGGCGAAGATTGGCGCTAGACCAGATGCACTTTGCCTTAGGGGATGCCAACAAACCGCTACCTTCTATCACACGATTTGGGAATGCCCTGAGCTACGACGAATATGGGAAGGGGCCACGACTCATATCCAGACTGCTCTGGGAAAAGAACTAATCCTTACACTGAGATTAGGCCTACTCAACATTTGGGCACCGACTGACCTCACGGAGGTGGAACAACAACTGACTACACTAGGATATACCCTGGTTAAGCGGGAAATAGCGAGGGGTTGGGGGGCGGCGGATGAACCTTCTCCCCAAACGTGGGTGAAAGAGTTAGATAAGTGTATGATTGCCGAAACGGAAGTATTTAAAACACGAGGGTGTCCGAAGAAATGGGATAGGAAATGGGGCAAGTGGAATGTCTATTGTGGAAACCTGTGTATATCCCCATCGGTGGAACTTGAAATGCAGCGTGGTGGAGAGCGAGATGTTGAAATATTGTAATTATTGCGTTTCTCCCCCTAGGTATTGTAAGGATGCAGTATGTGATTGTTTGAAATACCAAATGGAATGTGTATGTGCTTATGCTGTTGAAATTAATAAAAAGATTAATAAAAAAAAATATACAAATATTTTGTCTGAAAAGATCTCAGAAAGTAAAAATAATCAAGGTAGATAAAAAATAGCAAAATCCAGATTTTGTGTTGTGTCATAGTTCCTTGTCTATGGTCTTTATGTTGAGTACATGGCTGTGCAATCTGCATGATCAATGAAGTAAATTGTTCATCCTTCTTAGGGCCAAGGCAAATTATTAAGCAAAATTCTCTTTCTGATTTTTTGGCACAATTTCCAATGGTGAAATCATCAATTCATCAAAAAGTACATCATTGAAAGGGCCCACTGTCCTAATTCAGTCACCCCCCATCAATTTATTGTTTACCATGTCAGCTTTGCCTGTTATCTATGCCTCTTCCCTCCTTGATGAATTATCGAGAATGTTGAAGCCTTCTGTAAAACCCTTATCGAGCTATTTTGCACTTGTCCTGTTGTGGGAGCCATTTTCAAAAGAGCATGATATTTAACTGGAGTAAGAACCCTTTCGCAGCAATTCCCTAGACTCTCTGTCCTCAGACAAGCACTCTCTTGAGCCTTCATAAATTGTGAAACTGGGTTTCTGTCCCCACACGTAAGGCTCAGATGTACGCGGTTGCCTTGCGTGAGCTCACCGGTGCAATGTCCAACAAGCTCGCCCTTCTCTGCTCATTCATTGGTCTCTTACCTGAGTGGCAAAAATCCTGTCTTTTGAGATTAAAACCTGCCTGAATCCTGATCCCCTCCTGCAACTAATATGTGCAGCTCTTAAACAGTTCTGCCTTTTCCATTGTTCCATTTCCTCTCTCCCCTTCCTTCTAGTTCATCTTTTGAGATAGACTCTTTTATGCCACTGGTACACTTGACTGCAGAGTCACAAGTGGCCATACTGCTCTGGCCACCTCTTCTTCATTACTCAACGGAGTCTTGACATCCTCCTGCACTTCAGCTTGGCCCCTCCTTACCCCTAAATGCCTACGTAGTGATGTCATACCCAGCCTGCACCTCTACTTTTTGGCATTTCTCCACATCAGGCTACACAGCATCTTCTGATTTCAATTCTGTCTCCTTCACCCAGCACTGGCCGTAAAATCCAAATCTATTGCTTTTACTACCCCATGCCCACACCTCGCCTGGGGCAGAAGATCCGTCTCAGCTATGTTCCCTCTGTTGCCCTGTTTGATGGAGGGGTGCCTAACAGCACCCCTTGTTAACCTGTCACTCCTTGGAGTTCTTTACCACTACTGGACAAAGGTGCTTTTCCTTCCAAAAAGTGATGCTGGCTGAAAACGGTCCCAAAACTTCTCTCTCGTGGAGCACTACAGCTTTTTCTAAAAATGGCCTTCTGCACCCCTGTGCACCTGCCCACACAGAAGCTGTGCTCTGGGAGCCTGCTAAATGCATACCGCTGCAAACCTACTGTGTGTATGGGGTTGTGTTGTCTGTTGATGAGCCTCTTCCACGTTTCACATCTGTGATCTCCATCCCCTGTGAAACTCCAATACTCCTTACTTCGCACTCATATCTATCTTTCATTTTCTGTCTCCATTGCCCCTCTTCTTCCCCCTCCAGACCTCTCCCCCCTGGCCCTCATAATGCCCCCTTTACCTCCTATTCTAAAAATGCTAGCATCATATTCTTAATACCATTGCACCTCATCCTGACTCTCATCTCTTGTTTGGTTCCCATTTCTTGCTTCACCTCTCCTTGTTGGGGTACAGGCTAGCATCACTGCGGAACCTCTACCACTCACAGTAAACAAATGTTGCATCATCTCTAGGTGGGACCCCACAAGTGTCCGGCTGCTTCCTGCTTTCTTTTCACTGCTCCCTTTCTCTGTAACCAGGGGTGAAAGATTGCCTTTTATTGCGGTGCTGTTTTTAGGGGGGCACACACATCAGCCAGCCAATTACACAGTGGGCAGAGGGAGCTGATTCCACCTTCTCATTATCCGCCCGCCCACATGGCCAGAGACCAGAGTCACATCTTCTCAGTGGGTCCATATTTCTTCTTTGTTTTAAAATACAACTTTAAGGAAAAAGTCCAAGCCTCTAATTATAACACTTTCTACAAATATAAATAAAATTACAAATAACCTGTAAAAAAAGCTGGGCTCTGCTCTGTTTGTACCATTGACTGTATGTGAGTAAAGAATGCAAGTGACAATATGTTATTTTAAAAGAAGCACTTACTTTCTGTTTTCATATATTTTGTTTGAAAAAAATTCCATATGAGTAATATGCTACTTTTCTATTTCACTTTGCTAAACGTCAGAGGTTGCAGGGGGTATACTAAAATGCCATAGCAGTTACGGAAATATGATAGTAATTGTGATAAAAGTGCTCTTATTATGCTATGACTGAATTGTTATCAGTTTATAACCTGACATGCACAACTGTATAGCAATACTTGTGAAATCATAAAATTCGACTTAAAAGCTCTCGCTTTAAAGAGGTCCCTGATGATGTAGGCAGTGCTGGGATATTAAATAAATATTCTGTATCCCTGTAGAGCACGCGTTTAAAGCCGAAAAGTATCCTTTTTGACAAATGCGTTGCTGTGTGAGGCGTAGATAATGCACGCAGTTATGGCATATTACCTCAGTATCTTGGGAATACCGCTGTGCAGGCTCCCGCCCCTGTTCCATGGCTTCCTTCCTTGCTTCCCTCCATTTCAGTGAAAAGAAGGCGAGCACAGACAGTAATGACTTCCTCGTAAAGATTTCAGAAGCAGTCGTGACACACAAGCTGAAATATTCAACAAGCCTCAAGCACAGGCGCTGTATTATTCGCTCGAACATTTTCAGACTCCAGCTTCTGCTACGCATGTGGGGTGATATTCACGCCATTAATGATATTCACTCCCTGCCCCCAAAGAAACCCTTTCTCCTAGCCCCTACTGATTTGGGGGGAGGCTCCCTTTCCCTTCCTGCCCTGAACAAGGCAAGAAACTGTATTGAAGGAGCAGGTTCCCTCCCAGTCCAGGAGTACATCTCCAACCGTTTCCAGGGGAAGGAAGGGTCAGAAAGGAGTTTGTGAATACCAACAATTATGTAACTTTGAGGTAAACCATAGCTTCCAGAACATCCCGTGCCCATGGGAGTAAATGTGTTCACATGGAAACCTCTGTGAGAACCAAATCTATTTATGAGTTTGAAGCCAAGGTATGTGAATTTCCAAAGTTGATTTGCACATGAAAATATTTAAACTTACATGTCCAAATAGTTTGTGAATGTAGCCTACTGGCTTTTCTCCCTTCAGATAAAGAGTTTTCTGATGCTCTGGCTATATAAAACTTTTTTTGTGAATGGAAGAGTAGAGCACTAGACAGGAAGAGGCTAGGGGACTGGGAAAACGCTCCTATCGCAGGGCTGGGACTCATTGCTAACTGTCTTCCAGACTCAGCCTAGGGACGGCACCCACCCTCCATGAACAAGCTGCCCTGCACGCTGACAACCAGTCTCCCTAGTCGACTTCAGGGGTGAGACTCTACTGGAAACGCACACTAACTGCACATTGCCCACCCACCCAGCTCCACCTAACACACACATCTCAAGCTGTCCCCTTTGCCTCCTGGTGAGCTAATCATTGATGCAGACCCACCACAGCCCACTAGCCTTAGTTACACTTCACAAGCGTTGGGTATGTTCCAAACCCACGCTCTGTTGAGTGGTAAAAACTTGTCAGGTTTATTCTGATAAACAATCGCAGTAGCCAGAGCTTACTAATGGCACTCGTAACAAAGCGAGCAGCTCAATCAGGTGTCTAGGTATCTCAACCACCTCTGTCAAGTATATATAATAATATGCTTTATTCATATTGTGTGCTACTTGCCGTACCATATGACTATGGGATATATTTGTGTTGTTTTGCCCTATTAGTAACTTACTAAAGATATGAAAAATCTATACAGTTTCTTGGCAAATTGGAACATTTTATTATATAATTTCATGAATCTTTTAAATTGATTTCAGCCGTCGTCTGCAACACCAATGTGGCACCTTTGAAACACTTTTGACAGCTCAGAGACACTGAAAACACAGGAATTACATGCATAGCCACTGCCAGGCTAGCCATGTGCCAGGTGGGCAATACCCAGTGGTGGCTGCCACAAACTGTTGTGTAGTTCCTACAAATTTATATAGGATCTGCGCGTTTAGACAACATAAACTAAGGGATTGGTGTCCAGACTGATTCCAGGCGCCCTACGTAGGATATATTAGTCTGTATACCAGCTAGCTCACGGTGCCACTATGAGCCCCTCTTACCAAGGAGCAAATAGTTTCTGGTAACTATCGAACCTGACAACCCTGACCCCTCAGGGATTGTGGAAACAGTACAGTACTTTTCGCTCAGTCACTCGTGCTCACTTAGGTGCATATTATCAAGCCCTTTATCGCCGCGTTAGCGGCACTTTTCTGCCGCTAATGCGGCGATATTTTTATCACACTATTAACAAGCTGCAGCTAACGGGCCTTAGCGTGAGTTTATTAGCGATAGCGACCGTTTTTTACCTCTAAGCATGTCAGGTATATATATCGCTAATGACATGCGAAGTAGGCGTTCCTGACTAAAACTCCATTGAAACAGTCGCAAACACAACTTCCCCCTATTATCAATGCCCGCGAAGCGATAGGAAAATTCGCGCTAACCGCGCTTATCGCTGGAATTTAACGCCTGAAAAAAACTTGCCTTAACCATCTTGTCAATGGGGGGTGGATTGTTGGGTTAAGTATACACTTGCCTATTAGCAAGCTTTTCATTAGCGCTGTTAATTTAGCGCTGGAATTCTCACGCTATTGCTGGTTTTACACGCTATCGCTGGATTTCCTATCGCCTTTGCGATACGCGTTGATAATACTGCGCTATCACGGCGAGGAAATCCAGCGATAGCCGGCGATAAAAAAAACAGCGCTAAGGGCGCTTTGCGATAAATATCGCAGATCCTTGATAATATGCCCCCAGGTCTCAGAGAAATACACAGAATAAACGATGGGGACATTTTCAATAAGGATTTATTGAACCAGCGTCATTCTAGTATAAAATATGTGTGCTGCAACGACCATTAGACATAGACAAATGTATACGGTTATAAGCACCAACAGAGTAAAGAAAAAGTAGAATTCTACCATAGTGCTAAAACAATGACTATATGCAGGCATATAGATACATAACAGTAAAAATGCATATTCCTCGATGCAAACCCTAACTAGATGTACCTAAGTGTACCTAGCATGTATGTAGGTGCAGTGGCGGCTGGTGACATTTGAAAGTGGTGAGACGTAAAAGTTGAGGATAAGTGTTACGTCGCAAGCGTAAATATGACACACTATTAAACTATTCCCTGGGACACTATTAACTAATTGCACGATATTCTAATAACCGGTTCTGCAGGACTTTGCATATTCTGTGAGACGCTATTAACAAGTTTTCTCAGACACTGTCACCCAGTTTCTTGAGACACTTAGGGGGATATTCACAAGAACGTGCGCTAAACATCACCAAAAAATGTTAACACAACTTTACACATCGCAGTCGATCGCGGGAAAATAACCCCGTGTTAACCTGGAATTCACAACACGGCGGTACCATGCGATAGTCCTCCGAAAACGCGCCCAACGTCCGCGAAACAAGCACCGCGACGGAGTCAAAAAC
Source organism: Calotriton arnoldi (assembly GCA_963921515.1). Taxonomy (NCBI): domain Eukaryota; kingdom Metazoa; phylum Chordata; class Amphibia; order Caudata; family Salamandridae; genus Calotriton; species Calotriton arnoldi. The sequence goes on along the minus strand of CAWUFW010009570.1, from coordinate 430,910 downwards.
ACAAACCCCAACACCAAAAAACGTGCGATGAGCCCATTCGCGATGAGGAAATCAGTGATAAGCAGCGCCAGGCCTGCCATACACACACGGGAGGCGGGAAAATCACTACAAAAGGAGAAAAAACACACAAACACAAAATGACCAACACCGAAGCACCATGGAGGCAGCCGGAGCAGGCGCAGAGGACGAGCGCAACCCCACAAGCACCCCGGACGACCAGCCTGGGACCTCGGTGACAGGGAAGGGCAAGGACAAGAAGAAGAGGAAGACGAAGTTCAGTCCGCAGGAGAATAGGATCCTGGTCACGGAGGTGATAGAACACCATCAACAACTGTTCGTCGCCTCCAATGTGTCATTGGGCACCAAAAATGGATTATGGCGGTCCATCGTGGACAAGGTGAATGCCGTCGGAGAGCACACGAGGTCAATGGACGAGGTCAAGAGGCGATGGATTGACATCAAGCACAAGACCAAGGAGAAACTCGCAGGCAACCAGAAGGCAGCAATGCAGACTGGAGGTGGGAGCCCAGCGCCACAGCTGGAGCTGGATGACATGGAGGAGCTGGTGTCGACAGTCATCAGTGTGGAGACCATGGCAGGAGTCGGGGCACCGGACACTTCCCGACATGACACAACACAACAGCAACAGGGTGAGTAACCACCAGGTACTGGGGGGGACGGGTGGAGATGGCCACAATGGCACACATGCACAATCAAGCAGAGCACAGTGCACACCCACAATGACTCTGGATCATGGCACTGATCTACACACTGTCACAATGTACATTGCCATGCTGTCTGAATGTGAACATCTACCATGCGGCCACATACATGTGGACACATTGTAACACAGCATCTCCCCTTCACATTGCAGGGGCAACGTCAACGCCACTTGCAGAGCAGTCCCAGCCACTCTTCACTGATGACGAGGAGGACACCACCAGCATTGACACCCAAGCCCTCCAAGACATCATTGAACTCATCCGCCAATCACCTCCAGGACCAGGGCAGCCCAGCTGCATCGAGGTGACCCGACCCACTCCACAAACCACCCAGCAGGAGGCACCCACAACCCCAGCTGTCTCCCAAGACCCCCCCGAACAACACATGGCCTTCCAACGCCGTGTGTTGGAGGTCCAGAGGGAGATGGCTGAGCAGGTGCGGGTGGGGTTCGACCTCATGGCTACCAAACTTGACGCCATCCATGGGTGTCTGAGTCCCATCAGGGACCACCTCCAGTCCCTAACGGACACCCACACGCCGCTCCATGGTCTCCAATGAGCCCTGGCTGACATCGCTGGAGTCATGACTCGGAGACAAGAACACCTGTCCGCTCAGAGTGGCTCCAGCGATCTCAGCCGTGAGATGGCACACATGCGGAGGCTCATGGAGGACATGGTGTGGATGGAGGTGGAAAGGATGGCAGCCACCGCTGCACATCAGCGAAATGTAGCTGGGATCTACCATGCCCTGCATGTCCTCATCATGGCATTGCTGCCACAAGGCGTGGCGCAGATGAATGCTGCTGCCCCTACACCATCCACATCTCCACCCCCTGGTGTGTCACTGCCTCACAGTACGGCAGGCATTTCCACTCCGGCACCTGATGTGTCACTGCCACACAGTGTGGCCAACAATCCACCTCCGGCCCCTGATGTGTCAGTGGCACACAGTGCCGCAATCGGAACTGCACCACCCACAGGTGGGGCAGAGCACACATCGAAGGACGAGGACGTGGATGAGCTTGAGTTCAGAAGAAGGCACTAGCATTCATGTCCGCCACCTGGCCTGTTGCTGCTTGGTGCCGCACATCGCCCATGACCTTCCACTGACCCCCGATACACTCTGCTGCACTCACCTTGGACTGCGACATGGACTGCCATATCCTGTTTGGTGACCAATGACATGGCGACTACACTGCGGACTGTACCCTTCCTCTTCCGCTGTACTTGTCATTCCCCGATGGACTCTGGCTGGCCCTCCATGGGCCCATATTGTGAAGTGGGGTTGGCATGGCCCTGTACTGCTCCAGCTGCAAAACTCCACTGGATGTGCATTAAACATTCAGAAACGCACTGTTGCGTCATGTCTTTCATCATTCATGTATGAATGTGTGGAAGAATGTAGGCTCAGTGATTCCCCCTAACCTCAATGATGCTCATCTAGTGGGATTCCATTCACAGTGTGCTACATTGCCGATTGCGTTTCGGGTGCCGTAGACACTACAACAGGGACACACGCATTAGTCACTTCCTTGTCCGGACATGGACTGAACCACGCCCAGAGCCCCTGAGTCATTGTTGCAAGCCCTGCGCTGGTCCGGCGTACGCCAGGCCAGACCACTCCCCTTTCGCTCCGAGGGGGGGCCACATAGCTACAAGTCGCATGTTTACACGCTAGTGGTCTGCAAGTCGCTGCTCTAGTTGTCAGCATGTCACAGCCACTCCCTGAGGGCAGGTTTGCACGCACACCACACCCTTCCGGCACAGGCGTCACGGGCCATGTGACCCCGCCAATATAAGGGGCCGACAACGTCACATCCCCCACTGCCGGTGGTGACTGGATGACGGACGTTCCACGATACTCAATCATAAAGGGCCCATGAGTTGTTGCGTACAGGGTTAGTGGCACCCGGAGCCATGCGGCCGTCACGGGCCTACCACCACGTGGCGCTGACTGGGGTTGCACAGGGTTAGTGGCACCAAAATTGCTGAGCGGGTGTGCAGCCTGCGATGATGACGTGTGCACTGATGTGGTCTCTGCCATTGATGCCTCAGGACTCATGTGTGGGACCTGCTGGGCTGCGCTGCGGGTCCGCATGATGTGGAGCATGCCATGGTGGCGGTACCTGGGCCTGGAGCTTGCACGGGCACGTGGTGTGCCCACTGGTGGACACACCGTTGGCGGCAGGTGAGCAGTGGGGCCTGAGTGCGGACAGCCAGCGCTGGCCGGCGGGAGGGGGTAGGGTGCGGCTGCATGTGTGCGCACGACGGACAGGCGTTGTTGCCGTGTGCAGTGTGATGGACTCTGCCATGATTGACTCTGGCCTCAATTACAGATTGCAGACCTGGTGGCTTGCAGTGTATACCGGCACGTGGTTGGAGACACACCGGTGGCAGCAGTTGAGCAGTGGTGCCTGGATGCGCGGGGCGGCAGTGTCCCTCCTTCTCTCTCTCCCTCTCCCTTCCTTTCCCTCTCCTTCTCTCCCTCTCCCTTCCTTTCCCTCTCCCTCTCTCCCTCTTCCTTCCTTTCCCTCTCCCTCTCTCTCTCTCCCTTCCTTTCCTTTCCTTCTCTCTCTCTCTGGCAGCAGGTGAGCAGTGGTGCCTGGATGCGCGGGGGCGGCAGTGTCCCTCCTTCTCTCTCTCCCTCTCCCTTCCTTTCCCTCTCCCTCTCCCTCTCTCTCTCTCCCTTCCTTCTCTCTCTTTCTCTCTCTGCCTTTCTTTCCTTCTCTCTTTCTCTGTGTCTCGCTTCTTTGATGTGCGCATGACACATGCTCTGATTTTGTGCTTTATTTTCCAGGCTGTGACATCAGGATTGTCCCGGACGGACCCAATAGGAGTCTTCCACATTGGTGTTTTGTGTTGTATTCAATAAAGTTTTTGGTTGTTACTTCAATGATGAGTGACTGTTTCTCGTTCTTCTGACCACACATGTGTGTTTCCGTTTGTCATTGTGCTACGTCATGCGCTTTTTGTGGCTCTTGTGTCGTGCACGGTATGTGTTTGTCCGGGGGTGGGTCCGGGGGGGGGGCCTGGGGGTGGTGGCGGTGGATGTTGTGGCCCTCATGGGTCTCGGAGCTGCATGATCATTGTCTCCATGGCATCTGTGGGTCTTCAGATGTGGCTCTTGGCTGGGCTCCCTTTCATGCTGCAGGTAGTCGTCCTGCTTAACACCAGCAAAAGGCAAGTGTTAATTCCCTGCTGCTACCGCGGCTTATCGCCTGTTTTTGGTTCGCATCGCAGATCTGGCAGTTTGTTGTGAAAGTGGTGTAGTGGTGTTTTGGTGTGTTTTTGCACGGGAAAGCCTACTCTGCATCTCATTAGGGTTAGTTGGTGGTGTCACCCGTGGAGGTAAATGTTGAGGCAGTTATCGCAGGAATACTTGCGTTGTCTGCAGTTTGCAACCGCTTGTGAATGGGGCGTTAAATCTATCACCACTTTTGTTGCGTTAAGGTGGCGATAACTCGGAGATAAGTCCTTGTGAATATGCCCCTTAGTTGTAACTAGTTCTATTAAAATCTATTAAACAGTTAATTGAGACACCATTAACCAATTTCTTGAGGCACTATTAATCATTTTCTTGAGAATCACTATTAAGCAGTAGTATCTATTAACCAGTTCCCTGAGACACTATTAACCAGATTAACGTGGTACAATTAACCAGCAGAATTAGACAACATTAACCAGTTCAGGGAGACACTTTTAACTGATTCCCTGAGACTGTATTAAACATCGCCATGACACACTATTGAACAAGTTTCAGTGACACTGATGATCAGCTCAATAAGATACTATTAACGAGCTCTATGAGGCAGTATTCACCAGTTCCTTGATGCAACTGAAATCAGCCAAACTGATTTGAAATTCTAGTTCACCGGTTGTAAATGTCTTTTGGTAGGGTCCAATTGCAGGACATGGTGTTTTGACAACAGGCTATATATGTCCTTAAGAAAAACAAAGGAATGCCAATACATACTTGTGTCCGGTTGTAGATGCAAGTGGGCCGTTTTTCCATAGCCGTTATTTAGATGTCCAAAATTCCATATATGCTACCAAGTAGATCGTACCAATGGAAACCATGTGTAACTCGAATTTCCTCCAAGGATCTCTATCCTATGTTCAGAGGTTTGGTGTAGATAATATAAATGTTAAAAATAGCCTTTAGGTGAGCAACTCTCTAAGCTAGAACGGGTAGGGACAAAGGTGACTTTGGTGCCCTGAGCAGAACACAGAGCAGGCAGGCCAAGATTCACTGTTGCTGCAAGGCAGGCAGGTGACTGCACACCTGGATTCAGCCACAGCCTATGCTAGACAGGCCGAGACTGCTGAGACAGGCAGGTGACTGCACTCCTGGAGACAGACACACACTGCTACAAGCTAGAGGCAGGCTGAGCTTGACGCGTCTATGAGACAGGCAGGTGACTGCACTCCTGGAGGTGGACACACTGAGACAAACAAGGTACAGGTTCAACCTATGCGAGATAGGCCAAGACAACTAGGCACTGCACTCCTGGAGATGGACACACACTGAGAAAATGAAGAGATACACGCAAGCTATATACAGCAGAGACAGACATTGGTTGTGCAGAAACAGGCGAAGTGCAGCACAGCAAGAGACAGACAGGCTCTAGACTGCAGAGACAGACACAAGATGAACACTGTAGCAAGAGACAGACACTGTCTGCACTCTGCAGAGACAGACAGATAAACACTGCAACAAGAGATAGATATAAGATGTCCACCACAGCAAGAGACAGTCCCAGTCACATCACAGACAGCCATGGCACTTCTAAAGATGTGCAATTCAGAGAGTGACATAGGATGGACAGTAGAGCAAGACACAGGAGTGCCCTACCAAAAGAGACAGACACAGGCTGTACACAGCAGGGAAAGACACAGGATGAGAACTACAGCAAGACACATCAGCTAGACACTGTACACGAACAGACACAGACAGAGGATGAGAATTACAGTAAGAGGCAGACACAGGTCGTGTGCTGCAGGGACAGACACTGGATATGCAGAGAGACTTAGGAAGTGCAGCACAAGAGACAGGTACCGGCTGCCACGCTACAGAACGGCACGCAATGTGGTCTGCAGAGGCAGACATGGGGTGAACACTACAACAAGACACAGGCATAGGATGTGCACTACCGAAAGAGAAAAATGCAGGCTGTGCACAAGGCGAAACAGAGGTTCGAGAAAAGAAAAAAAAAAGCACTACGCGCTGTTCGAGTCTCGGCACCGACTCTATATTCTATGATGTGATTCTGGGCAAATCGCTTAACCTGGTGCCTAAAAATAGCTGAACTCTCTAATGTAGCCAGGGGGCTCATGTAATCGCAGCTTAAAGGGAACATAGGTGCCAACCTGTATTCTTTTGGGCCTGTGTTGCAACAAACAAGATGAGAGAGGTGCCCACAGAGAAAGGGCTCAGACTCAGCTTCAGCTTCATAAGTAGCGTTTCCAAAAGTGAAAGCACACGACACACGAGGAATGAAGAGAGAATCCAGCTGCACCCCTCCTACAGCGCGCCCCCTCTTGTGATGACTTTAAATTGTTACCACCCATTACCTCGTTCTCCTTCCCAGCCTGCCCCGCCCCCTGCCATTGAAATGAATGTGAACTCCTCCCAGGGCCATTGTGTAAGCGCCCGAAATCCAACCTTATTCACGGCATTGAAAATTGGCACACCCTCTGCCCTGATGGCACAGCTGTAGCTTATGCCTGCAGGTTGAAGAATACCTCGCCCAGCAGGCACATGCGCAGCAGGACATCTGCAAAGTTTATCACAGCTGCCCATAAAAAAAAAGAGAGTAGCAAGTAGTAGTTTCTTTTCAGCTGTGTGGCGATTTTCTAAATTCTCTTTTTGCCTCTCCCCTCAGGGTGATAGGGGCAGGGCGACGCCCATTTTGCCCATTAACACCAGCCGCTCCTGATTATAGCCAAGAATCCCCTTAGGATAGAGCCAACCCCATTACCTGATGTAGGAGAGTGAATGACCCCATCTTGGTCTCGAGATGGACACCCCGCAAGGGATGTCAGACCACTGCATGCTGGAGTGTCTGCGTGCAGGGACCTCAGCATCTCGCGTCAGTGTGTCAGTATGGAAGTCTTTCTCTTCTGGTTTGCCCAGCGAAGATGTAGTGCTTATTTACCCAAAAAGGTATCCTCAAGGGTTCTACCTAGAAGTGTACTGTGGGCATGTCAGGCAAGGATGACGATAGAAGTGACCCTTATACAGGGTTATTATGCAGAAGGTGGTAATCCTGCTGTGATACTGAGAATCCTCATGCATAATACATGAGGCTAGTTTTCGTAGAAAACCACACAAGAGTCATGTAGCACCTAACTAGGTAAAAGATCAGCACCAACCCGTTATGTAGAATAATGGTAGGACAGATGTAGGTAAAAGGTCGTGGAACTACCTAGGCCTATATTGGGGTACATTGGGGTTCATAACAAAACAAAGGGTGGTGGGCCGGTGGATGGAATGCTTGACAGGTCGCGTCGCGCAGAGGGGGTTTGTAATAAAATATTAATTTTAAAAAAAAGAACTTACCTGAAGCCGACGGCCGCCTCGCCTCCCGCGTCACATCGCGCTTCCTCTTCTCTTCCAGGAAGCCTCTGACAGACTCCCATCCAATCCACGCGCTGCTCTCCTATGATAGCAGCGCTGGGATTGGCATGAGCAGGCTGAAAAGACGCTCCGCTCAGGTCAGGAGTCTATGGGGTTTCTCCAGCCGGCTGCACAGCTGAGCTAGAGAAACCTAAGTGTGCATGTGTGTTTTGGTCGGCCTGAGAGGGCCGGCCAAAACACATATGCGCACATAGCACTCCTCTTCCCCCGCCCATGCCTCGGCCCGCCCCTCCCTAAAGTGCTGGCTCACAGCCGGCAAAGAAAAATAAAACGATGCTACAACATTGTTTTATTTTTCATTTGCTGGCTCTCAGCCAAGCAGTGGAGCAACGCTCCTCCGCCATTGCGGAGGAGCAGCCGCTGCTTTAGCCACACAGAGGTTAGAAGCAACCCGCTGTTCAAACTGAGTATATGCAATGGTTCAAGTACACATCACAAATTGTATTTATATAGCACTTACTACCCCTGACAAGGCGTTGAATGCATATTTTTTGCATTTTGGGATTCGTGGTCGATGTCAGGGCCCTGCACTTACACTGCAACTGTTAATGACTAATCTCAGAAACTGCAAGCCATCATGCCCTATCATTTGCCTGTTGATTGCCCGTGCTGCAGGCCCTGATCTCATTCACACAGGCACTGCGAGAGTGGGGGCCTGTCTTTGAAGATTGAATGTGGGATTGAGTCGGAGCAGGGTGGGAGCCCAGTAAAGGTCCAAGCCGAGGTAATGCCTAAGTATTTTTATTTTTAGGAGTTGAGGTGTTAGGTGCATGTGAGGTGTCAAATCATCTGTGTACTCCTCAACCGTCTGTAAAGGTTTGTTGATAAAAAGAAAGATAATCATCTGTGAGTCAGACTCTTCCCGCCAGAGTTTCCCCCAGCAACAGTTCCTTGAGCGAGATTACAGCCAGAAAGCAAGGCACAAGGCTTAACCCTACTGTACACCATTAATCACGTGCCCAGTTCTTACAATAGGCACTAAGAAGTGTGAAGCCTGAGATTAAGGGAACGAGACAGGACGACCTTCACTTAGTAGAAGAAATGTAAAATGGCTCCACATAATAGTTGGGCACTTGTCTTCGAAAATGTCAGCCTGAGCAAGAAAACGCGGCAGAAAATCTAAGTTTTCACGGAATGCATGCATGCATGTTTATGCCTCTGTGTGTGTTTTATTTGCATGCCGCATGCGTCTGAGTGTAAGTGTGTCTTCATCTCTCTGTGTGTGTGCTCGCACGCTTGTATGTGTATGCATAGCACCACAATGTCCTTCTTCCTGCATGCACATGCAGTCTTCCTCACTGGTGACTGCCGTCTTATGAGATCGTGGATCACCCATGACATTTGGTGCCCCTTAGTTTTTTGTGGAGGCCAATCCAGTAACCCATACCTTCTTGGCAGATTGTGGGCACACTTGGCATTATGGTAGCCACGCCTGGCAAATTGCTGGCTATCCTTGACATATTGTGGGTATCCCTGGTGTTATAAAGCCAATCCCTGAAATAATAGTGGTGACCATTCTTTCCTTATTGTAGCCATTCCGGGCAAAATTGTGGCAATACCTGGTATGGGGGTGCATACATGATGGCATGCAGACATGTGGTGGTCATACACAGGCATGCAGCACAGACTGTATCCATGTGTGCCAGGAGTATCTGTTGGTGCTTGGTCAGGGGCTTCTGAGGGTGCTTTGCAGGTGTTTTATGGGTCACGGAGACTAAGGAGATACTTTTGGAGGGCTATCTGCAGATGACCAAGGGCTATTTGTGGCCTTCTCAACCTCTTTGAGGACAGACAGTGGGTGTCTGAAGACCAGCTGTGACTGTCTGAATGTGAATGAAGGACCACTCTTAGCGAGCAGGAGTTTGAAGGCCAGAGAAGAATCTTTCAGACATTCGAATAGTTTCAGGGCCTGAGGTGCCTACGAGTGGACTAAGGATCCCTAGGGTGTTAGCTAGGGGGTGCAAGGACCAGCAGGGGTGATGGAGGGCTGGCTGAAGGCCTCTAAAGGCATGCTGGTGTTCTCTGAAGGTGTGCTAGAGAACTTTGGGGCCACACCAAGACTGTGCAAAGGCAGGCCATGGATGATCACTGAGGGCCACATAAGGGTGTCTGATCTTATGCAAAGAGTCTCTGAGGGTCAACCGATGATGGTTAATGGAAAGGTGGGAGTAACTTTATACAAGCATCCAGCTGAGGCCCTCTAAGGGTTTGCTGGGCATGTCAAAGGCAGAACAGCAGCCTCTGAATGGTGCCTAAAGAACAGCTCAGGGTATCTGAAGGCAGACTGGATGTTCCTTGTATTGCCTAAAAACCATCTAGTTGGAGATGGGAGAAGGACTGTCCAGGGTTATGTGTTAATAAATTGGTTTCTCGAAATGCTGTCTGAGGACCTTTGACGGCAGTGTCTGCAGGTATGCTGCGAGTTTCTGAGGAACATCTGAAGGTCTAATGACTACTTGGGAAGTTTGAATATCGTTGAGCTCTATTGAAGTATCTAATGGCTAAATAGGGTTTGAATGCCTGTTGAGTCATAACCTTTTTAGGGGCAAGCTGGGGATCTCTAAGAGAGGGGGGCGCAGGTGTCCGAGTATTGGTTAGGGTTTCTAAAGGCAGACAAAGGGTTCTCTCCGAAGACCTTCTGAGAGTGTCAGAGTACATGCCAAGGGCCTCTGAGCCTAAGTACCTCGGGATGTTGAAGGGTCCTGTAGGTGTGTCTGATAGAGAGTGAAGGGCCTCTGCGATGGCATGGCAGTCGCTGAGGGTTATTTGGAGATGATTACGAGCCAGATGGGATCTCTGAACCTCATTTGTTCCATGTTTGCACCTCTGAGGGCCCCAGATCTTTTATTAATTTTCAATTTCAGAAGGGCAGCAAGGAGATAAACACATAAAACCTTTCTTTTCCCAGGCCTGGGTGTGTACCGATAATTAATGTTCCATAAAATAAAATAACAAATGTTGTGTAAAATGTATCTTTGAGCTGGGCTGTGGATTTTTCTACCAAGAGTTCTGTTTGGAAGCCTGTTGTTCAGAAGCTCCACAGCTCCTCCTCTGAGGCAAGTTTTTGATGTTTATTAATGTACATAATTCTCTAGCTTTGCTTAACAATATTTCATTTCAATTTTTAGCGGACACATTTTTCCGTGACATCTCAGATAGTGTATCTTTAAGGTATTTGTGTATTTCAATCTGGTATCCAGTAAACCCATTTAATCTGATTATATGTTTTCTCGTAGTATTGGCTTTCCTGGTGCTCATTTAGATATGACCCATCAGGCATACTAGGACTTCCAGTTTTGGTGAGTGACTACATATTCTTATTTAAATAAAAATAATGTCATTTTAGCTTTCTCCCTCTTAAATATACCTTGCCTCCCATGAAAGTTGGTAGGTGGATTACATCCCCCTATTTTAGTCTCTAAATTTCACACTTATGTGTTCACAAATGCAGTAGGGCAGATAGTATGTCATGGGGCCTAGTGCGAGGCAGGAAATGGACCCCCAGGCCGTGTTTAAACTGTGAAATACAGCAATAATCAGGGTCGAGTGGGCCCCACAGGCCTCTGGGCCAAGGTGCCCATGCACCTGCTACACCAATGGAAGATACACCCCCGCAGGAATGACAACACGTGAACCAGAGCTTTACCTGTGTGGTGATTATCAACCCCCACTTAAGTAAAGCTGTCATTCACATTCAGCATCTGGAGGTCGATTTCAAAAAGCAGACCCGAAATAACTGCTTCTGGAGCGCAATCCTCTTTGCCCAGTGGTCACATTCCATGTGTGACATCTTCAGCCAGTCCTGAATATGAAATATTTTCTTTACTCAAGCACTTTGTATACTACAGCGTAGGCCATACTTACAATGTTAAAAGTGAAATGAAAAAGCCCGTGATGCATGTACATGTGATTAGAAAGCCAGGAATGAGTGTTTAACAGGCACAGTTCTGCCATGTATTTGTAGTACATTCCCTGCAGACATCCGTCACAGCTGGAGATATGTAAGTTTGTTTTTGTGTGCTTTGCATTGCCATGCAGAGATTTATCTATCAGCTGCAGTATTCATAATGGGCCAGAATAGATTTACTCGTGCTATGAGGAAGCAGTATTTTTCGGTGTAAGAGTACTAGATTCAGGCTTGTGCTTTCATTTCTCTCTACCTCTCTGGTGCAGTTTTTGCGCTGCTGTTAGTTGGAGCACTGTTTTATTATTCTTGTCTTTGAACAAAGAGGTAATGATACACAGTATCACCCATTTGAATGTGCATGCGTGTAATCGTGAAAATCTGATTTAATATATTATAAAAGCTTATGTAGGATCTTGAAGGACTCCTGTTAACCTGGATAAATATAAGTAATACAAGGGAATACTGTTTGATTGTTGGTAGTTTAAGATGCCAGGTTCAGATCTGGCACATTTGCACGGTCGCTGACTTATAGTGACCGCAAAGGAGCAACAAACTGCAAGAAAACAGCTGACAATGCTGCATTTAGTGGTTGTGGGACGCTCAAGCAGCTGTGGTACTATGGTGGGAATGGCACATAAATGCCAGTGCTTTCATCCTTACAGTTTTAGGATACCATTTTAAGGTAAATATATATGTAAAGGTTTATATTTCCAAATCTTAGAGTTGTATTTTTACTTGCTTTTTGTAGGCAACACTTTGATGATTTAAGAGAACTATGTAAATTCTTTGCTCACCTTTACAATGGCTGGAATAGGAAAGAGGCAGGCTGGCTTAAGGGAAAAACGGTGAGCACCTATTATAAAGCATCTGCCAGGAGAGTCGGATTAGCAGCACACACATGCAGAAAACATACTGGAAAGAAAGGTAAGCAGAAGGCATTGCAAGGTATTCATTCCTAATTCAAAACAAGGCTGGTGTGATTGAGACAGATGTATTAGAAGATAAACTAGAGTAGGCCACGTCAATGAAGAAACGTTATAAAATGTGCAGCGAAAGTGGCATTTGCCAAAATGTACAGGCTAATCGGAATTAAAAAATGTATACCGAATAATTTGTGAATCTATTAACGCGAAAGGGCGAAAACATTGGATTTTGATAAGCCAAGCAGGCATCAGATGATTAGGGCAGACCAGGAAACAAAATCCAAACAAATTGATAAAATCATGACTCAACTACAGAATGACACTATTTACTGTGCCCTGGAAATTTTTATTTGTAGGCATACATTTGTTCAAACTAATTATTTGTTTGAAAGATTCCAAAAAGGATCATTAAAACAACCCATTGAAAAACCTCTACTATTTAAAAAAAAAACACATTTTCAGTAGTTTACTTTCAGGTGTGGTATATTCTTATAAAACGCATGAGAGCAGTTGAGTCTCCAAGTTAAATGGCATTTTCTTTGTATTAGCCAAATGTCATTATAATGAGCAATACTCTGTAAATTATCCATTTTTTTCACCATGTTTTGACCAATGAATAGTGCTTACAAATATGCTATTTGTCACTATATTTGAACCATCTTCTATGGATTATGCCCACTAGGCACCGAACCACTCACATGACCATCAGCAGGACACTTTATATTATTTCCCCCCTCTCTATTCTAGCGATGTTGGCTGCACTCCTAGGTCTGGAACAGCCAAGCTTACATTCCTGTGTTTTATTTTCTGTACAACACTTTTGTTTTACACTTGATGCCGTTTTGATGACTAACGAGGCTACAAATATAAGATGGAAACTGCCACACTTAATTTGAAACAGGATATGTAGATATGTATCCTGGATATGTATCCTGTAAATCCAGGCATCCACATTATGATAGGTAATTATTCAACATTTTGCTTAGCATAAGAAAAACAGTGGCAAAGAACAGACTGATTTCTCTGATTTTTATGTGGTTAAATTGGACAATGAATCCTTCCTATGGACAGCCTCAATACGGACACTATTTTAAAAAATGTATTGTTTGACCTGGCCCTCTCTGCAGGGTCACCCACAATCCTTTTGCCTTTACACTCCACTTTTTTGCTGAATTCATTTTTGTTGACCTTAGGACTCTGTGCACTTTGCCACTGCTAAATAGTGATATCATGCTTGTGTGCTCTCCTCTAAATATGGTAGAATTGGCATATCTAATTTACTTGTAAGTTCCTCGTAAAGTGGCACTACATGTGCCCAGGGCTGTAAATTAAATGCTACTAGTGGGCCTGCAGTGCTGTTGTGCCACCCACTTAAGTAGCCTTGCAAATCTGTCTCAGGCCTGCCATTGCTGCCTGTGTGCAGTTTTAAACTGCCATTTCAATCTGGCAATATAAACCTTTTGCTAGGCTCAAACCTGCTTTTTTAATACACATGAGTCACCCCTAGGGTAGGCCGTAAATTTCCCACATTGCAAGGTGCAATGTATTTAAAAAGTTGGACATGTAATTTCAATGTTTACATGTCCTGGCTGTGAAAAACTCTGAGATTTGTTCTTTTACTACAGCAAGGTCTGCGTTCCCTTTAGGATTACATTGGAGTTGCCTTATTACTTTTAATAAGCTGTAACTTCCAAATGGGAGTAGGAAAATAGGTCATGTTTGGTGTCTTTGGAACTATAATGAAAAAACCTTTTTTATGATAAAGTCAGATTTTGAATTGCAATTTTGAAAATGCCACTTTTAGAAAGTTGGTAACAAACAACAATGTCGTAACAGGTAATATTTAAAAAGACAATTAGATAGGGTGCAAAATCAATTGCAAAAGAACACAAACGGGAAACAACACCAAGGTTGGATATTGGAGTCTGTATTGACACTCCTAATACAGTACGGTTAGTTCTGTCAACAATATTACATCATATGCAAGTGTAATCCAAAGTTTTAGTGCACACAACTTGTCCAAAGTTTTAGTGCACACAACTTGTGAAAGGGTGAACGGCGTAAGTGAGACACTTGATATAGTGGAATATACAACAAGACTGCACAATTTTTAAAATGGAGACATAACCAAGGAACTAAGGAGGCCAAGGGAATGCTGGGTACTCAGCGTACCCTTGGCCTCCTTAGTTCTTAACAAGATATTTTTTTATATTGGCAGGCTCCACCGGGTCACACAACAATAAAGTTTTACAAAAACCATAATAAAACAAGCATCAACAAAGCCCAGAGATGGCGGCCAACACTAGGCTTACTGGCTTTGCCAGTGCTTGTTCTACTTTTAGATCTAGTGCCAATCTGAAACTTTGTGTCTCAAAATCACAGCAAAAGTGCACACGAAAAATAAAAACTAACAAAGCAAAACTTTAGAAACAATGTTATGATTAGTTAGTTAACTTTGAGTCATTATGAGCTAAACAAAGATACACTTCTTTTTAAGTATATTTTTCACTCCCTTGTTCTAAATTTCGTTAGGTATTACTCACAATAAAAAAAAGATTTTAAAGTCTGTGCACTTTAAAGTATGATGATTCACGAAGGTATGTTTTGTCCCCCTAATTTGGACACAAAATCAGCAATTTTTAACATGAGAAGTATTACCAAATAGCCATTCTCCTCTGAAAAAATATCCTCAAGAGCAATACAATGTAACGCTTAAAAATTCCTTCTTTGCCGTACAACATGTTATTCTTTTCAGATTTTAAAATGGCGTATGTATGGCAGGGAGGATGGCCAGCCAGAGGAAACCAATTAGGAAAGATGACGTTGGAAACACGTTGAGAAATATCTCATTAATTATTTGTAGCCATGTAATACTATATGGTGCCATAAATTATAACATCTCTCTTTTCAGCCGTCAGCATTCTATCTGCATTAAAAAAACACAACAGCTAAATTTCACTTTAAGTTCCACAGTTCCTGTATTCCTGAAACATGTCTTCCAGCCTTACATTTATTCTTTCGTCGCTAAAGAACGTACAAGGTTTGTACTCTTTTTTTACTATCACTCTGTGGTGGAGATGTTGTAAAACAATTTGTAGTATATGACAAGCAGCTGATGTTGTGAATATCTTACATTTAAAACAACAAATGCTTTGTCTGAAATTATTCCATCCAGATATTTGTGGATGTACATAAAATGTGCTCTCATTTCATCTTTTCGGACCACCATCCATAGCTAAAAATGAAAAAGGAAAGAAAGCTGGGTTCTCTGAGATAAGGTATATTTTTGACAAGGTAAAATTGCCTTAAAATTCACTGCCATTGTTAAAATCAGTGCATCACCAGAAATAAATATTAGAAAAGCAGCTATATGTTTTTTAATGCTACTGTTGTTGTCTAACCCGCGATAATACTTATCCACTCTAATGCCCTTGAAAAGAACTTTTAAAAAAATAGAACATTCAACTTGATCTAAAAAGAAAAAGCATTGGTAAAGCCAATAGCTTTTACGCTTGTATAGTGTATAGTGTGTGTGTGCCATATAAATGCAAAACCAATTGGCATTGCCAGCGCTTGCATGTGTAGTAAAGAGGCAGCTCAAATTGTCTGTCACATTGATTCCAAAGATGGTAGCCATCTTCGAATGGCAAGAATGTTTAGAATCAATATGGTGGCCATCTTGGAATGGTGTTGTATGTACTTGCGCCCTAATTTACGGGATAATGGCATAGGGCAGGAATGCCCCGTATTTATGCAATACGGTGCATTCCTGTCCTTTCTCCCTGTGCTGGTGCCGTTTCATTGCAGGATTGTTTTTGAAGGGACACCTTCCTGCACAGAAACAATCCTAAGAGGCCTTTTTCTTCTTTCTATGTGTGTTGCAGAATGCAGCACACATAGAAAGAGGAAAAAACAAGGAGAAATAAAGATATTTCTCCTCATTACGTCTCACGTTCGCTATGAATGTCACAAGCATCATCAATTGTCAAACCCAAAAAATATTTTGCCTAATCTAACAAATAATGCAGCATGGTTTTCATGACACTTTCTTCCAAACTGTACCATTAAGAAACACAATATCTTTAAATAAGGATTATTAACTATGCCCAAAATGATTTACAATAGTTTAGCAATAATATCGAAGAGGCCAGGCACTCCCAAGTAGTTCAAAGACAAGGATAGACTAGGGCCCTTTACTTCACTTTGGGCTCATTGACTCCAAACCTACACTAAGTAGTTTTTATAGGGCTGTCAACTGCACTAGTCAATACTTATTTTGGAGTGCACACCCTTTGGGAAGGATTGCTTTACTATAACGCATCAAGAGACATTTCAGTTTGTGGTCTGAACAACATAATGGCCATAATTATTATTAATAGTTGTAGTGACAGTTGTGTTGGATGAGGTTTGGTGGCAATTGAGGGTCATTGAGATGGTGGTGGTGGGTAGGGATTGTGGAGGCTGTTGAAGGTGGTCATTGTAGTTGAGGGTGGTGAATGTGGTAGTGAGCAGGTAGTGATAGCTGAGGAGGGGATGATCGTGGCGCTGAAGATGGTGATTTTGAGTGGTGGTTGAACATGCTTGTGATGATCAGCGAAGATGGTTGAGTACGGAAATGGTGATGCATGTGGATGGTGGTGATTTTGGGGGATGAAGATGCAGTGGTGGATTATAGTGGTGTTTGGGATTCTGGGGGTGGGTTTGAGGGAGGTGGTAGTTGAGGGTTATGGTTTGGGAAATTGTTGACTGTAATGCTGTCTGATGGTGCTGGTAGTTAAGCATGATGGTGGATGTCAGTGGTGATATCAACAGTAGAGAATGATATACATAAAAAGTCTTACTATCAAAAAATGTCAAGAAAACACTGCCTGGGCTTGCCATAGAACAACTTCCAACAGACTAGTCCCTGGACCCTCAGTTATTGTTAATGGGAACTGAGCACTGTGTACTATTACCTTATCAGGCTGTAGGCTGGTCAGTGCTGTAGCAATAGCATGTCTCTAGAGTACTCCTGAATAAATGGACAGCTGAACTCTGCAGCCAGAAGTGGCCAGAGCAGGTGGAGGGAGAAGAGAGGCAATAGCCAGAGAAGAACTGGAGGCAGATATGGAGCTGATTCTCTTGAGCTGCTCTTGCTGTCCCTACTTACAGAATATGTGGGTTTTCAACAATATGTTACATGGTAGTGAATTGTACACATTTTAGTGCAGAGTTTTATTTAGAAAACTATCACACTTAAACTATTTAAAATAAACATACACATTCCATCTCCACCTTATTGATAATCAAAGTGGCCCTTGAGGAAAATAAAATAAAAAAGTTGGAGTGCAGCTGCAGCATGAGAGAAGCGCTACAGTGAGGGCAACCAAGGACATCCGCGACCGGCACATGTTGATCAAGCCAGGTCAGCTCTGAATCATCTGATGCCACTCCAAAGCCTGCTAACCTTGATCTCTTCCAGCCAGGAATGAGGCAATATCTCTGCAGGGTGTAGTCACCTGCTCATCCTGAACAGCTTGTTTGCCATTTCAGGAAAACATTAATCTACTGTGGAAAGATGTGAGTGGGCGCCCTTCCAGGCATCCAAAACCATGTCACAATATTTAAATTAGACCCTTTTAATCCACAGAATGTGAACTTAGTGAGCTATTTATTGTGACGCCAACATTTGTATAAGTGTTGAGCTCCGCTGGGAACCTGGCATTAAAATAAACTCAAATCAGAACATTTCATTGACTGGTTTGGGTAAGTAGTGAAACTTTTCCTACTCCAGCTTTGTGAAGTTATTTTTTAAACTTCGGGATGATAGCGAAACTTTGAAAAACTGAGTTTAGAAAATTGCTTGAGTGTTGTTTTTGTAGTAGAAACCCAAAACAAAACCTCCTTTTACAGAGTATTTTTCTGGCAAAAAATACATTTTACTTGAGAATACTCCACTAAAGGTAGGTTTGAGCAGGAGAATGTTTCCACCAGTGGAATACATAAACTCAACACCTTAATAAAATGCAGTTTGCTAACTTCACCGAAAAAAATGCATCCCATCAGGAACTATTGTTGGCACAAAACATTTCCCCCTCCCCCTTATTCTCTATGCATGTTATATCTTAGATGCAAGGCAATCTGTTGACAAGAGGAAGAATGTGGCCCCAGTGCTATTGAGAAAATTACATAATATGCAGAAGATACAGGGAAATAACGCTATCTTTAGTTGGTGCAACCATCTGCATTAGTCCTCTTTTTACCCTTCAAAGAATCTAATGCATCTAACACAGCACTTGCTAACAATGTGATATCAAATCCGGGGGGTGGGGGGTGGGGAGGGTGGTATATTTAGAAGAAATGGCACTCCGCTGTTTTCACAGCATCAAAAAATGTACCACTGCCGTACGACAATTCCTAACGCCATGCTAGCATCGTATTCACAATACGGCGCTACATGGCGTTAGTATGGATTAGCATCAGAAAAAATGACGCCAAAATGAGCGTCAAGTCGATAAAAAAATGGACTCTATGGTACAAAAAGTGACTTTTGGCCATTTAGTGATAAGACAATATAAGCTAGCTGGCCTAACGTCACTTTTCTATGACTAGCCGGAAAAAAAACAAAAAAATACTGCTTAGGAAAAAAAAAAGTTACACTTATCTGAATGCAGAATGGAGCAGCCAGGAATGAGCACAGCATAGGACAACAACCCCCCCAACCCCACTACCTGCCCGAATGGCCAGCCAAAGTCCAAGGGGAAGAGGAAATGCAGGTTCAGTCAGGAGGAGAATGAGATCTTGATCGCGGAGGTGACGGAGCACCAACACCAGCTCTTCGTCAGCTCCAAAGTGTCATTCAATCAATCAATCAATCATGGGTTTGTTAAAGCGCGACTACTCACCCGTAAGGGTCTCAAGGCGCTAGGGGTAGGGGTGCAGGTTCCATCCATCAAGGAGGGGGTCTGTCGAAGAGCCAGGTTTTGAGGTTTCTTGCGAAGATGGGGAGCGATGATGTCTGTCTGAGGTGGAGCGGAAGGGCGTTCCATGCTTTGGCCGCGAGGAAGGAGAAGGAGCGGCCTCCCGATCTGGTCTTTCTGGTGTGGGGGACCACGGCGTAGGAGAGCTGGGCTGATCGTAGGGTCCTTTGGGGTGCGTGGAATTTGAGTCGGCTGTTCAGGTATGCTGGTCCGGTGCCGTGGAGGGCCTTGTGTGCCTGGGTGAGCATCTTGAAGGTGATTCTCGCCTCGACAGGGAGCCAGTGGAGTGTGCGCAGGTGCTGGGAGATGTGGCAGTGTTTTGGCAGGTTGAGGACCAGTCTTGCGGCGGCGTTCTGGATGTTCTGTAGCTTGCGGGTGAGGTTTTTGTTTATTCCGGCGTAGAGTGCGTTGCCGTAGTCGAGTCTGCTGGTGACCAGGGCGTGAGTGACGGTCTTTCGGTGTTCGAGGGGGATCCATTTGAAGGTCTTACGAAGGAGGCGGAGGGTGTGGAAGCAGGAAGACGAGACAGAGTTGATCTGGCGGTCCATTTTGAGCTCGGAGTCCAGGATGATTCCCAGGTTGCGTGCGTGGTCCGTGGGGGTTGGCGGGTTTCCGAGGGCGGGGGGCCACCAGGTGTCGCTCCAGGCATCGGGGTTTGGGCCCATGATGAGTACTTCATTGGGGACTTAAAAGGCCATATGGCCTTCATTGGGGACTTAAAAGGCCATATGGCAGTCCATAGTGAATAAGGTGAACTGCATAGCTGAAATCAAGAGGACAGTGACGGACTGTAAGAAGCGCTGGCATGATGCCAAGCGCAAAACTCAGGAGAAACTGGCAGCCAATCTACGGGCAGCATTGCAGACCATAGGTGATAGTTCAGCGCCCCAGGAGGAGCTGGATCCCTTGAAGGAGAAGGTATCCGCTGTCATATCTGAGGAGTCAGTAGTTGGAGTTGCGGGACAGGACAGTGCTGACTATGACCAGCTACATCAGTCACAGGGTGAGTACCAACAAGTGACAACGGGGGGAACTATGTAATGTCATGCAGTCCAGGTAGCTATGTCCCAGTACTCTGCCGCACTGTCTGCAGGTCAAACGGTAGCCCTCTGGCTACTCTATGCTTAAATATGACATCAATGGAAGGCTCATGGCCATTTTGATCACATGTTGGCATAGGGCAGCATTGCAAGTCTCATAGCTGGTCTATCATAACTCAAATTGAAAGAGCAGCAATGAGCTGTTTCTACAAGATACGGAGCATTCCTGTATTAACTGCATGCTCTGGATCACATACAGCATACGTACACCAAAGCAGGCATCCCTGCACCATAGTTCAAGGGTACCTGCATTGGTTCTACCTGGCTGAATGTGCATCAGCAGAAACAATAGCACAGGGATGTGTTGTACTGTCCTAAACACAGCACAACCTTGCACTTTCCTAGTCACACAGTTTGGGGCAGCAAGATGCTTTCTTGCACAGCACTGCGCTGCACATGTCTATGAAAGATGCCCCTCACCTGGGCCCATGCACATTAACCTAGTCTACAAATTCCTAGCATATATTTGGTATATCACATTACTTTCCTACACACATGATGAACAACACACCTGATGGATGGGGGATCTGTGGGCCATTGCTAATACCTACACATAGGGACATGTATATAGTCACTTCCATACTCGCCTAGAGCAAACTACATGGCACCCAGCTGTCATGGCATGCAGGCTCAGACCACACATGTGTCTGCTGCCATGGTAGGGACCACCTGAACTCCTCTCATCTACATATATATGACTGTGTGTAGTGTCGAATGCAAGTTATGTACACTGGTGGACAATGGGCCATAGTTATAGAGAAAAGGCGCAGGCCGTCATTGCAGTGCCGACATGCATCATTTCACAAATGCATGGATAGGCCGAATTCACTGGATTATGTCCCACCCCTGTGCTGCTGCAAAAAGAACAGCTGTGCACCAACTCGGGCACTCTTGCACCATGGCACAAGGTTGTCTGTGTTGGTGCTTGGCTGTCATTATCGGTGCCAGCGCAAGGAAAAACACATGGTGTGGGGCTGGTCCTTGAGAATACTGTGCTGTCCTGTGTATGTGCAATGACGCAGGGTTGTGTAGATAAAGTGCTTGCCTTAACAATGTAAACATTCCCCTCAGTAGGTACATGTCACCATTCCCAGCAACACATACATCTGGGGTGCTGCCTGACACATGTCACTCAATAACAGCCTGCCATGTCAGCTCTTTAGAGATGGCCACGCATGATGTAGGTGGCATAGGCACTGGAGAGTCATCATATGATCAGGGTCCCATCACTGTGTGGGAGTAAGTTGTCTGCCAGGACCTATCTTGAAACAGCCAGAGAGGTCAATGGACACATACAAGTGCATGGATCAGATTGAAGAGATGTCTGACATCTTGCAGATCACCAACCCTGGTCATGATGAAATCGCACAAACGTCAGTGATTAGATTCTCACTACTAGGACAGGCTCCATCCACTCAGAATAGGCACACAGCGGTACTGATGACAATGCTAAGGTCCTATCATCTGAAATAAAATGCAGTGCTATCTGCCATCCACACCCTAGCGTAACAGCTGTCCTATTCATCAATGAAGAACTGAAAGTGTCATGTCATGCACTTTGTTTGTCAACTGCTTTAAACCATGTCAACATGTAGAAGACATCACCAATAGCATTTCCCCATCTCATTGCAGAGAATGAACCCTTACCTCCTGGCCAGCACCCTGTCCCGGACATCACCAATGACGGCGATAATGACAATCTACCAACCATCAGCCATGACACCCTCGAAGAGCTCCTGGACTCCATTGGGACACCATCTACGGACACAGGGAGGGTCAGCAGCATTGTCGTGTCTCCACATCCCCCACCTAACAACCAACAGGCACCACCACCCACCCCACCCACGCCCCTGGACTTCGAGAACCCACAGATTACCTTCCACTGGACAGCGGTAGGAGTCCAGCTGGAGTTGGCAGATCAGGTGTGGGTGGGGATGGAGACTGTGACGGCCACCATAGAGGGGTCCGTGGGTGCCTCAGTCACAATAGAGACAACTCTGCCGCCATCAGAAGCACCTACTCTTCCCTCCGTGGCCTCCAGCAGTCCCTAGCTGACATCGCTGGTGTCATGAGACATCAACAACTGCCCTGCCGAAGAGGCACCAGCAGCGTGGCCAAAGAGCTGGGGGCAATCAGAACCATGTTGGATGGAGCATGACTCCCTACCTCCGCAACATTGCTGTTATGTCGCAAAACCAGCAGATCCTCCTCCCTGTAGTGATGCCTCATATATTGGCACAGATGAATGCGGCTGCAGGTACGGCATCCACATCTCCCACCCCTGATGTGTGTGTGCCTCCCTTGGCTACCGCATCTACAACACCACGCTCACGGGAGACACCACACACATCAGAGGTGGAAGATGTGGACCGGACCTCTTTCCAACGAAAAAGTGTCCGATAGCATTCATCTGTGTCATATAACCAGTTTCTCCTTAGCCCTGTGCTTATCAACATGCCAGGGAACATCTGTTGTCACTGTCCTCCTTTTGACTTCGCACTGTTCACCTTGACTATTTGTGGACTGACAATGTGGCCTATCTTCCCTAGTGACACTGCGGTCATCCTCCTGACTGAAGCACTCCTCACCTCAACATGTCCCATGACATGTTCCCCACATGGACTCTGTCTGGACATCCACTGGCGCTAAACATCCTTTGGGATTGTTGTCCAATTAACTTCAGCTGTGATCTCCTACAACACTGGCACTTGTAAATAAATGCCCCAATAAGTACTACCTGTGTGTTGTGTGTCTCTATGAGTCACGACAAGGTTCACCATTGGCCAATCAGTGAGGCTACTACACTAACTAGTCTCCAAAGGGACATACTTTTGTTTGCAGAGTCTGGGACAATCCTAGGCAGTGAGAGTGTAACATATATTGGAAGCAATATTTGTGTGATGACTAATAAGTGCATACTCAAGTTTGCTAGTATTTAGTCCAACTGGTGTCATGCAGTCAATGTGAATTATGAGATCAGTCACCCCACAAGTGTTGGGTCCTTCCATGGTTACTAGCAAGCCTACAACATTTCAAGGGTGAGAGGTTACGGGGCAGCCATCAGTGTATGAGTCCAAATACCAACTAAATGTCCAAAAGTCATATGGCACAACATCCCTCCAAGGCATTTTGCATTAGCAACACACACTTTGATTGTGTATGTGAACACAAAATGAGCACTGTGTCATCATTCATCGATGAATGCCATGTCCACTGCTCAACAATATCTGATTGTAAGATCATGTAAAGTCATGGGCATTAGATACAAAGGACAGGGTTTAAACATACATGGTAGGTGGTGGCGCCAACAACGAGTGTGCGTGTTGTGTAACTTCAATTCACGTAGGACGGTGCCACAGGTGGGGGTTAACCCTGAACCCCCTAAGTGATTGACCCACAGTCATACAAAATAAGAACGAGCCTGTGCACACGTAGACAGTATCTACAGATCAATTCACTGTATCAAATCTAGTCACAAAATGGAAACACAGTATTACATTTATACAGAGAAATGAAGATGAATAGTCATAAGAAGTATTTTCTCTTCTTTTTAATCCAGAACGGTTGCCCAGCCAACACGTGTTTTGTCTGGGGAAGTATCCCAAGACTTCTTCAGGGCTTCTGGCAAAATGAAATGAGATGATAATCTCTCTGCCAGTTGTACTTCCGTCCCGGCTGACGAAGGTAAGTGAGTGTTCTTGGATTGTGTTAGGCCACAAGTAGGGACCTTGAAATGGAGCCGAACGTGGAGGCTTCACTGCATATGAGACAGCGCGCTGTAATCGATGCGCCCGACTCCCGCCTGGTGATTAGAATTGATTATGAATATCTGAAGCAGCGAGTACGCTGCATGTGCCAAAACCACAGTATCGGTGACCGGAAGGCTAAAGTCATGGGCAGTCTGACAGATCCCTGTCCATAACTAAGAAACTTATTGACAGATTTTGCCAGACACTGCAAGCAACGACTTATGCATGTACAAAACTTCACCTGAGCACACAAGATCTCTCCCACAATGTAAATCTTTGCATACACCTGTATGTAGCAAACTATTAGATTTAATGGAAATATAAAAGTTTAAATAGCTATTACTATCTACCCTATGCTAATCACCTATCCTAATCCATCCTACACTAACTTAACCTATCTACTATGGAAACTACCTTAACTTAACTTAGCCTAACCTACACAATTAGCACGACATTTCAAACATCAGCCCCCACCCCCCTTAAGTCACATTTTTACACAGGACAACAGGAACTACACCTAAACATCAACTACCTACGCATAAAACCTAAACAATCATATATTTTTTGGGTATTTTTGAAATTTTTTATTATTTTTAGGATTTAACATTTTTAGACATATAAAATACATCATCCCCCATCCCCTAACTAACCCGAAGTAGGCCTACCTAACAAAAAACAACCCACTATCACTAAAACTACTCTACTCTAAACTAACCTATAAAAACCTATAAAAAATGACTGCCTGTCAAGCAGGGTGAATGGCTGAAGGGGTCCCTGTGGCTCTTATTTCTTGGCCTTCCCAACTGCCTGCTTAATGTCTTGTAGCAGGGACAAGGCCCACTCCACCTTATTTTCTAGGACTGCCATTCAAAGTTTCATGTCCGACATGTCCTTCCTCATGTCACCCTCAAATCGTGAGGGCCCTCCTGTGGGCTGAGGTGTGGGTGCCGGTGCTTGAGAAGGCCCACAGGTTGAGGTACTTGGAATGGCTGTTTGAGAGAGCCCTGTAGTAGACTGTCCATGGCAGGCAGAGCTTCCAGTGGTGGTGGTTGGTGAGCCTGGGAAAGACAGACCACTGCCCCTGGGCCTTTTCTGCCTGGTAACACCACTTCATGGTCCTGTGTGCTTTGGCAACCCTTTTAATGTGGTGGTAATGCACCTTACGCTTGTTGAATTGGCACTGCTCATCAGGGGTCATGTTGTCTGTTGAAACAATGAGGATATATGTCATTCAAAGGCTGACTAGGAACAGGTATCAACATCATGAAATCTCATAATTAACGTTGCACCTAAGGTAGTTGCCCCTACACCCTACATTCATCTTGCAGCTTTGAGTGACTATACACATACCTTAACCTAGCATATCAGATGTCATTAGGCCTAACTGCAAAGGAAAGCCAATTATTAGACTGTGCAATTGCAACACCATTGGCAGATCTAATTTTGACCATTTCAGTACAGAGTATGTTTGGAAACATACATTTTAGGTACCCGTTGAATGGAACACATTTTCCCATTCACTGTGCATTAGTGAACCTTGGCCATCCTGCAATGGCCTTGATGCCACGGGCATTTAACTCATTCAGACGTGTTATTTCTTGACAGCACATGTCCTGCCTCACAACATTCAGTAATTAATAAGGCAAGGAGCCATATCAGGACACATTGCTACCTATACAGATGAATGGGTAGGTATGACATGTAACAATGGATGGAGGAAAAGTTCCCCACATCATACAGAGGAATAAGAGCCTTCCCATATTTGACCTGTAGCAACTTAACGGTGGAACATGCCACCACCCAATATCAAGGCATGTGCAACTGACATGCATACTGTATCATTCACAGCCACATCAATATCTAATGTCCATCCACTCCCACATACAATAGCATTGTCTGACACTGGGATCATGGCTACCCTCTCAATCAACTTTCATGTTGTCCTTCCCAGGTAGGCAAAGTGTTCTCCTCGATAGTAGTCAGAGGCTGATAGACATGCAACACTTCATCACAACTTTCCATGGCCTATTTCTCACCTTCCAAAAGTTCAATTGTGATGAGGATGCACAATGAATCTGGCAATTCCCCCATAATCAGATATCACACTCACTCCTTGCAGTACACAAATAGCACAGATGAAGGCACTTACCAGTGAAGTTGGGGTTGCTGAAGTTGGCCATCTCAGGTTCTGTGTATGCGGGGGTCCAGCTACAAGACATAACAAGTAAAGCACATCAATTAACCTACTACACATATTTCATAAGCAACAACAGCACAGTACATATGCAAGGCTATTGGCTATGTAGCCTTTCAGGTTGTAAGTGTTCAGATGACACAGTTGACATGCCTGGATGATACACATTGTTAAGGCTAGCTGAGTCACACATGCATGTGAATGCCTTGCACATGCACCTGCTGGCCATTTAGCAGAACCACATGCTGAGTGGCATCGCTACCTAACTACACAATGGTAGCTGACTTGGATGATAATGTGCACCTACACAATTCATACTGAGTAAGGTAATGGTATCCGGAAGCCCTCTGAAAAGCAGACACCAATAAATGAGTACGCAAAATACACCGCGATTCATGCATACTGGACCACTAAGTAACTTGTGTACTGTACCTGGCAGTGCTGCTGAGTGCATGTTATTGTACACTTAGGTTCCATGCACCCCTAAGCAGATTACAACAAATTACATTCAGAGGTGAACTAAGCAGTGTAAGCCATGGCAGGCCTCATCGATGACAGACAACTCAGGGGAGGTATGCCAAGGAGTATCATTGGCACATCACTATGTGGCTTCTTTTCAAGGCTCTAGTGCAGACACTCCATATATTTTGACGTTGCTAGAAGTGAAATGCCAGCAGCGCAAGGGCCTTGTAAATAAGCCCCTTTATGTATGACGTATCTTCTGTGAAGCACCATAACAACTGTACATCACAAATGCCTGATAAGAAATTGTCAGCTTTGAAGCACATCTGCACTACCTGCCATGTCATCACATGAGTTGTCTGAACAGGCTATGGCAATGTATATCAACTCCATGCTTCCCCGGGACTCATGTCTGTAACCTGCGTTAATAGTGACAATAGTGTGGGCCACACTGGGTCACAAATGGCACTGATGTCCATATTGTGCCAGCACTTTAGGCATGGCATTTGCTCCTTTTGCATGGGGGGCGTGACTAATTAGCGCAAAACATTCTGGTGAGTCCTACTTAATGGTTCCAAAAAGCATCAATGGGTACATGAGAAACATAAGAGAGCAGACACATTATGTGTGCTTACATGTTTGTCCACTAAATTTGATGGCCACATACTGCAGGAGGTAGGACTCACTGCTGACCACATCTGCCCAGCATTGCTTCAATTGTGAGGTGTCACGGTTCGTGGGCTGCATACGACTCTGCCCCGGCATGATCCCACCCACAAACAACAATCCTGCCACTACAAAAACCCCTAAAAACACCCTAACACCCCTATAACAAATGCACCCCAAGAGACAAACACCCGAAAGTACAAAGGACAATAAACGACAATATACCACTAAAACACACAAAAAGGAATTAATGCACACAACAGGGACAGCAGACACGGCACACAAACTCCTCAAACTCCAAAACCACTCTCCAGCACAAGCACAACACAACCACTCCCAGGCACAGACAGTAAAACTGTGACTGATTGTGAAAGTGAAAGTAACTTCACAGTTTCTGGTTTGCAGCACAAGGATCCATTACAGCACTTACCTTAATCCATTACTTTACTTCCTGGCCATTTTCATCCTAAGCGTCGTCCTTTTTTACGCCAATGCTCATTGTGTCTATTTCACTAAAGGCTTAACAATGGGGGAAAAAAATTGATATCGTGCGTCCGCGGGAGAGCGTCATTTTTTAATTACGCAGTGGCGGAATGTTTTCATGCTGAATGTTGTAATGTCATTTTATTTTTACGTGAGACGTCTATTTTGATTTTATTAGGTTTTGAGATGTGCAGTTCATGAAAATATTGACAGTGAATGCAGTTTTCTGTGTGATGGGTATAGTTGACCTGTTTACACTGCACATTTGTCATATGTGTGTAATTAAGTGTACACATGTGTGGGATCATCCAGTTCATGGATCATACTATGCATAGTGCGCAAACACTGTGGTAGCACAAGGGCACACTTTCTCATAGGTGCTCTGTGTGCTAAGTTATTGATGTCAACCATTAACATTGTATCAGCTTCCCCCTTGGATGCCAGAGACTACCACTGTCATGGGGTCAGTGCAACCATATCCATGACTACTCTGCCTCCAGTCTAATAGCGGTGTGTCGCACTGTGGAGGCATCAGGTTGTAGTTCAAATGTGACAGTGTACAGCTATTGCCTGCACATATGTGGAAGGGGATTTATGGATGGGGCCATTCACTTGTCTGCATAAGTTTCATTCGTATCCAAGGACCATACCCCACAGGACAGTGACAGTGTCATCATTTGTGGCCCCCATGATCATCATTCATGGTGATTGTGGTATGGTAGGTCACCATTCATACCTTGGTGTGTCTTCCAATTTATAGCTGACAGTAAGGCCATGTAAATGACTCCATAGCTACACTATTCCTCAAGATAGTGTTGGTTGTGCATAGCAGTGGGTGTACACATGCAACACTGTTGCACTGGCAAAGTGTGATATGTAGATTTTGTATTTGTAAATTGAGCCAACTTTCTGGATGTAACATGTGGGTAAGTAAGTTGTTGTGGCATATGTAGACTGTAGATTTGGTAGTGTGTTCCCATGCATATCCTATGTGGAACACTGCAAAGTCATCATACAAAGTGTGGCCTCTACTGTCAGCCACAAGTATGAGGCCTAACACATGGCAAGCATCAGGAGAGACACACATACAGTCATTGCCCACCATCTATGTTACCACACCATGGTCATCGTGACTTGCAATGGAGGACTATCTGCTACAGGTAGTTGGCATGCACCCTAGTTCACTTGTACCAGATGATGTTCAAGGGTGTTTTGTACACATTGCTACATACATACTCTGTGCAATAACACAAACACTTGATGGCTACGCCCACAAAATCACACAGCAATACACTTGAATCAGGGATATGGTAACAGCTAAATGATTAATAGTATACAGTGGAGGTGCTATCATGGTACTGACCACCCGGCCACCTACGGTGTATGTCTGCCTTGGCGGAAGCTAAACACAAAAATGTACACATATTTCAGCCTTTGAACTTTTTCAAGGCTAAATTTCTCATTTGTTGAGCGCAGAAATCATCCGTGAAAGAAACCATAAAGTCCCATCTATATCAGAACTCGGTCACTGTGGAGAAATGGGTCCCGTAATGGAGTCCAGAACGAGGGGAGTGGAGACAGACAAATCTAGTCCATAGGAGAGCATTCAACAGTAGGGAATGTTCCGTCGAGTCATTAGCTGTGTAAATTAGAAAGGCCTTGGTAAACCTGAGAGCGTGTATCACTTCCGCACAGTACGCGAAGTACCAGGATCCGACTTCACGTACTGTGCGGACGTGATACACGCACTCAACAAACAAGACATTTAGTCTTGAAAAAGTCCAAAGGATGAAACACGTGTCGGCTGCTTCTGTCTTTTTACATAGACATTGAAAAATTCTAGGAATAAAAACCATTCATGAAATAAGAAGATTGCTATGGACCTCACAAGTTTATTTACTACTGTTTACTTGCTTTGATCTAACTTGACTATACAGACTTCTTGTGTGTACTTCTGTACATTTTTGTGTTTATACATACTCTGTGTGACATATATTGGTGGATCAAATATGGAATTTCAGTGGTGTAGTGTGAGTGTAAAATACAAATGCTTACACAGTGTTAGTGCTCTTTACATTTTATTTACAGATGGATGTACAATGTGAAATTTTTCCCCAACAATGTTTCCTATGACTTTGGACAATCATGCTTCTATAAAGAAAATATTTATGATATTGTCCCTGTGCTGTATATTTCTGCAACTGATACTCCAGGTTGCTGGGGCTCCTCATCTTCCTCCTCTTCATCATCTGGCATTTCCTAAACCCCAATGTCATCTGGCCACAGCAAATTGGTCCTGACACATATATTATGCAAAATACAGCAGACCAAGATAATTTTACAGACCCCTAGGTGGGGAGTAGCGCAATCTACCCCCAGATACATCAAGGCTGTGGAAGCATGATTTCAAGGCTCCGAATGAGTGCTCAACTATGGATCTGGTGCGGCATAGGGCATGGTTGTAGGTCCGCTGGGCTTCTGTTTGAGGGATCCTTGCAGGAGTCATGACTCACAACATCAGTGCGTAACCTTGGTCTGCTGCAAAGAAAGGATGTGTTGTATTAGTCAAAACCCATGATGAGGGTTAGTCCAATATTCATTTCCATTCTGGTCTGTGTCCAGCTTGACTCATACACCTTGCAAACTGTCATGAACATGATATGACATTGTGTGGCATACAGGCAAGTTGGATTTGGCAATGGCTGACACAGAGCTACACATACAAGTGTGCTGTCCTCTGAGATACACTTAGTATTTGTCATTCAGCTGAGTGCCAATGCTATGCAGGTGATGATTTGTCACCAATGAGATTAGTCTCTATGCCATTGAGTAGGCAAATGTCTCACAATAATCTATTGTGCCAATTTGTGTGTACTATGTCAACTCCTGAACTGATACCCGTCTGATTGGACAACAAGTAACAGTAGCTGGTAATGTGTCTTACTTCAGGCACACATATTTTGTATTCATAATTTTAGTAAACATTTTTCTATGTGTTCAGCCATGGGAAGGATAGAGTGTGTATGTGAATATGGGACATGATAGTATACACATGGCAGTGCACAGAGTCCACTATGGTGACAGTACACAAGGGTTAGAAGATATGTGGTAATGTTCCACTGTACAGTGCAACAGGTAGACTTCGTACACTACAGTGCCACACATCTTGGGGACAGGGTAGGCTATATCTTCCACATGATTCAGTGTCCATGGTTGTGTGTCTGCGCAGGCAGAAGCAGTGCAGCATCTCTCCATGACAGTCACATTATTCCCTGGAAACAGTACTGTTGGCTGTTATGAGGGATGTAGTTTGTGCATGAGGGGGCACCTTGCTGCACAGTCTGGCACCTTGGTTGAGTGCTGTAGTGGTTTCTGTAACAAAAACGTATACATGTTGTGCACATTGGATGTGATGTGTGTATATATTGTGTGATGTAATGCAGCATAGTTGAGTGTATCCAGTGAGCTTGATATATGCCCATATTCACAGTTTCACAGATGTGGGATATATCTTCATGCCTCCTGCCCACGGGATTGACATGTGAGACACAGGCTTCACACAGGGATTGCCTTTCTTCAACAATATTTTTGGCAGCCTCATTGAACTTATTTTTACATATGTAAGGGTGTTTGACACAATTAATTGCACACATAGGGCCTCATGTAGCATTTGTACCACTGGGCATCAATGGATGTGAAAAGGTTGTGCTAACCTGCATGCAAAGTGAAGTGATGGAATGTGCCTTTCAGTTGACATACAACATATCCATGGTTTTTCCACATTCGATAACTCACATAATAGTGACTAATGGCAACACCCACGCTCCTTCCACCATGGTGCACGTGTCAGCTTAGTGTCCAGACATGAGGTCATGGTTTAATTGACACATTCCAGTACCACTTTCATACAATCTGTGCTATTCCCTCTTTCAATGTGTCATGCGGAATGCTGAACACATTGTAATTGGACATGAGAATGAGACGTGATTATGTGACCTATGTTCACCTCCCCTTGGGAGGCACACTACTTGCACATTGTCGCAGGGTCCCTGTACATAGGATGTGTAAAAGTGTGTGATCTTCATTGGTGTTGGATGGCAAAGGCCACTGCAAACCCATGGTATACATCCTTAACGTAGGGTGAATTGAAGATGCACTTTGTTGTAGCTTGCTGTACTGCTCCCTATGAGGCCTTGCAATGTCATGCAGACATACTTAGCATTGCCACATTGACATGATTTGGGTAGCTGCTCCACCAGAGCATCATGATTGGTGATACTCTATCAGTCCATTTGACTTGTACATGAGGGCCACAGTGGCTTAGGCGGTGTTGACATGTGTGACTTGTAGGAAATGTGATGCGCATAGACCATGTAGTATGGGACCAGCACATGGGGCCACACCAACAATGTATGCACTGTGTCATTCAACCCAAGACAGATATGTCAAAGTATACCTACATGATTGAGTGCCTTGTGGTCTGTCATGTGCTAGAGATGTACTTATAGACAAGTAGGCCATTCCCATAGATCCCATTCTGGAAACGCTCATTGATGGCAGAATGCCGGAAGATGAATGAGTCATGGGCACTGCCCGGGTACTTGGCAAGGATGTTGATAAAAAGGCCCAGATGGACCACTATTGACTGCATGGTCATGGAATAGGTGTGCTTCCTGTTGCAGTAGATATGGGATGTAGCTGCAGGAGGCACAAGTTGCACATGTGTGCAGTCCATTGCCCCCAACACATGTGGGAATCCTGCAATGGCATAAAAGCCTTGCTTGTTGTCCTGTTGTTGATGCGCTGTGTTGGGGAAGTAGAGGTGCTGGGGCGTGAGGCTTATGATGGCATCCAGGTCATGGGGAGGAACCTGGAGAAGGATGCCTGGGATACTCCAGCCACTCTGGCTGTGGTGGGTTGGAAAGTTCCAGACGTCAGCATGTATAGTACAGCCAGTTGCTTGGCCTGTGGAGGGATGTTGGTGCAGCTCTGCAAGGTTGGTTGCAGCCTAGGTGCAATCTGGTGCAGGAGGCGAACAATGGACTCCCTCCTGAACCTGTAATGGGCAAAGACCTCCTCCTCCCTGAGGTCAATGAGGGTTATCCTCTGGTGGTATGTCTGCTCCCTTCCGCGCTGCCTCTGTGGCGGTGGTCTCCTTGGTGCTCCTAGCTGCAATAGCAGTAGATCCATGGAGTAGTTGAGCTTGCCAAAGTGATCTGGGTCTGTTCTGCTTTTGTACCAGTGTGCTAGTGTCATTTTTAAGATCAGCTTTTCCCTAGCGGCAGTTTTGAAAAATTAGCTGCTTTTAGGAAAAGTCTTGTACAAATGGCAGCGTCAGTTTTGCCGGTGTTTTTCCAAGGGAATACCTACCTTGCACATTATTTTTGGTAAATGCCACTAGTCAAACTGGCATCGAAAAAAATAGGCACTAGCTTTGGAAAAGTGGCGCTAAAGGGCTCTAGCGTCACTTTGTAAACATGGCGATGAAAAAAAAGCGGCATTAAATCTTTGTAAATATGCCCCCGAATGTCTTCACAGTAAGTGAAGTCAGTTCTATTGCTCATGACTGGATGCTCCTAATATAACTTTATGATGTAGTTCAGCTTGAAGAGAAAGACATATGCTTTTGGAGCAGACTCACAGAGTGCCAAGCAGGTGGGCACAAGCACACAAATCTGGCCACAAAGAGAAGACGTGAGCTGTGAGAGGAGAGGGATCTGCAAATATCCTGCAGCTGGGACTTCCTCCCCCAAGAATGAGTCCTCTTAGCCTAACCTGTTGCTTCAGCTGAGGAGTCTATGTATGCCAAGGGGGATTGATGGCGTCTTTCCCTTCTTCTTTCATCGCTTCATATGTGCCAATTGAAGCAAGTCACTCTCACATTTTTCCCCCTTCCCTGCTACTTCAGTCCACATATAGAATTGTTGTTTTTGTTATTGGTCACTTTCAAGGATTTCTCTCCTGCTATTCTTAATATAGGTGAGTACTATGCGACTATTAACATAAATAGAAAGGTGTCAGTAAAATACAAAATACGGAACAGATAAGCAGGGTGGGGTGAAAAAGTGTAAAATGAATGGAGGGAAAATGGAGTGGGAGATAAATGTCCCTCCACAAAATATTGCTAGCCCAAGTTGTGATGAAAAACCTTTAATGTGTGGGATACTGACGCTTTTCTAGACTAACACTGACTCAGACCCAATTGCATTGCTGTGGTGCTGATTTTTTCAGACCCACTAATGATTCCTAATTGACAAATTAACTAGCAGAAATATTCTGATACATATACAGCTGTAATGTAATTACTTATTCAGAGGAGCTGAGGGAAAATTAAATGTGTGAATACAAACTCTTCCTTGACTTCCATTGGAAACTGTATGTTCCTTTTCACTCGCGTATCTGTCCTTGCACACACATTTGCTCTTCTGAAGAAGGTTCTTGATGGTGGTGGCACGTCGTGCTACCCGGTCTGAGCTTACAGAACCTAATTGGATGCGGATATTGAGCTGCATTGTTAATATTTGGCCTTTAGTTATTGTTCTACGATAATATAGGAGCAATACGAGTGTTCCCAGAATTTCTGGGAAAACTGATTCCCTCACACTTAGACTTCGATGTGATATTGCTGCAAAGAAATACATAAACCCTGATGAAGTCCTTTCAGAGGACGAAACGCGTTGGTCGGTTTCATTGATGTTTTGAAGAATGATAAAGAGAATTGTTTTGAACCTTTATACTGTGGCTCCTATGTTATTTTGGTCTTGGAGAAGAGTATATTGGGATCAACACCATAGAATTATGTGTTCCTCATGACAAGAGGAGAAAAAAAAGAGAACACGCTCTACAATACAATTTTGTGTGTTTTTGTCTGTACCTTTGCTCTTGTATCCAGCGCTGTGGTTATTATTTATTTCGTTATTCGCCCTTGCAATTCAAACTGATTCAAAGCTCTTCCTGAATATGGAAAAATATCCTTCCTGAAGGTCATGGCTTAACCTGCAAAGTCTAGATCCCTACCCAGAATCCACCCATCATTGGCAAAACCCAGGTGTCTGCAACAGTCGCTATGGAATTATGGAAATCTCCCACTTTGACACTTACCTGAAGAAGAATTATCACTCTTCTACCTTTTTAACTTGAAACTCGGTCTTCTTTGTGAAAGAAGGTTGATGGATTCTCTGATAATGGGATCTAGATCCAAAGAAAGGTTCTTGTGTGCAGACATGTGGCATACTCCTTACCTGAGCTGGTGCTCAAAATAGATCTAAAATAGAAGTTTTATTAGGCTTGTGTCTGAGACAATGCAGTTAAAAGACTGCCAAAGTTGGCAAATTCCTGTAAGAATGAATCACCAGTCAGCGTTCTTTTAGTTAAAAAAAAACAGGTTCTCCGGTGACAAAAAAAATGAAAACACAACAGAAGCTGCTCCAAGTGTCGTGACTGAAACCTAGATGATGCTAAGTTAAAAGGGGGGATGGCATCTCACAAAAAGTGAAAGACTGTCCTCACACACCACCAGGTGTCATGCTTCATCATCGGCAGTCCTCGCTCTCCAGAAACTCGGTTTGGTGGAGAGTGGGCCTACACCTGGAGGCAGGGAGGCACTTTTAAAGCTAAGTGGGTGCCCATAAATTGAGTGAGTTTAAAAATCAGTATAATCGCCAGAATGAATTTATTCTGAAGAGGGGATTATATGATATTAAAATACAAGACCGGTGAATGAGGGGAGCTTATTGCCCCATCACCGTAGTGGTAAATATTGTCGACATGTTTCTGCTTATCTGGCCCAAGGGGTCCACGGCATTCATCAGGACAAGAAAAGTAGAAAAAGGGCTCCTATCTTACCACAAAAGTTGGTAGGATGACACCACTGCGTAGGATGACCTATGTCATACTCTACCTAATATAGATTTCATGAAACCCTGTTAAGGATACCTACACACCCCATGGGAGGAGAGTGAGGGAGAGACCCCTGAAGTCACACTTTCATCAAGGTGCGTCTCTCTCCGTAACCTATATGTGTCTGCTCTCCATCCCCGATGTATGTACATAGGTCATCCTACGCAGTGGTGTCATTCTACCAACTTTTGTGGTAAGATAGGAGCCCTTTTTCTACATTTCTTGTCCAGATGAATGCCGCGGACCCCTTGGGCCAGATAGGCAGAAACATGTCGACAATATTTACCACTACGGTGATGGGGCAATAAGCTCCCCTCGTTCACCGGTCTTGTATTTTAATATCATATAATCCCCTCTTCAGAATAAATTCATTCTGGCGATTATACTGATTTTTAAACTCACTCACTTTATGGGCCCACACTTAGCTTTAGAAGTGCCTCCCTCTCTCCAGGTGTAGGCCCGCTCTCCACCAAACGAGTTTCTGGAGAGCGAGGACTGCCGATGAAGCATGACACCTGGTTGTGTGTGAGGACAGTCCTTCACTTTTTGTGAGATGCCATCCCCCCTTTTAACTTAGCATCGTCTAGATTTCAGTCACGACACTTGGAGCAGCTTCTGTTGTGTTTTCAGGTTAGGTTGGAGGCTAGCTGACTCCAAGCGCCGTGTGCCTCTGTTTCCCTCCCCTGGTACCTGCTAGGGTTAGTGTGCTACAATCTCTGGTGACAAAGACATTTCATGATTTATCTTGATCAATATATATCTCCGGACACAATGACAATGCAGCATCCCTTTCTATAATCACAGCACCATGGGCTAAATTATATATCTTTATCATAGACCCATGTACATCTAAGACCACCAGCAACAGTTCCCACTTTCAGAAGGAGGAGGGTTGCCCCGCCTGCTGCATGCGCAGCAATACACCTCACCCAACAACGGATAAATTAATAAAATGGTAATTACCATTTTTATGATGAGCTCACTGGCGAGTGTGAGGGCGATTTCTGCTGGGTTGACTGATTGGCGGTAGCAGGTGAGACACGGAAAGTGTGTAGTGCGCATGTCAGATTTGCGGCTGTCTTGTGACATCTAGCCCGACGTGCACTTCTGCCCACACCAATCCAACAGCTGTGTTAACAGCAGGGAGATTGCAGACACAGGCACCCAGTAGCAAACGGAGCACTGGGTTAGCCTGCTACACCCGATTCTGACGTTTCTCTCATGCTGAAAACAGCATGAGAGCAGCTGCAGGATTGGCTAGGTTCGCGTTGGCATCAGTAGAGCACGGGAAAAAGATGATCATGACCAGTTGGCTGCATGCTGAAATTTCGGGGAACAAAGCCTGCACGGTGCAAGGTAAGATCAAAAAATTAAGTGAAGTGAATGTGTTGTCTGTGTCAATGTGTATGCATGCTATGTTGAGTGGTCTGCTTTAGTATATGTGTGTGCTGTATTGACTGTGTGAGTGTGTGTTGTGTTATCCTTACCAGCGTGTGTCTGCTGTGTTCGTCTGCTTCGGTGTGTGCACGCGTGTTAAGTGTAAATATTTACAACTCAGCCAGAAGCAACAACATGCATTTTCCTGCAAGACTAGTAATGTCAGAAGATGACGTTTATTTGGCATGTACTGTGAAAACAATCGCTTCTCATAGGGATTCAATTACCGCATGTGCCTTCAAAGAGCAAACCCTTATCTTATGTGATAACCAGTGCTTAATTTGAGCCGGTGGTTTCCGGTGCTCAGCACCAGCGCTTAATTGGTTTCCGGTGCACGGCAACGGCACTTAATTGTCAACACCTCATTTATGACAGTCTGCCACATGGTGACACTGCTCTTCTAATTTAGAGATGAGCAGAACAACTGTAGTTTATGATTACAATATACATTTCAAAAATTATTAATACCTGCCTCCCTAGTCATTCTTTCAGCTTTGGGGAACTGGAATAATCTGAACTGTCGCACTTGCAGGCGAGGGAGATGGTTAGTAGTTGTTTTGGTACCGTCATTGGTAATGATGACAGGGACAGTGGGTTGTGCAAGCTGCAGTGGCCTCCTGGTCAGGGTCCTGGCCCTTATTATTTTACAAATTAAGCACTGGTGATAACAATTGTCACTGGGTGACCTGTGTATTATAAACAAAATCAATAAGTGCTGCTCAACATATTAGAAGTGCCAGCCATCTAGAAATAGGCCAGTTTAACACACCACAGAGCTGCATTCCTGCGCAGGGAGGGAACGTACTTTGTGTGACCTTAACCTGAGGAGCGATCGCGGCACCTCCTTTAAAAATCCGCAGAATATCGACTTGATTGTCAAATTGCCCACATTTGCCCACTGAGTGGTTTTAGAAATTGCCCAATGATATCGAGGTTATGGTAGCTTCACAACCCAGCAGGTGCACACAATGACCGGCAGTGGTGACTAGCTCTGCACTCACACTCCTGCTGCTCGGGGCATTATACATGTATGATGTAGTTATTCATTTTTTACGGCCCACACATTGAAAAGTCACTATCTGCCACTAAAGGCTACTTCTAGACGGATTCGTAATGCCTTTTGACTGGCTTTTCCCAGATACTTGAAGTTGTAGTGACCACTTAACACTACTAGTCAGATGTAGTAGAAAACTAGTATTGCCTTCGCAGTACATACACATGTCCAGTAAGAGTTCTTATTTGAAAACACTTTAAAGGCCACCTAGTAATGTGGAACTG
The DNA here is from genome assembly GCA_963921515.1 of Calotriton arnoldi. NCBI lineage: Eukaryota > Metazoa > Chordata > Amphibia > Caudata > Salamandridae > Calotriton > Calotriton arnoldi. Next base: position 392,494 of record CAWUFW010009570.1, on the reverse strand, counting down.
CAAACATGGGACTTGGGCAAGCTGCATCTCTGACCCAATTGATGGCAATGAGTTGGAGTCAATAGTTTACCATCTTGAGGGACCTCCTCTAATGAAGTGAAGTTGCTTATTAGTGCTTCGTGACAATGTGTACACCAAGGGAGCTTGCAGTCCATCTATGAGCTCTGGTGTTCACTAATGGCACACAGTGGAGTGGTCATATGTGAAGGATGCTAGGGGGTATCAGGATGGTGCAGAGAGTCCCCCACAGTAATAAAGAAACAAGCACATTTTGTTGGAGTAGCGAATGCTTAACGGGCAAAGGGCCATATGTATCATTCGTAAGTTTTGCGATTCTCAAATAGCGATTTTTTACGAATCGCTATTTGAGAATCGCAAAACCTGATGTATGAAACAAATCGCAATTAACTTGCGAATCGCAAAAATTCGCAGAATCATCTGCGAAAACCCACATTGCGATTCCTTAATTGCGAATTCGCAAATAAGGATTCGCAAAATCGGGATTCTGCCACTCAGGTGCAGCTTGATGACATCACAACCAGGAAGTGTGACTGCACAGCTGCACCTGACTGCCAGAAGCTCAGTCAGAGGCTGGGAGGAGAGTGAAGGAGCACAGCACTGCCATCCAGGGAGGTGAAATGAATCCCCAGGAGCACGAGAAGGAGAAGGAGAAGGAGGATGCAGGAAGGAAGAGAAAACCAAAGTTCAGTGAGAGGGAGCAGGAAGTACTTATAGAGGAGATGGTAGTCAGCCATGAACTCCTCTTTGGCAAAAAATCCCTGCGCGTGCCTGAGGCAAGGAAGCGGAAAATCTGGGATTCCATACAGGAAAAGGTGAATGCCATTGGCGTAACCCACCGCACCGTGGAGGATCTGCGGAAGCGGTGGTACGACATGCGCCAAAGATCCAAAGAAAAGGTGGCAACCAGGTTGGCTCAGTCGAAGAAGACCGGTGGCGGAACATCCACTGCAACAGACTCCACGCCCCATGAGGAGTTGGTGGAGTCCACCTTGCAACCCGAGAGCGTCAGTGGAGTGGCTGACCTGGACAGCTCCGACCCACCCCCCACCAGACAAGGTAAGATGCATGCCATCTGTCCCCTGCCACTCCAACAATAGCACCCACACAGTTAGGCCCCCCCAGTAGCAAAACAGTTGTGCAACTCCAGTACATGTTGTTGTGTACACCCTAAAATGCATCATGGGAGATGTAGTCACGTGCACAAAACAGTGTTGCAATGAGACACAGCAAGGTAGTAACAATGCCAGTGAGTTAGGGAAGGGTAAAATCAGGCAGAGAGTATGTAGGTGATGCAAATAAGAAGTAGATTTATTCACACACAAAAGGAGTTGCAGGACACTACAACAAATGTCTGTGCTTCTGTCTCCACAGCACCACCGGAAAGGCAGGAGGGCAGTGCAGGGTCTGAGGAGGCAGACGACAACGAAGAGCAGGCAGGGGATGAGGAGCAGGAGGTACAGACCCCTGACTCCCCTGTAGTATGCAGAAAGCGCCACATCGTGCCACCACTACCACAGATGGAGGCAGACCAAGACGACAGCGGAGAGGAATCCCAGCCAGTCCCAGGCCACCGTGCTGTCCGTCGCAGGCAACAGTCCCCTAACCCCCAGAGGGAACAAGGGGGGAACAGGCGCAGGTCAAGGGCATCCACCAGTGCTGGTGCTGAGGATCAGCAGTCCGTGTTCGCCGGGCTGGAGGGCACCATGCTGAGGGTGCAGCGCCTGCAAGCAAGATCAATGCGGTCAATGCAGCGCCAGTTTGCCAGTTTAAACATCACATGAGCGACATGAGGGATGGGTTCAGGGAAATGACCGGTGCAATCCGTGAACTGTGTGCCGTGCAGAGGAGAGCCAATGCCCGCATGGACACATACAGCAAGGCGGTCAACCGCCTGTGCACCGTCACGTCCCTGCTGTCACGTCGGTATGTGGGCATGCAGGTTGAAATGGCACATAACAGCCAGGATGTGGCCAAGATCTTGGTGCAGGTGACACATGCCGTGGAACTTATGCAGGCGGCTGGCACAGGTGGGATAGGACCCCTGGGCACAGGGGTGAGTGAGGATCAGTCAAGCAGGAGCAGCATAACCCCACCACCCCCTGAGACCAGACGGAGGAGCGGGAGGCAGGGGAGAACACACGATGACCCGGGGGAGAGCAGTGGGCACCCACAGCGCGGTGCAACAGCCCGTGCCCGCAGGAGATGAGGTGGCATCAGGGAAGCATGGCAATGAGTCAGGTAACACATTGCTGGGGACTGGAGTGTGTCGGACATCTTTGCTCTGTGACTTCAACATTTGCAAATATGAGTGACACACATTAGGTGTGCGTCAGGCTGTGTGCCAGATATATCCCTGCTATTCAAGGAATAAAAACACAGTTGTGCACCAATATATCGCATTGTGTCATTATTCCTCACCTAGAAATAGTTGCGCGTGATCTCCTGGCGCCTCTGGCGTCCGGCAGCCGCACCGACACCACATGCTGTCCTGCACGAGGAGCTGGTCCCTCATCGTCGGAAGACTCAGATCCGCTCAGCTCCACTGGGGTGCCCTTCCTTGTTGCTATGTTGTGGAGCATTGCACATGCGACCACTACCTTGCAGCAGGTCTGTGGGCTGTACTGGAGGGCACCTCCGCTCTTGTGTAGCCACCTAAATCGGCCCTTCAGGATGCCAAAAGTCCATTCTATCACACTGCGGGTCGACTTGTGGGCATTGTTGTAGCGGCGCTCTGCAGCAGTGGCTGGATTCAGGTAGGGCGTCATGATGAAATCACGCACTGCATACGCGCTGTCCCCTGCAGGGTGCAAAAGAAATGGGTTACACACTGTCATCCCAATCAAGAGCTTTACTGTATGTGTGAATGTGAGCCATGTATTTACCTAGCAAGTAGCCCTCACCAAACTCCCCAGCCAAGAGGCGACGGTGTAGCCCACTGTGGCGGAACATGAAGGAATCATGGGTGCTACTAGGATATTTTGCCACTATGTCCGTGATGACATGGGTGGCATCACAGACTACCTGGATATTCAGGGAATGATAGGACTTCCTGTTCCTGTACACATATTCAGTCTGGGATGGGGGGGAGAGGGCGACATGGGTCCCATCAATGCAGCCAATTACATGGGGGAATTGGGCTATCTGATAGAACCCCTGCTTAGTTTGGTCGAGTGCCTGCTGCGTGTTAGGGAAATGGATGTGGTGATGAATCCTCTGCATCATGGCATCCAGGAAACTGTGAAAGATGCGCGACAGGCTACTCTGTGTCACCCCTCCTGCTGCTGCTATCACCCCCAGAAAACTCCCAGACGCCAGCAGATGCAGTGAGCACAGGACCTGCACATGGGTGGGGATGGTGCGTGTCCTGCGTGTGGGGTGCTCAAGCATGGGCTTTAACTCCTCAATGAGTTCTAGGATGCCGTCTGGGTGCAGCCTGTACTTTTCATGGACCTCCACCTCTGTTTGCTGGAACAAGGTGATGCGTGCCCTGAATATCCTCTCCTGGCGTCTCCTTCCCTGGGCAGCAGCTCTGATCCTCAGTCTCCTAGCGATGATGTATAGCGCAGCCATTGTGAATGGCCCTGTAGCATTATGGGTCAGTTTATATAGGTTGCACCTGGTTACCACCTGCTCAGAGTTGGTGGTAATTGCGAGGTGCAAAATTGCGAATTTCGTAGATTCGCTATTTGCGATTTTTTGATACATTTCATTGCGATTCGCTATTTGCTAATACTCTATTTGCGAGATTCGCAATTATAGTATCGCAGATTGCGAATTCGCTAAATTATTCGCAGTTCCTGGGCTCGCAGATTTCTGCGAGTCGCTATTTTTGCGATTGGCAATTTTGCGCAACAATTTGCTTTCATACATCGCACAACGCTATTTTGCGATCGCAAACACTGGATTTTTGCGAATCGCAGTGTTTGCGATCGGAAAATTGCTTGATACATATGGCCCAAAGTCATTTCTTCTGGGTGACAGCTCACCTGAGTTTCCCGACAAATCTAGATTGGATCCATATTTTTCAAGTCAAGGGCTAAGTAGTCTCAACACAGGTGTATCTCCAGGCAGCAAGCACACAGAAGAGCAGAGCCTTGTGCAGAGCTACAGGTTTAGTTCCAGCTTAGGGGCGATAAGCAGCCGTGAGCTTCAAATGTGCTGGAAGACACTAGAGCTGGTGTGCACAGGAATTATTACAGTGAGGTACTTCAGTTTTCTGGACTGAAACTCCAGCTTTTATTCCCAGTCCTTCGCATTTGGGCCATCCACCCTCTAGCAATCCTTTTCAAAGCACTGTTCAAAATATGGGTGTTAGTTCCTTAGCCATAGCTGCCTTTCTTCCTTTAATGGTTGTAGATGTTAATTGAAGGATGGCTCTCAGAATGCCTGGAAAGGCAGCTGTAGCTGTTGGGGTAGGAGGACCTGTCTCACTTCAAGCATGTTCTGAATGGAGTACCTACAATAGACATACACACACAGGCACATACACACAATGTGTGTCAATTGATTGCACAGGAGGACAAGTGGGCCTCAGCCCTGGAGAATAGACAAGCTGCAACCACAAGATTTAGAAACACTGTCACAGGCCAACACTCATTAATCAAGGGGTTGAAGGGAGAACCCATCAACACCCATGTAGAGCAGAAACCAAAGGAGTCCCTGGAAAACAGTGGATTGGTGACCAATTGGCCTAAGTTATATATAGAATGTAGGGGAATTCCATGGCATCAAAAAGGGAACAGGCATGATTGGACAGAGGGAACAAAGAGTTGGAACATGTTACTACTTACAGCCCAGCCACACCATTTGTAGGGTCTCTTCATGCTCTTGACATAAACTGGAATATCTTCAGGTCAAAATCCCGTGGTAACGGCGGTCTTGCGTACAACCCTCCCCCCCAAAGTTGCCTTCCTGCATGTGATGCTGCCTTAGGTTTAGCTCCTTTAAGCAGCAGTCATCTGATCCACCTTTCAAATGAGACAGATAAGTAGAAGCAGAAGGTTATAGGCAGGAGGCAGAAAGGTAGAAGTCAGTGGATAGTGGATAGAATAGAGGTAGATGGGTGGGAATAAAGGGATAGTTGTAGAGGGGGTAAAGATATTGCTAGACATGGAGAAAGAGGGCTAGAAGGCTAGGTATAGAGAGTTTGATGGTTGAGAAGTAGAAGTAGAGGGGAGGGGTGTTAGAGGAATGGGATAGAAGGGTAAATGTAGTGGGGAAGAGATAGGTGTATATATGTAAACATGCTAAGAGAGTGCTGGAGGTTGATGTTCAAAGGTACAGAGTAGAGGCAGAAGTGTTGAGGTCATGAGGAAAGGACAGAGGTCGGGGTGTATAGACAGATGTAGAGGCGCATGGTCAAATGGGATAGCAAGGCAGAGAAAGAGGGATATAATTGGAGAGTTATAGGGGCAGAGGGAGGAAGATAGAGGGGTAGAGGTAGAGTCAGATGGTTTATTGCCACGGGCATGGTGCATTGAGCGCCATGCACTGTGTGCTGTGTGCTGTGTGCTGTGGAGACCGAGGCTGCAGCCCCTCCCTGGTGGTGCGGAAGTGGCCAGCATTAGGTTGGTGCGGCTTGTGCCTCTTATTCACGCCCGTTTTGCTGCTGCTTTTCTGCCGGGGACCAGGACCACGAATCCCAGCCTCCTAATTGGCTTGCCTGCCACCAACGTCAGTCTACAGCGCCAGGAGGCGCTTTAAAATCCACCGAGGGCTCCCGCAGTGCGGGACGCCTGTTTTGCTGCTGCTTCTCTGCCGGGGACCAGGACCACGAGTCCCAGCCTCCCAAGCGGCTTGCCTGCTGCCAACATCAGTCTACAGCACCAGGAGGCGCTTTAAAATCCACTGAGCGCTCCCGCAGCGCCCGGAGGAGGCCGGGCCAGGCTACCCCTCTAAACTCAGCACCCCCGTATTCGTCGCTGGAAGGGGACTTTCCTGGCGCATTTGTGGTGGAGCCATCACTCGACTGCCTACTGAAAAGACATGGGTAAGAGAAAGCAAACTATGCCAGGGTCAGGTGGAGGGGCGGCTGTAACAACTCTTGACTCATTTCTGGCTAGGGCAGCAAATGTCTTGTCTAATTAAATCTCCCTGACAGAAAGGAGACTCTCTTTGGAATTAACCAATTTGCCCCAGAACACGGTATCAGCAAATGGCTCGGTTCCAACGACTGTGCAAAGTGACACCGTGCCTATTTCGTCAGCTGTCATCGTTTTGTCAGAAGAAATTGAGGGTAACCAAGGGGAGGGTGTATCTATGCTGGAACCCACAGTAAAAAAGAAAAGAGGTGGAGCCAACAGAACTGCACAGCCTTCTAAAAACAAGTGGAACCAGATGTCCCCGACCCAGCCAATGGGGGCCTGAGTCAAACTTTGAACACATTTTCTCAAAAAATAGAAGACATTTTAAAGACATACCTAGCTCCAATTATTGTGCGGTTGGATAAGTTGGAACTACTATTGTGTCAGTCTAATGAGTGTCTCTTTAGTTTTGCAACAGATGGTAAGGGGGCGGTACCGGTGGGGTTGAAGGGAGGGTCGGGTTCCACCTAGTTGGATGGTCATGAAACTACAGGGCCCACATCTAGTATGGGGCTGCAAACTAGCAATAGCATGTGCTTAGTACACAGGACGAGTCAGCAGCCAGTCCCCGGGTTTAACACTCAACCCCCAGACAGGATGGGCCCTCAGGGAAGTGCAGGACGCTCCAAAATCAATAGGGATGAAGGAGTTGCCCGAGATGGAGTCTTGCACAGACCTCTAGGGGCTGATCCAAAAGAAGCCCAGGCGACATGGCCCAAACCCCCCTAACCCCCTTAGCCTGCTGGATGAGAGAACTGTATCGTATGTTAAAGCATTAGAGATAACTAATAGTTCCTATGACGCCTTCTGTGTCAGATTGGAGATTATCAAAAGAACCAAAACTATGTCTGACATGATCTTTTACCCAAGATTCGATGCTTGCAAAAAGTTGTGTGTGGTAGATTGTATTAAGGAGTATGATGCAATGATGAACAAACATCGCACCGCTGGTGTAAACCAGCTTCTTATTTCCTTTGTTAAACCCTTCAAACCCGTCTGCTCTTCCTCTATTGCTAGATGGGTTAAACGAGCTATGCAACTTGCAGGCATAGACCCCCAGAGATTTCAAGCACATTCTTTAAGAGGCGCTATGGCCAGTCAATCCTTTTGGAAAGGAGGTAAGTTAGACGATATTCTTAAGGCAGCCGACTGGTCCAGTTCCTATACCTTTGCGAAACATTACTGTAAACCTGTTGAACACATGTGTGATGTAGTTTTACTAGACTACCAACATGCATAATGGAAGCCTCCGGTCTTGTAATGAAATTGCGATTCTCCTATTACCATGACCAGAGAATCTGGATTTCATTAAAGACACGGAGGCTAACATTATCCCAACCCTTCCCTCCCGGGAGTGGACTCTTAAGCTGGCATGTTAATAATTTACTTAATTGCTTTTGTTTCAAGATTAGAACTTAAAACATAAAAAATAAAAAATGTGTAATGAGGAAACAACTCAGTTATTTCAATGTATTATGCTTTATCTATGCACTATTTAATATCCTCAATATTCTCCCTTTTACATAGAGCTCATTCGTGCAAATTTTTAATATTTTGTCCTTTTTCAGATAATTCAACTTAGATGGTTCCGCCACAAGATACAGGATCTTACCTGGAGATTTAAGACTTCCTCCGGATCCCTCCAAGCAAGTCTCGGCATCGTGCTTTGTTGTTCCTTTGCAATTCACCTGTTTCTGAAGAAGAAGTTTATCTCTTTTCATAATAGTTGAACTTTGTTTTCATTGCATTTAAAAGAGGCAGATCTATCTAGGCTTGTCTCCATTGTAACACATGAGCATTCTATTCTAGATCTTTGCTTTTGTGATGTATAACTTTAAAATGGCTGCTTGAAGTTGCATTAAAAGAACAATGCATAATGGTAGCCTCCGGTCTTGTAATGAAATTCAGGTTTTTCCGCTCTCCTTTTTTTATCCAGACGGGGTTCAACATCTTAGCACCAGGGGCATTATACCTAGTCGGTCTCAAGGGATGCTGATGCAAGATCAGAAAGTGTGCACTAACACGAACACGACCATTCCCCTTGTAAATAGATTTGCCCCATTAAGGGATCTTGATAGTATTGACTGACTACCAGCCTCTATTGACGCTATGACCAGTACAAATTCCCCTTCACTAGTCAAAATGACTACTCAGATTCGGCCAGCTTATGACCATAAAGTGATAGACCCCTCTGTTTGTACTTTTATGTCTTGGAATATTGCGGGGTTGAGGGCAAAAAAAGATGACGAGCAGTGGACAGCGATAATAAAATCTGGTCACATTATCGCATTGCAAGAAACCTGGGACACATCGGATTCCTTTGTTATGGATGGTTTTGCCTCCTTCTTTAAGGCCGCATCTCCCTCCGCTTTAGGACGAGCAAAGGGAGGTCTGCTCATTTTAATATCACTTAAATTGTCATGCACTATTAAGGGCCTGTCCAGTCCATCCCCACACCTACTAGCTGTTGAATTAACCTTCCCCAGGTATCCTACCCTGGTGATTATAAACTTTTATAATTCCTTCTGCAGGGAAAATGACAGTGAACATATAGTCGCCCTTCAAAGTTTTATAGAGGACATTATACAGGACAGATATACCCCCTACAAAATTATCATAATGGGGGATTTTAATGTACACCGTTGCCCTTTAAATTGTATACTGGACAGGGGGACATTGGATAACCTGGCTCCCATGGTTCATTTCGAACATTCACCCCAAGGCACTCGGTTAGAAAGCCTTTTTGCTAGCAATAATTTATATTGTTTAGAGTACACGAAAGAAGCAGAGATAATACCCTCCTTCTTTGGGAGGGGGAGTTGCACAACCATAGACTATATTGCGGTATCCGCCCCATTACTCCAAAACAGAAGCGAAGTGAGATCATCCTGGACTGGCTACAGTGACCACAACCCAATTATTGCAGAATCCAAGGGTTTAATGGTCCTTTGGGGTCCCGAGCCAAAGACCCTTGCAAATGGGGAATTTCAGCCCATGGATGAGGCCCGTAAAATAAGGTGGGGAACGATCATTTCGGAGCATTTTTTAGCCCAGATGTATATGGAGGGCAAAGAAGACATTAAGCAGTGCCTCGATACACATAATGAGCCCGAGGAGGTCCTAGAAGCATTTGATAAATTAGCAAAGCGGATCGCAAAAAAGGTAACTGGCAAAGGAAATCTATCTGGTACCAAGGAGGCCAAATGGTTTAATGCGGACTGCTCTAAAACCCACAAAGCCCTTATGGCTGCATTAAAAAACAAGCCTAGGGATCATGAACTGATCAAAGTTGGTAGAAAAGCTTATAATAAGGCTCTAAAGCTAAGGAAAGATGATATAGGGAAACAGGCATGGGAGGATCTAAATCAGGCAAGTACCTTGGCCAATAGCTCCAAATTCTGGAAGGTCGTAAACAGTCCCTATTTTAAAAATAATCATTTGACGAGAACAGAGTGTGTTATCCCTGCTGATAGATGGGTCAGTCATTTTGAGCTGATTTATGCAGAGGTGACCACAGAACAAATAGTCTCCTCCTGGGCACCCTGTACTGCACCGCTCTCACTAGGTTTCAGGGTGAATGAAGTACAGAAAGCGATTGAGGACGCGTCCGCACGGAAAGCTCCAGGTCCTGACGGGATACCAGTGGATCTTTACAAATCAGACTCAGGCACAAGGGCAAAAATTTTAACCAGGATTTTTAATGCCGCTACAATGGTAGGTCTACCTCATTCCTGGTCCACCACGGTGATTTTGCCCATTTATAAAAAGGGTGCCAGGGACGACCCAGCATGCTACCGCCCGATTTCATTATTAGATTCTGCAGCAAAAATAATGGGCAAGGTAATTTTAGATCGTCTAAGCAATTGGCGGGAAGAAAGCAATGTGCTATCAGATTTGCAATTTGGTTTTATAAAAGGTATGGGAACGGTGGACCAATGCATGAACTTACTTATGATGACCAGCAAATATACTCTAGCCAAAAAAGGTTGTATATTCATGGCTTTTATGGACTTAACGTCCGTCTTCGACAGAGTGAATAGAACTAAATTATGGCATCTACTGTTAGAACTAGGTATGGACGCAAACTTGGTATCCTTCATGCACTGGTCTCATTTTAATTTAACTGCCTTTGCCACATATAAAGAAAATGGTTCCTTAACAAAATCATGGAAGGTAAAAAGAGGAGTGAGGCAGGGATGTATTCTTACGCCAGTCCTATTCATACTCTATATAAATAAGTTAGGGGCTGTGTTATCCGATGCAAGCATGGACACGCCGAGAGTAGGTCTTAAGCCCATTCCTGCCCTTTTATATACAGATGATGCAGTTTTACTTGCCAGGACACCAATAGCACTGAAACGTCTTGTTAATACTTTTATTGATTTTATGGTCGCTTTAGACCTCTCTGTCAATTTTACAAAATCCCATATAATGTCATCTGGCAACTCAAAACGTGAGAAGAAATCACTCATATGCAAAGGTGGGGTGTTGTCCAATGTAGCAAGCTACCCATATCTGGGTGTGCTATTCGATGAAAATGGTACTTGGGTGGCACAGCGTGCACTCAAGAAAAATACTCTAGCAAGGGCTGCAGGAGCAACATTGGACTTTGCCAGAAGATTAGGGAGCAAACCCTTACTGCCAATTTTGAAGATCTACAATGAGAAAAGTGTCTCTATGACAATGTATGGCAGTGTGGTTTGGGGTCACAAGGAGTACAATAAACTACAAGGGGCTGAAAAAAATATTTTTCGAAAACGTTTAGCTACTCCCCCAAGTACCTCCGCCTTTATGGTGCACGAAGAACTAAGGCAGGGTTACATTACAGACAGGTTTGCAGTGGCCCCCTTGATATGGTGGTTAAAAATATGGTCTAGACCCAAGCCCAACCTAAATCAAATTATTTTAGAGGATTGCATGAAGTTAGACAGAGCGCAGACATCCCCTGGTCAAGTTACGTCTTTCAACAGCTCTCAGCTCTAGGGCGCCCTGAGCTTTTTAATCAACCCAGACAGCTGCACCCTGAGGAGGCGAAAGATATTAAAATTCAATTTTTAACTAGGAGAAGCTTGGAAAGGGAAACAAAGGAACTTAGAAAACCCACGTGTAGACATTATGTGATTATAAGTCCTGGGATTTTAGATCAACCATTTTGGTCTTTTATTAATAATCTGCATCATTGTTTTCTTTTATCTAGTTTTAGATTTAATTGCATTCACTGGTCCCTTACAGTACCCAAGGGTTTCTCAAAGGCAGGGACCCTACAGCCTTGTTCATGTGATAATATCTCAGACCAAGATGTGCTGCACTTTATGTTTTTCTGTGGTTTCTATAATGAATTACGATCTAAACACATTTTATCTCATTTAAAAAATTGCCAATTTGCACAAGTAAGACCAGCCCTGATTTATATGCAAATGCTCTCTTCCCCATTGATATGTTATGGGGTCGTGAGCGTTCTATCGGGGGCAATACGCAGAAGGAAAAATATAGATTGCCCATAGTATTGATTCATGTTTTACTGGGCTGAATCAAGAAATGTTTTAAATCTTTCTGATGAACTTTTTAACTGCGTTCTGATAATTGCACATGTACAGTAGCTTTTATATTCTACTTGTATGGGTCTCTTCTTGTGTAAATGTACTTTTATGGCCAGAACGTGGCCGAATAAAGTTTTATTGACTTGACTTGACTTGGTAGAGTCAGATATGGAAGTAGAAGGAAGAACTAGAAGTAGATCAATAATGGTAGAAATATTAGGCGGGCTTTAGAATCAAAGTAAGCTCAGTTGACCAGGTCTTCCACTTTACCTCTATTTTTTGGAAGACAGCATTAATCAATAGGGGCAAACTTTATGTTGCCTTTGTATATTTACAAGCTGCTTTTGACCTGGTCCCCAAATATAAGCTCTGGAAGGTTCTCAAGGAAATGGGTATCCCTGCCAACCTCTTGAACATATTGGTACGGCTCCATGCAGAAAACTATGCACAAGTGAGGTGGGGCGAACCTTGACAAGGTTGTGTCTTGCCCCCCACCCTTTTTTCATTGTACATTAATGGGGTGGTGAACTATCTAAATAAGGACAGGTATGATTCCCCAAAGGTGGGTGACTGGAGGGGGCTGGCCCTCCTCTTTGCGGGTGACACTCTGCTGCTTTCCAAGCCTCCCCAGGGCCTCCAACAGCTTTTAAACCATTTTAACAAGTTTTGTATGGAGAGGGGACTAGAACTAAATAGCTCCAAAACCAAGTATATGATCTTCTGCCCGGCCGGGCACAGATGTTCAAAGAGGAAGATGACAGTGGGTATCAATACAATTGATCAGGTGCACAATTTTGATTACCTGGGTGTGAGGCTTTCAACAAATCTCAACTGGGGTTTGCAGCTCTAGAAATCGCATTTAATTCTAATACACCACACAGCCTCTATAGCCAAAATCGGCCCTTGACGTCTATAATATTAAGGCCCTAGGTGCAGCCCTGTGCAGGTGCAAAATATGAGGATTTGCCAATATCCATATCCTCACCATAGTCAAAAATAGCTTTGGCCCAAAGATGCATTTTTCAGAAAGTTGAGTGTAGAATGCTTGTATATTGACATCAATTGTGGTCGACAGCAGCACTAAGCTCCTACTGCGTGGGTCAGAAAGATCTTATGTTCCCAACATGTGTGCGCACAATTCCATTTCTGAACTCCGTTAAATTGCTTTTGGGGAAATTGGGGCTGAAAAACGTTTGGGTTTTCCCAGATGAGTTGAGTGCAATTATGTAAGCACGATTAAAAGAACTCTACTGAGAATTTGCAATTACCTATACAACTTTAACAAGCAGTGGTTCCCTGGTTAGGGACTTTTTAGATATAAAACCATTTCCATTGTATGAGCCAATCATAGATGAAATGACTCCCACCTTGGCTCGCAACCTGTATATTCAGTTTAGTTACAGGTCGCCCCCAACCATGAAATCTTTTAGTAATTGGTCAGAGCTGTACCTGGGATGATACATGTCCAGTCTGCGGAGAGGCTCCAGAATCACTAACGCATATATTGTTCTTTTGCCCTGTGTAATGGCTCCAAAGAAGTAAATGGGTAGCAACCCTCTGTAGAATTTTGGGCATGGGCCGATATATGGAAGCATATAGAATTTAATGACAAGACAGGAGGCTAGCATTATGCATTACCTTTTATTCACCAACTTCTGAGCAGCACTTTAAAAGCTTCTAACATCACAGAATGAAGTCATAAAACAATAGAACATTTAACCATAACATAACCCTTCAACATTCTAGGCTCTTCCTCTTTTGTTTGCTGCTTCTGAGCAGATAAGTATACTTTAATGGTGCTTGATTTATTCTTAATTAATATTATATATATTTTGCTTAAATACAAGTTTAAAGATGAATATCGTAAAGTGTTTAAGTTATGAAGTGTTTTAGTTGTTTAGGATTTTTGTTAGAATAACCCAATTTTCGGGTGATTTTTCGTAGGTTATTTTTAAAATATATGGGATTTAGGAATATAGATTTAATCGAAGTTAATTGATTTAAATGTTTTTATGACCTTAGCGATTTGAATAGAAAGTTAAAAATGATTAAATAGAGAGGTTTATTTTTTACCGTTTAATTTTAAATGTCAGCGCGTGCCGTCTCGTGTGTTTCAATAGCAATGACTGAGGAGACACGAGACTGGGTTCACGCGATCGCGCAGATTTCTACCTAGTCATGATCGCGCAGTCTTGCAACATTGAGGCTTATTTCTATGAGAGATTGGACACGTTTGAACTACGTGAGTTCAGACGCGTCTGTTTCTAAAGAAAGCGAGCTTGTTTCCCAGACGCATGACGTCAGAAGGAAACAACGCAAAGGTTACTAAGCAATGGGGAACCGATCGGCAAACAGAAGTCAGTTGACTTTTGACAGTTTGCCGATCGGAGGAAACGAAGAGATTGCTTAAGGAAATTGTGGCATTTAGGAGCAAAAGAAAATAAAAACAATAAAAAAGTTTATTGAGGAGTCCTTGATATAAGAAGTGATATAGATGTTTTAAAACAAAATGAAAAAAAGAGTAATTAAGTGATTTAAGAGAGACAACTTGATTTATTTAAACAAACTTTAATAACATGAGTGAGGGAGCAGAGGTTAGTAGTAAAGAGGTACAGGAGGAGATTATTAGGAGACTAATAGAGCAAGAAATAGGAAATAAGGTACAGGCAACAGCAGAAAGAATAGTTAAGGAAGGGAAAAGGAAGGCAGATAATTTAGATGAGGAAGAATTTTGGACATTATCTGAGGAAGAGGATACTCAAAATAGAGTACCAGGTGGGAAATGTTTTAAAAAACAAAAACATAGCAACAATGTAGAGAATATCTCAAGTGAAGAGATTAAGAAAGTAAATAATAATAAAAAGAAAGGAGTGGCTTTGAGAGGTGTCCAGAGCGGCACGAATGAAAGGCAGGTTGACCCCGCGAATAAAAGAGGTGGTCCACCCACATGGCGAGATAATAAGGAGGATGATGACTTAGATGAGTACGTATTGGATCTTGATTATGAGGAGGATAATGATGAATTTTCAGAGTATACTAGCACTAATACTCAATCAAAGAAACAAATGAAAGATCCATTTGGGCAAACTCTATTTAATCCTGCTTTGATTAGACATCCAAGAAGTTCTGAATGGTGGCCAATGGAACATGTTTCAGACTATATTAAATTTTGGATTCGGAGACCTTTAGAGAGAAATGGGAGAAATCTCATGAAAGCAGAATGCTCCCGGCCTGTAATTGATGTAAAAGAGGCCATGACTCCTAATCTGGACCCGGACCTAATAACTTATCTATTTAAGTTAGGTCGAGACCCAAGAAGAGGGTTAGAAAGATCGCTTAAATAATGTGAAGATAAGGTTTTAGATATTCTAGGTCCAGTGGCCCGAATTTTTGACATGGTGGAAGAGTCATACCTAAATGGTACTGACATTGATTTGGCGCTCCTAAGAGGTTGGAGTCAAAGGGCGGTGTGTTTCATTGGAAATGCTAACGCAAGCTTGATAGCAGAGAGACGGAAGGCAGTCTTATTCAGAATAAGCCCTAAATTAGGGGATTTTGCTAGAAAGGAAAGCAGTGAAGAGCCAAAAGGACTCCTTTTCGGAGATGGTCTGGTAAAATCCTTAGGGAAACATGTGCAAACATTTACTTCTCTAGATAAGGCACATGCGTCAATGAGAAGAGTCTTCGGAAGTGGAAATTTATATGGCAGGGCCGGAAGGAGGGGTCAATCTTTCGGCAGTCCATTTTCAAGAGGCCCATTTTATGAAGGAGGAGGAAGTTTACAAGGAAGAGGTAGTTTCAGAGGAAACTCATATCAAAATACATTCTATCCACAAAGAGGACGTGGAGGAAGGAACAGAGCTTCTCGGGGAATAGCAGGTTTTCAATCTGGAGGACAAACAGGTCAAGGTGAGTATGAAAAATATTTTTGGTTTTACCCAGAAAAATTCAGGAGGAAGATTGAGAATGTTTCTCGAGAAATGGAAAGAAATAACAGGAGACTCCTGGATTTTAGAAACAATAAAAGGTTATGTGATAGATTTTGTTACAGTTCTCAAGCAGGAGAGAGAACTAAAGGAAATATATTTCCAAAGAGTTCAAACTATTATAGAGGAAGAAGTGAGAGAAATGTTAAAGAAACAGGCAATAATAAGAGTTTCAGAGGGGAGGAAAGGGTTTGTAAGTACCCTTTTTGTCGTAGAAAAGAAGGACATGGTGGAGGCCTGTCATAAATCTGCGGGGATTAAATCAATATGTAGTTTACAATCATTTCAAGATGGAAGGAATCTATCTGTTAAGAGATATTTTGAAGGACAACGATTGGATGGTGAAAATAGATTTAAAGGATGCGTATTTTTCAACAGCTATGGCAGAGGAAAGTCTGAAATACCTTCAGTTCAGGTGGAAGGGTCAGCTTTACCAGTTGTTTATGCCTCCCCTTCAGACTATCTTCAGCCCCTTGGTGTTTTTCAAAGGTTATGAGACCGGTTGTGGGTTTCCTGAGAGAAAGAGGGGTCCGGATGTAGAATTATTTGAACGACATACTGATAAAGAATGGAGAGGTAAAGAGTTTATTGGAGCACAGCCTCTTAGTGCAGAATCTGTTGAAGGATTTAGGTTTTGTCTTAAATTTGGAGAAATCTATTTTAGCGCCAGCACGGAAAATTGAGTTTTTAGGTTTTGTGGTGGACACGATAAAAAAACAGTTGGTGTTACCAGAGAAAAAGATCATTTTAATAAAAAGAGAAGTGAAATTATTGTTAAAGAAACAAGAAGTAAGCCTAACACAGTTAGCGAGAGTTTTGGGACGTTTGTCTTCATCGATTCAGGCAATATTTCCAGGACCATTACATTACAGAGCTTTGCAGAGAGTGAAAGGTGCAAGTTTGAACGAAGGATTATGGTATGGAGACAAGGTGAAATTGAATGTGGAAGCAAAGGAGGAATTGATTTGGTGGCTAGAAAATTTAGAAGCATGGAATGGCAGGGCAATTTGTGGAGCAACACCAGATTATGTGATAGAGACAGATGCGAGCAGCTTAGGATGGGGAGCGAGACTAGAAAGTCAGGAAACAGGAGGACGTTGGAATATGGAAGAAAGGGACGATCATATAAATTGTTTGGAACTGAAAGCAGGTGTTTTGGCAATTCGCAGTTTCAGGAAGAGAATTCAGAAAAGGACTGTCTTGTTAAAGATGGACAACATTTCGGTTGTGACTTACAAAAACAAGTTAGGCGGAAGCAGGTCAAAGAAGTTAGCGGATCTGGCAAAGGATTTTTGGAGGTTTTGCATGGAACACAAAATATGTGTAACGGCTCAGTATCTGCCAGGGAAAGAGAACTTGGTAGAGGACTGGAATTCACGTTTTTTGAGGGATTACAGCGACTGGAAACTGAATCCGTTATTTTTCAGGACGATACAGATAATGTTCGGTCCTTTAGAGATAGATTTATTTGCATCGAGGATAACAAATCAGTTGGAGAATTATGTGAGTTGGAGGCCAGATAGAGGAGCAGTTTGTGTGGACACATTCAGTCTAGATTGGAAGGGTTTGATGGGCTATGCATTTCTACCTTTTTCGATGATTCCGAGAGTCCTGGCCCAAGTGAGGAGACAGGCTTGCAGTCTGGTTTTAGTAACACCTTTCTGGATAACTCAAGCACGGTATCCTTCAGTAATGGAATTGGCGGTGGAAGATCCTTTTTTAATTCTAGCAGAGAAGGGACTTTTGATGGATGTAGACAGAAGGGAACATCCGTTAGTAGAGTCAGGGGTGCTCAACCTTCTAGTTTGGAGCATTTCAGGAAATCAGATAGATTAGCAGAATAATCAGAGGAGGCTTCAGAGTTGTTATATGAATCTTGGGCACCAGGAACAAGGAAGAGGTACACTGGAGCATGGAAAGTGTGGGTTTGCTGGTGCATGGAAAGGGTTTGGATCCCGTGGAAGCGGATGAAGTTATGATAGCAAATTTTTTAGCAATTCTTTTCAGGAAAGGATTAAGTTATAGAACTGTGAACTGTTACAGGTCAGCTATTGCAGCTGGTCATTGTTTGGTTGATGGAATTTCTGTTGGTAAAGGTCAATTGGTTTGTAGGATTATGAAAGGGATTCCTTTAAAGAAACCTCCAGGTTCTAGGTATAGTTTTCTATGGGATGTATGCTTGGTTTGGAAACTTTTTGAAGGTTGGCAGGGTAATAGGTTTTTGAGTTTGAAACATTTAAGTTGGATGTTAGCTACATTATTATGTATGGTTTCTGCTAGAAGGGTTTCAGACGTGAAAGCCTTAGATCTTTCAGGGAGATATTTTCACCCAGAGGGAGTGTTTTTTTAATTAAAACGAAGAACTAAGACTATGTCTGAGAGAATTTTTTATCCAAGGTTCGATGAGCATCCTAAGTTATGTGTGGAAAGATGTTTATGGGAATATGAGTGCAGAGTTAGTGAGTTTAGAGGTGCAGGTGTAGATCAGTTGTTGATTTAATTTACAAAACCACATAAAGCGGTCTCATCTGCTACTATTGCTAGATGGGTCAAGGATACTATGCGTGAGTCTGGAGTGAATTTGGATAGGTTCAAAGTGCATTCGATTCATGGTGCTATGGCTTCAAAGGTATACACATCTGGAGGAAGTTTGAGTGAAATTCTGAAGGCTGCGGATTGGTCTAATGAAAAGGTATTTAGGGATTTTTATTTTAGGCCAGTAGAGCATGTGTGTGAGAAAGTTCTAAAAGACTTTAAACATGCATAATGCTAGCCTACTGTCTTGTCATTAAATGTCGATTCTCAAAGATTTAATGCATAGAGAATCGTGATTTAATTAAAGACAAGGAGGCAAGCATTATCCCTCCCTCCCTACCCGTTGGTGGGTGAGGAGATTTGGTTAAAAAAGTAATATATTAAGGAGAAGGTTGTGATGTTTTCTATTAGTCTTTAACTTTAAGGAAGTTTATTTGGAGTTTTATGATTTAATAAGTTATTTTTCTATTCTAGATATTCAGTAGAAGAGTCGTTGAAAGAATGGGGGAAAGATGGAGGATTGAATTTATGAGTAAGAAGAAGAGAAACAAAAGAGGAAGAGCCTAGAATGTTGAAGGGTTATGTTATGGTTGAATGTTCTATTGTTTTATGACTTCATTCTGTGATGATAGTAGCTTTTAAAGTGCTGCTCAGAAGTTGGTGAATATAAGGTAATGCATAATGCTAGCCTCCTTGTCTTTAATTAAATCACGATTCTCTATGCGTTAAATCTTTGAGAATCGACATTCTCTGCACTGACACAAGCAGACTGATGGTCTTTTCAGTCTCTAGATATTTATTGTCAGTTTGGATTTGGGGTAGCAAGCATATACAAGCAGTCTAGGAAATGGTAGAGCTTTTAAAATCCTACAATAGAGAGTATTTCGTTGAAAGGGAGACAACCCATTCATGGTTCTATTTTTATTTTATTTTATGTGACTAATGATCTAGAGCATGGGTACTCGCAAACATTTGCCCAGGGGCCACAAAGTACGGTCTGTGGTGTGTCCGAGGGCCGCACTGAAGCCATCAGTTTGGCGGTAGGGGGTCTGGGCGGGTCAGGGATTGTTTAAGGAGGTCTAGAAAAATGTTAAATAAACGGGCAGGCATTTATTTGCAGGTTAATAAATACTTGCCCGTTTATTTAACATGTTTTGCTGAACATTAGAGCTCAACAACTAAACATCAGCTCGTGCTGCTGTTCACCAGGGGGGCCGCATGTAAAGATCAAGAGGGCCGCATGCGGCCCCCGGGCCGTACTTTGAGTATCACTGATCTAGAGGGATGTATTCTGCATTGTGGAGGTTTGTTTTAGCACTTTATTGTACATTTTCACATCGGATACAGGGGGAAATTCACTTGTAGGCACAAGCTAGACCACGTCCCAGAATGTCACTATGACACTCTCTGGACTGACAGGTCTGGCTCTTCGGTTTGTAATCTTGTCTCTGATTAGCCACCTCCCTATGTCGACTAATGCTTGATACCATTCCTCTCCCCCTCGTTCCATTTTAACCTTCTGTATCTATTTTACTTCACCTAATGAACACTTGCACTTTTAGTGGTTTGCATTTGCATTTTAAATTGGTGCCAAAATATGGAGTCCCCATGTTTTTAATCCTATAGTGTTATGCACATTTTGACTGTGGCTTCCCGACAATGTTTTCTACTAATATATAAATCTCTTTGATCCCCAATGACATCTACTACTCTTTACAAGGATGTTTTTATACATGATGTACTTTTATGATCTTGGAGATCGAAATAAAGTAATTATGATTATTAAATATATAGATGTGGAGTGGAAGAAGTAGGTTCTCTTAGATCTGAATCATGCACTCACCAGACCATGGAGTCCTGCTAGCACTCACCACAGATACAGCGTGTGCATGAAAAGCACACAGAGATGTCCGTGTACGATCTTGGCATTACATTGAAGCTGAACTTTACTCAAGTTGGGCAAATAAGCATCAACCTCATACCTAAACAGAACAAACATCTGTTTAGTACTGAAGAAGTGTAATCTTGATGCCATCTGGAGATAATAGGAGTGCATCATACTCACGCATAGTCAGCACTCAAATATATTTAGTTGTAACTAATGTACTAAAAGGGGTGGATTATTTTATACAAAAGGGTATACTATTTGAAATATATATATTTAGAATGTGATTAATAAAGTTACATAACAAATTATGCATTAACGCAACAGGAGGAAATAACCTGGAATATCATATTTTTAAATACTTAATTAGGATGTATGCAACTAATGTTTAACGTTTATACACGTACTTAGAAGTAATCATGTGCATATGCATTTACACTGAGTCGTTTATGATTCATTGCATTTATGTGTGCCTTAAGCAGTTACATTTATTTTATGTGTAGAAAGGTGTACATATTCTGTAACCCTGCACACATGTTAATTTAGCAAAACTAGGCCACGAGAAGAAATTAGTTCAGTCACTGCTCACATTATGATTTGAAATTCACGTCTAACCTTCAAGTATGGATTGTATGTTGCTGAGTTGTTTCTATTTCAGGTGTGGATAAGCCTCATTATTTAGAATAAAGGAGTTTTGTGTAAGTAGATAGCAGAGCATGGGATGGAGGAGTCGGCCAAGGGAATCACGGTAATATGGGAGGAGAGGAGTACTCATGGGAAAGGAATGGCCAAGGACGAGAAGAGATAATGTGCTATCTAGCTGAGAAACCGTTCTGAAGTATCCCGTTGTACCAGAGCTATTGAAATTTCCCAAGGAGGAGCCACATGAGAGTGTCACATGGACGGCAGATGATATTATGTGCTGTGTCTAGTTAGGGAGAGAGTCCATCTTGGGTTTTTTAAGGGGCAGACTTATGCTACAGCTTGCGTGACATTAAGCTACTTAACCCATTGTCAGAGTGTTTTCTACTGAAGACTCTGATGGCTGACACCTTTCTCCTTTCTTTATTCGATTATGTCTTTACTTAATGCTTTAGCTTAAGGTTGTCCTTATTAAGTTAGTGTAGGGAAAGTTAGGTTACTCATGCTCTTTAAAGAGAATCACCTGATGCAATTTAACATTCATTTTTTTCTTTCTGATTATCTGCGTCATTTCCTTAGAGTTAGTCATTTGTTTTGTACTATATAGGGTACATCTCTTAAGGAGATTTGGACTTACTCTGATCTTTTTGTACTTTTATACGATTTTACTAAGGTTGATTTACATTGATTTGATTCTGAACTTATAATTAAATTTACTTGACTCACATCAAGGAGTCGGGTGGATTAATGTGTGGCCACATTGGTTGCACTGTATTGAAATGAGAACCAGTGATTTGATTTCTTTCACCGCCCACTCTACTAAAAAGACCTATCCTCTCTGGAGAGAAATTGTGCAAATGGGCCTGAACTTTAACAGCACTATCAATCAGTAAAATGGTACTCTGTCACCACCAAATAATGTGCATGTCCAAGGACATGAACAATAGTCCAATGTCATGTAGAAAGTGCGTGTGATGCACCCTTCCAAACTTCAGGGCTAGGCCCTAGGTCTCAGGTTGAGTTACAAGGCCTAGGCTCCGGCATGCCATGGGGAAATGTGACCATAATTGTGGGTCACAGCTTGCTCCATCTGATGTGTTCCCATGCTAGTAGTGAAAGGGGAGTGCCAAACAGCAAAATGTCACGTGCTTAAAGGTATGAAGGCTGGTAACGATCCCACACACACAATAAACAACACAATATAATATGCCATGTGCACAACCTGCTTTTTAAACGCCCTCGCTGGTTTGACAGCAGTTAGTAGGAATTAAAGGATTAAAGGCAAGCACTCTGTGCCTATTGAACCATAACATAAAACAGGAAAAACATAAATGATATAACAGACACAAAAACAATAAAAACCCCAATCACCTCCTATAGTTAAAAGGAGTGATGCTTTAGAGCAACAACAGCAATGAATTTCAGAGTATCTTGGTGCATATATTTTGCTAAATATGCCTGAAGCCCTTTGTAGGGGCTGCAGCTCGATTTGTCTGTAATTTTCTTCCTGTATGTGTATTGTTTTCCTCCCTCAGGTGTACCATGTACCCCATTCTGCTACTAGTTCCTCCCTCAACTTTCCCTATCCCCAGTCTCCAGTTTACTCCCACCCCTTGCTTCTCCTACCTGCTGGAGGGCTTCCCTTCATACCTGCAGTGCAGCCCTTCTTCAAGGCCTAGTTAGACACTAATAGCACATGTGCCTGCGCCCCTGTTAGCCCCAAAAGCATTAGAGCCCCTCCTCTGGTTAAAT
The DNA here is from genome assembly GCA_963921515.1 of Calotriton arnoldi. Classification (NCBI taxonomy): domain Eukaryota; kingdom Metazoa; phylum Chordata; class Amphibia; order Caudata; family Salamandridae; genus Calotriton; species Calotriton arnoldi. The sequence goes on along the minus strand of CAWUFW010009570.1, from coordinate 370,050 downwards.
GAAACGTGCTCTACTACTAAAGCTGCTAAGAGCTCATTTTACGGGCTGCAGCTTGATCTGTCTGTCGCTTGCTTTCTTGTTTATGTATTGTTTTCCTCCCTCAGCGGATCTCTTTCCCCTTCTCTGCTCCTGCCTCTTCCCAGGCTCCACTATAACCCCTACTCCGATCTTCCTCCCTGTTCTGGCCTTACTTTTACACCTCCAGTGCGGGCCTTTTTCAGCTTCTGGCGTGGCACTAAGAGAACACGTGTTGGTGCATTTGAGACTTCTAGGCTCTTTGGTAAACTGAGTGGGCTGCTCCTCATGCTGCTGACTTGGCTGCAACAAATGAAGCCTTTTTTACCCCGAAATGTCATTCCCTATTAATAATGAAAGAGGAAGTTGTCTGGAAAGAAATCCTAGAAGACAGGCAGTATGTCTCCTTACCCAGAACTAAAAAGAGTTAGGATCTTTGGGGATCTAGAAAAGTATTTGGCCACCGAATCTGAATCAGACTTTTACTGAGAGCAAGAGAAGGAAAAACACATAAAGGGGAAAGAAGGAGGAAGAGAAAAACTGAAAAAAAGGCACAAAGGGAGAAAGCAGGAACCTGCAGGAGTGAGATAAAGGAGACAGGGAGTATCCGGTAGTGAATTACAGAGGCATGAGGTGGAATAAAGACTACTCAGCCTTGGTACTCAGCGCACCAATTAATTGCACTGACTTCTGAGTAGAGCTTTGGCCACCGGCACTCAATCTTTTACAAATTAAGCACTGGTGCTGGAGATGCACTTGAGATGATTTCCATCCACCAGGTCAAACCTTTCTCGCTCTCCACTCATTGTGGACATGGCTCCATACTGGGGGAAACAGCCCTTACACCGCAAGCGTTACAACGCATGCCATTACCCCGCATGCCGTTGCAACGTGAAAGGTGTGTAGCAGGTGGTAGAAGGTGTTGGATTTAACTCCAACATTATTTGGGAAAGGACCGGGGCCCCTGTATACAGGATGACTGTGCCCTGACAGGGAATAAACAACAAATGGTAAGAAAGCACCTGGGCAAGGTGGATTATAGCTTGTGCGGGCATAACAATTTCAAGTCAATCAAGAAACAGTCGTAATGAATCAGACATATATTCAAAAATAGATATTTATTAAATACAATCATATAAAAATATATATTTTTCTCTATTTTCTTGATTTATATATGTGTATCAAACGTCAAATAGATAAATTGATATTAAAATCACTATTACAGTCATTCAGTATTCTCTTTGTGTGAATTAATATTGTACAGTTTAATATACAGAGGTCAAAATACCTAGAAATATACCACAAATGATTCAAAATATGCAACAAATAATTCAACAGTCAAATCCTTGGTTGCAATCCAACAATGTGGCGATGAATAAACACTGTATATAGAAACTGGCGGTATGTTTCTATATACAGTGTTTATTCATCGCCACATTGTTGGATTGCAACCAAGGATTTGACTTGGTTTGTATTGGATTGGATTGCAACCAAGGATTTGACTTGGTTTGTATTCTCTGCATAGTTTTCCTAGTTTCGAGAAGTTGGTGTTGGTAAAGTACTAACCACCATAAAAAGGTGGGCGCTCAACCAAATACATTTTTATAATTTTCCTAGTTATGATTGGCTGGTGCCTTGATTTGAGATGCAAAGCGTGATGAGAGCACTGGAGCCGAAACAATTTTGGTTGGAGGGCACGGAACCACCCCCAGCATCGGGGTAATCGAGACGCTGATGTGTGGCTTACATTAAAACTTTTTTTTAGTAGTTATTGAGGTAGCCATGTTAAACCCCGGAGAGGGTTACAGTGCTCTACATTAATCTTCAACTTACAAAAATACTTATGTACAGTAGCAGAGTATAAATATGATCTATACACAGCAGAGAGTAGAGAAAGTCAGTCAAAAACAAACGCACAGCTTGAGAGTAATAGCAGATGAAGACCAGGCAAAGTTAAGAGTGAAAGAAAGAAAAATAAAAGCATTAAAACATGATTTCAGCTAGCATCCTTGGCGAGATCTATTGTTGTGGGTTTTGCTTCCGAAAGGGGACAGGAGATGTGCACTTGCCCAGACAGCCGATGTGCACGCTCACGGCGTCTCTTCTCTGGCGATCTCAGCTTGCGCCCGGACAGCAGATGTGAACGCTCACGGCATCTCGCACGCTCCCACCGCGCTTTCACTTTCGCCCGCTCAAACAATGCCCCCGGTGCACTCGTGACACAGAGTGCTGCCGCTGGTATTTGCTTTCGCTCTTCATCACTCGCTTCTTCCTTTTCTCCCTCCATCAGGCCCCTTCTGCTTTTATTATACACCACCCTTCCGCACCAAAACATGCCCCCACACAGGATATTCTGATCGCGCACAGCGTCTCTTCTCCACGCGCACGGCGTCTCTTCCGCCTTTCTGCACGTTCGTGTTCATTGCAGCTCCCACTCCTATTAACTTCCGGAACAACTGGGGTCTGCAGAGGAGTCCTCCGTTGTGCGCTCTACGCCGTGCTGGTTCTACGGCCTCTTGCATATTCATCCCCACTGCCGACGCTGCCGCACTCAGCCGCTGAATTGCAGCAAATTGCTGGCCGTACGCCCGGCAGGCCACAGGAACACCCCGGGTGACGCCACGGCTCACCACCACTCCGCCCCTCCTCCAGGCGATCTCAGCCTGTATGCAGTCTTCAAGGCCCTGTGGGAGGCAAGGCACAGGTACCGGGAGCCCCGCAGGCCACGAGATCTGCAGCTGGTCACCCTGGGCCTGCTGGGCCCCCACTCGCGACCAGCGCAACCGTCACCCCAGGCCGCTGCAAGGCAATTCCGCAGGCAGGCTCCAGCGGCAGTCTCTTTATGCCCGGCCCTGGGGATCGCCCATCACTCTGCGACCCCGGTCGGGCCGCACCACAACTCCGGCCGCACAAGGCCGGCATGCACACCCCCACCAGCAAGGCGTCTAGAGTGGTTCTGCGGCGGCAGGTCTCACAGCCGCCGTGACTCGCTGCCGCTGCCCCCCCCCCTGCCGCAGGCCTCAAGACGGTTCTTAGGTGCCTCCGCAGTCTGTTGCCGCTCCACTTCAGAACCGAGGGCCCCAGTAGGTATGTAAATTAACAGGAGCTACAGGTGATTATAATAAAAGTAATCCGCTCACATTTGGTTGTGTAGTCCAGGTTGGCTCTTATAAATTGCATATATTTGTTCGCTTTTCAGTTTCGGAAACAAATGTGGGTACAATTTTTTTTATTAACTTGTTTTTAAAGTGACGTCAACACCGCCCCATTGCTTTATACATTAGCTATTGTAGTGCTACATGGGCGGGAGGGGTCCTTCGGTGACGATGCAGGTTCCACAACGGCTGGTCTGCAGCTTTTTGTTCTGCTGATGTATGCGTCTGAAACAGCCTGGTGATCGCCTTATACATGCCAGGCAAGAGCGAGGTGCTGAGAATCAAGCGGGAGAAAAGGGCATGCAACAGGGAGAGCCTGACACAAAAGAGCTGTAAATCTGCTTCTATACATTAATAATGGACCCCTGGCTGCCCCAGACATAAGATTAGCTGGTGATTGTCACTGGGATTACCATATCTTTTCATAACCATATGTAATCAAGTTATTTTGTCTCATTGGAATTGAAGAAAGACTACATGTCCCAGAATGCATCTATTTATTAACTGAAAAGTCCAATCGGGCTGCACTGTCAATGCAGGACCCATTGAAAGAACCTTTGTGGACTGCATGGTTGATTACTGCATTCAGGCCCGGCTTGGTTACCAGTTTCGGAATACTATTTTACATCTCTTCCCGCTCCTGCCTTGGGTGGCATCTGCCTCCGTTTTCGAAGAATAGTCCCTCATTTCAGGCAACATACTACTCTTGTCATCTTTGCATTCTATAATTTATAAGCGCTTACAGCCCTGATGATGACGCAAAGCGCTAAACCCTAGAAAGTACCAGGTGAATGGCAATTTGGATCTCTTGGGGTGGAGTTGGGTTAGGCCCGTTGGGGGCAGAGGGCGTCTTTCCTCAAATATTTATCTGTCCTCAAATATTTATCTGTCCCTCCTTTTCCCCCCCATAACAGTACCCTCCTTCAACAGTTCAGGCGTCCAGTGCCTAAAAGGGCAATGGGATTAGCACATCTCGGACAAGGCGGTTTTAGCCGGATCTCAGGCTCGTCAGAATAGTATGGGGGTCTCGGAGTCGTTCAACTGGGAAGCAATAGTTTCATAATGCCATTCAATTGGTTTCTAAATGCTCCAAAACCGCAAGACATAAAAAATTGTGCCCAGGATCACACCTGGGCGTCAGGCTGTGACAAAAGCAGAAACCCACTGAGCTATCCACATAAAATACATTTCTGCGATCTGCATGGTACACGTTCTTCGCAGCGGGCATAGCACCCTCCAAGGTTAGCGCCAGGTGCGGCTGCACAGAATGCACCACCTTAAAGCCAGCCCTAATGACAGGTGTTACCATTACGGAATGCCGTGGCCTCTATATTCATTTCAGAAATAACAGTGCATGACACAGCACCTGCTTTCCTTAGCCCCTCACAGTCTCTACCTGCTGTCTGCCTAACAAACAGCTATGCCTGCATACTTCGCACCCACCACACATTACTTACACCCATCTGTCTGTCACTGCATACCTCCCTACAATGTAAAGTTGTAATTGAGAACTTGTTCTTTTTCTATCTGCCTGCCTCCACTGTAGCCATTGCTCACTTTAACTGTTTCCTTGATGTCAAAACACATGGGTAAAACAGATTGTCATTTACAACAACAATAGCTCTGATTCTCGTTACCTTTATTGTTTGGACACAGCAGCTTTGGTGCCAATGTAAACTTAGAAATATTGTATGCGTCAAAATATATTTTCACTTCCTCGTACGACATGAAACTGTTTATCCCGTTCTCTGCAGCTGTCCTTCTTTTGAGCCTTTGTCTAAAGTATATGGTCTCTCGATGCCGAATTTATTTACCCACCGGTTGCATGTCAGGGTCAGTCGTTTCGGGCTAAATGGAGCGGTGAAAGGCGGTTGAATTAGAACAAATGCAAGTAATTTTTAAAGCTTTTTATTCTCAAAGGGAATCTTTTGGCCCCCTCTTTAATCCTTTCCCCACTCTCAGCGATGGTGTCCATGGTGAGCAGCTCTAACTATGATAAAGTTTCTATTACTTGCGTCGGTGGCTCACATCACATCTGTTTCCTGATCCATAGGTTGACTGCAGTCAAAGTACACTGATGATAACAAACTATCCACAAATCTTTTCTACAGTGCAGACTCTCCTATAGTTCCGGCACATTGCTTAAGCCTGGTTTACTGTAATGGCATGGGCTGGTCACTCTAGTTGTATAGATCTATTAACATCCTTAAGGTGAAATGGGCTCCGGACAATTTTATAACAAGCTTTCACATAGGTTTCAGATTACCTGAGGAATGCATCTGACGTCACACGAGCCATTCCAGTGTTTATCATAATGCCTAACGATTCTAATCCAAACCACATAATTCCACTCCACACCACATACATTCACAACACTCCAAACAAAAACACATGGGTAAAAGACATTATCATTTACAACGCCGATAGCTCTTACTCGTGCTAATGCGAGACCTATTGCATTGCAAATGCTTGTTCTGGTTTGCATCAGGGCCCATGGCATCCTTGCTTCTCCAAATGTTACAGAAGAACAGAACTTTGCAAATGATGTGATGTTGGCAGTGGACCCCGATCAGGCAGTAGGCATGCGTTCTTAGTTCTAAACATCATCACTGATGCCTCCTCTCGGATTCGAGAATACGTGATTACTAAGGAAGTGTATGTTTGAGTCTCCCTTTGGTTACAGAGGGCATTCTACAGCGCCATCGGGATGACCTGGCACGCACTGCTGCACGTCTTCAATAAATCCCTCTCTGTGCTTGCACAAAGCCAGCTCTTTCAAATTCCACGAAAGCACTTTTGTGCCTATTAAGCAGTCTCAGAAATGGCTCTATGCACATGGTGCCAAGTCTTCAAGTAGGGCATAGAGCCAGTTCCTGGTTTAGAGAGCGCTGTGAGCTCTGGTATCCATTCGCAGACAACATCTTGAATAAAGGGGTCTTACCACATCAAATACAGAACCCATCACATTCAATAATAAAATGCTGTCCAGTTACAATGTGAATAAAGCAAAGGAGCCTTGACAAAATTAAAATAAGCATTGGCAAAGCTGTTAGGTCTTCCATCCATCCAATGGCTTATCCACGCATCCATGCACTCAGCCATGCATCCATGCACCCATGCGCTGAGGCATGTATCCATGCACAGCCACTCATCCTTGCATTTATGCATTTAGTTATCTACCCATTGACTTAGGGGCTGATTTACATTTGGGCAGTCAGCCTGTTCTCCTCCAGGATGATGGAGCAAATTACTCTGTCACCCTGGTGGAGGTGCTAATTGGTAATTTTGTATATGTCTGTCAGCCAAACACACATTTCAAGCATTAACAGGAATGGACATCTAGGCAGTTCCTGTCAATGCATTGTAACTTTGACAAACGGCTTCATCAACGATCACAGAGCTGTACTGTATAGTTACAGGGTTTTTTTTTCTCAAAAAGAAAATACCAAAGAGGGATTTTATTTTTGAAAAAAATAAAATAATAAATGCTTCCATCGCCATGGGAGTTTCCTTCCCTGGTGAGGGGGTATTGAGCACTTTTCAGTGCCTCTTACCACCAGATTTTTCCTGGCTGTGTTACAAAACGGCTATATGCCCACCCATCTAAATTAGATGGGCGGACATTAGCCAATTCTCTGACAGCCCCTTCTCCACTGGGCCATTGGAGAAGTTTCACCTTGGCAGAGACAGATTAGTCTCTGCTGTCATTAAACTATGGCCTGTCCACCAAGATATAAATCAGGCCTTTAGTCTTGTATTCTCCCACTTTCTCCTCAATATTTTCAATCGCACAAACTCACGAGTCAATAATGAGGCACTTTCAATATGAGCTAGAACATACTGTTTTGATGCTAGTTTGTGTGCCTCTCAAGAATATCTCTGACAGTGTGTGACTGACATGGTGGGTGTGATAGTGCTGTTGGTAGTGTATGACTGCTGGTTAGTGAAGGATGTGAGAGATCTTTTGGTAGTGGGTGACTGTCTGTGATGGGTGCAAGGATGCTGTCAGAAGTGGGAGACTGATAGCCAATGAGGGGTGTGAGTGTAGTTGGTAGTGTTTGACCGTCTACGATGTGTGTGAGAGTCCTGTTGGTAGTGTGACACTGCTTGTGTGTGAGTAGTGTGAGAATCGCTCTCAGTAGGATCAGAATACTGCTCTCTGAGGAGTGTGTGATGTTGTTAGTGTGTGACTATTAATCTATAAAGAATATGAAGAGTGCTTCTGGTAGTGTGTGACTACTGCATTCATGTGTGTGACAGTGCCGTCACTAGTGCAAGACTGCTAGAATGTGTGGGACTAAGAAGGCCTCTGATAGTGTTTGGCTGGTATTCTTTGAGGCATGTGAGAGGGCTTCTGTAGTGTATGACTCCTAGTGCGGAGCAGTGTGAGGAGTGCTGTAATTATTTAGGGTGCTTTGATTTTCCACCATAAGGGCTTTAGCAGTTTTCCTAATGTTTTCTATGAGGCCATACTGGGTACTTGTTTAACGGCGGAGGAGTCTTACTCTTGAAAAAAACTACAGAAGGATTGTCCTTCACTGTGGCTTCGGCGGATGTGGGGAGTGTGTGCGAGGGAGAGAGAGGTGGAGCACAGGTGTCTGCAGGGTTGGAGAGACTTCAGGCAGTGATTGATATATGCTGGTCCTTGGTCAGGGAGGGCCTTGTAGGTGTGTAACGGCATCTTAAACTGGTATCTTTTCTGGATGGGGAGCCAGAGGAGGTTCCTGGGGTGGGGAGTGATGTGGCTCAATTTGGGAAGGTCGAGTATGACATCTTCAACACAGAAAGGAGCACAGGGGAAAAAAAAGCAAGCCGCCCCCCACTCAACACATTATCAACAACCAGGACCTGACTCAATGGACAGATATCCTTAACTTTCAGACACTGGAGGAGTCTATAATATTTTCTAACGACTCCCCAAACGATGCGGTCTAATACCGCTAATTCTAGTGTCTATATGTCCAATTTATAACACAATGTCACTACGCTGCAGCCAAAGGATTCCCACCGAAATTAATTAGAGAAGGTTAGAAAAAATGTGAGAGTGGAGAGAAAGCACCTCACGGTAGTAACACCAAGGGGGGCTTGCTAGTTGGTACTCGCTAGCACACCCACTTATCATCATTGGTTGCTTTCTCACCATAAAAAGAAAATGTGTTCCAACGTGAAATTTCTCGAAAGTGAAGGAAGAAAACAGTGAAAGAAAGATAGAATATGCACTGTAGGTGCTAATGTCACACAAGTGCCCTGCTGGTCCCCGTGAGAAAAGAAATGAAATGCAATTTCCAACATTAACAAGCATTTGCAATGCAATAGGTCTCGCATTTGCGAGAGTTTAAGCTACTAGCATTGCAAATGACAATGTCTTTTATTTGTTTTAAAATCCAAAACATAAATAAAAGACATTGTAATTTACAATGCGAATAGCTCAAACTCGCGTAAATGCGAGACCTATTGCATTGCAAATGCTTGTCCTGCACATGGTGGTGTTTGTGGGGATGCTTTTGTCCTTAAGGACCTTGCATACATGCCAATATTTTAGGAGAGGCAAGTTGGAAATCTTTAAAAAGTAATCGGGAGATTGTATCTCCCCCATTGAACTTCTATTGAAGCAGAGACAGTTTTAGGTGGGAAACAGACAAAATAAAGCCATTTTTGGCTTCAATTGTCAGGAGCCTCCCATGTGAATCGGGTCTATTGGCATGTATGCCTTTGCCTGCTTTAGGATCTCTCACCTTTGACGTCCTGGAACAGTCAGCTGTCATGGCAAGTTGGGCCTAACCGTGTTTCTTGCCCTTGTAGTCAGTGAGAAAACTCTAGCTACTAACCAGTCAGGAGTTTTTCCAATTTTACTGCCTGTTTCAGCACAATAAAATAATTAACAGTGCTAATAATGAAATACATTTAATGCAGAGCATCAGTATAACGCAAAAAGAACATCAGGGTTTTGAGACAGCTACCATAGATCAAAAGAGGAAAACCTTCTTTGGCCACTTAAATACAGTTACAGAAAAGCGAAGAGCCGTTCATATTGGTATTAAACAAAACCAATGCCATGGTGAAACAAGAGAACTTTCCTCATTCAGTGACTAAAAGTAAGGTGTGAAATGGTGGACAGATTGCTTTCACATGCCAGTAACAAGCAGCCTTGAAGGAACGTTTTTGCTTTTTAATTTAGGATGGAGAGACTGGCTTGAAATTGTCTCTGAATGTAAACACTTTCAATACTCCAACGTTCCTTTCGACATATTATTGGTGACAAAGACTGAATGTTAATTTATTGCAGTGTTGTTCGACGGACGATGATGGGCTTTTTAGATAGATTGGCAAATTACATTTTGTGATAGTGAAACAGGCAGAAGACGATGGCTAGCATTCAAGATGTTTCTTCGGGAAATTAAAAGAAAGCAAGAATTTACTTGGAATTATACGATATTTACAAGATCTTAGATTTGCATATAACACATATTGGGATTAAAGAGGAATTTCCTTCAAATATAGTCCCTTACTTTTCCGCATTGCAATGGTGTGTGCCCATTAAAAGGGAAAATCTACCGTAGGACAAAATGCCGTAAAAAGCTAGCTGTGTCCAGTGTAATAACATTACGGAACCGCTTAAAGCTCCGCAGTGTGCAACAGCACCAAAATAGTACAAAAAACATACGCTTGTGTGTGCGCTTCTTAAAAAACGTACCGATAAACAAAGCGCTGTGAAAAGCGCCACAGTGCCCAGCGACACGTAAACAGTACAAAAAGCATATGCTCGTGTGTGCGCGCATCTTTAAAAACCTACGGAAAAACAAAGCGCTGTGAAAAGATGAGCAATGTAAAAAACATATGCTTGTGATAGATAGCGCATTTAAAAGGGCAAACCTACCGGAAAAGAAAGCTTGGTGAAAAGCTTTATGCTGTCCGGTGAAATGATATCGTCGTGCACAACATTTATGACAGCTTTAAACATACAACCTCAATAGTATACTGATGCAGCTGCCTACCGAAAAACAAAGCGCCTTGAAAGCTTATCAGTGTCCAGCGGCACGTATACAATTAAAAATTTGCGAACATTCGTGACAAGAATTTTCAATTCTATTAAGGATATGGAGGCGAGGATTATGCTTCTCATTTCTTTACTAGAAATCTCAGCAGCCAATAAAAACACAGTAAACAAAATCACATGACCAACCATAGAGTCACATAGTATATAAGGTCCCAGCACCACCAAAGTGTCCTCTTTCTTTGTAAATCATACAGTTAAGTCCAAACACGACCTGCTCTGAAGAACAACCCGCAGGCGAGAACTTCTCCAACTAGTAACTTGAAGGCCCAACGGGGCTGCATTTCCGACTGGGACACGACCCAAGAACCCAAACTCGCGTAGACACGAAGAACTGCAGACTACCCAGCGGTAGAAGTACGAATATTCAGGCTTTACTTAGTATCAGCACCTGCAATAATAAGAGAAAGTATCCCGTAATAGCAATCCTTCACTAATAGGCGAAACAGTAATTATGCTGAATAAAGGGTGGGAGAAAAAATCAGACATGTGCAATATACAATAGCATGATTAATCAGACACCGTGTCATATAATGCATCATATTGTTTGGGTGGGATAATCCTCGCCTCCGTGTCCTTAATAGAATTGAAAATTCTTGTCACGAATGTTCGCAAATTTTTAATTCTATGTCAGGACCGGAGGCTCCGATTATGCTTGTTCAAAGCTTCGCCACCACTACAGAAGCAACATCTACAATAGGCTTGTAATAATATGCCTTAAATGTACTCTCAGTAGACCAGTCAGCTGCATTCATAATATCTGACAAACTAACACCAGCAGAATAGGCTTTAGAGGCCATAGCACCACGGGCTGAATGTGCCCCAAACTTGGAAATATCAATACCTGCCTCGCCCATAAGCCAGCGCATCCATCGTGATAAAGTAGCTGGAGAAACTGGGCGAAAGGGTTTCTGCAGAACAATCAATAATTGACCTTGCATAGTAGTACGAAATTCTGCAGTACTTACCTCATAATCTTTAACGCATTGCACTACACACAGCTTGGGATTATTGGGAAAAGCTGGGTAGGAGACTGAAGCAGTGTTACACTTAGTTCTCCTGGATAAGGTGAATGTCACACCCTCCGGTGAAAAACGACGCCCCGCTAGATCCAATGCTCGCACGTCAGAGACCCGCTTTCACGAAACTAGACATAGCAGCATAGTCAATTTAGCCGAAAGCTGCTTTCGGGACAAATACTTATTAGAAGGCCATGCTTCCAAAAACCTAAGGACAATTGAAACATCCCATAACTGTGAATACTTGGGACACGGGGGTTTGACCATCCGTACGCCCCTAAGCAGCTTACACACCAGCGGATGCTCCCCAATGGGCTTGCCATCCATAGGTATATGACCTGCCGAGATGGCGGACCGAAAGTTGTTGACCGTTCTGTATGCCAAACCTGAAGATGCAATAGAGGCCAAAAAATTTACCACTAGAGAGACATGTGCTTCAGAGGGATCCACCTCCCGTTGAGAGCACCAATCACTCCATCGTTTCCAAGAGGAAGCATATCTTTTATGAGTGTTGGCTGACCAGGCTTCATTGATGAATCTATCAGCCTCTCGCGAAAGGCCTGGGACTTTCCATCTGTCCCTGAAACCCGCCAGGCCACCATGGGAAGTTGGCCCGCTTTCACTAATGGATGAGGATTCATTAGAGGGTCCAGCAACAGGTTCTCTATCCGAGGAAGAAGAATGGGAATCGCACAACTCATTCCCAGCAGGACCGGGAACCATGCCTGCGCTCTCCATAGCGGAGTGATAAGAATGAGTTCGGCCCGATAATTTCTGGTTCGTGCTAGAACCCTGGGAATCATCATAAACGGGGGAAACGCATAACATAAAGTTTTCGGCCGCTCGTGTAGGAACGCATCCGTGGCGAGAGCCTCCGGATCCGGCCTCCAACTGAAGAATTGGGGAACTTGTCTGTTGAGACTGGACGCAAACAAGTCGATCTGACAGGGGCCCCAAAGATGAGTCAGGTGTTGAAATATTAGGGGCAACAGCATCCAATCGCTGAAATCCTGTAGATGGCGAGAATGCCAGTCCGCTATCTGGTTGTTGTAACCAGGAAGAAATTCTGCCACTACCGAGATTCGGTTCTGAAGACAGAAGTGCCAAAAGTCCTTGGCAATCTCTGCCAACATTCGGGACTTCGTGCCGCCCAGCTTGTTGACATAGCGAACCGCTGAAACGTTGTCCATCCGAAGAAGGATACAACAATCTGTCTTTTGTGGAGACAAGCACCGGATCGCAAAGGAACCAGCTAATAGTTCCAGGCAGTTGATGTGCAAATGCAGCTCTTCCGGCGACCAACGACCACCCGTGGACACCCGGCCGCAACGGGCTCCCCACCCCCAACGGCTGGCATCTGATTCGATCACCACATCCGGGGCTGATCCGAAGAGCGCTCGGCCATTCCAGGCCTCCATGTGGTTTAACCACCATAGCATCTCCAGCCTCGCTTCCTCCGAGAGGGGAATCTGTTCTGAGTAACTGAGGCCTTTTTGGAGATGGCGGATCTTGAGCCGTTGAAGGGCGCGGTAGTGAAGGGGACCCGGGAAGATCGCCTGAATCGAAGAGGCCAACAAGCCCACTATTCGGGCTAAGGATCTCAGAGATATTGTCTGCCTGTGAAGAGTGGACCTCAGTTCCCGTTTGATCGCCCTGATCTTTTGCATCGGGAGTAAGAGTTGGCAAGTCAGTGAGTTGACTAAAAAACCTAGGAACTCGATTGACTGAGTCGGAGATAGGACTGACTTTTGTGGATTCACAATGAATCCCAAGTTCTGCAACAGGCAGATAGCCCAATTGAGATGCACTTGTACTAGCCGAGGGGAGGTCGCCATGATGATGATGTCGTCCAGATAGACTATGAGGCGAACCCCGCGGGCTCTGAGAGATTCTATTACCGGCAGCAGGAGCTTCGTGAAGCACCATGGTGCTGATGACAGTCCGAATGGGAGAACCTTGTACTCGTAACAAGTCCCTTTCCAAAGAAACTGCAGAAACCAGCGATGAGGAGGGAAAATGGGAATGGACAAATACGCATCCTTCAGGTCCAGCCGGACCATCCAGTCTCCTTCTTGAAGGAGATCGCGCAGGAGATGGATGCCCTCCATCTTGAAATGTCTGTAAACAATCCAGGAGTTGAAATCTCTTAAGTTTAGGACTAACCTGGACCCACCCCCTTTTTTCTCTACCAGGAAGACATTGCTGAGGAAACCTCGAGGGTGGAGAGAGGAGACGACTATCGCACCTTTCTGTAGTAAGGACGCGATTTCTGTCGAGATAAAGTGCTGATCTCGTTGGGAAAAAGACATTTGAAGTGGGCGTACGCCTTGAACGGGGAAGTCGTACAATTCTAGCTTGTACCCTTGCACTGTTTCCAACACCCACGCATCTTGAGAGATCTCGCGCCAATTGTTGAGAAAGTACATTACCCGACCCCCCAATATCACCTCGGAACAGGGAATCAGGCTCACCTGAGTTTCCGGAATCCTGTGGACCACTGGAATTTCCGCCGAACCTGCCTTTACGGAATCTGTTCCTGGCTCTTCTAGTGGGGTAGAAGGAGGAAGAATTGGAGCCCGACTCCTGATAACCTCCTCTTTGTTGACCACGGGGGGTGCCTTGACTGTACCCACGGCCGAACGCGCGCCCCCGGAAGCGTCCGGCCCTGCCGAAAACCAGGCGGAACGCCCGTTTGAGAGAACCCTGGGCTTTGTCTAAACCACTGAAGGTGGCCACGAATTTAGTGAGTTCTTTTAGGAAGGGTTGTCCAAAAAGCATGCCTTGGGCCAAGGAACCCGATTCAGAGGAAGACAGTTCCGCGAGCTTGGGATCCAATTTCAAAAGAATAGAACGTTGACGTTCTGTTGAGATTGCACAGTTGGCATTGCCAAGTTGGCAAACTGCCCTCTGGGCCCAGCCAATTAAGTCGTTGGGGTCGATCGCTAAGTTAGACTCCTTGGCACGAAATCCTAATTCAAGGATCTTGGTAAGGGGACCGGTCATATCTAATAATTTGTCCTGACAGGACCTCCATGACCTGTCCAGGCCTTTCTTGGGATCCTTCGTATATTTCTTTAGGTAGGTGAGCATGGATGGGTCCACGTCAGGGGTCTCCGTTACCTTTCCAGGCAGGTCTGGTCTGGGACATTCTGACCGAAGCCTTGCCCGTACGTCCTTATCGAACGCCTGCCGAATATGAGAATGTACATAATCTGCCACCTCTTGGGATGGGAGCCAAGCAGAGGAATTCGGGTGTATGATCTCCGAGGGCTCAAAACTGAGGACCTTGGGAGCTGAGAGAGTTTCGGCGTGTCTCTCCTTTCTCGCCTTTTTTGCGGGGCGAGGAGCCTCCTCCTGATCTGTAGAGGGGTCAGAGGAGGTATCTTGATCGGTGTCTTGAGGGAGCTCAGTGATCGTAGCCTCCCTGGTAGGGGTTTTGCGTTCCTGATCCGCCATGGATTTAGCCAGTTTAGCAAAATCCGCTGCGTGTGGATTGGTCGCTCCTTTGCCTCCAGACCTGGGGCGGGATTCTGCAGAAGGAAGCCAGCCTTGTTGCTTGGCGTAAGTGCAGAGGTGACGTTTAAGGGGTTCAATAGCCCTCACTAGCGCTCTGTTTACTGAGTGTTGGACGCCTACATCCAATGCCTCGACGAGGTCTTGTTCCATCGACCCAGAGGGTTCCTCCTCATAGTAATAATAGTCCTCCTCCTAATACTCAGCCATATTGCACACAGTGTGTGGATTCACGACCCCAGAGAACTGAAAATACAAATATATCCAATATGTATGTTGCAGGAGGTCAGGGGGAGTGGAAACCCCAGGCAAGTTTAGGCAATCCTAATGGAGGATCTTAGAAACCAGTCTCTTAAGATGTGGAGGGAGGAATCTTGCCAAGAACCACTCTAGGCAGAGCCTATGCTGTATTATACAGCCCCACCCAATCTCAAGGTGCAGGGCGTAAGGGGAGCAAAAACGAGCGTAATTAACAATATTGAATTGCCAAAAACGGGGTCAGGAGCTCAACAGGCAGCCCTGGCGTTCACTCAAGCCTCCCGAGAGAAACTCTGAGGCAAAGATGGCCGCCGCGCATGCGCGACCGCTTGCTCGCAATGGAAATAGAAATGGGATCGCGCGTCAATGAGACGCGCGTCCCAGCTCCCCGGACGCTTGTTACTGCATGTTACTGCTACCCATCAAAGACGGGTAGCAGTAACACGCGTCTCTGCTATTGGAGATTATCGTAAGTAATGGTTGCAAACTTATCAGGGTTTTGCTTCCTTACTCTGATCATTTGCTTGGGTGATGTTGCCAAGTAAAGTGGATATACACTTACGGTCCTCAAATTGGAACGGGACGCGGTAAAGTTTATTTGGAACGGGACAGGATTAAGGGTCACCAACTCACCAGGTTATGCGCAACAACAGGGAATTCTTTACCAGCTATTGTCACTCGCGGAAATCTTTAGTGTGATTCTGACTGCCCGGTTCATTATACAATTTTTGCTTTCGAGCTCGCAAACGGATGTTGGCTTATGAAGTATTCTTATCAGACCACATCGCGACAACATCCCTAAATCGCCTTGAAAAAGTCTAGGATTAGACGAAACACGTGTCGGCAAGATCGTGTGCTGGGAATTTTGGAAAGAATTATTAAAAAGAGAATGAAAACCTACAGATGACTTCTTTGGACTATTTGTATTTTCTGTATACCTGATGTCTCATCAGTTTGTCCTCATTAACTTTTGTTAAGAATTGCATTGGAATTCGGACTCTGTCCAGTACTTATCCAATATTGTATTTGGATTATTATACGTGATAATGGGTGTGCTGTAACAGCTTTGTCCTTTGGTATATAATGTTAATTATTAAATGAGAAGTAGTCAGTCAGTCAATAAAACTTTATTCGGTTTTTTACAACCATAAAAGTATACACTAGCAGCATAACATTCCATAAAATAAGCAAGTCAGAATCATACAATATACAATACATTTCTGTAACCTATAATTCACAACCATAAAAATACAAGATAAAAATCATTTTAAAATTAATAAAATCAACGATTCCATTATTGAGGCACACAGACCTTCTAGTAGGTCTCACACAATGCTTCTATCCATTAATAACCCATTCTCCCTGTAGCTTAAAGGATCTAAATTTCATCAGTGCTCTTTACATTTAAGAAACTCTTTCACTTTGATTATATATTTCCCAATAGCACAGGCTATATCTAGGTTCTTCATTTCCACTAAAAGGTTTACAGCTTGCAACCTATTTTTAATTTCATATTTTTTAAAAATCGGGCCTAAAATCTCTCTTCGTATATCTAAAATCTTAAAACAGTCTAATAATATATGTAAAATATCGCAGATAGTACCTAAAGTGCAGGTGCATTTTCCATTGCTATTTATCATTAAGATTTTTACCCCATTGTTCGCATAACAGGGATTTAGCCCAATTCTCAATCTTAACACTTCGCGCCTTAACAGGCAGCTAGGTAACCTGTCAATATAGGGGTAATGTAAATCATTTTTCCATGCTGAGGCCATAAAAGCAACTGAACTTTTCCGTAAGAGGTATTCTTGATCATGGGTTTGGGATGCTTCTATTCCCAATGACCTAAGTTCTTTCTTGTCTATCTTTAGGTCTAAGTACTGAGGGCACAACTTTAGCTTTAAAACACCATATGCTTGAATAATTGAGGCTCTGGTCTCTCTTGCCCAGGTCAACTCACTATTGGCAATTTCATTTTTACACCACTGTGAGATTTTTGGTCCTCACCTGATCCTAATCGCTGCCAGAAACGCAATAAAGCCATGCAAGCGGTTATACCCCATGAGGTGATTCCCAATTCTAATCTTACTGCTTGTACCATGGACGATCTAGGCAGCGAGAACAAACATTTAAGGATATTTCCCTCTTCTTTGTCCCATCCCTTTTTTCCACTTAAATAGAGTACCTCTGCACCATACAAAAATTGTGGGGGACCATTGCTAAATAGGCCTTTAATACCGGTCTATCAGACATTTCTCCAAAAACACTATTAAATCTTTTTAGCCCCTTTACAGAGGCTGATGCCCTTATTTTTAATGCATCAAGATGGGTATACCACTGCAGGCTATTCGTGAACCACATTCCCAAATATCTATATTCTGTTACTTTTTCCAGCATTTCCATGCCCAGATACCAGGAAAGCTTTGTTTTTCTTCTTCCAAAACATAGGATTTTGGTCTTCTCCATGTTTACCACCAATTTTTTAGTTTGGTAGTATTCTGTAAACATGTTTAATTTCCGCGGACGCTTGTTACTGCATGTTACTGCTACCCATCAAAGACGGGTAGCAGTAACACGCGTCTCTGCTATTGGAGATTATCGTAATTAATGGTTGCAAACTTATCAGGGTTTTGCTTCCTTACTCTGATCATTTGCTTGGGTGATGTTGCCAAGTAAAGTGGATATACACTTACGGTCCTCAAATTGGAACGGGACGCAGTAAAGTTTATTTGGAACGGGACAGGATTAAGGGTCACCAACTCACCAGGTTATGCGCAACAACAGGGAATTCTTTACCAGCTATTGTCACTCGCGGAAATCTTTAGTGTGATTCTGACTGCCCGGTTCATTATACAATTTTTGCTTTCGAGCTCGCAAATGGATGTTGGCTTATGAAGTATTCTTATCAGACCACATCGTGACAACATCCCTAAATCGCCTTGAAAAAGTCTAGGATTAGACGAAACACGTGTCGGCAAGATCGTGTGCTGGGAATTTTGGAAAAAATTATTAAAAAGAGAATGAAAACCTACAGATGACTTCTTTGGACTATTTGTATTTTCTGTATACCTGATGTCTCATCAGTTTGTCCTCATTAACTTTTGTTAAGAATTGCATTGGAATTCGGACTCTGTCCAGTACTTATCCAATATTGTATTTGGATTATTATACGTGATAATGGGTGTGCTGTAACAGCTTTGTCCTTTGGTATATAATGTTAATTATTAAATGAGAAGTAGCGCATGGGGGGCTTAAGGGCCCATGGAAAGAGAAAGCAGTGCAGATTGTGAGGGGTACTTAAAACATTGAATTTTGTAAAATACCCATGTTTTAAGACCTTCAAAACAGAGTGTGTGTGGGTTTATGTCTGAGTGAGTATTTAAAAATCCCAGCTGAAATCGGACATACACCTTACGATACCCGACTGAAAGCTCCTGTACCCAACTATTTACTAAATACTAAATTACTTTTATTTGGGGGGGGTGTAGCACCCCCCGAAGCTACGCCCCAGGTCGCCCCACTTAACGGCCACAAAACTGCCCCACAGATAAAAAAAATAAAATGGTAATGAAGATAATTAATTACCATTTTATTTTCCATCAACCTGTCCTGAACTGAGTGTCAGAACGGGGCGGGGCCTGCTGAGTGGCAGCAGTGGTGGGCTGACTGTGCACTAGTTTATAGTGCGCATGTTCCTTTAGTCGGCCATCTTGCGACGGCCAGCCTGACATGCGCACTATAAACCACTCAACCCGGCTGTCTTGGACAGCCGGGTTGAGAACCTACACAAGCCTCCAGTGTCCTCGGGAGCGGCAAGAGAGGCTGCTGCCCCCAATCCTGACACTGCCCTCAACAGCATGAGAGCAGCGCCAGGATTGGTCAAGCCCAGCTGGACGTGAAGTCAGGAGAAGACGACGACCGGAACCATGAGGACGTGTCTCCTGAAAGCATGGTCAAGTACCTTTTTATTTATTTCTTTTATGTATTTAATTTTATTTATGTATTTCTTATGTATTAGCCCATTCTCCCGCCTCTCCAATTGCTGTACTTTCCAGCCGTCACTGCAAATATTAGAAGCATCAAACAAGGATTTGAAGTGATTTGTCCAGGTTCACACACTGGTGTTAAGTACACAAGCCAAGATTTGAAACTATGTCTCTTTCCTCAATGCGCAATCACCATCTTATACACTAGACAAAGCGCTGCTAAACATGTGGTGGTGCGCCTCGCTGAAAACCAATCTGAGTGATCTGTGTCCCACTCAAAGGTAGCAGCTGGTTTGGGGATGTGAGAGTGCAACCAACCACTACAAAAAGATGTAATGTCTGCTAAATGTCCTGGAGCTGGTTGGGTTGCACCACGATTCGTGATGTTATTGGAATTTAAAGTGATTATGAAGCAGTTTATTAGTACGCCATGAAAAAAGGCAAATTTCAGCTGCTGTGATAACCAGTAGAGCCTGAGAAGTATGTGTTGGGACGGGAGATATATGAACTTCAATGGGCAGGGATTACATTAGTGCCAAATCCTGTGATCTGTTTGCTTGCGGTCATATTAGAGTACATCTGTCCACTTCAAAAGACAATATGTGCCAATGTCTTTGAAGATCTTACGAGAATTTTAAATCCGATTTCCTGAGTACTTGTTGACCCTCTCTTGTTAAATAATTCATTGAGTGAAGAGGTGTATGTAGACATCAGGCAAAGTATTTACTAAGTAGTATATGTGGGAGTGATCGATTTACTATTTACTATCACAACACACTGTTGTACTTTAATCACTGTATGGTGGAATGCATTGTAAAAACTTGGAGTGAAGGACTGGTCTGCATTCCAGGTTATTGTTGACCTGTAGGTGTTCCAGTGAAGTTAGTTACTCGTGTGCAGGCTGAAGGATGGCTGCGCTCCTGCTCTAGGAAGAAACTTGAGAAGAAATATATACTTCACCTTACCCTGTGTAAAGTGCCGTTATTCAGGGTGCAAGAATTGGCGACGAGTAAGCCACTACCTTACAACATTTGCGAGGCAGCCGGGGACCCATTTTCGTTGTGCATCATGTTGACAGTGCTGAGACGAACGTCTGCAGAGTGTGGATTGTCACTAAGACGTCGCTACTGCCTTTGGACCGAAGATTGACCTTTCAGCTGAATTTCCTATCGAAATTGCTGTTCTTTTCAGCCGCTCCGTGCTCGAGCGCAGGTGAAGCCGTTTTCTGCAAGCAAGACAAAGCACGCACCCTCACACGTTACTGCATCCTGTTGGGTTGGCGAGGTCATGTCATCTGATGCACGTCGGCCACCATCTTTGGTGCAGACACTTTCAGGCGGTGACAGGCGCACTGGAAGTATAGAAGTCTTTGCCCGTCTTCGACCTATGTTATCAGCGCCTGCACATCATCGGATCGGCACCGGAAGAGAGCGGGGACACACACACCTGTGTCAATTGTTTTTTGGTGGAAGGGAGAATCTTCTGCAGTGTGCGCATGGTGACATGCACACCTATGGATTGGGCTGATTTGCTGAAGTGTGTCGGCGAGGGTGACACACACACCTTGGTTTGTTAACAGCCAATTCACATGAAGGGTTACTGTTTACAAGGAGCAGAAATTCAGCACTTGATCCTCACACCTGCTTTGTGTTGAGGTGTAATTAGTTGTACAGCGATTTACATATTCTGTGATGTACGCACCCATTTCTTCTTATTATTCTTATTTTTGCATTCTACTTTGTTTAAGACAGATCTCAGGAGCAGTACATTGATTCTATGATACATATTAATATGTTATGCATCGTTAAGGCGTGTGGTGTGCATAGGTTATAGTTGCACGTGAAATTTGCATTGTGCTTATATTATACCGCTTCTGTTTTATTTTTATTGAATCTCCTTTATTATCATTATGCGAAAACAGGGGGCAATTGTCACACCACCGCTCTTTCTAGCTCAATCTGGTCCGTTAAATATAGAATGGGAAGGCTGGATAGGGATGTTTGAAACATATATTGAGGCTCTGGATGGGCAAAAGTTCAGTCCTGCAAGAAAGAAAGCTTTACTCTTGAACACTTTGGGCAAGGAGGGTCAACGTGTTTTTAAATATCTTCCTGAATTTACAGAACCTAATAGAGATCGCATTCAAGATGTCTTTGTGGAAGCTAAGAAACACCACGAACTCAGATTTGCAAAGGAAATAAACATTGTATTGAATAGATATAAGTTTTACACGTGCCCTCAAATGGAGAATGAAACCATTGAGGAATTTGTAGCAAAACTCAGAGAGTTGTCTATGAAGTGTAATTTTGGACCAATGACTGAGGGGCTTGTGCGCGATCAATTCATAGTTCATTGTAAGAGCAAGAAAATTCAGGAGCGTTTATGGGCTGCAAAAAATCCATTCATAAAGGTTGCTTTTGATATGGCTAAAGTGGTTGAGCAATCTCATTGTGAAGGAGAGAGATGGAGAAGAAGGAAATCGTGTGTGGTGATGTTGCCAATGTATCTAAAAGTGATGTGGTTGCCGCCATCAAGTCAGGGGGCACGTTTGTGAAACCAATATCTTGTAACAGGGTGTGTTCTCATTGTGGTAGCAATTATCATACTGCAGAGTATAAGAAATGTATAGCAATCAATAGGAAGTGCAGGCAATGTGGACGGAGAGGTCAATTTGCGTCAGTCTGTAAGCAAAGTACAACATTTTAAGTTGCTTGAGTGGATGAGGAATGTGGTCCCAGTGATAGTAGTATGAGTGCCAAGGGAGACTGCATCCTTTGTGTGAAGGGAGATGACACTAGGGATGGAAAGTGAGTGAGACCCAGTGCTACATTTGTAATCAATGTGTAAAATGTGGACCTTATGATAGACTGTGGTTCAATGTACACTATTATTCCCAAGAGTATGTTTGCAAAATACTGGCCAAAAGTTGTTCTGTTACCCAAGGTTATCAGTCTGGGTGGTTTTCAAGAGGAGATCATTGACCTAGTAGGGTACATGGTAGCTGACATACTGCTTGGTGTCAGAGAAATTAAAGGTAAGGTGTACGTAGCTAAGGATGGGCCCCCAATTTTAGGATGGGTGCATCAGTATGAGCTCAACATCATAATAAACCCTAGGGGGCCCAATCAGGTAATGGTTGTGAATGGAATGTTTTTTTTAAAAACTT
Organism: Calotriton arnoldi; assembly: GCA_963921515.1. Classification (NCBI taxonomy): domain Eukaryota; kingdom Metazoa; phylum Chordata; class Amphibia; order Caudata; family Salamandridae; genus Calotriton; species Calotriton arnoldi. The sequence continues at coordinate 347,884 of CAWUFW010009570.1, read as the reverse complement.
TTCTTTTTTATTAAAGACAAGGTAGCACAGGTAAAACAGTGTACAAACATGATCTCCAGTGACTCATCCGCTGGTACAGCTCCCCCCAAAGACATAAGTAAATATCCAATTACAAACATTACTGTTAGACCTGGCACCATTGGCGTGGGTCTCCCTTCCATTTTTTGCTGTTGCCTCTTATGTTTTTGCTGGTTTTAGATGCTTTTGTGCACTGTGCCACTGCTGTTCAGTGCCACAGTGCAAGTGCTCCCTATGGTAAATTGATGTATGGATTAGTGACTCCATGATTGGCTTGTTTGGCTTACTGTCAGACCCTAGTACAGTGCACTGCGTGTGCCCAGGGCTTGTAAATCAAATGCTGCTGGTGGGCTTGCAGCACTGGTTGTGCCACCCACCGGAGCAGCTTGTAAAGTGTGTCTCAGGCCTGCCATTGCAGAGCCTGTGGGCAGTCTGGTACTGCCATGTTGACTGGGCAAGTGTACCCACTTGCCAGTCCCTAAACCTTCCCTTTTATACATATTAGTCACCCCTAAGGTAGGCCCAAGGGCAGGGTGCATTGTAGGTAAAAGGTAGGACATGCCCTGATGTGTGTGGCATGTCCTAATAGTGAATTACAGCCATTTTCGTTTTTCACTATTGCAAGGCTACCTGTTCCCCATAGGCCAGAATGGGCAGTTAAATTATTACATCTTATAATCCTAACTGACTCAGGGAACCAGGTAGAAATTCAAGTTTAGTATCCCTGAACTCAGAATGATAAAATACATCTTTTAGTGAAGTTGGTTTTAACATTCTGTGTTTAAAAATACCACTTTTAGAAAGTAGGTATTTTCTTGCCTAACTATCCAAGCCTGCCTCTGCTAGGTTGTGTATTCCTTGTCTGGAGTTTGAGTGACAGGGGCTGGGGTCTTCCAGGAGACAGGGTGAGTCAGCACAGGGCTGAATAGAGAGATCTGCATGCAGATAGGAGGGAGGAGTTGCACCTGGGACCTGAATAGGGCTGTGCCTTTCCTCCACCATGCTGGCTCCACCTCCTGTGGTGTGTCTGATGTCCCTGGCCTACACTGTGAAAGGAAAGAAGGAGTCTTGTCAACAAAGTGCTCCAGGACTGACCAGAACTGGTTTTGGACTAGGCAAAGGCATCTCTGCCTTCAGAGAACAAAGAGAAACTGTGTATAAAAAGGGGGACCCAGACCCCAGAACTTTAGATCACTTCTGGGAATCAAGACGAACCTTTGCTGAGGAGAAGAACCAGGAAGCTGAAGGAGGAGACTACCCCTGTGCTGTGTGTTTGGGGTTGGCCTGCAGTGGTTGCTTCATTGCCAAAGAAAGGAGAAAAGGACTGAGTGTGCTTTCTATCAACTTGAAGAAGAATCTCCAAGGGCTTGAACTAGAGCTTGCCTCCTGCCTGAAGTCTCAGGGATACAAGACTTCACCAACCAGCTCCCCCTGAATTCCCTTGCTGGGAATTGAAGTGCCTGCTGTTGTGCTGGGCCTTCTGAGAGACTGCGTGTCGCTGGGAGCTGGAAGCGCGACGCAACGACGAGAAGCGTGTCGCCGCCGCAGCCGCTGTCATCGCATCGCAGAGGAAGCAAGACGCCGCTGCCGCGGTCATCATCGCATCGCCGAAGCGAGGCGCATCGCCGGAGAAGCGGGACGCTGCCACAGAGGACATCGTCGCATCACCGGAGAAGCGCGTCGCAGGGCCTGTCGCGGCTCCAAAGATCATCGAGTCGCCGCACGGCCGTCGGGCGTGCACGCACCACACCAACGTTGTCGCATCGCAACCAAGACGCCATTTTGTCGCATCGCACCGGAGAAGAGTATCGCATCGAGGTGCCATCTTGTCGCATCGCACCGGCGAGCAGTAAGAAACCGACGCATCACCTCCCCACACAGTAAGGAAACGAGCATCAACTCCCCTGCGCAGCAGTAAGGAACCGACGCATCCACTCCCCTGAGTGTAAGGAACCGACGCATCACCTTCCCTGCGACCCTTTTGTTTTCTTTGCGTTACGCATTCAAGGTACATTGAGAGTAAAGTGTCGCATCTACAACTTGAGAGAACTGAACTATTTTATAACATTCTAATGTCTATTTTTGAGTACAGTATTGTGGATTTTTGTCGTTTGGTCTTGTGTTAAGTCTATATAAAAATACTATTTTTATAATACAACCTGTGTGGTGTCCATCTATAGTGTAGTCACTGTATTACTGTATGTGTTCACAAATGCTTTACACACTGCCTCTGAGATAAGCCTGCCTGCTCGTGCCAAGCTACCAAGGGGGTGAGCAGGGGTTATTTTAGGAGTGTAGCCCCTCACCCTGACTAGACGCAAGGGTCCCTATTTGTCACAGGTACCTACCTATGCCAACTAGAGACCCCCAAATCTAACATTGGTGGTCAGCGGTGAGGATTTGGACTTGCATTTGTGATTCATATACAGTGATTGGTGTACACTACTAGTGAGTGCAGACCATAACGCAACCACATACGTTTTGAGAGTTTTTCCTTGGAACTTCTTTTCTATTTTTGATTCTTGAGAACTGCCAGTCTTTTTGCTACCATGAGCAAGTCAGCATCCATAGTATCTGTAGACATTGTTTTGGAAGAAGAGAGAATTGATACCTACACTGTGCCTTATCTCAAAGCTTTGTGCAAGAAATTTAAAATCTCTGTGAAAGGCCTCACCAGGAAAGAGGAATACCAGAAGGCGCTGAGGGCCTGGGTAGAACATAGGAATGCCAGTGAGCATCCTGAGGAGCCAGTAATGGAGGCAAAGGATTTAAATGAGCAACTTGAGGGGCCAGTGGGCCCAACTGGAGGGAAAGCTCCTTCAGGGGCGGGCAGCAGTGTTTCTTCCAAAGGGTTGTCCCCAGGAGAGCTGGAGGACAGAGCAAGGGAGAGGATGCATAAATTGGAGCTAGCTAGGCTCAAAATGGATGGTCAGAAAGACATAGAGAGCAAGAAAATAGAGCTTGGGATGGAATTAGAAATGAAGAAGTTAGCCTTAGAGGAAAAGAGGATGCATTTTGAGCATGAGAGAGGATTGAGGGAATTGGAACTCAAGGCCAAGAAGTTAGAGGTTCCTCCCTCTGGTGGCAGCACACCGCCAGTGCATGTAGAAGCAAGAACCTACATTCCCAAAGTTGTAGTTAAAGATTTCCACAAGAATGAGGATATTGGTCAGTGATTTAGGGCTTATGAAGCTGCAATGTTGGCCCACCGGGTCCCTGAGAAGGATTGGGGAGCGGGGTTGTGGGGCTGCTTTGTTAGTGATGGGAGGGACGCTTTGTTGGATTTGCCTACAGAGGAGCAGATGTCCTATACCCACATGAAGGGAGCCCTAATGTCCAGATTTGGTTTGACCCCAGAGCTATATAGACAAAGGTTTAGAAATTGCAGAAAACTGGAGTCTACCACTTGGGTGGAATATGTGTCTTTCTTTTGCAGAGCATTGGATGGTTGGGTGAAGGGTAGCAAAGTGGATAATTTTGAGGCGCTCTATGATTTGCTTGCATGGGAGCACTTGTCAAATAACTGTTTTCCAGAGCTACGCCAGCATCTTATTGATAGCAAGCTGACTAACCCTAGGAAGCTTGTTGAGGAGGCGGACCGCTGGGTGAGCACCCGGGTCCAGAAGGGTCATGTGGGAGACTTCGCCAAAGGTGGGCAGGGTCCCCAGCAGAAGAGTGGGGGGACAAGGGTAAACAGAGGGAGTTCCAGAAAGGGCCCCAAAGTAATCCCCAAGGGAACCAAGGGAAGGGTTCCCAGCCTCCCCTGAGAAGAAGGCAGTGGCCCCAACAGATAAGCCTGTTCACAAGGGGCCCAAGACCTGTTTTAAGTGTGGTCTAGTAGGCCACTGTTCTTATGATGCTAGATGTCCCTTGTATGGGAAGACAGCACCCACTGGTGCACCACCCCGGCAGTTGGCTAGTGTAGCCCTGGAGGAGGAGATGGGTGCCCAGGGTGGGTGGGGTCCCGCAGAGATGTCCCTTGTCTCTTTAGGAGACTGTGAGGTGGTCCCCAGGACCCAGCTGCCTGATAACACTATAAAATACAGGCAGTGGGTGACCATCAATGGCAAGAGGGTGGAAGCTCTTAGAGACACCAGAGCCAGTGTGACAGCTGTCAGTTGTCGGTTGGTGTCTGAAGAGCAGGTAGTCCCAAATGCATTTTACCCAGTTGTTGCCGCTGACAACACAGAGAGCCACTGCAAGGTGGCACAGGTTCCCTTTGAGTGGGGGGTCTCAGGGACTCTTCAAGTAGCTGTGAGGCCAGCCATGCCTGTTGAATGTCTGTTAGGTAACGATTTGGAGAGCTCCCCTTGGGCTAAGGTGGAGCGGAGAGCTCATTTAGAGATGTTGGGTTTGCCTGAGTGGGTCTGCGTGACCACTCGGTCTATGGCAGCCAGTAAGGGTGTTCAAGAGGACCTGGAGCCTGAGAAAATGGCCCAGGTGCCTGCCTTAAAGAGAAGAGGTAGGGGGCACGGGAAACCGGCCCCTGAGGTTCCCACGGCCCAGGAGGAGGCAGACCCTGAGGGGGATGCCCTGGGGCCTACCGGGGAAGAGATTGCTGAACTGGGAGACCTGCCTGAGCTGACCCATTGGCAGCAGGAAGGAGGTCCCTCCAGGGAAGAGTTCTGTGAGGAGCAGAACAAGTGCCCTTCTCTTGCGGGTTTGCGGCAGCAGGCTGCAAACCAGGCAGCAGGTGATCAGTCTGGATCACATTGGATCTACTGGGAGAATGGTCTCCTGTATAGTGAGCCTAAGGTTGCTGAGCCTGGGTCAGCCCGTGTGCTGGTGGTACCCCAGCGCTTCAGAGCCTTCCTACTGGGACTGGCTCATGATGTGCCTTTAGCAGGACATTTGGGGCAGGACAAGACCTTTGAAAGGCTTGTCACCCATTTTTATTGGCCCCAAATGCGCAAGAGTTCAGACACTCATTGCAGGACCTGTCAGACTTGCCAGGCAAGTGGAAAGAGTGGGAGGAAGCGGAAGGCTCCTCTCCAGCCATTCCCTGTGGTCAGCACCCCTTTGAAAGGGTGGGCATTGACATTGTGGGGCCTCTGGATCCCAAGACAGCCATGGGCAACAGGTTCATCCTGGTCTTGGTGGACCATGCCACCCGGTACCCGGAAGCCATCCTCTCAGGACAGTGACGGCCCCCGTGGTGGGACGTGCACTGATGGGGATTTTCTCCCGCGTGGGGTTTCCCAGAGAGGTGGTGTCAGACCGAGGTACCAACTTCATTTCCAAGTATATGAAGTCCCTGTGGCAGGAGTGTGGTGTAACCTACAAGTTCACCACTCCTTACCACCCCCAAGGTAATGGGCTGGTTGAGAGATTCAACCGGACCCTCAAAGGCATGATTATGGGTCTTGAGGAACCCATGAGGCGTAAGTGGGACGTCCTCTTACCATGCCTTCTCTTTGCTTACCGTGAGGTGCCACAGAAATCTCTAGGGTTCAGTCCCTTTGAGCTTCTCTATGGACACCCAGTGAGAGGACCTTTGAGTTTGGTCAAGGAAGGCTGGGAGCAATCTCCCAGGAAACCTCAACAGGATGTATATAGCTACATGCTGGCCTTTAGGAACCAAACTAGGCGATTCAGAAAACTCGCTGAGGCGAATCTGGAAGCCAGCCAGGAGGAGATGAAGCGGTGGTACGACCAGAATGCCACTCTGGTTGAGCTTCAGCCTGGTCAGAAAGTGTGGGTCATGGCCCCAGTGGAGCCCTGTGCGCTCCAGGATAAGTGGACCGGACCATTTGAGGTGGTGGAGCGCAAGAGTCCGGTTACCTACTTGGTGGACTTGCGGTCTCCCAGGAACCCCTTACGGGTCCTGCATGTCAACCGCCTGAAGCCCCACTTAGAGAGGTCCGAAGTGGGCATGCTCCTAGCAACAGATGCTGGAATGGAGGAGGAGACTGAGCCTCTTCCTGACCTCCTGTCTGCAACAGAGCAAGATGGGTCAGTGGATGGAGTGAACCTCTCTTCCACCCTGACCCCTGAGCAGCAGAATGACTGTCACCAGTTGCTGGGACAGTTTTCTGACCTGTTCTCCCTGATTCCCAGTGTCACTGATTGGTGCGTCTATGATGTAGACACTGGGGACAGTCCTCCTGTCAAGCACAAAACTTACAGGGTGACTGACAGGGTGAGAGCTTGCATCAAGGAGGAGGTCTCCAAGATGCTTGCGTTGGGGGTGATTGAGTCCTCTAACAGTCCTTGGGCCATCCCAGTGGTCCTGGTCCCAAAGGCTGCCGCACCGGGTGTCTCACGAGAACTGCGGTTCTGTGTGGACTACCGAGGGCTCAATTCAGTCACCAGGACTGACGCGCACCCCATCCCCAGAGCTGATGAGCTCATTGATCGGTTAGGGGCTGCCCGGTACCTCAGCACGTTTGACTTAACGTCTGGGTACTGGCAGATCGCCTTGACTGATGGGGCAAGAGAGAGGTCAGCATTCTCCACACCAGATGGGCACTACCAATTCCGGGTTATGCCCTTTGGGATGAAGAATGCCCCTGCCACCTTTCAGAGGTTGGTCAACCAGGTGTTGGCTGGACTGGAAGAGTTCAGTGCCGCCTACCTGGATGACATTGCAGTGTTCAGCGCCAGTTGGGAAGAACATCGGCGCCACCTCTGGGAAGTGTTGATGGCGCTGCGGAGAGCAGGCCTCACGATCAAGGCGAGTAAGTGCCAGATCGGGCAGGGTTCCGTGGTGTACTTGGGACACCAGGTTGGGAGCGGCCAGGTGGCGCCCCTACAGCCCAAGATTGAGACCATCCTGACTTGGGAACCCCCAAGACCCAGACAGAGGTGAGAGCCTTTTAGGACTCACCGGGTATTACAGGAGGTTTGTCAAGGGGTATGGCAGCATTGTTGCACCCTTGACAGAGCTGATTTCCAGGAAGCAGCCCAAGAGAGTGGTTTGGACTGACACCTGTCAGAGAGCTTTTGATGCCCTGAAGACTGCCATGTGCACGGCGCCCGTGCTCCTGGCACCCAACTTCTCAAAGGAGTTTATTGTGCAAACAGACGCTTCAGAGCATGGTGTGGGGGCTGTTCTATCACAGATTAATGAGGAGGGCCTAGACCAACCTGTAGCCTTCATCAGTAGGAGGTTACTTCCACGGGAACAGAGGTGGAGGGCAATTGAGCGTGAGGCATTTGCTGTGGTCTGGGCACTGAAGAAGTTGAGACCATACTTGTTTGGGACTCACTTCCGGGTTCAGACAGACCACAGGCCCCTCAGATGGCTGATGCAGATGAGGGGTGAGAATCCAAAGCGGTTGAGGTGGTCCATATCCCTACAGGGGATGGACTTTACGGTGGAACACCGCCATGCCACTGCTGATGGTCTGTCCAGATTTTTCCGCCTTAGTGATGAGAACTCCCCGGAGGTAGGGTAGTTCTCCCCACATTTCAGCTGGAGGGGACACGTGTTATACCTGGCACCATTGGCGTGGGTCTCCCTTCCATTTTTTGCTGTTGCCTCTTATGTTTTTGCTGGTTTTAGATGCTTTTGGGCACTGTGCCAATGCTGTTCAGTGCCACAGTGCAAGTGCTCCCTATGGTAAATTGATGTATGGATTAGTGATTCCATGATTGGCTTGTTTGGCTTACTGTCAGACCCTAGTACAGTGCACTGCGTGTGCCCAGGGCTTGTAAATCAAATGCTGCTGGTGGGCTTGCAGCACTGGTTGTGCCACCCACCGGAGCAGCTTGTAAGTGTGTCTCAGGCCTGCCATTGCAGAGCCTGTGGGCAGTCTGGTACTGCCATGTTGACTGGGCAAGTGTACCCACTTGCCAGTCCCTAAACCTTCCCTTTTATACATATTAGTCACCCCTAAGGTAGGCCCAAGGGCAGGGTGCATTGTAGGTAAAAGGTAGGACATGCCCTGATGTGTGTGGCATGTCCTAATAGTGAATTACAGCCATTTTCGTTTTTCACTATTGCAAGGCTACTTGTTCCCCATAGGCCAGAATGGGCAGTTAGATTATTACATCTTATAATCCTAACTGACTCAGGGAACCAGGTAGAAATTCAAGTTTAGTATGCCTGAACTCAGAATGATAAAATACATCTTTTAGTGAAGTTGGTTTTAACATTCTGTGTTTGAAAATACCACTTTTAGAAAGTAGGTATTTTCTTGCCTAACTATCCAAGCTTGCCTCTGCTAGGTTGTGTATTCCTTGTCTGGAGTTTGAGTGACAGGGGCTGGGGTCTTCCAGGAGACAGGGTGAGTCAGCACAGGGCTGAATAGAGAGCTCTGCATGCAGATAGGAGGGAGGAGTTGCACCTGGGACCTGAATAGGGCTGTGCCTTTCCTCCACAATGCTGGCTCCACCTCCTGTGGTGTGTCTGATGTCCCTGGCCTACACTGTGAAAGGAAAGAAGGAGTCTTGTCAACAAAGTGCTCCAGGACTGACCAGAACTGGTTTTGGACTAGGCAAAGGCTTCTCTGCCTTCAGAGAACAAAGAGAAACTGTGTATAACAAGCATTGGAAATGCAATAGGTCTTGCATTTTTTTTAAGTTAGAGCTATTGGCATTGTAAATGGCAATGCCTTTTACTTATGTTTATGGAGTGGATGTATGTGGTGTGAGGTGGAATTATGCGAGTTGGATAGAATTGTGTGGCGTGGAATAGTGTGGTGTGGAGTGGATTTGTGTAGAGGAATTATGTGGCATGGTGTGCAGTGGAATTATGTGGATAGTAATTATGTGGTATTGAGTGTACTGGAATTATGTAGAGTGGGATTGTGTGGCATGGAGTGTAAATATGTGGATTGGTATTTTGTGTTGTGGAGGGAAGTTTAATTATGTGGTATGCTGTTGAGTTATGTGGCATGATGTAGAGTTTTGTGGTGTGGATTGGATACATGTGTTGTGTTGTGTAATCATGTGGTTGAGTTGAATTATGTGGTTTGTTGTTGAATTATGTAATGTGGAATGGAAATGTGTGGAGCTGAATTTAAGGAGGGGGGACGTAAGGGAACGTGGTGCTAGGTAGGTGGTAGCCGTTTCCTCACTGGCCACTGGTTGTAGGTGGGTGTGTGTGCTTATTTGCCTGCACTGGAAAAAAAAAATTAACCATAAGGGATTGGTTAGCCATTTTTTCACACCCAGACACTATTAAAAAAGCATTGAAAATGCAATAGGTCTTGCATTTGATTAAGTTAAATACACGTGGGGCAGCACACTAAGCTAAGTACCGATTTCTAGCTTGTGTTTTAAGCCACGCCCTTGATTACATTGGCCACGCCCCTATGGGAGACCCCCCCCCCCCAGTTATTTCATCCCACTTAAAGCCCTGGTAATGCTACCTACCTCCTCCTCAAAATGTTAACACCTTACACCACCCACACTATTTTGTTCGACAATTCCCTAACATTCAGAGTTCTCCCACCAAAGTAGCCAATAGAAACTCCAGAACTGTACAATAAGCCCACTTTGTTCAAGGAAGCGTTTCTATGCCTTGCTATTGGCTGAAGGCGCTCATAAAGGCTGATAACATATCAACACTGTGGCACGCACTCCTTTATAATACACCGTTCCCATGTGCCCTCCTCCCCACACAGAGCTCGGCATGTGTTCCCCCCTGGGCTCCTTGCTGGAGTGGAGCACATGTGTTACCTGAAACTACACACGTCCACACCCTGGTGCTACTGCCTCGTCCCAGCAGATCACAATAGTAGGCCGCAGGCTCGCTGTGAGCGCCTGAGCCTGTCTCCCCCAAGCCTTGGCTCCTCCCTGGGCCCTTTGTTGCCTTGAACAGCTGTATTAGCTTTTCCACTGCCGTAAAAAGGGGAATGTGCTGCTGTTGCTGCCGCCGAGTCCTGACCAACTAGAGACCCCCAAATCTAACAATTGCACAGTTCAATCAAAATGGGAACAGTCTACCCCGACTCTTGCCCTCGTCTAGACAACGGTGGTTCACAGATCTCTCCCCTATAACCATTCCATTTGTTCCAAATTTGTGTCCATTTGTTGGGGCAACCTCTAGATTCATACACTATCTTCTCAGTGAACATACAATGGTCCATATCATTTTCCCATAGTCTCAGTGACGGCTTTTCTTGCACCCCCACAACCTTGCGATATTCCTTTTAGCAATCATCATTCCCAGTGTCACCCATATTCTCTTCTTGGTATTTAGGTCAGTGGGACCCCAAATATTTAAAAGGCACAGCTTTATGTTACAATCAATCTTAACGCCCATTACTTCCTCCATGCTTTTCGCCACCCCCGCCCAATACCCTTGGATAACTTGACATTCCCAGAGCATGTGTACGAAAGTGCCTTCTTGCCCACATCTCCTCGTGCAGTCTGCGTCAGTCCTGTAGCCCATCTTCACCAGCGTCGGCCCTGCGAGGTATATTCTGTGGAGTATCTTAAGCTGTACGAGCCTGAGCCTGGAGGAAATGGCTGTTTCCTTAGGAGTAGCTAGAGCTTCAAGCCATTCCTCATCATCTAAACCCGCTATGTCATGATCCCATTTAGCTCTGAGTCGGAGTAAGGGATCAGGCATATTGTTGAAAAGCTTTTTGTATATCAACGAGATTGCCTTTTCAGGGAGATTCCCATCCAGTATCCTGTCCTCTAGTGGAGAGGACTCTGGTGGCGTCTCCCCCTTTAGTATTGCCGCTTGTAGTGCATGCCTAATCTTTAGGTACCTGAATTGTTCTGTATCAACTAGGTCGTATTCCTCCTGCAGTTGGTTGAAGGAAACTGCCCCCCCCGCCCTCCATAGGTCCCCAACCGTGGAGATGCCTATTAAGTCCCACCGGTCGAAGCCTTTAGTGTATCGTAGATTGCCTAGCAGTTCAGCATCCCAAAGTGGGGTAGCCAGTGTAATCCTATCCTTCCAGCCCAAACTCGTCGTGGCAGTCCGCCACACCTGGACCGCGTGTCCAGTTGGTCCCGACAATTTCAATTTAGAGGGGTTAGCGTAAGCCATCTATCCATATTAAATCCCGGATCTTCCTGCGGCCTATACGTACATTGATTTATGGCAGTGAGTTGTGCCGCCCAGTAATATCTTTTTATATCCAGGAGGGCTATTCGCCCATCATACCAACTTCTCATTAGCTTTGGAATCGATATCCGTGGTGGTTTCCCCTCCCATAGGAGTTCTCTTAGGGCACTATCAATAGATTTAAAATATTCTACTCTCACTGGGTGTGGTGTGTACTGCAAGGCATATAGGAAACAGGGAAGGGACATTATTTTAAATAGGGCTGCACGCCCTAGCAAAGACAGTGGAAGTGACTTCCAATGCAAGACATCGCTTGAGTCTTTGCAACGGGGGGAGGAGGTTACGTTCGTGGAAGAGAGTCGGATTCTTAGACACCTGGATCCCCAGGTATTTAAATCCTGTTTTGGCTTCGGTAATGGTGAATCCCATAGGTAAGATTGGCGATTTACCACTGAGAACGTAGATAACAGACTTGGACCAGTTAATCGTATATCCTGCAAACTTACCAAAGACTATAAAAATATGTAGCGCTCAGTTCAGGGAGGCTGCCGGTGACGCCATATATAGTAGGATATCGTCGGCATACAATGAAATACGGTCCTCCCATTCTTCAGCCCATCTGAGCCCTCTAATAACTGGGTCTTTCTGTATCCACATTGCCAAGGGCTCTAACACGAGGGCAAAGAGCAATGGGTAGAGGGGGCAGCCCTGCCTGGTACCCCGTCCGAGTGTGAATGTTGGGGATGTTCGGTTGTTGACCACTATTTGGACCAGCGGTTCCGCATAAAGGAGGTGCACCCATCGCAGGAAGCTCGGGCCGAACCCCAGTTTCCTCAATACTGCGAACATATAAGGCCATTCGATCGTGTCGAACGCCATGGCCACGTCCAGCGATACCAACACCGCATCTTCCTGTATCGTATTAGCCCGGTCTAACACCCCGTGTAATCTACGTAAATTAAGAGAGGTATTCCTAGCTGGCATAAAGCCAGACTGGTCTGGGTGTACCAGTTTAGTGATGACGCGTAGTAGACGAGTAGCAAGTATTTTAGCCAGGATCTTGGCTTCTGCATTAAGCAATGATATTGGCCTGTAGGAGGAACATAAATGTTTGGGTTTCCCACTCTTGTGGATGACCACTATAGTTTCCAGTCGCTGGTCTACTGGGAGCGACCTACCTCGTGGCTCTCATGGAACATGTTAGTCAGGTGTGATGCAATTTTACTTGGGGCGAGCTTATATAGTTCAACGGGCAAGCCATTTGGGCCCGATGCCTTGCCCACTCTTAGGTCCTGTATGGCTTTTTCAAGCTCTACACTTTCTAGGTCTTTTTCTAGGTCTAGCCGTTCGTCGTCGGAAAGTTCCGGCAAGGGAATGTCTTGTAGTAAAGAGAGTGCGTCTGTTTCTGTGTACGACGTCTGTGACGTGTACACCCTGCGGTAGTGATCCCCAAACACATTCACAATTTCTTGTGGATCTGAGACTGTGGTACCGGATTCAGTCGTGAGTTCTACTACCACTCTGTTGGCCTGTTCTCTACGATCGAGCCATGCAAGCAACTTCCCGGCCTTGTCGCCCACTTCATAGACTTTACTGAGTGTCGCTCTATGTTGTGCTTTAGCCGCATCAGTGGCCAACGCTGAGTATTCTTTTGTTTTAAGTCGCAAAGCATGTCGTACCTCATCGGAATTTACGTCCCAAAGTTTCCCTTCCATTTCCAAAATATCAGTTTCTAGTCGCACTAGTACCACCTGTTTCTCTCTCTTAGTGCCGGCGATCTGGGAGATAGCCGTCCCTCTTATTACGACCTTGTAGGCCTCCCACAACACCTGCGCCGAGTCGACCGAGTGCTCATTTTCGAGACAGTAGTGCTCTGTGTTGCGTACGATCGTGTCGTGTATCTGAGGGATCTTTAGATACCAGGGGTTGATCGGGGCTGTCCTTCCTCTTTGTGGCTCTCCCACCTCCACCCAGACCCAGATAGGCGAGTGGTCTGATATACCCCTTGCAAGATGGTTTACCTCTCTAACATTTTCCAGTTGGCCCGCAGGTGTTACAATGTAGTCTATCCTTGACATACTGCGGTGGGCCCCAGAATAAAACGTGTATTGCTGTTCTGTAGGATGGAACGCCCTCCAGGTGTCCGTCCATATGCGGTTGGTCGTCATCTGAACATTTTTCCGGGTCATTATCCCCACTCTCCGAGACCCAGATCCAAACGCAGAGTGTGCCACTAGTTTGAACCCCCAGCGCGTCAGAGCCCGACATGCGTTCCCCAGTAAGTGTGTTTCTTGAAGCAAAATCACGTCAGGTGAGTGTCTTTTAAGATATTGAAGCACTGTGCCCCTTTTCAACTTGTCCCCCAACCCATTTACGTTCCAGGACTGCAATTTAAGTCTGAGTGGTGATGGTAGTCCCATATCTTTGCAGTGTGCTAATCTGATCTTGCAGGGGAGTCACCGCGGATGCATCATTTCTTGGCTAGCTGCCTTCATACAGAGTGTTATGTCTAGTGTGGACGTAGTTACTTCGAGTGCAGGTATTGCAGCGGCTTTATAACAACCTGCCTTATCGACCTTGTCAGAACTTTGAACAAAAGAAACCCATCCCACCATAATGTCGTCGTGGGGGACAAACTGTGCCCCAATGCAATCATACATAAATTTGTCATATTTTCTCAATGACCGGATTCCCCCCTACCCATCAAACCATAACTGTTCCCCCCTCCCTGCCTCCCTGCATGGTGGTATCGGAACCTCCCGCCACCCCAACATTGCAGAGCACCTATCGCCCACCCCTGAAACTTGTAGGTCGTGTGCCAACCCCGCAACCATTCTGCCTTAATTACGGTGAGATATTGTAACATTAGTTCGAGTTTCCGGACTGCCCAGTTTGCTTACTTATTGTGTGCTGGCAAATGTCTGGTGAGAGATAGCCTATGGCATCTTGCCTTACAAGAAGCTCATGGCCCTCGTGGAAGTTAAGACCAGCAGTGTCCCAAAGAAAAAGTCATAGCGGACATTGTGTTGTCCCAATAAAGGATACAGACCAGTTATTTTCTTTCGCCGTCAGTCATCAGACTTTCACCAGATGTGGATCCAGAGTACTGCTCCATTCGATTCTGCCCCTGTCTTTCTCGTGAGTTCTGGTGGTTCTTCTTCCCCGCGACTCGCCATCTGTCAAGCCAGTCCCATGCCTCATCAGGGGTAGTGAAGAACCATGTCTTACCCTCTGCTTCCACTCGCAGTTTGGCAGGGAAGAGCATGGCGTATTTGATGTCTTTCTCACGCAGGGCTCTTTAAACTTCGAGGAAGCTATGCCTTTATCGCTGGACCCTGATCGTGAAGTCAGGGAAGAAGGTCACTCTGCTGTTGTCGAGTTCTATTGGTGGTGCCGTTCGAGCCGTCTGTAAAATAATGTCTCTGTCTCTGTAATTAAAGACTCTTGCCACTAGGGGCCGCGGGGGAGCTCCGGGCTTGGGTCTGCCCCTGGGCACTCTGTGTGCCCCTTCAATCATGAAGAATTTCGACAATCACGTGGGTTGTAGATGTTTCCTGACCAGGTCCTCCACAAACAGTTCCACTGCTTGTCCCTCGGCGCGTTCCGGAACCCCAAGAATTCTCACGTAGTTGCACCTTGAACGCCCTTTGTACTCGTTGAGGAGGTCCTCCATTCTATCACTTCGGGTCTGTAGCTCAGTTACCTTCTTTTGTAGGGTGGAGGTGTCTTTGACCAAGGAGCTAGTGGTTGATTCAACTTCTCTGATTCTAGAGTTCATGTTACGAATGTCTGCACGTATTAGGGAAACTTCGGCAGATACAGAATCAATCCTGGTCTCTAGTGACGTCCTCACCGTTGTGATGGCTGTCATTATATCTTGGAGAGTGAACTCTGACGACCCTTCACCCTCTTGTTGCTTTTCCGGTAGGTCATCCGCATCTTTGTCTCTAGGGCCCGTTCCCTTATTCCAGGCGTATTTGTTCAGCTTGGCCTGTGTAGGGGCCTTAGTAGTTCTTCCACGGGCCATTATATATCTCCACGAGCCCAGGAATGAATCAATAGAAGTGTCCAATCGTTGGTTGTTCCTCGCAAGCTCCGGGTATGCAGGCCTTGTCTTCATGCCAAGGTGACTCGGGTAATTTGCTATCTTGATTTCACCCGCAACTCGGGCTATCCACCCCTTGGGCGGTCTGTCCTCGATAGATGGGGCGCCTTCTCTGCAGTCCCCAGGCCTCCGGAGTGTCTCCCGACCCGTCCCCGCCCCCTAGTGCTTGAGTGGGCTATAGGGTATGCTGGTCTTCACTAGAGCTGGTAGCCCTGTTCAGTTTCTGGATGCCTGTGGCATCGCTGCAGCTCGTGCAAGTTGTAGGGAGGGTGGGAGATGAATGGCTGCGCCAAACCAAAGCAGCGACCTGCGCAGCATGGAGGCAGCTGCGTCCCCTAGGCTTCGTTGCGGGCAGCGTGGCAATCATGCGCTGTTAAGCTTACCCGTGGATTGAATTATGACCGGAGTTGCATTATCTGCTGGGCCCCAGAAGGGCTGCAAAGAATGTCCCATGCGGCCGCGTCGTGTGTGGCGCACTTATAACTGGCAGCTGAGAGTCTTGTCCCTGGACGCCGATCGGAGCCACTTCCAGGCTCTAAGCAACAGTCAAAGGCTCCCCACTAGGCCCACATTAGTTTCGGCGGCCCAGCAGGCTCAGGATATGGTGCCTGATAGTGTCTTTAGTCATGTGTCTCCTTCAGACGAGGTCGGGCACCAGGAGGCCAGCGTAGCGCTGAGCGCGCCGCTCTCCACACCTCTGATTGCTGCCGCCCTCCACCGCTGCTGTAAACGGGGCCCCCACCGGTTCGCGGTACACTCCGGCCCTCCGGAGGCCTCACACCCTCTTGGGCACTGCGCTGGGGCTTCGTCTTCTCGTGCCGTTGTTCTCTGCTGTTTGCCGACACTCAGGTGCTCCTCCTCCTCCGCTTGAACCACGCAGACGGAGCCCCTGTTGGGGCGGCGATCCATTCTTCACCTCCGCTTATTCAATTTCACCCGTTCCTTCGACCAGGGTGCTCCGGGTGGGCTCTGGTTGCTAGAAAGTTACTTAGTTTGCAGTCTCACAGGATAAATGGACGGATTTTGATGGAGAACGGGTGCGCTCGGACGGAGCCACTCTAGGTTGCGGCCATCTTGCACGGCGGATGGCCACGCCCCCGTGGATGGAATGTTGTTGGCAAACATACTGGATGAATGAATGAATGAAAGACATTTCTAGAGCGCATGGCTACCCGGGGGCATCCCAGCGCTAAAAAGCGGGGCGACTTCGAGTTCGAGTGGAGTTAAGGAAACAGAAAGGTCTTTAGCTGCTTGCGAAAGGTCAGATAATTCGGTTCAAGGCGAATCCAAAGGGGTAGGTGATTCCATAATTTAGCAGCATTATACGCGAAGTGGCGCCCTCCGCTTTGTGATTTCCTTATTTTAGGTACTGCTGCCAACTGTTTGTTATCTGATCTTAGAGACCTAAGGGAGCGATAAGGCTGAATGATAGATCTAATGATCGGTGGACCTTTGTCTGAGAAGGCTTTGTGTATAATACACATAGCCTTGAATTGGATTCTTTCCCGAATCGGTAGCCAATGGAGTGATGTGAGCGCAGGTTTAGCTGAAGTGCGTTTGGAAGTATTTGTAAGCAGACGTGCCGCGCAGTTTTGCACGATCTGCAACTTTTTGATGGTGGTAAGTGGGGTTCCCAGGTATAGAGCATTTGCATAGTCCAGGCGTGACAAAATCAATGGCTGGACCTGCACTCTTCTAGAAGAAAAAGGAAGCAAGGGGAGGATCTTTCTTAGCATTCTTAGGATCCAATAACAGCAAGCTGCCACCTTGCGTGCTTGGTCCTTAAAGTCAAGATTGTGATCCAACCAAACCCCAAGACTCTTAATTTGATCTTTGGGGGAAGGTGGTGGGCCCAAACAGCTAGGCCAGAAAGAGTCTATTCTCAGTGTTGTATTGTATTGTATTGTATTGTAATTGCATTTGTATAGCGCTTACTACCCTTGACGAGGCGTTGAAGCGATTACCCAGGAGCATCAGCTCTGTCTTAGCTCCATTGAGTTTCATGGATGAAGCATGTGACATGCTCAAGGAGTAGTTGGGGTTGTTTAAGGGGTATGTACACAAAATCATATTGAAAGATGATGCTATTCCTATTCAGCACAAGGTCAGGAGAAATCCGTTGGTTGCTCGTTCAGCGGTGAAGGAGTTGTTGGATGAAATGTTGTTGAGAGGAGTTATTAAACCCGTAGAGGCATCCAGTTGGATGTCTCCGGTGGTTATTATGGAGAAGTCTGATGGGCGATACAGATGTTGTGTAGACTTGAGATCCCTGAATCAGTGTATTGTGGTTGATACATTTCCCCTACTTAACATCAATTAACTAATTTTGGCACTAGGTGGGGGCAGGTATTTTTCAAAGTTAGATTTGAAAAATGCCTACCAACAGATCAAATTACATAAATAATCCAAGCCCCTCACATCCTTTATCACTATGCAGGGCACCTTTCATTTCATGTGGATGCCGTTTGGACGTTGCTCTGCGGCAAGTGTGTTTCAGAGAATGATTGGGGAAGTGTTTAAAGGCATGAACTACATCTTGTACTTCCAGGATGATATCCTGATATTTGGTGACACGGTCAATCAACACAACAGGATTCTCAGGCAGGCACTGCAAAGGGTGAAGGATGCTGGATTAACATTACATTGTGAGAAGTGTAAATATTTAGTTGAACAGGTAGACTACCTTGGATATAGTATTACAGCAGGTGGTGTCAAACCCAAGGAGAATCTGTTAAGTGCTATCAGGCTAGCCCCTTCGCCCGCAGATAAGGACACGTTGAGGTCTTTTTTGGGGGGAACAGCCTTTACCACGAAGGCTGAACAGCGAACAGCCTTAACAACTAAGGCTGAACTACGCAAGCCCTACCGCGCATTTGCCTTAACCACGCATGTGCGTTAGGGCTGGCAGACGGATGGAAGCAGGAAGAGATCGTTGTGAGGTAAGTGGGGTTGGGGGGTGGGTCGGGGTTGTTTTGTGGACTTAGGGTGGGTCTGGGGTTGTTTTCTGGGCTGGGGAGTGGGTCGGGGTTATTTAAAGTTAGGCTGGGTCGGGGTTCTTTGGTGGTCTGGGGGGTCGGTTTGTTTTGTGGGCTGATTGTGGGTCGGGGGTAGTTTTCTGGGCTGGGGGTGTTTTGAGGGCCGGGGGGTGGGTTCGGGGAAGTTTTCAGGGATTGAGGGTGTTCGGGATAGTTTTCAGGGATCGAGGGACGTTTTAGGGTTCAGGGCGGGGGCAGGGATTGTGATAGCACTTAGGAGTTAGGGGGGGCAGGGTCGATTACAGGGCTTAGGGGTAGTTTAGTTTTCAGGGCTTGGGGGCAGTTTTAGGGTTTAGGGCGGGGGCAGGGTTGTTTTTAGGGATTAGGGGTTAGTTTTTAGCGATATGGGGAGGGCGGAGGTGAAAAAGTAACTAGGGATTGGGGGAGTGGGGTACTTTAGGAACTAAGGCCAGGTGCAGGGGTCGGGGATTAAATTCTTAACCACAAATATGTATTTACCAAAAATGCCTTAACAACACATGATTCGTTGTAAAGGCATGCGTGGTAAAGGCATGTTTGTGATTAAGAATTTCGTTGTTTAGACTTCGTGGTTCAGGCATGCGTGGTAAACGCATTCGTGGTTGAATCATACAATCCTTTTTTGGGCCTCATGAGTATTACTCCAAATTCATTGAGAAATTTCCCGATAAGACAGAGTGTTTAAGATTACTGTTGAAAAAGGGTGTCACCTTTGTGTGGGGACAAGAACAACAGGCTTGTTTTGAAGCAATCAAATATGATATTTGCAAGGCTGGTACTCTTAAACCTTTTGATACCAAATTGAAATCAGTACTTACAGTAGATGCCAGTGCCACTGGTGTTGGTGTGGTGTCATCTCAGGTTCACAGTAGGAGTGAAAAAATAGTTGCATTTGCCTCCCATACGTTGACCACCTCGGAAAGAAATTACTTGATGATTGAACGTGAAATGTTAGTGGCAGCTTGGGGGAGATGTGTATTTCAGGACGTATCTTTGGGGAACTAAGGTTCTCCTTCATACTGACAACAAGATGTTAGTTAAGGTCTTAATAGTGTGAGGGGCAAGCAATGGTTCAGCCAGATTGGCAAGATTAATAGCAAGGCTTCAGGAGTATTGCTATACCATTGAACATATTCAAGGGTGGAGGAATTGTCAGCAGATCGCTTATCAAGGTTGTCTTTGGATTGGCGGACGGTAGATGGGCCGGCAGTCAGTGCTTAGATTGTAAAATATTAAGTCCAGCTGCTCAAATTTTTGTAGGAGGCCACACCTACTTCCCCGGCTCTACCCACTTTCTCTATTGGCTCCACCCACATCCTCAATTGGCATTACTGAAATCCATATGTAATACCCGATCTGAGTTTCAGTAAGGAGCCTAAGACAAGTAAGGTTTTCATTGGAGGTTCCCCCCGCCCCAAGAAAATTTGATAAAGATGAAATCAAAAGTGCATTTAATGCACAATTTTGGAATTATGGCGTGTATAATGGAGGTCTGCAAATTTAATTTACCTGAGTCAGAAATGTCCACCTGTGCAGGCTTCTTTTTGGTTGGCCTGTTATATATGTCAAGTTGTGAAAGCCTCTGGTATTTGCACATCATACGGGCAGCTGATATTTGCCCAGTGCTTCAAATCTTCCACAAATGCATATTTTGTGGACAATGAGTGCCCAGTAGTGCAGACTTCAGACATACGCATGTTGTGTGACCAAGGCACACTTGTTCAAATTTTAAATGTGTTTACATCTAATATTAAGGGATAGTGACTTGTGTTTTCAATAGTTAACCCAGCAGCAGCGCACTAATAATGCTGCAAATAATCTCTGTGACGCCCTCCCATTTCTCATTTGAGAGGTGCTGTTTTGATCTAAAAGAAACTTTCTATGGATATTAAATGAAACATAAATAGAACATATCTCTGCAAAATGTCCGTAATAGACTCACATATCACCCACATTAAAAAGAAAAACAGTGTTTAAAACTATTTGTTTAAAAATAAGTCAAGGTAATCAGGGCAAGACTCTCTGCAGAACATAGCCGTCTTTATAAGGGGGGGTGGGGGGAGGCTAAAAGGCTAGGGCCTTGGGCCAGAGCCCACTTTGCCCATGCCTTAAAATGTCCCTGCTTGCTGGGTAGGCCAAGGGTTTCTGTAGGAGTAGTGCTGCTGAAAGATCTTCAAAAGCACGTGCACCAGAAAGATTACCTGGAAGTACAACTAATGTAAGTGGATACACAGATGTGTACTGCAATACAAAAGCAAAATAATGAAGTCAAATGGAGGAAGGGAAACTGAATTAAAGGGAGTCAGAAAGGGATGGAATGAAAAAAAGGAGACAGAATGAGTGGAGGTAAACGAGGTGGAAGCATAGAATGCGAATAGAGATGGAGAACAAGAGAGAAGACAGAGCCCGAAAGATAGAGACAAACATGAAGAAGAGAAAGAAATCAAGGTAATGAGATGAATGAAGAGAGAGCGAGTGCGATGAAGGGTGCAAGGAAAAGAGAGATGGAGGCATATGAGAGAAAAAAAGGTCTAAAAAAAGGGAAATGGAGTACATCTGTTGAAAAGAATGGAAGTTGGGGAAAGTTGAGCCGGCAAAGAAAGACATATAGACAAGAGTGGATAGACAGGCAAAGTAAAGAAGGGGCAGATACACAGAAATGGAGGCGGAAAGATATTTATTGTTTTGCCAATAACATTTTTGTGAAGAAAGTTGATGCCCTCTTTGCTCCGGTGAATTGCTGGTTAAAAGTAAACAATGATGCTCATGAGTGGTGTGCTCTGGTAACTGGTTTTGTGTGGAGCAAAAGTTGATGGCCAGATCAATTGATGGTTTACCTTAATCGCAGGAGAAAATCACCCCCACGTCACCCATGGAAACCAAGATACTTTACTGGTGTTGCCAAAAATTAATCTAAAGGGATGCAGTTGTGTATTTGCTTGATGGCTCTATGTCATTAGGGAAAGGCTAATCCGGTCATGTTCTTTAATTTGAGTAAACTGTGTAATCTCAGTTAAGCACAATGGGTATAACTAAAGTCAACCAAGACTACAGATCCCAGAATGCAATGGGAATGGGATGTTAACATCTATGGCGAGAGTCCTGTCAGAAGTTACAAGAAGCCATCCAAATCCCCTATACATGAACCACGTATTGTCCTGTATGATTGCCTCAGCCATGCCTCTGTGCAGCGTGGGTGGTGGCATTGTGAAAGAAGAAGTCACGCAGTCCGCAGGGTCGGGGGTGAACTTCACACCTGCCACAAATAAGAAGTTTGTTGTCAGTTCTTGTAAGTTTATCGGAGAGAGCGCTGCTTTCAGTGGCAGCTCACAGCGTGAGAAGGAGGGCGAAGAAGTGGCTTTATAGGGACACTGTGTCTGTTTATTGGTTGATGAAAAAAGTCAATGAAAACGGGGATCATGGCAATCAAAATTAGGCTTTTCCTCTTTCTTCATGGATGATATGTTCTGATTGCTCTTTGGGAATATATTTGTATTTCTGGGGTGTCTCTCACAGGACGCAGCTGCTGTCACCTCACAGACCTCTCGCTGTCTCTCATGCGTCCACGTTTCTCAGGAGGGTGCTCCTTCCCAGGTTCAGGGTGCAACCCCCTCCCCCCCCCCTGGCAGGTGGGAGGTGAAGACCACGATGTTCCACCTGGAGGAGTCGTACATCTGCTGTGACTTTGAGTTCAGTGGATACTTCCTCAGGTGGCCCGTGGAGGGGTCGATGACTGTGGTGGACTCCGGCTGCCATATCAGGTCCTCTGTCCGGGAGCGGGGCCACATGTAATCCACCAGGGGCAGGTGGCCAAAGCATTCTAGGTACGGGCTGCTGTGGATTAGTACCAAGTGCATCACCTCCAGTGTGTAGGCCTCAGTGCCCAGTATCCTCAGTACTGGCTTGTACTCCCCACAGTTCCGCTCCTTGTAGCTCCTCGAGGCTGAAGGTGAATTGAAAGTTCCCATACCAGCAGGCGGGGCGCAGAGCCAGGAGTTGAGTTGGCCAGCATGTCCCCAATGTCTCTGAGCTCCTTTAGGCAGGGGAGACTTGATGGTGGTCGTAGCGCCATTTCTTGAAGTTCTCTGCATCTGAGCGCGGAATATTCACCGACCAGCAGGAGACAAGAACTCAGGTTAATTTGATCAGATGTTTGTGATCAGCCAAGCTGCCCACCTTTCCAAAATTCAGAACTGGTGAATGAGCCACGAGAATAGTTTGGGGAACATTTTAACGTGATTACCGTTGCTGGGTAAACCACTTAATTGGTAACTACAATACGCTACGAGTACGTTTACATAAAAACAAGCACAAGAAATGAAAGGTTGCACCTTTCCGGGCACATGACATACCTCAACCATTAAACAAGGCTTACTTGCTTCCCAGTAGCGCATGTTACTAAAAATGAAATCATTTACTTATTTACTGCCTCGGTGCCTTTTGGTTTTAATTGTAGGCCTCCTGCTGGCTGCTGCGTGACACGCTGCTTGATCTTCAATCGATTGACTAGCACTGCAGCTGCGCAGTACGCTGAGGCAGGCAAAAGTGGGGACACTGCGGCTGTCCGCGAACCCCGCAGGGGGCCACCTCAGCTGGGCGGCCCTTTAGTGCCATTTTGGCACTGCCCACCCACTCTAGTCTTTGGAGGGGTTCTGTGGAGCCCTCTAGCTAGGTCGCCTCTGTGACGTCCTTCCGGTGCGACAAGGGGGGGGGAGGGCATATATGCCTCCTCTGCCCCTCCTGGCGGTCTCTGTTCGCCAGCCACGCCGTCTGCTGGACGTGTCCATGAGACGTGTGCCGAGATCGTCGGGAGCAGTGTGCGCGGTGAGTTCACCCCTCTCCCCATCCCCATTAATGGGCGTCCCCAGGCTGAGGGCCTTACCCAGCCATCGCTGAGGTTTTTGTCTGCCTGAGGGCGAGATGGGGTTTGGGCTGCTCCCGGCTCGCATAGGCCATTAGTTGGCCTGGGGGCAACTCGGACATGTTGGGCGGCCCTGGTCATGTCCTGGCTTAGTGCCGGCCCGGGATGCGCCGGGGCGAACGAGGGCCAGTCTCCTGCTCTTGCTGGGCGGGGGATGCAGGATCGGGGGCTAGAGTGCAATGGGCGCTGTGCGGGTTACTGCCCCGGGGCTCGGCTGGGTCTCCCGCAGCATGGTCACCGTTGCAGCCACGGCAAAGGCCGCAAGTGCGCGGTGGGGTCGGGGTAAGGACAACGGATTAGGTGTTCACTGCCCTAATTTACAGCCGTGTTGGATGCGGTCTGGGTCGGGCGTTAGCCCACATGCGGGCCCCGGCGGGGCTAGGGCACAGGGGTTGCCTGTTCAGGCCTGGGGCGAGCTGCGCACCTGGACCGGAAAGAGCACGGGAGTCGGGTCGGATAGGTTGCGCCCACCGGGTCCCCCCTTCCAGTAAAGTAAGCAGCACTGAGTTTTTAGGGCAGCGCTGCCTGTTCCGCATTATCCAGACACAACGTGCGGGGTAAATTGACTACTGCCACTCGACACGCCGGCGGGAGGGCTGTCCGATCGTCGCTGTTCAGTGAGCCAAGTGGCTCGACGCTGTTCCGGTCCTGCTCCCGCCTGCTACGCAAGATTAGTAAGGGTGAGTGCTCCATGCCACCCCCCTCCTCCCGTCTCGGGGACAGTCCCGGGTGGCCCAGCTTGGCCATGGTGTGAGCTGCCATGGGGAGGGGTGGGCAGTTTGTTATCTGGCCAGCCGCCAGCGGCGGTGGTCAGTGACCGGACCAGCGTGGTACTGGATATGCCCAGGGGTGTAGGAGCATTCTCCCAGCCCTGACTTTAACCGTCTTCGGCTGGGGCCGCATGCGAGTTCCATGCCCCCACTTGAAATACTGCCCCGTACTCCCTGGGGTACGCGTCCTACGGGTTTCTGGCTGGCCTATTGGGTAGCAACAGAGGACCCGGCAGGTTGTTTGCAGGGTTCCCCGCGGGCTGGGGGGTCATGGGTCTGTGTAGTGGCACCAAGGCACGCGCGCCGAGATCGCGCAAATGGCGAAGTGCCTACCCCCTTTATGGTGTCCCACGGGGTGAGGCTTTGTGTTGGAGGCTAGAGGATGCGCTGCATGCCGAGCCCGGGGGCGCGTCGTCCCCCCCTGCAGTGGGCGTGTGGGGTAGTGCGAGCGGTTGATGGTTTCGCTTTCTACGGGGCACAGTTTACAGTCGGGGAGGCTCCGGCTTACCCACCTACAACTCGCCTGTCGCCCGCTGAGCTCCTGATTGTGGGGGATAGTGTTTGTTCCCCTCGGTTTAGATTTCGGTTGACTGGGGGCTTCAGGAAGGGGGGCAATCGAGCGGGTTGCTATATGCAGCCTGAGTTGCCAACTGGGGGAGCCTGGTACCGAGAGTGGCGTCTGCCGCACCCGTGATCCTGGGCTAGACGTAGTGTTTACAAGATGGTCGGGTCTTTAGGCAGCAGCATGTGGGGGCTGCAGCTTGTACCTAACGCCGCCGCCGGTGTCGCGCAGGGCTTGTTTACTGCATCGGCGGGGTTTGGGTGCTGCGTGCACCGCGGGTACACATCCGCTGGTCGAGGAGTTGAGAGGTGAGAGCCCCGGCCTGCGTGCAGTGCATGTCCTACATGCCCCTGGTGAGCTCATTCCTGACCGCCGGCCGGCCTCGGGGACTTGTGCTGCGCGGTGAGGGAGGGGCGGCGAGCTCTGCGGGGGCTCCCTCTCCGTGGCTGTAGGCTGTGAGGCAGACCGGGGACTTGGCACGCGTGGGTACAGACAAGTACCGCCGTCCTTGTCTGTGCATATACACATGTTTTGTACAACACTGGTTGCATCCTCCTAGGCAAGGTGGGGTTATTGTTAACCGACGTCCTTGAAAAAATTAATGTTGATGGATGTATTTACTGCAGCCACTGTGGTGTTATTGTTACCCCACGAAATGGAGAAATAAATGTTGACAGATGCATACACTGCAGCATCTGTCTCCTTTATACAGTGTAATGTCGCGCCCAAGCCCGCGCTGGAGTAGTTGCCTGCTCCGGAAAGCGAGGCTGGGCCACGGGTCGATGGCCCTCTTAGATCAGGGCTCCCGTTGCCGTACCAGGATAGCCTCGTGCAGGCTGCGGCTGCTCCTCTGGGCGGGAAGGGTCAGTTAGAGTGCTGGCTGTGCTAGGCAGAAGCCACCACCTCTGCCTCGTGCCAGTGACACCTCAATGTGATGCAGCGTGCACGCACTGCCCCTGGGAGTCTAGAGTTCTACAGTGGGGCACACTGCCCAGTGGGGGAGCAAGGCACTCCACCTCCCTACACGATGCCCTCTCCCAGTCGTCTGTCACTAGCCTTCTAAGTTACACTACCATACTCGTCATGCTACTTCCCGCTGAGCTGCACTGTTCCCAGAGGTGCATTTTTGGTTCTGTGGTACCTTACTCCAGTAGGGGCTTTCATTTTCCCTTTAGCACACAAATTGCTTGTGCCCTAGGCCAAGTTGGTCTAGCCTGGAGGGTGCGCCATCGATACACCCTCGTAATGCTCGTCATTATAAATACCAAAGGCATGCTCCTTCCTTTGGAGGCAGTACCAATGAAGCCCGTCTTTACCCGGGCCGGGAGCATAGTCATTTACTATTGTTCTCTACAAATTAAGCACTCAGCGTGTGAAATCTGTGTGGTCCCTGGGCACAGCGGGGCCGCCATCACGTCAGGATATCTGGGCGTGTCGCGTGGCTTTTCCTGCTCGGGCATCGATTTACGTGGGCAGACATGGCCAGTGCACCATGTTGTATTCTGCGCAGGTATCTAAAGTGGGTTGTTTTAATTACCGTTTGCCTCAAATGCAATTTTAACGTGTGCAGTGTGTGAGGAGATATTAGATATCTTGCTGAGAAATATGGTGTTGGTTTCATGCAACATCCATGAAAAGTATCGTTTAGATCAAAACAGGACCTCCAAATGAGTGGGTGGGGTGTCACAGATATTGTTTGCAGTAATATTAGTGAGCTGCTGCTGTGTTTCATAGTTGAAAACACAAGTCACTACCCCTGAATATTGAGGCAAACACAAGTCGAACTTGGCCAGAGTGCTCGTGCAGCACCAGCAACTGGGCTAGAGGGCAATTGGATAGCAGCGCAAGATAATTACTCCTTAAGGAACACATGGGCCAGCATTCTTTTGCAGGGAGAAACACCTATCTTGCCCGCTTTGTCCTTGGCGCCAAGCAGTGGCAGATTAGGCGCCACTAAGTTCCGATTGGAAATAACAGTACACTGCAGTTTGCACTAATGGTTTAATAGTAGGCATAGTGGCAGGAGCACTCAGTGCATTGTGCGGTGGGTAATTCTATACGGCACAACCTAAGATACAGTGGGGCTTCTCAGCAGTGTGGGAAGCGAGAGTTCAGCACGATTCTCCTGGGCCTGATGGGTGGTGCAGGCAACTAATTTGACACAGCCAAAACAAGTTTTCATTAGCGCCGCAAGTACAGTGGCATTGGGGCCTCAGGAGAGTACCTAGCCCTCTGCACCCTGAGTAGGTACTGTGCGACCCAACTTGATGGGAAGTGGATTTTACTTGTGCATTAGCGACCATGAAGGCAAGTATACATTGCGGGGCTCTGCCCACACTAAAGTGGGTCAAGATCAGTGGGTCAGATGAGGCAGGCAAAAGTGGGGACACTGATCTTCATTAGTCTGACTCACTCGGGAGGAAACACTTGACGAGTCAACGCCAAGGAGGGACGGGGCGGGCTATTTTTTTCAAGCAGTCATTGGTAGCGCACTACTATGATTGCTGTTAGTTATGTGGCAGGGACCTCACCCACACAGTTTCTGGCGGTTTGTGCATGCCGTCCGTGTGCGCATGCCGTCCGTGTGCCTCATGAAAAGGCGGGCGGCCGCAGTGTACAAATTTTAATATTTCACGCACAAATCCAGCCCAATCAGGCAACACTGAACCCAGGCAGGCATGGATTTACCGTGCGATGTCAGCTCTTCTCCAGGGAGACACTGTGAACTTAGTGAGCCAATATCGTGCGTGTAGACCCGGCACAAAGAATAAGTGCTGGTGCTAATCACCGGAAAGCACCAGCACAAATTAAGCACTGCCGGCAGTTATGGCCATAGAGAATGAAGGGGTTGTAACTTCCATTTAGGATGTGACAGAACTTGGGACTATGCGTGCCATTACCAAAGAGGAGTGGTTTGAAGAAATGACATTGGATCCCACTGTAAAAGAGATAAAGCATTTATTGGTGCAAAGCAGTAGGAGAGAAAGTACAGTGCCAGTGTTGATTAGACTGTCCTTGAAAGTTCTGGAGGAACTGTAATTTTCAGATGACATGGTGTTAATGAGAGGGAAGAAATTTGTTCCACTGGGTGGTCTTTGTTCCAAATTAATAGGAATGGCACACGAGGGACACCTGGGGCAAACAAACACCAGAAGGAGGTTGTGAGAGAACTGGTGGTGGCCTGGGATGGATGACCAGGTGAATTAATGGGTACAGGATTGCAATGTGTGTAAAGAAGGAGAGAAAATATTGAAAGTGGGTGTCATAATCTCACATGGGTCACATAGGTGATCCAGGTAAATCTTGGCATACTTTGAGTTTAGATTTCATTGGTCCTATGTATGAGTTGAGGAGTGAATGGCAGTTTGCAATGGTTGTAGTGTATGTCCATTCCAAATGGTAATTGCCAAGTTTATGAGGGACAACACCACTAGATCTACCATCGGCTTGTTGAAAGACATTTTCTTGGAAGAGGGCATTCCCAATGTTATTATAACTGGAACACAGTTGGTTTCAGGAGAGATGCGGGATTTCTTGTAGTCATGTATTGTGCATAATCGCACCTCTTTTTACAACCCACAAAGTAATGGTGTAGTGGAGAGGGCAAACAGAATGGTTAAAGGCACAATCCAAATGGCGGTGGCTGGGGGACGTGATTTTCATGGCATGGTTATGGACATGATAGCTGCTTATCACACCAGTGTCCATGAGGTCACTCAAAGGTCTCCTTTTGAACTCATGAGAGGAAGGGTGCCTGGCACCAAATTATTTCCTACCTGGTTGGAGGACAAGCTGTTTCTGGCAAACCATAAGAAAAGTGTAGTCAGAATACCAGCCATGGTTTACGCATTCAGGTGGGTGATTGGGTAAAGATACGTTTCGTTCAGAAAGGAGGAGGGTTGCCAAAATTTAGAGGACAGTTTAAAGTTAGACATGTTCGCCGGTTTTCTGTGGTTTTGGACAACGGTGAGAGTTGGAACACCAGACGAGTTTCATTATACCAAAGAGGTGGTCAAAGTGGGGCTGGTGAAGACCAAAGCAACAGTGTGTTTATGTTAATGATTGATTGGGAAATGAACAGATCCTCTGTGAGACCTTGTAATGCCTCATTACTGGGTGCGGGTGATGCTGGGGTGGAGACTCCTGCAGCAAGTGAGGAGAGAGCGATTCAGAGAGATGTTAGGAACCGCAGACCACCTGCATATACAAGGGATTATTATTATTTGTTTTTTTATTTACATTTTTTATTGAAGACATCCAACACATACAGAATCTTTATAAACAAGGTTTATCCAATCGGCATTTCAAAACATATGTGCAAGATGTCTGATATATATCTTTACGCCCTCCACCCCTACTAATCTAACCAACCCCACCACCCCCTATCCTACCCCTACCTCCCCCCACCCCAATGGAGCCCATGGCTGTAGCTCTAGTTTGAGCTATAACACGACCTTGATGTATAATCCATGGTAAAACCCTTAATACAGTGATAACCCAAATAGTTCCAACAGTCTAAGCATTTTATGCAAATCCCTTAACTCATAACAGCTCAAATCAAATCCTAACCTCATTCGTCCAATTCGTTATTGGAAGCCAGATTGCAAGCCCCTTCCTTTTAGCATTAAGCCCCCTTCGTTTATACACCTCTTTTTCCCAACGGTATGTAGCCAGGAATTTCCCTAGCCAGCAATAAACTGAGGGGGGTCCTTATCCAGCCACACGCTGGCCAAGGATAGCCTAAACACTGCCATAGCTGTAAACAACAGAGCTCGATTTGGTTCCGACATAGCTTGGTTACTAACCCCCAGCATAATTACCTGCGGCGAAAGTTCCACCTCATACCCCAGCATGCCTCTTAAATATTTGCCCACCTCAGTGATTAAAGGTTAAAGTCAGGCTCAAGTTGCAAACATGTGTACACTATCAGCGGCATAGTAATCGCATCGAGAACAGAAAGAACCCCGCGAGCCTCCCCATTTTGCTATACGAGCTGGGGTAATGTACAAATTAAGCCAGGTTTTAAAACAGTGCACTTGTAGGTTTGCCGAGAAGCATGCAGTTTGACTTAGCAAGAGAGAGTCCTCGCATACCTCTATCCCTGCTTGCAACAAATTCTGCCAGCGATTAGTGTGTTTAATAAAATCATCGCCCATTAAATTACTATGCAGTTTGCAGAGGGGAGATAGTGATGAAGGTGTCCCTAGTACTGCTTCAAGTAAGGGGATTCTCTGACAACTGGGTATTTTTTAGAAACAAAGTCTCTAATTTGTAAATATTTAAAAAAATACTTATTGCCTATCCCGAATTTACTCTTAATTGCGTCAAAGGAAAGGATATTGTTATCCTCCATCAGATCCCCAATATGCCTTACACCTTTATCCATCCAAACTTTCATATAGCCATCTTGTAAGATTTCAGGTAATAGGTTATTGTCTGCCAGGGGAGAGTATCTATGTATCCTACCTAGTTTAAGTTTCTTCCTAATGGACGTCCATACTTTAAATGATCCCAATAAAACCTTAAATTTCACTCTTTTAAAATAAGCGAAATCAATATGCCGAAGAAGGCAGCCGACGGAATCCGATCCCAACAGTAACCTATATATAGAGGGGCTGGGTGTTTCCTCAGTTGATGCCGACTCTTTCCCCAATACAACTGCCATTCGCTGCAAAACTGCTGCCCAATAATAAACCTGGAGATTTGGAACCGCCCAGCTACCCCGACTTCTAGGTAGGGTCATAAATCTCAACGCTCTTCGGGGGCGATTCCCGGCCCACAAAAATTTTGAAATTATTTGGTCAAATGCCGAGAACCAGCTCTTGTTTATTTCAATTGGGATAGCTCTAAAAAATAAAGAATTTTTGGTAAAAATAACATCTTGATAACATTGCATCTTCCTAAGAGTGTGAGATGCAAATTGTTCATTCTGTTGAAATCTGTTTTAGTCTTGTGTAGCAGAGGTTCCAGATTAATTTGTGTAATTTTATCAATATTAGCAGAGATCTCAACCCCCAAATATCTGCTGTTTTCCACTATCCGTGTATCGAACATAACCACATTTGAGTTTTTAACAATCATTGTCTTATCCTCGTTAAGGTGATACCCAGAGATTTTACCAAAATCTTTTGACTCCCTTTCAACCTCTTTAATAGCCTCTGATGGATTGGCTGTGATTACGGCGAGGTCATCCGCATATGCAAGGATCTTAGTGTCCCCTCCCATAGAAGGAACAGCTGAGATCCTATCATTCCCCACAATTTCCCTGATTAAGGGATCTATATATAGGGCGAACAGTAACGCGGAACAGGGACACCCCTGCCGCGTACCTCTTGTTATTTTAATTGGCTCTGATGTATGCCCCATCATTGCAATTCTAGCCACGGGATCCTGATATAAACATTTAATTGCTCCAATAAAATCCTTCCCCAAGCCATTTTTCCCCATCACTGCCCATAAGAAGGGCCAGGAGACCCTATCAAACGCTTTTTCAGCATCAAGTAATATTGCAGCCATAGGGTCTCCTGACACCTTCGTGTAATCAAACAGCGTGATTATACGTTGAATATGATCGGTCGTGCCCCTACCTGGAACAAATCCGTGTTGAAACGGGGAAACTAGTTTTTAATAACCGCGGCTAATCTAGTTGCTAAAATTTTAGAGAAGATTTTCACATCGCTGTTAACCAGCGTGATTGGCCGATATGAGCCCAATGCTATGAGGGGTTTGCCTTTTTTAGGGAAGACTATTATGTTAGCGTTCTTCCAAGAATCGGGAATCAGCAATTCTACTTGTGCTCTGCGAAATACTTCCAACATAAGTGCCATAAGCTGTGTCTTAAATTTTTTATAGAATTCTCCTGGAATCAGATCAGTGCCTGCAGCTTTGCCTGAAGGGATAGAATCTATTGCTGCTATGAGTTCATCTAATGTAATTAAAGCACTGAGGCTGTTTTTCTCCTCAGAAGATACTTGATCGAATGATAGCCCTTCTACATAATCCTCGATATCACCATCTTTGTTTTGAATATCCTCGGTGTATAATCTTTGGTAGAATTTTTGAAATGCCGTAAGAATAGCATCAGGGCTATTTACCATGCCTATGCCAGGATCTCTGATTTCGCTAATCCTGGTCTGTACCGTTTTCTCCCTAGTACGTACAGCAAGTAAATGGCCCACTCTCTCATTATTCTCATATACCCTGCTCCGCCATGCGGTATATTTCCCGGCTGCTTTTTTGGTGGAGATCTCGGTGATTACAGACCTAGTGATTATAATTTTTGATTGAGCAGTCTCCGCGTCTCCCCCTTCGACTAAAACCCTTACTAAATCGGCCTCCGCTTTACTCAAATCCTCATACAGGGTACGTACCAAGATATTGTCCTTCTTCTGTGATTCCCATCCATATTTTGATGTTTCCCCTCTAATCCCTGCCTTCAATGCATCCCAAACTATGCCTAAGTCTGTGCTCCCTAGGTTCTCTGCTATAAACCTAGGAATCCATTCCTTAAAGTGCTGTTGATACCCCTCCTCGCTTAGTAAAGCCCTATTGAATGTCCATCGTGACTGTGGAGGTTCTAGTCTAATATCAATTTCTATTACCAGGGGGTTGTGGTCAGACATAACTTTTGGATATTTGCTAATCTTACAGCCAGTAACACCACCTGGGACACAAAAAAATTATCTAATCTCGCATGCACTTGATGTGGTGCAGAAAAATATGTGAAGCCGGGGTCATCCCCCTTCTGTTCTGCCCATACATCCGCTAGCCCATGCAATGACCTAAGTTGCATCAAAGATTTGAAAACCTTAGGTTTACGACCTTGGTACATCACCCCCTTATTCCTAGATACCCAACAGCTCATATTAATGTTCATATCCCCACATATAATCAAAGGTAAAGGCCAGCCCACTAGTTCAGTGTTCAGCCATTCGAACAATGCCGGATCATCCAACACAGAGCCGTAGATTGAACAAAGAGTAAACATCTTATGGTCAAGGCAACATTGTGTTATTGCCCATCTCCCCAATTTATCAGCAGAAGAGCGCGGGAAGCAACCCAATCCTTTCCTTGCCAAAATTGCCACCCCTCTTGTCTTCGTTGTTTGTGTACAAGGGATTATTTTCATTAAGTTTCTTGTTTGTGCCGTACATTATTATTGTGGTATTTTTAGCATGTGATATTTGCAGATATATGACCACGTTTCCTGCATTACTTTGTTCATTATATTTCTGTTCATTATATATTTAATCTTTAATCACTGTATGGTGGAATGTGTTGTAAGAACTTGGAGTGAAGGACTAGCCTGCATTCCATGTTCTGGATGACCTGTAGGCATTCCAGTGAAGTCAGTTACTTGTGTGCTGGTTGAGGGATGGCTGCTCTCCTGTTGAAGAAAGAAACTTGAGAAGAAGTAAATACTTCAACTTACCCTGTATAAAGTGCCGTTATTCAGGGTGCAACACAAACTAGGGGGGATATGTACAAGGAAGTGGCGGAGCGTGTTGTTAGCCTCCTTGGCTTAACGACACGCTCTGCCACTTCTGAAATGCAAGGCTGCACCATATTTACAAGAATGTGGTGCAGCCTTGCGTTTCCCCCTGCGATGGCGCTAAGTTTAGCAACTTAGCGCCAATGCGGGCACCCTTGCACCAGATTGCAAGACTATCTGCGTGGCGGGGAGGATTGTTTATGTGTAGGAAGGTGTCCCTTCCTGCACATAAACAATCTAAAATGCCATTCTGTCACTTTCATGTGTGCTGCTTCATGCAGCACACATGAAAGTAACAAAATGGCATTTTTTAAAGGTTTGTTTATGTACAGGAAGTGACACCTTTCTGTACATGAACAAACCATGGCATTTTGCTTTTTCCATGTGTGTTTCACAAGGCAGCACACATGGAAAAAGCAAAAACGAGGAGAAATAATGCATATCTCCTCGTTTCGCCAACTTAAGACCAGGGTTTTCCTGGTCTTAATTCTTGCGTTGCCTCCTATGTACGCCACCCTTGTACATAGGGGGCAGCGTCAAATACAATGGGTGTTGCGGTGGAAAGCCCACCACAACACCCACTGCACGCCCCTTTCACGCTAACCATAGTGTGAAAGGGGGCCTTATGTACAAGGCAGCGTTAAGCCACGTTAAGTGGCTTAACGCTGCCTTGTACATAAGGTGCAGCCCCTATCACCACCACAACGTCGGTAAAAGTGACGATAGGGGTGGTGATAGGGGCTTGTACATATGCCCCTTGGTTTTAAATGACCGGAAGTGATTCGTATCTGGCATCATAGAAGTACTCAAGAGCAGGTAAAATACTGTATTCACTTGTACATCCCATATTTACATATAAAAGAAGACCAGCATGAGGTGTTAAATATTTCTCGCCCTGGAAAAGGCTGCGCTCTGGAAAATGGCAGGATTTCCATGGGTGAATAACAATGTATTAAAATAACAATGCAAGTGTCTTTGCAGCTTACAACATCAACACTTTGTTCTTTGCAAAGGAAAAGGAAAAAGGAAAAAGGGACAGCAAAGGGGCATTAGCTCTTTCCTTGCAATTCACGCATCTGGTCACCAAAACCATATGTCAATGTGTAGACACATCTTACACTCTGTTGTCCTCACATTGATCTATTATGACATCTATATTGAAACAGAGGCCTGGCTCTGGCCCTTTTCACCTCTTTGAAAGCGATCAACATGGAACCAAAAATTAAAGCCCACAAGCCCCGCAGTAAGATGGCAGGGAATTCCGCTAACATCTGAAAAGTTCCTACAACTTGACACCACATGAACTGAAAAAATGGTGAAGCAGAAAGCTTTTCTTTCTGGGGCAAATAGTCAAATAACACAATATAAATGACATGAAGTTGGCACATATGTTTAGCACAGCAAAGACATGCCATTTGGGTCGGTATTGACAGGATCAAAACAGCATGCTTTCGTAGCCAAATCCTTAAATACTTATTGTACTCATTAAACAAAACACTAAGGCCCAGATTTATCATACTTTCATGCAGCGCAACGCAGCAAGCCACCTTGCTGCGAAGCATGAAAGGGAAAGGACAGGAATGCACCGTGTTTAACATTGTACGGTGCATCCCTGTCCTTTCCTTGTGCTGGCACACTTATAGCTACCTAGCACCAACGCAGACACCCTTGCGTCATGGTGCAAGAGTGCCTACATTGCAGGCAGGATTGTTTTTTTGCAGAAAAGGACACGTTCCTGCACAAAAAGAATCCTCAGAGGCATGTAGAAAGGAAAAAAAGAGGAGAAATAAAGATATTTCTCCTTGTCATTTTGATGAATTCCCAGGTCTACCACTAATGGTAAATCTGGGAATGCGCTAAAATGCATGGGTGGATGCATGGGAACACCCACGCTCCACCCATGGAACGCCTCCCTGGGGCAGAGTAATGCAAGGCAGTGATTTGCACTTCCTTGCCTTACTCCACATTTATCAGGCCATGCAAGGTGACCTTGCATTGCTTGATCCCCTGCGTGGCTTGATAAATCTGACTTTAGAATTGCGTCGCACTTACGCCCACATGCGTGGTGCAAGGGCGACACAACATTATGATAAATCTGGCGCTCAATACACACTCAACACAGTAAAGTCCGATCACATAATCGAGACTGCCCTCAACAAAATACCAAGTACTGATATATTGCACACATTTCTCCCACAACAGAACACATATAAAAACTCCGAACCCTGTCTTAATATTCAACTAACCAGCCACTATGGCCTCCAGCAGACGATGCCTCCACTAGCTACCTTCCACACATGTATCTACAGGGAAATGGGCACACACACTGAATGAGAAGGTTTGTAAACCTGGTTGACTCAAACCATGAGGTTCCACACAGGGCCAGACTGACCTTTTATTCCATCTGGTATTTCCCCGGTGGATTGTATCCACTGGCGACCGGTTTAGAGACCCCAGGGCTGCTGGGTCTCTAACTTTCCTAGCTCCTTGATATTAATTGCAGCAGGCACATGTGGGCTTCTAAGACACAGAGAGAGAGGGCAATAGAGAGGAAGAAATCAGAGGAGACAATGAGAGGGAATAGATGGATAGAAAGAGAGCAATATAGCGAGGGGAGGAAGGGAGTGAGGCTCGTTTGTACTGTTTTGCCAGGGCTGCTTTGGTTGCCCAATCTGGCCCTGGTGCTACATGAAACTATAAATAAAGATGAGCCCTGATGACATGTCTGTTGACCAGAGACACAGGTGACTTGTCATGCATGTTTTACAAGAGTAGGGCTTAGTTGTCCTTAGTTCAGCAGGTGCAGTGGCACTGTTGCCCATGGACTTTTAGGTGGCCACTGCACACCAAACATAGCTGTCTTTTTCTATTTAGTCCGGGATGCACAGCTCGTTTTTTCTGGTTTGCATCAGGGCCCATGGCATCCTTGCTTCTCCAAATGTTACAGAAGAACAGAACTTTGCAAATGATGTGATGTTGGCAGTGGACCCCGATCAGGCAGTAGGCAAGCGTTCTTAATTCTAAACATCATCACTGATGCCTCCTCTCGGATTCGAGAATACTTGATTACTTAAGGAAGTGTATGTTTGAGTCTCCCTTTGGTTACAGAGGGCATTCTACAGCAGTGCGCCATCGGGATGACCTGGCACACACTGCTGCACGTCTTCAATAAATCCCTCTCTGTGCTTGCACAAAAACCAGCTCTTTCAAATTTCGTGAAAGCACTTTTGTGCCTGCTAAGCAGTCTCAGAAATGGCTCTATGCACACGGTGCCAAGTCTCCAAGTAGGGCATAGAGCCAGTTTCTGGTGCAGAGAGCGTTGTGAGGTCTGGCATCCATTCGCAGACAACATTTGAGGTCTCGAATAAAAGGGTCTTACCACATCAAATACAGAACCCATCACATTCAATATTAAAATGCTGTCCAGTTACAATGTGAATACAGCAAAAGTGCATTGACAAAAGCAAAACAAGCATTGGCAAAGTCATTAGGTCTTCCATCCATCCAGTGTATTATCCATGCGCCCATGCACTTAGTCATGCGTGCATGCACCCATGCACTCAGCCATGTGTCCATGCATTCAGTCACTAGTCCTTGCACTTATGCATTTAGTTATCTACCCATTGACTTAGGGGTCATTGAATTTGGGCAGTCAGTATGTCCTGTGCCAGAGCATTGGAATAAATTAGTTAGTCTCCCTGGTAGAGGTGCCGCCTGGCAAATTTTGAAATGTCGTCGGCCCAGCAGACATTTGAAGCATTAACAGGAACCGCCATCCAGGCAGTTCCTGCCAGTGCATTGTAACTTTGCCCAACGACTCTGTCAAACATCATAGAGCCGTACTGCATAGTTACAATTTTTTTAAATTTATTTTCAAAAAGAAAATACCAAAAGCTGGATTTTCTTTTATGAAAATAAAAAAAACAATGCCCCCATCACCATGGGAGTTTCCTTCCATGGTGAGGAGGGACATTGAGCACTTTCAGTGCCCCTTACCACCAGGTTGTTCCTGGCTGTGACAGGCATTAAATATGGCTATAATTCACCCATCTAAATTCGATGGGCGGACATTAGCCGGAAAATACTATTTGCAAAACGAGCGGAACCACGCATTCCTTTACCCTGCAAGTGTTACCACACTTCCCTTTACCACGCTCAGGGCGGGGGGCTGGAGTTGGGGTAGTTTTTACAGCTGAGGGCCGGATTTTAGGGCTCAGGGCTGGGGATTCGGGCAGTTTTTAGGGCTGAGGGCAGGGGGGTTGGGGAGTTTTTAGGGCTCAGGGTAGGTGGCCTTGTATCGGGGTAGTTTTTAGGGCTGGGGCATAGTAAAGACCGCGTTGTTAAGGCATGCATTATAATCGCAAGTGTGGTTCCATCATACAACCACATTAGCTAATTCTCTGATGGCCCATTCCCCATCGGGTCATCAGAGAAGTTTAACTTGGACAGGGACGAAGTAGTCTCCACTGTCATCAAACTATGGTTTGCCTACATTTAAATAGGGAGGGCGGACCATAGTCTTAGCAGGGAGGGAACTCCATCGCCATTGCGACAGAGTTCTCTCTCCACCAAAATCAAATCAGGCCCTTAGTCTTGTATTCTCCCACTTTCTCCTCAATAATTTCCCACTCACAAACTCACAAGTCAATAATGAGGCCCTTTATGTTATTAGCTACAACATCCAGTTTTGATGTTAGTTTGTGTGGGTTGCAAGAGTATCTCTGATAGTGTGTGACTTATGTGGTGGGAGCGTGTGACTGCTGGTTAGTGAAGGATGTGAGAGTGCTTTTGGTGGTGGGTGACTGATTGTGAGGAGTGTGAGGATGCTGTCAGTAGTGTGAGACCGCTAGCCAGAAAGTGGTGTGAGTGCAGTTGGTAGTGTTTGACTGTTAGTCTACGATGTGTGTGAGAGTACTGTTGGTAGTGTGAGACTGTTTGTGTGTGAGTAGTGTGAAAACTGCTCTCAGAAGGATCAGACTACTGCTTTCTAAGTGCTGTTGATAGTGTGTGACTATTTGTCTATAAAGAGTATGAAGAGTGCTTCTCGTAGTGTGTGACTTCTATGCTCATGTGTGTCGAAGTGCTGTCACTTGTGCAAGACCGTTAGAATATAAGGGACAAAGACGTCTTCTTGTAATGTGGCTGGTATTCTTGAGGGGTGTGAGCGTGCTTCCGTAGTGTGCGACTCCAAGTGTGGAGTTGTGTGAGGAATGCTGTAATTATTTAGGGTGCTTTGATTTTCCCCCATAAGGAATTTAGTAGTTTCCCTTAACTTCTCTTTGAGGCCACACTGGGTACGTATCCAACGGTGGAGGACTCTTTCTCTTGAGACAATACTGTAGCAAATCTGATGATGTACACACTAGGACCCTTGTGGTTCTGGGTGGACTCTGGACACGAACTACGTGATACGCTGGGGGGTGTTAGGGTGTGGTTATGGGAAGTCTGACACAATGCGCAGTGTGTGACTGAATGTTGGAGAATAAAGAAGTCTGAAATGTAGCTCTGACTGTGGCGTAATTCATTTGCATGCTCCAGGGCTGGGGAAGACGTAGCGACCAGAGGGGGTTACATGCCCGTGGAAAACAAGGCTGCTCTCCCTGAGAGTTCGCAATG
The DNA here is from genome assembly GCA_963921515.1 of Calotriton arnoldi. NCBI lineage: Eukaryota > Metazoa > Chordata > Amphibia > Caudata > Salamandridae > Calotriton > Calotriton arnoldi. Next base: position 309,421 of record CAWUFW010009570.1, on the reverse strand, counting down.
GTACGGCAAACTGCTCATGCGTGCCACGTGTGCCCCGAATCAATGTAAGGCAGGCGCAACTGGCACATGTGAAGTCAAAGCCCTGCTCTCACTCATACACGGCCACAGAAGAAAGTGAAGGCCTTGCTGACGAGCATTTTCAAAACGCTTGCCAGAAAGTCGCCGGTGAGATTGGAGACATTGCGCTGCGCCCGCACACAGAGCGACTATTCAGACATAGCAAAAGAAAAAGATAGTGACTACGCCAACAAGGTACGAGAAACAGAGAACATACTCACAGTCAAGGCGATTAAAGCATACTGTGGCACATGCTTCTGTGGCGACTTCTGTTTGCAGGGGTGTCGGAGTCCCTCTGCCCAGTGAAGCTGTGTGAACGACATGTGCTCACACAATAGCGGCAGAAGAGAGTGCAAAATACAATGCAGCCATGTTCCTGAAACCCCCACCACCATTTGACACCGCTAAGAAACAAAACATTGGTGCGAGGTGGGCTGCGTGGATTGAAACGTTTGATGATTTCATAGATGCACTAGAAGAAGATTACAAGGAAAGCATAAAAAGTATGAAAAACCTCACAAGTGATGGAGTGAAAGAAGTGCTAAAGAAAGTTTGACAAACTGATGTAACATCTTACCAAAAGATAAAAGAAGTGTTGGAAGCCAAGTTCAATCCAATGCCGAATGTCGACTATAAAATGTACATTTTCAAGCAAGCACGACAACTAGCTTGTGAAACAATATATGAGTTTATTGAAAGACTTGACACACTTATTAATCATTGCAAGTTCTGTGATTTTACAGGTGAAGAAGCCATGCGCCTCAGAGTCATCGATGGTTGTCTTTTGGATTCCTTTAGAAGGAGCATGCTGAGACAGACACTCAGCCTAGAGAAAATGCTGATGGCTGCGAGCAGAAGAACAAGCAGAATGGCAAGCTGCTGACATGGAAGTGGAAGCAGGGACTGCGCATAATGAATCAGCGTTGACCATGAAAAGGAAGCATAAGCACAAAACAGATGCACGCAAGTTGACATCTTTGAAGAAAACAAAGTTATGCTTCAGATGTGGAGTTTCCACATGGAGGCAAATGTCCAGCCCTAGGACAGTTCTTCAAAGGTTGTGGGAAAGAGAATCATTTCATAATGATGTGCTGAGCTAAAGAGAAATCAAGTGTGTCATGACGGAAATTAAAGATGGACACAAGAAAATTCCAGAAGCTTTCTCGCCATGCCCATAACCCCAAAAAGCACCATCAGCTATGACAAGTAGAAACCAAGCAAAATCAATTGTTGTCAAGTTCGTTGTACCAAGGTTCTCCAACGTTTTTTTTCAGCACCAGTGAAGAAAATGGATGTGCACTGATGATATCTACCAAAGGATGGCATGTGCGAGTGGGTTTAGCTGCCTGGAAAGAAGATCAAAAGTCAAAGAAGACTCCCAAAAGAAAGCGACAAACTAAATTTGAACACTGTCCTAAAATTACATTGAAAGTGAATGGCTACCCAATAACCTTCATCATAGCAAGTGGGGCGTCAATTAACATCATGCCAGTAGAAAGGTTTAACAGCCTGTCCCCTGTGCCACGCCTCACTTTGTCAAGCACAAAGGTATATACCTGGGCTGCTTCTAAACCATTACAAAGCCTAGGGTTGTTCACAGCGACTAAGCGACATAAAACGACCGTGGTGCAGGCCACCATTCATGTTCTGCCAGGAACCTCATCTAGTGAATGCCTGCTCAGTTTTGCCACTGCTGCTGATAAGGGGTTGATATCCCTGAACTACAACCTCTGTGCTCAGTCTGATATTGTGAACCGATTCCCGTCGTTGTTTCATGGCCTGGGAAGGCTTAAGAAAATGAAAGTACAGCTTCATATTAATGAGGGCATTCGCCCTGTTGCCCGACAGCATCGCAGAGTTAGTCTCCATTTACAAGAAGCCGTAGAGAAAGAGTTACAAACACTGTTAAAAGATGACATCATTGAACACTCCTCAGGCCCCACGCAATGGATTTCGCCCATAGTTGTTGTGGAGCAGTGCGCATTTGTGTTGATATACGCCAGGCTAACCAAGTAATCGAGAGTGAGAGACAACCTGGTCCCCATATAGCGGACATGATCATGCAACTGAACGGAGCCAAATTCTTCTCCCGTCCTGACCTGAATAAAGGATACCATCAACTAGAGCTAGAAGAGAACTACAGGGACATTAATACTCTTTCGGTTCCTGTTGGTTTGTTCATATACAAGAGACTGAGTTTTGGAGTGTCTTCGGCTGCTGAGATGTTTCAGGATGTTATTCGCGGAGTAATCCAACCTGTTACACAAGCTTTCAATTACAATGATGTCATACTGTTTTTTTCAGAAAACACAAACTCTGAATGCAGCAATGTGTGAGTTTCACAAAACCAAACTTTAATTTCTTTGGCACATATTCTCTGATGGAGGAATGACTCCAGACCTAGCCAAAGTGCAAGCACTGTCATCCACTTGCCCCCTCCCCCATGATGTTACCATGCTGCGATCCTTTTTGGGTATGACCAGTTATTGCTTATACATTCGTGATTTTGCACCACGAGTGCCCCATTGAGAGACTTAAAAAAGTGAAATGTCCCATTCCAGTGATCTCCAGATTGCGATCAAAGTTTCAAAGAATTAAAGCATGCAATTGAGTTTGCAACCACAATGGTCTACTTTGACCCCAAGTAACATACCAAAATCACGGTAGATGTGAGCCTGGTAGGGCTGGGGGCAATCATTGCTCATCACATTGGACATCCAGATGCTTGGATACACATTGTGGCTTACCCCTGACCCCTGACCTTGACCCTGACCTTGACTGGTAGGTCGCTCCCCCACCACACAGCTCCGTCTGTGTGCCCTGCTGCTGCCCCTGATTGTGCTCGTTTTTTTCCTTCTGTGCCCCCTTGCTGCCCTGATTGTGCTCGTTTTTTCCTTTCTGTGCCCCCTTGCTGCCCTGATTGTGCCTCGTTTTTTCCTTTCTGTGCCCCCTTGCTGCCCTGATTGTGCTCGTTTTTTCCTTTCTGTGCCCCCTTGCTGCCCTGATTGTGCTCGTTTTTTCCTTTCTGTGCCCCCTTGCTGCCCTGATTGTGCTAGTTTTTTTCCTTTCTGTGCCCCCTTGCTGCCCTGATTGTGCTCGCTTTTTCCTTTCCGTGCCTGTTTCCCGCCGCTGCGCCCTGCGGCCCCGCCCCCTCACTGCCCATTCGTTGCCCCATTCCCTGCTCCTCCCTCCCACCTCCCCATTTATGGCGGCCGCTGCGTAGTGAAGAGAGCGACCCCTGACCTTGACTGGTAGGTCGCTCCCCCACCACACAGCTCCGTCTGTGTGCCCTGCTGCTGCCCCTGATTGTGCTCGTTTTTTTCCTTCTGTGCCCCCTTGCTGCTCTGATTGTGCTCTGTTTTTCCTTTCTGTGCCCCCTTGCTGCCCTGATTGTGCTCGTTTTTCTTCCTTTCTGTGCCCCCTTGTTGCCCTGATTGTGCTCGTTTTTCCTTTCTGTGCCCCCTTGCTGCCCTGATTGTGCTAGTTTTTTCCTTTCTGTGCCCCCTTGCTGCCCTGATTGTGCTCGTTTTTTCCTTTCCGTGCCTGTTTCCCGCCGCTGCGCCCTGCGGCCCCGCCCCTCACTGCCCATTCGCTGCCCCATTCCCTGCTCCTCCCTCCCACCTCCCCATTTATGGCGGCCGCTGTGCGGCCGCGCAGCCGCTGGGCGGCCGCGCAGCGGACATGCGCAGCGGGCGCGCCTAAGGCAAGCCCGTCTGCGCCTGTCTGCGCCGGGACCGCGCCCAGCGCCAGAACCCCTGGTCCGGGCATCCCCCGCGCCCGCCACATCAACAGACGCCGATACAACGCCAGCACCCTCCACGCACTCAACCCCGGAAAAGATCACGCCTGCTACCGGGCCACCCCGAAGCGCACCCAAGGGCCCTTCACCTGCCGGAACTGCAGCTTCGCCAGCACCCGCCCCGCCAAACCACCGCCCAGGAAAGAACCCAACTGACTCAGATGCATCCTCCTCAACACCCGCTCCGCCCGCAAACACGCCATCGAACTCTGGGACCTTCTCGACTCAACCTCCCCAGACGTCGCATTCCTGACGGAGACCTGGCTGAATCCCGCTTCAGCCCCCGACATCGCCATTGCCATCCCGGACGGCCATAAGATCAACCGGAGGGACCGCACCAACGGAGTCGGAGGAGGCATCGCCATCGTCCACAGGAACACCCTCAGAGTCTCAACCAACACCGACGACACCCTCAGCACCGCCGAACACATGCACTTCCAGATCCACACCGATCCCAATACCACCCTCAGAGGAACCCTCATCTACAGACCCCCCGGACCCCGACCACAGTTCAGCGATGCTATCGCTGACTTCGTCAGCACACACGCCATCGCCTCCACGGACCACATCCTCCTCGGGGACCTGATCTTCCACCTCGAGAACAACAAGGACACCAACTCCACCACCCTGATCGACAACCTCGCCACCCTCGGACTCAGACAGCTCGTGACTACACCCACCCACGCCGCCGGCCACACGCTAGACTCCATCTTTTCCGCAAGCCCACACGTCTCCTTCAACCACACCTCCGAACCCCACTGGACTGACCACCACTGCATCCACTTCACCTACAGGAAGCCCACCACGCACCACTGCACCGAACAAATGCCTCGCCGCTGCTGGAGCAGAGTCACCGAAGACCAGCTAACCACAACCCTCGCCCTGAGCCCACCCGCCGAACCCTCCGACCCCCGACACCGCCGCCCGCAACCTCAGACAGTGGATCGACGACTGCGCCAACACCCTCGCCCCGCTCAAGAATCCGCCCAACAGCCACACCAGCAAGAAAGCCACCTGGTTCACCGAAGACCTCCAGGCCTCCAAACGAACATGCCGAAAACTGGAGAAGATCTGGCTCCATGAACGGACAGCGGACAGCTACGCCGCCCACAAGAGCGCCACCCGCAGTCACCATCACCTCATCAGATCCGCCAAAAGGGACTCACTCAAAGACCGCCTAGACAACAACGCACACAACAGCAAAGAGCTCTTCAACATCGTGAAGGAACTCTCCAACCCCAGCTCCAACACCAACGACATCCCGCCGTTGCGAGACCTGTGCGACTCACTGGCCACCTTCTTCCACCGCAAAATCGCCGACATCCACGACAGCTTCAACACCACGACCGCCCCGGCAACCACTGAGACCACTGCCCCCACAACCACCAACCGCCTGCTCTCCTGGACCAACATCAACGATGAGGACACCAGCGAGATCATGAACACCATCCACTCCGGCTCACCGCTAGACCCGTGCCCTCACCACGTCTTCAACAAAGCCAGTACAGCCATCGCGCCCCATCTCCGGAAAATAATCAACATCTCCTTCGAGACAGCAACCTTCCCGGAAAGCTGGAAGCACGCCGAGATCACCGCCTTACTCAAGAAACCCAAGGCAGACCCCAAGGACCTCAAGAACTTCCGACCCATCTCTCTGCTCCCGTTCCCCGCGAAGGTCACCGAGAAAATCGTCAACAAACAACTGACCCGCTACCTCGAGGAGAACAACATCCTGGACCCTTCCCAGTCCGGCTTCCGCAGCAACCACAGCACCGAAACCGCCCTCATCGCCGCCACCGATGACATCAGGACCCTGCTAGACAACGGAGAAACAGCAGCCCTCATCCTCCTGGACCTATCAGCCGCCTTCGACACGGTCTGTCACCACACACTACGAACACGCCTTCACGACACCGGGATCCAAGAGAAGGCCCTGGACTGGACCACATCCTTCCTCTCCGGCAGAACACAAACCGTCCGCCTCGCCCCCTTCCGATCCAAAGCCACCAAGATCATCTGCGGCGTACCCCAAGGCTCCTCCCTCAGCCCAAAGCTGTTCAACATCTACATGGCACCCTCGCCCACGTCGCCCGACAGCACAACCTCAACATCATCTCCTACGCCGACGACACCCAGCTGATCCTCTCCCTCACCAAAGACCCTCACACCGCCAAAGCCCACCTCCACGAAGGAATGAAGGCCGTCGCCGAATGGATGAGGACCAGCCGCCTGAAGCTGAACTCGGACAAGACGGAGGTCCTCATCCTTGGTTCCAACCCTTCAGCATGGGACGACTCCTGGTGGCCGACATCACTGGGAACAGCCCCGACACCCACCGACCACGCACGCAACCTAGGGGTCATCCTCGACCCCACCCTCTCCATGACTAAGCAGGTCAACGCCGTTTCCTCATCCTGCTTCAACACCCTGCGAATGCTCCGCAGGATCTTCAAGTGGATCCCCACCGAAACAAGAAAAACAGTCACCCAGGCCCTCGTCACCAGCAGGCTGGACTACGGAAACGCCCTCTACGCAGGAACGACGGCTAAGCTCCTGAGACGGCTGCAACGCATCCAGAACGCCTCTGCACGTCTTATCCTCGACATCCCCCGACGCAGCCACATCACACCCCACCTGAGAGACCTGCACTGGCTCCCTGTCAACAAGAGGATAACCTTCAAGCTCCTCACCCATGCACACAAAGCACTCCACAACTCCGGACCAGCCTACCTCAACAGACGACTCAGCTTCTACACCCCCACCCGCCAGCTCCGCTCCACCAGCCTCGCCCTCGCCACAGTCCCCCGCATCCGGAAAACGACCGCCGCCGGCAGATCCTTCTCCCACCTCGCCGCCAAGACCTGGAACACCCTCCCCACCAACCTTCGGCAGACCCAAGACCTACTGGCCTTCAGAAGACTCCTCAAGACCTGGCTCTTCGATCAGTAGCAGCACCACCCACCTCTTCCCCCAGCGCCTTGAGACCCTCGCGGGTATGTAGTGCGCTTTATGAGTGACATGTTTGATTGATTGATTGATGACAGTCACAGCCTATCTGAAACAGAGCGTGCCTACTCTCAGCCAGAGAAGGAGAGCCTGGCTGTGGTGTGGGCCTGCGAACATTTTCATGTATTCCTCTATGGAAAATGATTTGCTGGCATCACAGACCACCAGGCGCGGCTCCCTATTTTTGGAAACCCAAAGGCCAAGATGCCCCCTCGCATCAAGAGGTGGGGGTTGAGGCTGCAAGGGTACGACTATGAGATTGTACACAAACCAGGTAAGGATCGAAAACCCAGCAGATTACGTCTCACGAGTGCAGCAACAATGTCACAGTTCAACACCCAGGATGGCTGAAGACTATCTCAACTTCATTGTAAAATCCAACATGCCAGCAGCTCTATCTGTGGAACAAATCATTGCTGCCACCAATACGGACAGAGACGTTATTATCATCAAAGACATCATTACAACGCAATCATGGAGAAGAAGTACCCAGACCCTTGCCGATGACATAGAATTCCAAAAGTTCAAAAATGTACAGGATGAACTAGCAGTCACACAAGAAGGCATAATATTGAGAGGCTCGAGAATTGTCATACCTGAGAGTCTAAGGCAGCAGGTCATCGAGCTGGCCCGTGAAGGACACCGTGGTATGGTAGCCACCAAAAGAGCCTTGAGAGATTGAGTGTGGTTCCCTTGATTAGATGAGTGAGTTGAGAAAGAGTTGAAAGTGTGCCACATTTGTAACTGCTTGTCCCCCAATGGGATGCAGCACCCAGTAACAATGTCTGACCTTCCTGTTCATACCTTTGAGAGAGTTGCAGTTGATTTCTTTGGACCTCTAGGAAATGGACACCATCTCATGGTAGTCATCAACAAATATTTGTGTTTTCTTTTGGTGGAAGACCTATCATCGACAACCCATGACAAAGTCATAGAGCAGCTTGATGACATCTTTGCAGCATGGGGTTACCACGAGATCCTCAAATCGGATAATGGCCGACCTTTCAATAGCAAAGCGGTCAAATAATTTCTAATTCGACTCAACGTCAAACACCAAAAGAGTACACCTTTCTGGCCTCAAGTTAATAGTGTATTTGAAAGATTTACGGGTACCCTTAAGAGGGTAATTCAACAAGCGTCAATGGAAGAAATCAATCTGAAGCAAACCTATTGATCAACTCCTCACTCAACGACTGGTGAAAGTCCAGCCACCTTGCTATTTGCCATCAGAGCAAAACTACCTCAATGGACATCGGATCGGTCAGTAAATGCTGACGAAGTTCGCAATATCGATGCTACTCAGAAAAGCAGAAGGAAAACATATGCAGATCAGTGCCGACACACCCAGGAAACAGTCTTTGGCAAAGGAGACTGGGTACTGGTTAAACAGTGACAGAAACGGAAAATGGACACTCCTTTTGCAGCTGAGCCTTCACAGGTGGTAGAGTGCAAGGGACACATGGTGACAGCACAATGTCCTGGAAAGACCATCACTCGACAGGTGTCGAGTTCTGAAACCACGTGTGAGGCGACCTCTCCTGCAAGTCCGGCTCAAGCGCCTGAGCCTGCACAACAATTTTTCGATCAGGGTGGCCCGGAATCACCTCACATCACCCGAGCCGGCAGACAAGTGCGAGAGCCTCGCCGACTTATTGTAGAGATATGATTTAATGATGTCTGCGATTTTTTATTTTACAAAGGGGGGGATGTAGCATTTTGATGCTGAACGCACTAGGACCCTTGTGGTTCTGGGTGGACTCTTCACAGGAACTACGTGATATGCTGGGAGGTGTTAGGGTGTGGTTAGGGAAGTATGAGGCAATGAGTAAATGTTGGAGAATAATGAAACCTGAAACATAGCTCTGAGTGTGGCATAATTCCTTTGCATGCTCCAGGGCTGGAGAAGACGCTACAAATACTACAGCAATCATTCCTAAGTGTAGTCTTCCTCTGTTTGTGACCCTTGATGGCCTGCTTTCCCTAATGGGCTGCCCAAAGATTGGGTGGGGGCATTAATGACCCAGGATGTTCATTTATTTACTTTTGAGAATCATTGGCCAGTGACCACTGGCAAGCTTCTAACATCCACCAACCCCCATCTCCCTGCACATATCACTCACCCACAAATCATGTGGATAAATGGTTGTGTTCACCAAGAACCAGTTAAACGGATGAATAGCATCTCACCTCCCTCCTTGGGGCCTTTTTGTGCTCTCAGACACTTACTGTCTGTTCATGGATTCTGCCTTTTGGCTCAAATGAACAGCTGTGCAGCAGTTTCCAGCAGCTGCTCTCCCTGACTGATGTCAGTCGCAGTCATTTTGCACCATATTTGCACACCAGATAAGCCTGAATAATGCAGTATAACTCCCCCGCCTCCCGCTGTCACTGCCCACCGGGATGGATGGGTGCAGGTCTGGGGGAAACCAGCAGCAGTCACAACATGATAATTGCTGGGTAAAAGGCAGGGAGCACACCAGAGAAGATTTGCCATTTGCTTGTTTAATGCAACAAACATGGCCCACTCCATGCACTGCCATTTGTTTTAGTTTAACACATACACAGCACACTCCATACGCTAAAGTATAGTTGGATTTTGACACAACTGCCGTTGCAGGATTAGGAATCCACAGGGCATCATGGCACATTGGACCAAACTGGCACAGACTGAATGATGTGCTATTGCTGTTTGCATCAGCACTGCAGCTGTTGAAGTTTACGAAGCTACAGCAGCGGGTGTTGCGGAGATGGAAAGGTAGAGCTGTTTTCATCTGAGATTGGGCAATGACACTGCAGTTCATGTGGAATGTGGGAACTGCTTTAGGGGAGTCCCATTGCAATCAGGGTTACAAGGCTTCTGTTCAGACAATTGGAGTCCTATACCTCTAGTACCCTAGTGATACTTTACTACTGGACCCAAACTGATCACCAAGTACACCCCTTTAGCACTTGAACCTCAGGGTAAAGGAGCAGAAGAGTCCAAGGTTTACTCAGGAAGCAAGTGTGGTTCAAAAACTCAGAACTCCGCAAAACACAAAATAACTCTATTTAATCATCACCTAGCCATTGATGTTACTTTTAACCCCTTCGCTGCTAGGCCTTTTCCCCTCCTGTGCTAAGCCTTTTTTTGGCTATTTGGGGTAGTTCGCGCTTAGGCCCCTGTAACTTTTTGACCACATAACGTATCCACGCCAAATTTGCATCCTTTTTTTCCAACATCATGGGGATCCTAAAGGTACCCAGGGTTTGTGGATTCCCCTGGAGGGGACCCAGAAATTAGCCAAAATACAGCTAAATGTTGGCTTTTTGGGGAAAAATGCGAAAAAAGGGCTACAGATGAAAGCGTCTGTTTTTTTCCCTGCAAATCGCATCAAAAAAGGGGTTGTGGTGCTGAAATCACCATCTTCCCAGCTTTCAGGGACAAGCAGACTTTTGTCAGAAAACCAAAAATTTTTACACAGTTTTGGCATTTTTCTGGGACATAGTCTATTTTTGCTATTTTTTGTGCTTTCAACCTCCTTCCAGTTAATGGTAGAAATGGGTATGAAAGCAATAATGGATCCTGGAAAGCCATACATTTATGAAAAGTAGACAAAATTCTGAATTCAGCAAGGGGTCATTTGTGTAGATCCTTCAAGTTTTCTTTATAGAAACAAACAGTTAAATATAGGAAAAATTGAAAATTAGTTGAAAAAATCAGCCATTTGTGTCAACGTTTTCACCTGTACCTTCTTCTAATTATGACAGCTATTTGAAAGCAATATACCGTTACATCCGCTGGACCTTTCTGGTTGTGGCGATATATAGGACTTGTAGGTTCACCAAGAACCCGACGAACCTAGAGCCAATAACTGAGCAGCGTCTTGCAATGGTTTTTTATTATGTACCGGGTATATAGCAATTATTCTGGGAAAATTTATACATGGAAAAATCGGTATGAAAGACACCTATGTATTTCTGAAATGGGAACAAAATATAGAGTTTAGAAATAGTAGATATTTGCACATTTCCGAAATTGGGAGTACCCATACTAGCATGAGAATTATAGGACATTTTTCAAAATGACTTCTTTTTACACATTGTCTTTCATTTGGAAGGCAGAAATGCATCAAAAGTCAATAGATAATAACAGTTGCTCTACAATTTTGTGTTACCCTAAGTCTCCCGATAAAAATGGTACCTCACTTGTGTGGGTAGGCCTAGTGCCTGCGACAGGAAACGGCCCAAAACGCAACGTGGACACACCACATTTTCACAGTGAAAAATGACCCTTTTTTTGCAAAGTGCCTAGCTGTAGTTTTTGAACCCTAGCTCTGCCGGCACTAGGGAAACCTAGCAAACCTATACATTTTTGAAAACTAGACACCCAGGGGAATCCAGGATGGGGTGACTTGACTGGCTCTCACCTGGTTCTGTTACCCAGAATCCCTTGCAAACCTAAAACATTGTCAAAAAAAACTAATTTGCCTCACTTTTCTGTGGTTGAAAGTTCTGGAATCTGCATGGATCCACAAAATTCCACCCACCCCGCGTTCCCCAAAGTCTTTCGAGAAAAACGGTACCTCACTTGTGTGGGTAGGCCTAGTGCCCGCGACAAGAAACGGCCCAAAACGCAACGTGGATACACCACATTTTCACAGTGAAAAATTACCCCTTTTTTGCAAAGTGCCTAGCTGTAGTTTTTGAACCCTAGCTCTGCCGGCACCTTGGGAAACCTAGCAAACTTATACATTTTTGAAAACTAGACACCCAGGGGAATACAGGATGGGGTGACTTGACTGGCTCTCACCAGGTTCTGTTACCCAGAATCCCTTGCAAACCTAAAAAATTGTCCCAAAAAACACATTTTCCTCACTTTTCTGTGGTGAAAAGTTCTGGATTCTGCGTGGATCCACAAACTTCCACCCACCCCGCGTTCCCCAAAGTCTTCCGAGAAAAATGGTACCTCACTTGTGTGGGTAGGCCTAGTGCTCGCGACAGGAAACAGCGCAAAACACAACGTGGACACACCACATTTTCACAGTGAAAAATGACCCTTTTTTTGAAAAGTGCTTAGCTGTAGTTTTTGAACCCTAGCTCTGCCGGCACCTAGGGAAACCTAGCAAACCTATACATTTTTGAAATCTAGACACCCAGGGGAATCCAGGATGGGGTGACTTGACTGGCTCTCACCAGGTTCTGTTACCCAGAATTCCTTGCAAACCTAAACAATTGTAAAAAAAACACATTTTCCTCGCTTTTCTGTGGTGGAAAGTTCTGGAATCTGCATGGATCCACAAAATTCCACCCACCCCGCATTCCCCAAAGTCTTCTGAGAACAATGGTACCTCACTTGTGTGGGTAGGCCTAGTGCCCGCGACAGGAAACGACGCAAAACGCAACGTGGACACACCCCAATTTCACTGTGAAAAATGACCCTTTTTTGGCAAAGTGCCTAGCTGTAGTTTTTGAACCCTAGCTCTGCCGGCACCTAGGGAAACTTACCAAACCCACACATTTCTGAAAAGTAGACACATGGGAGATTCCAGGGAGGTATGGCTTGCGTGGATTCCCCCAATGTTTTCTTACCCAGAATCCCCCAGAAACCTGAAATTTTGCTGAAAAAATCACTTTTTTCACACATTGTGTGGGAAAGTTGTGGCATCACCGGGCTGACACAAATTTCCTACCACCCAGCATTGCCCCAGGTCTCCGGATAAAAATGGTGCCTCACTCGGGTGGGAGGCCCAAGTACCCGCGACAGGCAAGGGCCCAAAACGTATTGAGGCGACATCAAAAATGCCTATCACAAAACGACCTGGTTTTGCAAGGGGGGTCCCATGACTTTTTGACCCGGGGCTCGGCGGCCACCATGGGAAACCTAGCAAACCCACACATTTCTGAAAAGTAGACACCCGGGGGATTCCAGGGAGGTATGGCTTGCGTGGATCCACCAACGTTTTCTTACCTAGAATCCCCTGCAAACCTGAAATTTTGCTGAACAAATCACTTTTTTCACACATTTTGTGTGGGAAGTTGTGGCATCACCGGGCTGACACAAATTTCTACCACCCAGCGTTCCCCAGGTCTCCCGATAAAAATGGTGCCTCACTCGGGTGGGCGGCCCAAGTACGCACGACAGGCAAGGGCCCAAAACGTATTGAGGTGACATCAAATTGCCTATCAGAAGACTACCTGGTTTTGCAAGGGGTCCCATGACTTTGACCTGGGCTCGGCGGCCACCCAGGAAACCTAGCAAACCCACACATTTTGAAAAGTAGACACCTGGGGATTCCAGGGAGGTATGGCTTGCGTGGATCCACCAACGTTTTCTTACCCAGAATCCCTGCAAACCTGAAATTTTGCTGAAAAATCACTTTTTCACACATTTTGTGTGGGAAAGTTGTGGCATTACCAGGATGACACAAATTTCCTATCACCCAGCGCCCCCCAGGTCTCCCGATAAACGGTGTCTCACTCGGGTGGGAGGCCCAGAGTACGCGTGACAGGCAAGGGCCCAAAACGTATTGAGGCTGATATCAAAAATGCCTATCACAAAACTGACCTGGTTTTGCAAGGGGTCCCATGACTTTGGCTCGGGCTCGCGTCACCTAGGGAAACCTAGCATACCCACACATTTCTGAAAAGTAGACACTCGGGGATTCCAGGAGGCATGGCTTGCGTGGATCCACCAACGCTTACCCAGAATCCCTACAAACCTGAATTTTGCTGAAAAATCACTTTTTTCACACATTTTTGTGTGGAAAGTTGTGGCATCACCAGGATGACACAAATTTCCTACCACCCAGCGTTCCCCAGGTCTCCCGATAAAAATGGTGCCTCACTCGGGTGGGAGGCCCAAGTACCCGCGACAGGCAAGGGCCCAAAACATTTTGTGATAGGCAATTTCAATGTTGCCTCAATACGCTTTGGGCCCATGCCTGTTGCGGGTACTTGGGCCTCCCACCCGAGTGAGGCACCATTTGTATCACGAGACCTGGGGAACGCTGGGTGGTAGGAAATTTGTGTCAGCCCGGTGATGCCACAACTTTCCTACACAAAATGTGTGAGAAAAGTGACTTTTTCAGCAAAATTTCAGGTTTCTGGGGATTCTGGGTAAGAAAACGTTGGGGGATCCACGCAAGCCATACCTCCCTGGAATCCCCAAGGTGTCTACTTTTCAGAAATGTGTGGGTTTGCTAGGTTTCCCTAGGTGGCCGCCGAGCCCCGGGCCAAAAGTCATGGGACCCCCTTGCAAAACCAGGTCGTCTTCTGATAGGCAATTTTGATGTCGCCTCAATACGCTTTGGGCCCATGCCTGTTGCGGGTACTTGGGCCTCCCACCCGAGTGAGGCACCATTTGTATCGGGTGACCTGGGGCAACGCTGGGTGGTAAGAAATTTGTGTCAGCCCGGTGATGCCACAACTTTCCTACACAAAAATGTGTGAAAAAAGTGACTTTTTCAGCAAAATTTCAGGTTTCTGGGGATTCTGGGTAAGAAAACGTTGGGGGATCCACGCAAGCCATACCTCCCTGGAATCCCCGGGTGTCTTCTTTTCAGAAATGTGTGGGTTTGGTAGGTTTCCTAGGTGGCCGCCGAGCCCCGGGCCAAAGAGTCATGGGACCCCCTTGCAAAACCAGGTCGTTTTCTGATAGGCAATTTTGATGTCACCTCAATACGTTTTGGGCCCTTGCCTGTCGCTGGTACTTGGGCCTCCCACCCGAGTGATGCACCATTTTTATCGGGAGACCTGGGGAACGCTGGGTGGTAGGAAATTTGTGTCAGCCCGGTGATGCCACAACTTTCCCACACAAAAATGTGTGAAAAAGTGATTTTTTTTCTGTAAAATTTCAGGTTTCTGTGGGATTCTGGGTAAGAAAACGTTGGTGGATCCACGCAAGCCATACCTCCCTGGAATCCCCCGGGTGTCTAGTTTTCAGAAATGTGTGGGTTTGGTAGGTTTCCTAGGTGGCCGCCGAGCCCCGGGCCAAAAAGTCATGGGACCCCCCTTGCAAAACCAGGTCGTTTTCGGATAGGCAATTTTGATGTCGCCTAAATACGTTTTGGGCCCTTGCCTGTCGCGGGTACTTGGGCCTCCCACCCGAGTGATGCACCGTTTTTATCGGGAGACCTGGGGGAACACTGGGTGGTAGGAAATTTGTTTCAGCCCGGTGATGCCACAACTTTCCCACACAAAAATGTGAGAAAAAAGTGATTTTTTCCAGCAAAATTGCAGGTTTCTGGAAGATTCTGGGTAAGAAAACGTTGGGGGATCCACACAAGCCATACCTCCCTGGAATCCCCCGGGTGTCTATTTTTCAGAAATGTGTGGGTTTGGTAGGGTTCCCTAGCTGACCGCCGAACCCGGGGCCAAAAACTCATGGGACCCCCCTTGAAACCAGGTTGGTTTGTGATAGGTAATTTTGATGTCGCCTCACTAGGTTTTGGGCCTTTGCCTGTCGCGGATACTTGCCCCACCCACGCGTGTGAGGTACCATTTTTATCGGGAGACAAGGGGGGGCAGAAAGACTGTTATGGTGGCAAGGGCATGGGGGCATTGGCGTGCCCACTTCGGGCAGCCCCCACCCTAAAACAAATGCGCAAAAAAAATCCCTGCCGTCAAGTGGGCTTTCTTGGGGGCCTGCCCCCATCTGCCTCCCAGGGGGGGGCAGAAAGCCTGTAATGGTGGCAGCGGGGTGGGGGCATTGGCGTGCCCGTTTTGGGTAGCCCCCACCCTAAAAGAAATTGCACAAAAAAAAATCCCTGGTGTTTAGTGGGCTTTCTGCCCCACCGGTGGGGCAGATTGGGGGCTGCAGCCCCCATCTGCCCCCCAGGGCGGGGCAGAAAGGCTGTAATGGTGACGGGGTGGGGGCATTGGCGTGCCCATTTTGGGCAGCCCCCACCCTAAAAAAAAATTACACAAAAAAATCCCTGGCATTTAGTGGGCTTTCGCCCCTCGGGGGCAGATTGGGGGCTACTGCCCCCATCTGCCTCCCAGGGGGCAGAAAGGCTGTAATGGTGGTGGGGGTGGGGGCAGTCCCCACCCAAAAAAAAACACGCCCAAAAAAATCCCTGCGTTTAGTGGGCTTTCTGCCCCACCGGGGGGCAGATTGGGGGCTACAGCCCCCATCTGCCCCCAGGGGGGCAGAAAGGCTGTAATGGTGACGGGGTGGGGGCATTAGCGTGCCCGTTTTGGGCAACCCCACCCTAAAAAAAAAATCTACACAAAAAAAAATCCCTGGCGTTTAGTGGGCTTTCTGCCCCCCGGGTGGCAGATTGGGGGCTACTGCCCCCATCTACCTCCCAGGGGGGCAGAAAGGCTGTAATGGTGGTGGGGGTGGGGGCATTAGCGTGCCCGTTTCGGGCAGCCCCCACCCTAAAAAAATGCGTCCAAAAAATCCCTGGTGTCTAGTGGGCTTTCTGCCCCCGGGGGCAGATTGGGGGCTACTGCTCCCATCTGCCCCCCAGGGGGCAGAAAGACTGAACATTGGCAATTATTTTGGGGGAGCAAAAGCCCTTGCCCAAGGGGCCGCTCCCCTCCCTGGTGCCTTAGTGGGTGGATCTCGCTTGGGGATCGCCCTTCTGGGGCGATCCCCAAGCAGGGATCCACTGGGAGGGGTACCATTGGAAAGGGAGATTCTCCCTTTCCAATGATACCTCTCCGTCTTTCTACGTGCTCAGGGGGCTGAGATAGCCCCTGAGCACGTAGAAAGTGAAACTGAAATGAGCCTAAAGGCTCATTTTAGTTTCGTTTTCAGTGAAATGAAGTCAGCGCGACGTGCGCGCTGATCTTCATTTCACTGAAAGGGAGGGGGCCTCGGGAGCTGGGAAGCTCTTCCCCAGCTCCCGAGGCTGTGGGGGAGAAAAGGAAATCCCTCTGCTGTCTGCAGCAGAGGGATTTCGTGCCCCTGGCCTCATGACGGAATGGTTCCGTCATGAGCACAGGGGCACCGATGCTCATGACGGAACCATTCCGTCATGAGCATCGAAGGGGTTAAAAAGAAGAATACCTTATTCACATACAGGTAAATAGTAAACAATAAATTACATATGTACACAATGAAATCATACCTCTCTATCCCCCTGAACTAGAAATTTGTCTCTCAGAAATTCTCTCAGTGTTAAACAATGTGAATCCCTTTCCTATTGTGTCATGGAGTACGCAATGTAAAACCTCATCCTATTATATTTGTCAGAGGGTTCACACTGTAAAACCGGTTTCTATTGTGTTTGTCAGAAGGTTCAAAATCTAAAACCCCTTCCTACTGCATTTGCCATGGGATTACACCACAGAAGGTCTTTTCCTCCTGTACTTGGACCAATGTCTGCAATAACAATGTCTCTCTCAGTTAGGAGCAAAGGGACTGATTCAAAGGAAGGTGAACACAACTGCTGACCAATTGATTTCCGTAAAGAGGATAACCAATGAAGGAGCAGAGAAAGTCAGAACTCTGCAAAGTCCACAATAACACATAATAAATCAATGTCTACCCAATATTTTTAACTTTAAGAAGAAAAAGATCTTTAATTCACACACCTCAAACACAAAACATAAAATTACAAATCTACACAGATCTCTGACATAATATTGATCCTACAAATATTGATATACACATATATTGGAATTTTAATATCGATTACAAAAATATCGCCTCCCTATACTTAACTATTAATCGTTTACAAAAAAACTATTTTTACATATATTGATAACAAAAATATCAGAAACACTAATGTCGTTGCCTATAAATAAACATATGACATATCAAAAAATTGATTAACAGAATATCGATCACATTATTATCACCAACATAACTAATAATTCCTTACAAATACACCCAAAAAGAGAAATTGAGCTTAAAATAATTAGTTCAAATAAACCCAAAACTTATGATAAACAGCTATAATAAAACAAAATATATTACATTAACGAAAAAATTAAAGAAACACACTAAAAAAATCATAAACCTAAAACACATCTATTTAAAAATACCAAAACAAATATTAACTATAGACATGTGAATACATTTATTAATACAAACTAGTGTATGTATATATATATATATGTATATATATATATATACAATGTGAACAAGGCAGGAATGCCGAAACGCGTCATGGTGATAATTTCGGAATAAACAAAGGATGAAATAGCTACGCTACCCCTGTGTCAGTGTCTGATCTATATGGAGCTCAGAATTGGTTTCGAATATATATATATATATATATATATATATATATATCTACGCACACACACACACAATATAAACAATCTTTAAAAAAAAAACTATATATTATACTACAAAAATAAAACCTAAATTTGATTTGAACCTAAATTAGCGTTTACCAAACAAGGACTCAACTGATAAAAAAAATTCAAACTTCACTAAACCAACTAATAAAATAACACTATAAACAACTTTAACCAATACAATCAAACAAACAATTAAGCCAACAATATAAATGCACACTAATTAAAACAACTAAATACTCCAAAACGATAAACGCTGCAAGAGGAGGAAACTGCCAGATTATCACAAGAAATGATTAATACAGAAATAAATCATCTCAACAACTACAATTACAAGTAAGTAATACAAATATTTCAACTTAAAATTAACTGTTATTAAACAAAAAATATAATTTAACAAATAAATTGTGAAACTCTGTAACTTTTATCTTTTCTCATAGTCTAGCTAAAGAAAATGAAAACCGACTTATGGGTGTGCGGTAAACTCTGCTCCGCCAGCGGGCGGAGTTTGAGGAGTCCGCTTGGAGAGTGTAGTTTGGCCAAAAATCTCTGCCAACCGCCGGCGGAGCAGAGTTGACCAAACCCCTACATTCATGCAGCTTCCTGCGCACTTCCAGCCTCCCTCAGTCCCTCTCAATCACGCACCATGTGCTGTAGATGCTTTGGGGCTTCCATGGAGACACCAGAGCACACTTCTTCCCAACTTTGAACTCCTCTGCGGTCCAACCGAAAAAAAGTAGTTGGAAAAAAAAAAGCACATTCCGCTCCGACCGTGACTACAGGGCAATTGGAGCTGTCTCTCCTCGTTACGATGAGATTGCTATGCCTGCAGCCAATGAGAGCTAGCTTTGTGTAAGCCAATCAGAAACACACCGACTCCACTGAAGTCCAAAAAAAAAAAAACTGGGAAACTGCATTGGGCAGGCAGTGAGTGATGCAGCCCACAGGAAGAAACGCAGGGATTTGAACATTTTAGAATTAGCAGCTGATGAGGAGGCGGTGTTGTTGTTACCGCAGGTGGGAGTCGGAGCCTTTATGAACTTGTGTCGGAGTAAAGGAAGAGTCTGCGATAGAGGTGAGGCAGGAGATACATGAAAAGCGGGTGAGCCAGACCATAGTACCCCACTATCTACAGACCTATATTCCCCACATAAGAAAGTTTAAGCCCTACTCCTTCAATGCAGCAGATGCACCTGTATTATTGAGTAGATACAAGGGAGAGCAAAAGGGGGCGGGGGAACCCACAACTGTGCCTGACTCACATCGAGGGATTGCGCGCTGTGTGTTTCTGTAAGGAAGAGGAGAAAAAAAACATTTGCTAACAGCATGCAAGCTAGTCACTGAGCGATCGTGCCATGGAAGAATCCACGCAATCAAGCCCTGAACCATTTTAGCCTGAACTTAGTTCCATTTAAAATAGCATACGAAGTACCGTTTTTTTTTATAAAGCTCTGTTATGTTAGAGCAATGTAAATATTTGTCCCCTTGCACATGTCTCATAAGTAGGGCGGAGCGGAACTCCACGGAATTCCACAGAGTTTTTATGTAACTCTGCGGAATTCCGCGTAGTGCAACTCCGCTAGCTCCGCCCACCCTTATTCCAAACCAACAAACTGCCCGAAAATATCAGCTTTAACAAACCACCAATAATATATTATAAAGTAGGTATGGTATATATATTAATTTAAAAACTCTCCGAACAACCAAAAAAAAAACTAATTCCCTAAACCTTGACAAACTTGCAACAAAATACCATATTTAATTAATATAACTTTTCTTTCTCTTTCAACAGAAAATTCAGCACCTGCTCCATGTTAAAACGAGGTAAAAAAAGCTTTAAAACCGTTCCAAACATCTCAACAAAACATACAAGTAAATGGATAAATAACAAGTAAGAGTATTTTTTTAAATATTAATAGCAAAGAAACAAAAGTCAATTTATAATATATTTGTACTGTTAAACTATTTACAGATACAATGACAGAAGAGGCTAAATATATAACCTCACAGGAAGGGAAACAATTATTAAACAAATATTAAACCGTATGGCTACACTTACAGCCAAAAAGTACATTAGCAGAAACCATAAACTGGAAGTGTACTAAATATTATTTGAATGCATGCTATGGGAGGGCAACTACAAAAGATAATTTTTTAATAAATGTAAAAGAACACAACCCCCCAAATGTTACAAAAATAGAAGTTAGAGAAATCTTACAAGATATGAGAGTGGCAAGCACAAGCTCCCAGGAACCTGCAGGCAAAATCCTGAAAGACATACCACCCAAAGTACCCATACACGTAACAGGCCAACTACCACCTATCCCCACTTTAAAACACCTAATTCCATACACTAAAAAGCACCAGTGATACCTCACCTGCCCTAGAACATACCAAGACATAGATATACCTGACGATTTAAAACTAACACATAATGAGGAATTCTTCCTTTTACATGACAATTTAAATAATGAAAAATGAATCTTCATTTTCTCTACAGTAAACAACTTAATGAAACTCACCCAATACCACAAAAGGATGATGGAGAGGACCTTTAAAATGTGTCCCAAGCCATTCACACAAATATACACCATACATGGTGAATATGAAAACACCAGTGTCCCTTTTGTATGCGCTTTACTACCAAACAAATAAAGCAGCACCGATTATGAGCTCCTAAATAATACAAAACTACATACAAATAACTACTACCCCCCAAAAATAATCATAGACTTTGAACAAGCTATGATACAAACAATTGTAAAAATATACCCCCACACAGCCATACAAGGCTGGTACTATCACTTTAATCAAACTATATGGAGACACCTCCAAAAAGCTACACTAAGTTTAGAATACACAACTAACAGCGATTTCACGTTTGAAATAAAAAGAAATGATGGCACTAGCCTACGTCCCTGTGATAGAGGTAGTCAACCACCATAACTTACTAATCGAACGCCCTTTCTACCAACAAAATGAAGACATACTTACGGCCCGATTGTGACTTTGGCGGTTGAACCGCCAGGCCTCGGCAGTGGTTCTGAAAACGCATTCCGCCTGCCGTATTAGGAGTTTCCCGCAGGGCTGGCAGTTGCACGGAGTCATGAAGGATTACACTGCTGACTGCTGGACACAACCAGAACGTCATCTCAGCCAGTCGGGAGTATGTGTGTGTTTTATTAACTTTATACATTTTGTGATAGCACTAACCCAATCCGAAGGTACTGGAGCACTTTGTATGTGCACCAGTGACATACCCTCAGTGCACAATCACCCTAGGGTCATATCTTCAGCAATTTACATGCCTTTCCGCAGACTTGCACATGGCGGTGTCCCCACCAGAAGGGAAAGTCATAATTTGGATGGCAGTCCACATGCCTGCACCACCTCCATTGACCTCTTCTGCCTCTCCCGCCACGGTAGCGGCAAATGTTGGCAGTGGCAGCCATCTTGCTGCAGTCTTCCAGCTGTGTTCATAATCCGGTGGTTGGACCACCAGTGAAGCTGGAAGTCGGACCACCGAAAATCGACAGCGGTTCCTTAACTGCTAAAGTTGTAATCAGGCCCTAAGCTCCCTAATGGACTATTTCGAAGATACATGGGTTGGTAGACTGCATTGGTCAGGACACAGACTCCAAGCCAAGTACCAGATACCATGGTGGAATGTCTATGACAGCACCTTGGCACAGCAAGCCAAAACAAGCAACACAGTGGAAGGATAGCACAATGCCTTCCAATCCACCCTAGGCAGAACTCAACCTACATTATACAAATGTATCGAAGCATTACAACAAGAACACAACTACCTATAACTAATAAAAGAGCAATCAGTTACCCAAATTGGCCATAAACTAAACAAACAAACTGAAAGAATGTGCAGCATGCTTACAATTTAAAGTCAAACTCTTCATAAATACCAAAGGACTCCATTACTTAGAAATTATAGCCAAAAGCATATTATAAATTAAATATAAACCTACCAAAAACCTCAAAAACTACAACAAACTATTAACCACCAAATCAAAACCTTTTTCTTTTTTTAAATATGAACATATATATCGATGAAACAATTATATAAAATCACCAAGTTATTAAACACTGATATAGTAAAATACATATTATAAATATTTATAAAAATTAAAAAACAATAATCCACCAACCAACGTAAAAAAAAACAATACATAACATCAAATAAATACAATAAATACAACACTTATTCAAAGCAATTGCACATAATATTAACATACTTATAACTAGGCTGTCTGGTTTTAGGTTTAAACCTATAATAACTGACAAAACCCCACCGGAAGGAAAATAGCCCTCACCAGTGTAAATATATAAACACTGGAAAAAAACATGCACAATCACAAACTAAATGCCATTCAAAGAAAGGAAAAGGAGAGTGAAAGAGTCATTTTTATTTCTTCCTGAAGGGGCCAATACAATGTAACTTTG
Organism: Calotriton arnoldi; assembly: GCA_963921515.1. NCBI lineage: Eukaryota > Metazoa > Chordata > Amphibia > Caudata > Salamandridae > Calotriton > Calotriton arnoldi. Next base: position 286,872 of record CAWUFW010009570.1, on the reverse strand, counting down.
TTATATAAGGTAGCAGTAAGAAATACTGGGCTAACATTATTCTGCTTGAGTTTTGTTGTTTAGGGATGTCACTAAAATATTGTTTCTTCTTCCTTTTTTCAGTTTTGTGGTCTTTGGTCTAAAGATGCAGGAGTTAGAAGCATGTTTTAGATGTTGTTTATTTATTTTATAAACTGTAGAGAATCAGGAAATATCAAAATCATATTTGATTTTTTGGCTACGTTTGAGTCTTTCACTCATAGGAAAAATGTAGGTTTCATAAGAATCTTTACCAATATGTGCCTTCACTTTTACCCACTGAGAATGGGTAAAAACCCTTGATACATCAGCCCCCTTTTCTAGTGAGTCAGTATTGATAGTAGGTGAATTGCCAAACACCCCAGGCTTTACACATTCAATGCAGTGTATAGTGACAGGTATATGTGAAAAGTGTGCAGTCACAAAGCATCTGGGATACTGGTGAAAACATGACACCAGACTTTTGGAAAACATGGATCGCAGTGTCACTTGGAATGCTGCTGCAAAAAGTTCTTACCAAGTTCAAAAAAGATTGGAGTGATTTTGTTTGTATTTGCAGTGATTCAGCTACGTATATGAAAAAGTTGTGTGATGACCTGTCACAATCGATACCTGAGCTGAAGTGCTTCCCTGTAAGAGATCCTTGCCACTTGTTAGATGGTATGCTGAAAGCATCTTTACAATCTTCAGAGTTAATGAAGAATGCTATTGACTTTATTAGTCCATTCTGGTGCACTGTTTTGTTATGCACGGAAACTAAAACGCAAATATTTCTCATTTTGTGCTTTGTGTGATATCAAAGAAAGAGTCATCCCAACTGTGTCACTTAGCTGGTGGTTCTCAGTCCTAGAGGCCATGAATGCTATATTATCCATGTGGCAACTGTTTACAGAACTTTTGCTGAGTGATGATGCCAAAGGCAAGACATGTGAGGATCTTTGATCACATATTGATAGTGATTTGAAAAAAGTACACTCTATTGCATTCTTAGATTTATACAGGAGAGCATGACTGCTGTAGTGGACATAATAAAAAGAACTAGAGTCTGAAAACACCCTTGTCTACCAAGTGTTCAGCATAATTTGTGTAGATGTGAAACATCTCCTTGAGAGTAGGCTGGGCGACACTTTTAGTGACTTTGGCACTGCAACATATTCCATGTTAGAGTGCTTGCCACTTGGTAAGCAAAGAAATGTTGAGGAGCAATTCAGGAACTTTTATTTTACAATGTATGAGAAATAGCCCTTCACCAACCATGGCATTTGAAGTCAATGAAGCCTCACTGTGGTACTCTGCACAAGTTATAGATCCCTTCTGTAAAGGGAAATTTTCTCCGGAGTTTCAAAAGTGCTGCCTCATTTTTGACCGCTTCAAAAACTCTGAGGGCATATGCGTCCAGTTCAACGCATATGTTGCAGAACCTGTCGCAGAGAATCACAATCTTCAGGTGCACCAGTATTGGCATGCAAAGCTATGTCAGTGGCCCGAGTTAGCAAATTGTATACTGGCTAATTTGGCGTTGCCTGCCTCAAGTGCCAATGTTGAGAGGGCCTTTTCACAGATAAAAGTTTACATGGGAAGGAAAGAGCGAGCGTGCATGACCAAAGACTCACTGAAGAAGTTTGTATGGTGTACTACGATGAGTTTGATTTGTAAAAATGTATTTGGACCTCATTTACACTGTACGTACACTGTCTATATACCATGCACTATCAGTGCAGAAAGCAAGCAATAATAAAAGCAAAAAGTTCCATAAACACCGGAAAAACACTGTGTCTGTTGTTTTAATGGCGCGAAAATGTGCAACCACTGATAACCACTGTTTTTAGGTCTCGCCACGGAGCGCCCATGCGCTGTCCCACTGTCGGTCTGCCAGAACTGATCTGCTGCCCAGCCCACTGTTTCTTCTCCTCCTCCCCCATTCCCTCTATCCTCTTTTGGGGACTTGCTCTTCTATGTTTGACTATGCAACTGTAACTAATGTAACTATGCAAAACTGCTATTCTTGTTTTTCCTGGCTGCGGAGTCCTGAGCAACGTGGCTGATGCCCGGTGGAGCTGCTAGACAGCTATAGAGGAGATCGGCCCTGGTTCATCCCCTCGGCTGTCACCTACCCAGCCGGACATTGGGCACAGTTCTCCCTGTTCTCCCCGTCTTCCCGCTGTGTCTCCTTCCTCCCCTCCCTCCGACGAAATACCGTAACATTGTTTTTCTTTTTCCTGTGTTTTACTATGCTCTTGTAACGGATGTAATGTGTAACTTGTAACTCTATGATCCTCATGTAAAGCGCTCTGATACCTCCGGGTCTAGCCAGCGCTATATAAAACTCTTTAAATAAAATAGTGCGGGTTTTCACGGACAGTGCTGTGTGGTACATTTTTATTATGTGATCATACCACCCAGGCGGCAGAAGAGATTGCTGTGTGATGATGCCCCAAGAAATAGGGGGCGTGGCCAAGGTCTGTCCAGCAGGCCTCTCTCCACAGCACAGTTTAAACAGAACAGTGATCCAAACATTGAAAACAAGCATTTGCAAAGCAATAGGTCTCGCATTTGCGAGAGTTTAAGCTATTAGCATTGTGAATGATAATGCATTTTATTTAGGTTTTAAAAACCAAAACATAAATAAAAGGCATTGTCATTTACAATGCCAATAGCTCAAACACGGGTAAGTCTGAGACCTATTGCATTGCAAATGCTTGTTTAAGGTATTGAAATCACTTGAAAAAACTGAAAAAAACCCCACCAGAATTTACCAAAAATAGAAACTGAAAACAGGAAAGCCTACTTATAACATAAACAATATATGACATTTCCCACCCACACAAAATTAGTAAAAAATAAAACTTACAGTTTCAGTAGCTGCAGATCTTTTTTTTCCATCCCCACAAAATAAAAAGTAGGAATCCACAAAAAAGATAAAAATCTGAAAGCAAAAAGCCTCCCAAAAAATGCAAACATATGAACAATCCAATCGAAATCCCTCGAAGTAATCCAAAATCTGTAGGTTCCATAAGACACCCTAAAAAAAGTATTTAAAAAAAGATCCACTCCAAGAAACCTGAAAAAAAGGTAATCTAAGTAAAAACCATTGGTTTAAAACAAATCAAAACAGATTTCCTTTAAGAAAAAGTAAACTCCAAACTTCAATTGAAATCGTTTAAGAACAAAAACCTGTAAAACAAACATTAAAATCCCACCTGCATAATAGATCGCAGTCCCAAATATACAAATACACAACACTTAAATCATCAAAATAGACATAACATCACATAATGTAAAACATCCATACATTTACATCACATTTAATAAAAATGCAAATCCACAAAAACACATCTACCTGTATAAAACACACTAAATCAACACTATACCCAACTTTTAAACATGCATCCTAAATACCCCTACCCTCAAAACCCTTAAAAAATCCTTTCAAAAGGACTTACCTGTTCCGACGAACAGCAGTACCTAACCACAAATTGGTTCCTGGAAAAATTACCCAAAATAACACAAATAGACTACAAAATAGAAGTTAGCGGTAACAAAAAAAATGGCCGCCAAATGAAACTAAAAAAAAGACTATCTCCCAATAGCAATCAATGGGAAATATAGTGTTTAACAAATGTTAAAAATTGTAATACATTTTTTAAAATGTTAAACTTGTCAAACAATGCTGTAAGAATGTTTACAACATTTTAAAGTATAAATTAAATAATAGTTTGTTGCTTCCTTTGGGGATTCTAAGCCCTTGTATCCAGTGCACCAGGAGGCGCTTCACCTGTGGCCGGGGGAGGAGCCCCCACCGCACAATATCAGTGCAATTACCACCCCGCAGCGCAGGACGCCTGTTGCTTTGGGGACTCCACGCCCCAGAATCCAGCACGCTAGGAAGTGGTTCACCTGTGACAAGGGGGAGGAGCCCACCACTGCTCTATATCAGCGCCATAACCAACCCACAGGACGCCTGTTGCTTTGTTTGGGGGCTTTAAGCCCCAGAATCCAGTGTGCCAGGAGGCGCTTCACCTGTGGCAAGGGGGAGGAATCCCCCACTGTGATATATTGCGCCATTACCATCCCAAAGCATGTGATGCCTGTTGCTTCATTTGGGGACTCTAAGACCCAGAATCCAGCATGCCAGGAGGCGCTTCACCTGTGGCAAGGGGGAGGAGCCCCCACCACACTATATCAGCACCAATACCACCCCACAGTGCAGGACACATGTGGTCCATGCCCAGGCGAATCCTGGGCCAAGGGCAGACCCTTCCTGTGCCCATCAGCACCAGGAAGAGGCGGGAAGGGGCCACCCCCCTTGGCCTGTTTCACACTTTTGCTGGTGGTTTGTTGATGCTCGGACTGGCTTAACTTGTTCCGGAGTACTCCTGGGTCTCAGACACAAGTTGAGGTTCTTTCTCTGGTTTTAGCTAGACACACTGAGTTCAGAGCGAAGTTACGTACATTGTCCACAACACTTGGGGTCTTGACTGGACTGCATCCTCAGGATAACTGGCAGTGACTGGCAGTGATACTATTCCAGGTTTGAGCCCGGTGATCTGGCCTATATCGTGTAGGAGGACTCAGTGACTGTGTAGTTGGGGCATCGTACCTGTTGCATGGGTTTTTGTATCTGGGGTTTATTCATTTTTCTGGTAATTGGTTTTGCGGGGGGTTGTGTGGCCTGAGAAGTGTAAGCATGGGGAAGAGTAAAGTTCCCGCCACCAAAGTACTGTCACCGCACACTGCTCCTTGAGTCTTTACTATCGAGGGATTTTCCAACCGAGCAGTGGCGGTGATCTTGAAAGAAATAGAGCTGGCAGAAAGAAGGCTGTCTTTGTCCAGGGATAGCCCTCCCCACCCTCTATCTGCTCCCCCTTTGTACCGAGGCTCCCAGGAGGGTGGAGGGGTTGAGCGAATCGGGTGATCTGATTGAGCCCTACTGTCAGCTCAAGGTGCAAGCGGAGGAGATGGGGGGCAGCTGCAATTCAGAGGAGCCCCCTAGCCAATGCGGCTGCCCAGATCGACCCAAATTTACCCTGCCCTTTGGGGGGCGATTCCCCTATTAAGGACTCATTATCTGAGTTTAAGGCAGTTTTAAATGCCAAGCTTGACCCAATTATGTCCAGGTTAACCCAAATTGAGTCCTGAGTTTTAGAAATCTTGGCACACATAAACCCTTTGAGGGTTCGGTAGACGGGACAGCATATTTTACCTGAGTCGGTAAATCCCCCTTGTTGTTTCGGATGCCTTAGTGAGTGTCATTAAGCACTCTGGGCCCTAAGGATGCCCCCCTGGACCACCAGAGTCAAGTTGTTTCCAGAGCGGTGGTCAGCTCCTGTGCCCCAGCCTCTTCCCCACCAGTGAACATCGGGCCGTGCTCAATCTGCCCCCAGAGGCGACCCTATGTGTTGTGGTTCTGGGGAATGACCCACGCTGGACCAATCCAGCACCCAAATCTTTCCAGGAGTTAAAAAACAAAGTGGTGTGCTGGTGTAATTTGCACTCCCATGTTGGTTTGGGGATCTCTGACTCTCACGGGTGAGTAGCGCGCTTACAATTCCCTGATTGATTGATTGAAACATCATTGTTTGTAGAGTCAGCTGGATGGGTGTGCACAGCAAGAGATCGATGAGGGACTATGTGGTGGTAAATTTTAATAAACCCTCGATTGGGGCACACATTCTGGCCGCCTCATCCCCACTCAGGTTTTTTGGTCCATCTGGCATTGTAACCCTCCATATAGGGTTCTTTTATAAGCCTGAGAAGGTCTGCTATCCTCCTAGGTACCAAGAATGGCCGACGCAGGGTTCTCATAGTAGTAATCACCAGTAGCCTCCATCCCTGAGCCTTTTGAACAGATTTGCCCATTTGAACAGTCCTGAGCTGCGTGACTGTCTGGGTACCACTGATTAACCCCCATCGTGCCCTACGCCCATCACTCCTCCAGCAGCTATCTAGGCTGAGAACTCCAAGGGCTTAAAGCTGCTGTCATGGAATATTGTGGGGTTATCAGCTAAGTTCACTGATTCCAACTGTGTGCAGTTTGTTAAATCTTATCAGTTTTTTGCCTTCAGGAATCACAGGAGGTGGAGAACACCTTCTTTTGGAAGGCTACAGGGCCTATTTTTCCCCCACAGTGCCCTCAGTGATAGGGAGGGCTAGTGAAGGTTTTATCACTTTCGTAGTACTGGAATTGAGTGGGCATGTCTTGGATTTGTATTGGGAAGCGCAGACGCTGAGGGGGCTAAAGATATCGGTTCCGGGTACCACTCCGAGAGTACTGGTTAACTTATATAATGCCAGGGCTCGGACTGATGGGGTTTCCAGCCTTCATCGTCTAAATATGGCTCTGAACTCCCTGACAGAGTTTGGCACCAGGAGAAAGATGTTAATGTTAGTGGCGGATTTTAACTGCTACTTATGTGAAATCCCTTTAGTGCCTGACATCTCCTAACCCAAATGCATGTTTTGGGAGGGCCTCCATTTCGCACACTCCAAGGATGGTCTAGAGCTTGACGCTATTTTAGACTTAATCTCATGTTTGCCTTGGAAAAACTAGTTAACTCCCCCAATCCTCTAATTTTTCCAACATTTAAGGGGAGGGGATGTATGTCAATTATTGACTTTCTTTTTTTTCTGCGCCCCCTTTTCTTCACATCTCCAATTTTAACATCACTCATAACGTGTTCAATGAGCACAATCCCTTGTCCCTAGCTATTGACGGGATCATTGCTGTTGTTAGTGTGCGGGCTGGGGATCATATGGGAATTTCCCTTGTTGACCAAGGCAGAAGACTTAAATGGACTCAAGTGGACCCGATGCATTTCAAAGTCTCCCTCTTCACTGGTTGTGTGTAGGAGATCTCCACTTGTCTGGATGGAGATACTTTGGAGAGGGACGTTTTGCAATCATTTGAGGGTATTGTCCATAAAGTACTTGATTTATTGTCAGCACAGATGACTAACCCAGGCACAAAAGACCCAAAGTGTTTTGAGAGGAACTGCTCAAGGAGCCTTCGGCAATTGAAGGTGGCTCTGAAGCAGGCCCCAAGAGACAGGAACAGAGACAGGAACTTTGTTGCAGTCTGTAGGCAGGCATACAAGCAGGCCCTTGACTACTGCAAATCTATATTGCAGGAAATAGCCTGGGAGGAGCTACGCCTGGCGAGCGAGTGCAGAGATAGCTCTCTTTTTTGGAGGGTGGTAAACAGGCCCTGTTTTGCAGAGGGGTCTGGACTGGCAAAAAGCCACCATATTTCAAAGCAACAACAATTCGACCACTTTGAAGGGTTTATAACTTTAAGGTGGTGGGGGAGGGTGAGGTCAGGGGAGAAGCAGGGACAGGGAGCGTCTCCGCAGTTTTTGCACTAGACGAAGTTACCCAGGGCATCCGTGCTGTAACACATGACAAGGTCCCGTGCCCTGAAGGGATCCCCCCGGACTTGTTTCGGGCTGATATTGAATTCTGGGGTCCCCTTCTGACCCAACTGTTGAACGTGCTTGCGCAAGCAGGGGCGCTGTCCTCGTGGTCAATGGTGGTGGTTGTCCCCCAGTGTTAACTCCCTCATTTTATTGATAGATGTGGTAGTGAAGGTCCTTAGGAGGGTAATCCTTAACAGGCTGATGGTGTGGTCAGATGCTAATGACATCCTATCTGATGTCCAATATGGCTTCAGGCCAGGCAGGTCCACATTTAACCAATGTTTGAATCTCTATTTAATTATTAATAAATACAGTGTAACCTGGCCCGAATCCCTCTACCTGGCAATTATGGACCTCACATCCGCATTTGACAGGGTTAACCGTGCAAAATTGTGGGCTCTGCTTCTTGCACTAGGGGTGGACCCGAACATAAGGGCCCTTTTAGCCGAAATGCATTTTGACATTTTCGCATTGTGCACTTTTAGCAAGGCGCTGACCATACTCAGTCCTTTCTCACTAGCAGGGATGTCTGGCAAGGGTGCATCCTTGAGCCATTTCTGTTCACCCTATATATTAATGAGCTTGAGCAAGCTTTCCTTTCGACTCAGGCAGACTGTCCGAGGATAGGAGCGAGACTGCTTCCGGTAATGTTATACGCCAATGACGCAGTTCTCATGGCCCATACTGCCAGGGGGCTGCAGCTACTTCTGGATAGATTTGTTGCCTTTATGGGGAGTCTGATTCTGGCAGTAAATTTTACTAAATCTTATGTCATGATTGTTGGCCCACTGTCCACCAGTTCTAAGACCTTTAAAGTGGCCAACCACACCCTGGGAAAAGTTTCAGCCTCTCCCTATCTAGGGTTACTATTTGACGTGAAGAATAACTGGAAGCCCTTGATTGAGGGAAGGAGATCCGAGCATGTTAAAACCACTGGGGTGGTGGCTAGCTTCGCACGCAGGTTGGGTTCTTGATCACAGCATGTCCTACTCAAGATTTACCAGGCCAAATGTGTGTCCCAGTCCCAATATGGCAGCGAGGTCTGGGGGTATGCGAAGATTGCTAAAATCCAGGCTGCAGAAAATCAATTCTTAAGGCAACTTGTGCAGATTCCACAATGTAGCCCAGCCTTTTCAGTCCATACGGAGCTTGGAACAAGTCATCTAGCTGACACAGTTGCCCATAGCCCACTGCTGTTTTGCATTAAGATCTGGACCAGGAGGGATCTAAAGCTCAAAAGACTGATTCTCTTGGACTGTCTGTCCCTTGACTTTGTGAATAGAATCCCCTGGATAGCTTATGTGAAGCCAGCTTTCGCCTCTCTAGGGTGAGCGCATATATATTCTGATACCCACTCACTGTCACCCTGAGAATTTAAAAGAGTAAAGGTGTTGTTCCTTGAACAAGCTCTGTTAACCAGAAAACATGTTGAGTTGCTGAAACACTCAGTAAGGGGACAAATGCTTTTAAAGACCGCTCAGGGTATGGACCATTACTTAGTGCAGGTACCCAATATGCAAGATAGATTTTTATTGGCCAGGTTCAGATTTAACTTGTTACACCATCTCCTGGCTTCACCTGGTGGATGGGTTCAACCTGGTCACAGGTTGCCCTGCGGTTATAACAATAGGTCCCTGCGGCACACTTTACACTTTGTAATGTTCTGCAACTATTTTAGTAGGCCCAGAAAGCAGTTTTTAGTCCCACTGTTGAAATCCCTGAACTTCATTCAAGTACGCCCTGTTCTTGTATATCTGCAGATGCTCCCTAATTAACATTTTTTTTTGCTGTTTCTTGTTTTTTATGAGCAGCACTGATGTCCAGATGATTGAGACACGACTGATCATTGTATTGCTGCATACGGTGTGCTTTTTATCTGTTTTTATTGTTATACGTTTTTTAAAGTATTTGTATTTTATGCACATGTGTTATATAAGTACGATTTTATGCAATGTTTACTGTACTCTGTTATAGTTGTTGTTGTCAACTGAATAAAGAATTTTATGATGAGGATGATGAAATAATAATATAAAATATATACAATTATTTAATATATACTAATAAACAAAAATGTAAATAATGTAAACAAAATGTAAATAAAAAAAGTTAACAAATCTATACAAATTGTAAGAAATGAAAAATAACAATTGCAAATGTACATTATACAAATATATTAAACATTATGGGCCCCATTCACAAAGGTAAAATAAGACGAAAGTCTAACTTTAGAACTTTGGAATTCACAAAGTGCATTTACTACTCGTAAATGCACTTTGTGAATGCCGAAAGTCGTGAAGTTCAACTCTTGGTATTTACAAAGGGCATTTACGAGTAGTAAATGCCCTTTGTGAATACCAAAAATCGTAAAGTTAGACTTTCGTCTCAGTTTACTTTTGTGAATCGGGCCCTTAGTACTTTTATTTTCTCCCATCACTTTGTAATTATTTTTACTTTAAAAATATATTTCTTAAAATGTACAACTGTAGAATAAATTGAAAATTATAACAAAATAAAAAATATAAAATATGTGTAACATCTTTTTATTATATTAAATTAAAAAAAAAATCTTACCCACTCAAGGGGTGAATTTTACTATTCCCACTCCAATCTAAACCAACTTGAAGAAGATTTTGGACACTAAATGGGTGACATTTAATTTTCCCACTCCAATCTAAACCTACTTGGGGAAAGTGCTGAACACCATAGGGGTGCCATTTACTATTCTCACTCCAATCCAAACCAACTCAATAAGAATGTTGGACACTAAGGGGTGACATTTACTATTCCCACTTCAATCTAAACCAACTTGGGGAAAGTGTTGGACACTAAAGGAATGACATTTACTATTCTTACTCCAATCTAAACCAAGTAGAACAAAGTGTTGGATACTAAAAGGGTGACATTGACTGTTTCGACTCCGATCTAAGCCAACTAGAAGAAGGTGTTGGACACTAAAGGGGTGACATTTACTACCCCATTGCAATCTAAACCAACTTGTGGAAAGTGTTGGACACTAAGGGGCTTATTACAATGTCGGATGGATGCAGTCTCGACTGCCTAATTATGATGCGGCCGCATATGGTGTGGTCGCAAGCTCCCTTTTCTGTGTGGGAGCTTGTGCTGCGTTCTGAACCCGGCTGCAGCACAAGCTCCCATACAGAAAAGGGAGTTTGTGTTAATCGCGGTGAGGTGCCTGCCACACGGTGCAGGGATCAACAGGGGTTACCATAGGTGCCCCCTCGGCCACCAACCGGAGGCAGCTGGTTGAAGGGGGCCCTGCTAGGAGCCCCAAACTTGCTTTCCGACAGGCTTTCCATGTCAGAAAGTCCGGCATGGAAAGCCTGCCGGAAACCGAGCATCGTAATCCGGACGGCGTAAAACGCTATCAATATGGATTACGGCTGGTCTCTGACTGGCTGACGGGCTCCTTGAGCCAGTCGGAATCCAGCCGGAATGACCGGACGGTTTCACTTCTGACCGCCTAAATTATAATTAGGCGGTCGAAAGTGAAACCGATGATCTCGGTCGGAAAGCCTCCGACCTAAGGTCGGAGGCTTTCCCATCAAGATCGTAATCTGGCCCTAAATGGGTGACATTGACTATACCCACTCCAATCTAAACCAACTTGGGGAAAGTGTTGGATGCTAAAAGGGTAACATTTACTATTCCCACTCCAATCTAAACCAACTCAAAAAAGTGTTGGACACTAGGTGACATTTACTATTCCCACTCCAATCTACACTAGTTTGAGAAAAGACGCTGCACACTGAAATCTTCAAGAATTATAAATCCAATTCACATTAATACTTATGTACCTAAAATATTATAAATTAAAAAATTTTAAAACAAAATTACTACTAAACATTCTAACATTACAGTAAAAGAAAAAAAATATTTAAACACCCTATTTTAAACATCTAATCTTTATATAAAAAAAGTTAACATAAAATTTAAATCTGTATATTATAAAATGTATGTACAATCTCAATATTTTGTTTAATATTTCCTACCATTCATATAATATTGATTATATTTTTTAAAGCGCATAAATATAATTTGTTTTCAATTAGGAAAATAATTTGTAATTTTGTTTCAATTATTAAAAATTAATCAATAATGTTTTATTTAAATATCCTTAAAAAAATATACTACTTAATACAAATTTATTTTTAAAAATCTATATATTCCAAAAAATGTAATTAATTTTTTTTTTTATTAATTTCATTAACATATATATTATTTAATATAACATTTTATTTTTTTATAAAATATTATTATAATAAAATATATTTTATAATTCAAAAAAATAATGTGCATATCTTTAAAATAATTACATTGAATTTTACAATTTAAATTAAAAAAATTAAACTTCGCACCCTTATCCCCTAATAACCCAACATCCCACTACTAAACAATAAAAACATAACCAAAAATAACAAAAATAAATGCAACATTTTACATACTATTTAACACTAAGAAATGGTATTCTATAAAACGATATTTCCTACATCGATATTTTTCACAACAATATTAAAAACAAACATTAAAAACGATATTTTTACCTTTGATATTCCTGTCCACAATATATTTGAAGTCCCGATATTCTTGACACAATATTTCTGTATCTCAATATTTTTAATTCAATATTTTGTCCAAACACAAATCTGCAGAGTCAAAACTAGTCTCTCTAGCCCATCCTGAACTAGAGATCTGTGTAAGAAGGTCTCTGAGCATTAATGTTTGTTTGTATGTCTGTATGTGATATTTGCACAGCACAAACCTAGGCAAAAGGCAGCAGAGCACTGTACAAGATCAAAGGCAAAGACATAGTTAACATGTGGCAGGCGGCATAGTTGGTTTGTGGACTGTAATAAACAATGTAAAGCTCCTTTGTATGGTTTTTAGTATGAGTACACAATGTAATTATGCGAGGAGAAAGGTTAAAAGATGTAACAGAGATCAGATTTTAGTTAGAGTAAGGACAATGTATGAACAAGGATGTAGGGTTCAGATTTATTATGTCTCCATCTCACCCTCCTTAATGAGAGTATCTCTTCCAATATCCATTCTGAGATCCTATGTGGCCTGGAAATCCAACAAGGACTTACAAGCAGACCAGCAGTCTCCCTTCTAGACAAGTCTTATGTATTGCAAGTCCTCAATGCTCAGTGAAAGCTAGCCATCCATGGATACTTGTATAGGCTATACAGGACTGTCCCCAACCTATAGCTCAGACTGCAGGTACCCCAGACTTCTCTGTTCCTTCCTCCAATGTAGGGGCAACTCCAGTCTTCTATTCCTAAATTGAAGAAGATGAAAACCCCAGTGAGGAGGACCTTACCCCCATTAAAAAATGTAATCTCCCTCTCTCCCAACCACCCAGGGAACTATCATCTACATAATGGACAACCTGCTGGCAGCATAGTCAAATGTCCATGTATGGAGGGGAGGAATTTTGAACAAATTCTTTCCTCTGGTAGGATAAGTTTTTCCTAAAACAGTCCTCTCTGAGGGGCATAATCGACAAATGGGGAAGATCTTGTGCCCTATACAAACAAAGGGGTGCCGAGGCTAAAAGACAGACAAACCCATGTCTTGAAGGAGATAAAAACATCTCTCCAAAACATTTCAAAGTTGTAACAAGAACATCTTCATTTGTCATGTGAGGAGGATGTAAGTCAACGTGCTACAGCCATGCAGAATACATGCCATATCACATAGATTTAAATGTCAGTTTGTATGGCCATCACATACTCTTCAGTCAACTAGGGCACAAAACCATCCTGTAAGGTACAAAAAAACTATATCAACGAACCATCCATTGCACCCACAAACCCACAAGCTCCCACTCCACAACCATTACACCAACCTCATGTGGTTCAGCATTGTATATTCAGAGATGGGATGACACCCCTCCTCCCCCACTGTGTACAAAGACAACTACCACTAAACCCACAAACATTTCACCAAACCTCTTACTGACTCAATATCACACAAAAAATGAAACTTGGATATTCACTCATTCCATACCTCAGAATATTTTACAATTATTGTGTATCCATTGTAGAAAATAAGGATCAGTATTACCTACTATCCACCGGTGTCTCTTTACCAATGTTCTAATGGTGTTTGTTTTATGTTTAATGAATTGTTACAAAGTTTTGTTTAACATTTTACAGTTCTGCAAAACATTTTAATCAAGAGACATATGCACAGATTCATGAAAGAACAGCAATACATCCCGATTTATTTTTAAAGTATGTTTTATCCAGAAATGATAACTTACATTATTATTATTATTTTTTTTAAAGGAATAGTCCTTGAGAATAGACAAATGAAAAAAATAGTGCCTTGCTTTGGGGGAAAGTCAGTTTGGAGAGAGGTGGACAACATCAAAAACAAGTTGGGAACTCAAGTGACAAGTCTATTCACAAAGTTAAATAGAAAATAAAGAAGAAAGGTTCAGAATGTCCAACAGAAATAGTCGAAATATTAGCCCAAAAATCCAAAAGTAAAGTCAGCATAGAAATAAAAAGTCCATAGACCCACAAAAATATAAAGTCAAGTGAATGAATGGTTGGATGAATGACTTATAAAGCACATACGAGCGCCCTGGGACTTCATGCCGCTAAAAGATCAAGAAAAGGTGAGACTTCAAAGATTTTCTGAATAATTGAAATTCGTTTTGTAGTTGAAGACAGAGTGGCAGAGCTTTCCATAGAGAGGGAGCAACTGCTGAAAAGGCTCGACTACCGGGTCTTACCAAGGCAAAACAAGAAACTGCCAATAACGATAACTTCCTAACCCTGAGAAGACGAACAGATGAAGATCTGGGAAGAATCCAATGGAACAACGGACTACTTTGTACCTAAAATGCTATATGGCAGTAGCATAGGGCTTTAAACTGGAATTATCTTCCAACTGGAAACCAGTGAAGAGTTTGCTGGGCTTCAATGACCATGTCATATTTTCACATATCCAAAACTAGCCTGACCAACAATTTTTGAATTGTCTGTAACGTATGAAGCGATCTATCCAGAAAGCCCAAATAACAAGTGTTTGCATACTCCATTCTTGAATTTATGGCATAATTCACCAGACCTGTCATGAATAGGAATAAAGGGAAGAATTTTCTTTAAAATTGTCAATTGAAGCATACATGAGGAAAAGATAGAATTGACTTGAGGAATCAGGGATAGGTTCTTATCAAGATTGACTTTCTCTGCAAGGACCAGTGCAGGACCCACATTAGTGGACCTAAATTAGGGAGACCATGGGCCTCACAACCACAACAAACCTTTAATCTTAGACTCATTGGGTCTCAAAAGCTTGTAATTCATTCTTTGCAAGGTGGCTGATAGACACCTTGCTAGTTCTTGGTGCACCTCTAACAGTGATTCTGGGAGCCTGGGAAACAAAACAATACTAGGTAGGAAGGGATGTGTTTCAAGATGAGATCATATGCCTACAGTCCATAAGATTAGGCTGCTGCAAAGTCAATGCTGGCCAGGTTGTGCCTCTCGAGTTTTGTCAGCTCCACAAAAATATCACAGGTGTCTGTGGCAAATGCTTCCCTCAGCTGTTAATCTTCCAGGTGGGCACTTGTAGGACGAGGCAGTATCATAGGGAGTGCATCTGGAGGTCCCATTGGTGAGGGGCCTCTGGAATGAATGAAGGAAGGAGTGGATGCATGCCCCATTGACAGTTAGCTCATATTCTGGTCCAGCACTGAAGTATCTTGTTCTAGGCCACGTGGAGGCCTATTTTCTGACTCCTCCTGTCAAGTGGTGTTCAACTCCACCAGCCCCTCAGTGGGCTCCACTCAAAGTCTTTTAGATTGAGAATGTGTGACTTTCCAGGCAAGTGCACTCTTCCTGCTGGTGACAAGCTCCTCCTCCTCAGTGTTGGAGCTTTCTTCTTGCTGTGAACACAGATCAGCTAGAGTTCTTCCTGTTCTTCACTCCAGGCAATGCTATTTTCATGATTCGCCAGCACTGTGTGATGATCAAGAATGATGACAAACAAAGGTGACTGTGTGTGTTCAAAATTTCGTGTACCTTATTTTTTTGTTTTTTTATAAAAAACAAGAGTAAATGTGATAGAGTGGCATTGTCAAATTCTTCACTCCTCTTTTTTTTGTCGCGTGCACTTTTACCACCAGTTGTGTGAAGAGCCAAAGTGGAAATCAAAATCAGTCCTACCAAAAAGGTTCAAACCTGCCTCACACCACAGGAGGCTGTTAATAGAATGTGGCCACAGGGCCACACCAGCCCTTCCAGCTATAAAAGCATTCCCTTAGCCTGAAGCTTACCAAGACAATGCAAGAGAGACAGAATGGCCTCTTCAGCCTTGGTTGTGTATAATTAATCACTGTACAGCTGAAGGCATGTGTTAGTTCCCCTTCAAACTTTTTGCATTTTTCTCTGTTTGACATGGACATTTTTCATCTTAAAACATAGGATATCTTGAATTACTTCAGCAATGTCACCCTTCTATTCACCTTGCTTAGGTATGAGTGAATGGTCAAAAGATAATTACTGATGCGAGGAGCATCTATGACTTTTATTACATTGTATGTACTTCACTTTATAAGGACCCTTTTGTGTTTAAAACGATGTCAATATGTCATGATTAGTGACCTGCACGCACCCCTGTAAGCTGAGCAAACACAGAGAGGGTCTCTTCTGAACTTCTTAGATGCTCGGCTCCTCCATTGCTGAGGAAATCAGCAGTGTGAAACTTGTTGTGAGGCTTTGAGGCTACACCTCTTGCTCTACATGCAACGCAAATCAATCAATCAATCAAGTGACTGGTAGAGCGCAACTTCTCACCCGTAAGGGTCTCAAGGCCTGGGGTGCTGCTGACCTGTCGCAGGCACTGTGAATCAATCGAAGAGCTAGGTCTTGAGGTACTTTCTAAATTGGGGCAGTGACGGTGATTGCCTTAGGTGGAGGGGAGGGTGTTCCAGGTCTTTGCTGCGAGGTAGGAGAAGGATTTTCCCCTGGCCATGGTCTTGCAGATACATGGGATGGCGACAAGGGCCTGTTGGGAGGAGCGGTGGTCTCTGGTGGGTGTGTGAATGCAAGGCGGTGGTTGAGGTATGCAGTTCCTACGTCATGTAATGCTTTGTAGGCGTGTGTGAGGAGCTTGAACGTGATTCTTTTGTAGACTGGCAGCCAGTGGAGGTCTCTCAGGTGGCTGGTAATGTAGCTGCAGTGGGGAATATTGAGGATGAGCCTGGTGGAGGCGTTCTGAATGCTCTGCAGTTTCTTGAGGAGTTTCTGGGTGATGTCGGCGTAGAGTGCATTGCCGTAGTCGAGTCTGCTGCTGATAAGTGCGTGGGTGACCGTATTTCTGGACTCGGTGGGGATCCACTTGAAGATCTTTCAGAGCAGGCATAGCGTGTGGAAGAAGGATGATAAGACGGCGTTGATCTGGCGGTTCATGGTGAGCGAGGAGTCCAAGATGATGCTGAGATTTCGTGCGTGGTCTGTGGATGTGGGGGGGATCCAAGATCTGGGGGCAACCAGGAGTCATCCCAGATGGAGCGGGTGGAGCCCAGGATGTGGACTTCGTTCTTCTCTGAGTTTAGCTTGAGGCAGCTGTCCTTTATCCAGGTGGCGACAGCCTTCATCCCGTCGTGGAAGTTGTTCTTGGCGACTGTGGGTTCATTGATCAGAGAGAGTATCAGCTGGGTGTCGCCAGCGTAGGAGACGATGTTGAGTCCGTGGTTCCTGATGATGGCTGAGAGCGGGCCATGTAGATGTTGAAGATAGTGGGGCTCAGGGAGGAGCCCCAGAGGCACTCCGCAGCTGATCTCTGAGGAGTTCATAGTGGAACGGTGGTAGCCTGAATCTCTGTGTTCGGCCGGTGAGGAAGGATCCATTCCAGGGCTTTTTCGTGGATGCCGGTGTCAACGAATCTTGTGCATTAGGTATGGTGGAAGACGATGTCGAAGGCGGCCGAGAGGTCCAGGAGAATGAGGGCTGCAGTTTTGTCTCGGTCGAGGAGGGTGCGGACGTCGTCTGTGGCGGCGAGGAGGGAGGTATCGCCAGAGTCAAGACAGACTACAGTGTGCCATGGGACTCTCACATGACTTGCAATTGTTGATGCCATCTTGGATTCAGAGAGTATAATAACGCATGTTTCATTTCTTATGTGGTCATTTTCAAAACCCCTACCCATTTAGAATTAGATCTGCGCCACTTTCCAACACCCTCTACCCTCTTGTCTCTCCCTCTTTTACTACTGGAACATATATCTCAGTGTGAGACAGGGCACGGGTATGCAGGGATCTCCACATGGAGTTTAGTGAATAGCATTTGAGAGTACATATAGTATACTACTGGACTACCACTTCCTGTTCTCAAAAATGTTTGCATGAATAGGCCTCAATGTGCCTAGAAAAACTGGTAGCAGTAAATGGATGGGATTGATGTCTAATATAGTCCATTTTGACTTTTGACTTTTGAGAAAGAATGAATGGAACAAGACAGATCACATGAGCTTGTCAAATTTGAAATCCAACTGTTTACATATAAGAATGTCTCAAAAAGGTGCATGCATAATCCCTTTGAGATAATTTGAGAAGTTGACCCAAACGCGTCAGGAAGCACGAAAGCCCTTTGTTTGGAAGTGTAACTTTTTCACTTTTTGTAACCAGAAATGGAATTAAATGAAGAGAATAATTTTGATATGCTATCAGGTGGATGAACCCTAATTTTCCCTCTTGGAATACGATTTGCCATTGGTCTTTGCGTCTTGTGAACATCTTATTGAATTTATAACAGGGTAATACCATGCAAAGCCCCTTCCTATTTTATTCAACACAGGGTCTGTCTTAAGTTAACAATGCCTTTGCCAGGAACTACTCCGTATGTGGGTTAACATGAGTGCTAATAAAATTTGCCTTAAAGAAGAACATCTGCAAAGAGCAGAACAAAAGCCTTAGGGCCATCTTACTTTCAGACCTACACTGAACAAGTACAACCACCCCTTCATGACAGTCAGAGCAGACCAAAGCTTACTTAAGAAGATGGTATGAGTTAGAAAGTCAGAAGTCCACAAAGCATACAGTAGCACTTAAATGTTGAATCAGTCCTTTTACTTTTAGAAAAAAAACTTATGTTAATTCAGATACAACTAAATATAAAATTATGCATGTACACAATGAAAACTAGACCTTCTCTAGCGCCTTATGAACTAGATATCTGCATGTAAATGTTCCTCAATGTTAAACAATGTAAAGCACTGTTCTATTGTATATGTCATAGAGTTCACAATATATTACTCCTCCATATTGTGATTGTCATAGTTCACAATATAAAATACTTTTCAATTGTATTTGTGACACCGTCTCAAGCCCATTCTTTTTGCATGCTGCATGGAATCTGTGTTAACAATGTGTGTATGAGTAATGAGCACTGAGACAAAATTAATGGGCGGGCTAACACACTTGCCGCCCCATCCAGTGCCTACGAAAAAACAATCAAGGGGAGGAGTCAATGCCCCTCTCTCTTATTAATTATTATTTTCTGTCTGAGATTTGGTGACCTCTGGCACACAGGTAAGACGTGAAAGTATATGTTATTGGAAATCTGCTTCCTTTCCTGTTTATTCGATACAACAGGGAGGGCTGACGGTCATTCTTAAAAGAAGCACTGGCTGTTGGGGTTCTAGAAAGATTCTGTAATATCCGCGTACAAACCCCCAGGGTTTTGTTTATTTTCTGTCTCAGGTCAGTTCGGCAGCGACTGGGTAATAAATAATTGTGAAACCCTTGAAACACCTAGGAAGTGCTTATTAATGCGTATTTCTAGACAGCGTGACTTTACAAAGTAACCTAATTAAGTGATGCTGCCTCTGTTTTCCCTAGGCCTCAGGTGAACATCATTGCGGTGTCGGTAATCACTGAGTGACTCTCAGCTCGAGACATATTGCGTCATGTACCAGAACGCTGTAGTGTTTGCCATGTCGTCATTCCCAGGCTGCACCTGGACAGGTTTCTTTTACATTGCCTCCAGCACCATTGAACGCACTCGGAGCCCGGCCCGGGGAAGGCAAGGCCGCACCCAATGGGGGCCCGGGCCAAACGCTGCCCGGAGGTGGGAAGCCTCTCCCCCCCCCCCGGGGAGCTAGCCCGGGAAAAAGGGGCGACCGAATGGAGCTCGACCTCCCCAATCAGGGGAGCAGGCCGCAAGTCGCGGAGGGTTTGAAGAAGGGGGCAAGCAGCCCCCTCAAGCATTCAATCCCCTCCGACGGCAGGAAGAGAAGGAATCGGATCGAGCAGGATCGAGCAGGACCGGAGCAACAGCAGCGAAGGACTACGCCTCCGGACCTCACCGTCGACTACGATCCGGATTTCTTCACCGGGACCCCGGGTGCAGCGCAGTCGGGAGCAGCAGAAGCGACTTTGGGGACAGCAATACTGACGGCAACCAGGAGCAGCAGCGAGAAAGTTACCCGCGGCACCAGCTAAAAAGTTTCCGGCTGTCCTCCAGCGACGTTGTTCTGTCTTGGCTCCCTGCGTTCAGGAGCGGTTTCCCCGCCCTCGGGCCTCCTGAATCGGCCTCTGGGGACCCGCCCTGCTCGCCGAGCCATCCGCGACCCAGCTTTGTTTTCCCTGGGGCAGGACTCTGCTTTGTTGGTCCCGGCCCGCCCACCTCGCCCCCCGCTGTTCCCGCTTCGCCGTGGGCGGCTTCAGGGAGGACCGCGGTACGGGACAGCCCCAGGAACGGCACAAAACCTCGGAAACAGCAGGCGGGGACCACCGGGCAACGCCTGCACCACGGTGCCTTAAAGGGACAGGACCTGGGCTGCAGCACGAGCTCCTCCAGGCATCTTAAAGGGGCAGGAGCCCTCAAACCACCGCAGGACACAGGGCATAAGAGGTCTGTTTGCGCTGGGGATTATTAGGAAGTTTTTGCCACTGTCGAGGTGGGTTCTAAATTGCAAGGTTTGAATCCACTATGGTAGGAACCCTCAAAAACACCACAGGATACAGGGACTTAAGAGTTTATTGGCGCTGGGGATCATTGAAAGGGAGTGCCATTGCTGGATGTGGGCAATAAGTTGCGGGGACTAGATCCACTACTTTGGGCAACACGCACAGCCCGCACAAGTGGTGGTACAATCACCACGAACAAGCAGATGGGCAGAGCACCCAGGACTGTCGTACACAGCCCCCGATCCGCCATATCAGCAGCGGACTACAGCCAGCCGGATCGCGTTGTGATGGCCAGCAAGCGTGGGGCAGCCGGGAGGGCGACACGGCTTCCTGCTCGCTTCAGGGATGAGGAAGGTGATGCGGAAGCTCCCCAGAAGGGGCAGAAGAGGCAAAGGGGGGGCAACGGCCCGGAGTTGGATGAGGATCTACAAGCTATGCTGAACAGAGCCAGGGCATTGGTGGCTCTAAAAGGGACATCATGGGTGGACCAACAGATCAAAGGTGGAGCCCATGGGAGAGGGAAGAAGCAGCAACAGGCACCCCCGCCTGCACCACCCGCCAAGAAACCCGGCGCGAAGGGGCATGCAGCCAGAGCAGCGGCCCCCGCAAAGAACCCCGAAGCAAAGGCCAAGGTCCCGGCGGCCACGAAGGCGGCAAAAGGCAGGCACATGGGTGCACGAGACAAGAGCAGGAGGACGGCATCCCCCGAGCTGGTGTCCAGCTCCGACGCTGAGGAGAGCAACGAGGATGAGGGGTCTGTAGCCAGCACAGCGGCCTCTCAGGACTCGCGCAGCCTTCGGACAAGGGTAAGCACCGCAAGAGATGCAGCGGGGGCGCAGGGGCAGGCACAGCGCGATAGCCTAGCAGAAAGGGGCCCGGGGCAAATAGTAAACCTAGGCACGCAACAGGGCGTGAGTAATTTGGCAATGCAAGGGCCCTGGCCCAATCAGCCCCCTTGGCAGCTGGGGCAGGGGAGGGACCAGCAAGGTTTCCAAGGGGAGGCTTGGGGCCCACCGGCTTGGATGCCATGGTGGCAGTGGCCGGGGGCGGGATCCTCCTTTGGGGCAGGCCCACCATGGGCCTCAGGAAGCCAGGGAGGCAGCAAGGAGCGAGAGCCAGACACAAGGGGAGGCATGAAAAGGGCAGCAGGCAAAAGTAAACAGAACCCCCAACTGGCACAACAGGGTGAGGCGGAATCACCGGAGGAGGCCACACAAGGGGGGCCAGCAAGGCAGGCGAAGGTGGGGCGACAGGGGAGGGCGCAGACCCGAAAGGGAAGCCAGCCAGCGCATATATGCGCCCTTCCCCAAGCGACCCTCCCACAACCACAAAGCTCCTGGGGTTGGCCAATCTCATCCCCCCTAGCCATAAAAGAAAGGGTATGGAGGAAGGAGTTTATAGACATCTTCTCCCTCCTAGAGGTATGCCAAGCAGGCTTGGACCTGACAGTACAGGACAAGAAAGACGATGATAGGAGGAAGAGGCGCAAGCCAGCCCAGGGTAGAGAGATCAATTGAGAATTGGTTGAAAGCATTCAGGACCCTGGCGTGCATTTTTGTGGAAAAATTCCCCCAGAGCGCAGCAGCACTCATTCTGTACGAGCAGAAGGTGCACGAGGCACAGTTGAAGTATCAGGGGGAGGCATGGTTGAAATACGACGAGGGTTTCAGGGAGGAGATGCAAACTTGGCCAGTGATTGAATGGGACAGGCAAGACATGGAGGGTTTCTCAACACACATGGTGGCTGCCAGGGAAGGTGTCAGCTCCAGGGATAGCAATTTTCGCTCCTATGGGAGTAAGGGCAAATACGAAGGCCAAGGGTTCAAGGGTAAGAGCCAGGGAACCACCAAATCTGGGAAACCATGTTGGAAATGTAACAAAGACGATTGTAAATGGGGGGCAGGATGCAGGTTCAAACACGCGTGCGGGTCTTGTGGGGGAAACCACCCTGCAAGCCGCTGCAAGCAAGGCCAGGGAGCAGGAGCGAGCAAAGAAAGAACTGGTACAAAGAAGTAGTAAGCAGGCCCCCGCTGTCGGGGTGCCAGGGGCCAAGGGCAGAGGGCAGCTGCTACCAACCCCAATTAGAACCAGCAGGCTGGTGCATCTATAAGGCCAGTATCCCAAGGCTACAGACAGACAAAAATTGGCAGAGGGTTTCACACAAGGTTTCAGAATTCCCTACAAAGGTCCCAAAGGGGCACGGGAGAGCCGGAACCTGAAATCGGTAAGGGACAACACAAGCATAGCACGGGACAAGGTAGGCAAGGAAGTCCAACTGGGGCGGGTGGCCGCCCTTTCAACTCCCCCCCGCTGGAGGACTTAAAGGTCTCCCCACTAGGAGTGGTACCCAAAAAGGAGGAAGGGAAATTCAGGCTGATACACCATCTGTCCCACCCGCAAGGGCAGTCAGTCAACGACTGGCTGGAACAGGACGATTGCTCAGTAGCCTATGCATCAGTAGACGCCGCAGTAGACCTGATACGGCAGGAAGGAAGGGTAGCCCTGCTAGCCAAAACTGACATCGAGTCGGCTTTCCGACTCCTGCCTGTCCACCCAGACAGCTACCATTTGCTAGGTTTCCAGCTAGATGGAAAATATTACTACGACAAATGCTTGCCAATGGGGTGCTCAATATCTTGTGCATATTTCGAGGCATTTAGCAGTTTCCTAGAGTGGGAAGTAGGGAGACGGGCCCCGCGAGGGGGTCGGGTACATTACCTAGACGATTTCCTGTATGTCGGCAAGGCAAGCACAGGCGACTGCGCCCTCCTCCTGCAGAGTTTCACAGCATTGGCGCAGGAACTAGGGATACCGCTAGCGCAAGACAAGACAGAGGGCCCAACCACGAAACTGTCCTTCCTAGGGATAGAACTAGACACGATTGCAGGGACATGCAGATTACCACCCAACAAGGTAGCGGAGCTCAAGGAGATCATGGGTAGGCTGAGGCTGCAAAAGAAGGCCACGCTAGGCGAAGTGCAGCAGTTGCTGGGGAAACTGAACTTCGCCACAAGGGTGATCCCAGTGGGGAGGGCATTTGCAAGAAGGCTGGCATGGCTGACCAGGGGCATGACGCAAAAACACCACAGGGTCTGCTTAACCCAAGGAGTAAAAGCAGATCTAGAACAGTGGGAATCTTTCCTGTTCGATTTCAATGGCATCCTAATGTGGCGCGAGCCATGGGTTCCAGCGAGTCAGCTCGAGCTGTACACGGACGCAGCTGGGGGCCTCGGTTTCGGGGCCATCCTAGGGACAGCGTGGACTGCAGGGGCATGGCCTGAAGCCTGGAAACAAGCAGGGGCCACAGCGAACATTTCGCTGCTGGAGCTATTCCCCATAGTAGTGGCTTTTCTCATTTGGGCAGAGCGACTAGCCAACAGGCAGATAACTCTGTGGTCTGACAACCACGCAGTAGTGCAGGCAATCAACACGGGGACGGCGAAATGCGCGTCCATGGTCGGCCTGTTACGAAGGTTGGTCCAATGCCAACTGAGGGCGAACATAGCGCTTAGGGCACGACACGTCCCGGGAATAGACAACTCAGTTGCGGATGCCATTTCTCGTTTTTAGTGGGCAAGATTCCGAGACCTCGCTCCGAATGCAGACCAAGGGATGACCCCGGTGCCGGAGGAAGTATGGGCATGGGTAGAGCTGGTTTAGAAGCGATGCTGGAACATGCACTGGCCCCAAAGACAATGCACCATTACCGTAAGTGCTGGGCGACATTTACTGCAACGACTGGGCTAACAAATGGCAAGCCGGCGAGGCAGAGCGAGGTCCTGGGTTTCATTGATTGGGCTTTCAGAGCCGGTAGGACAAAATCTTGGGCTCAGACCCATTTGAGCGCAGTGGCGTACTACACAAAGATGGCGTCGGGGCAGGACCCCACCAGGGGTTTTCACTGCAGGATGGCAATGAAAGGATGGGGCAGAATGCAAAAGGCAAGTCGAGACGCAAGAAGGCCCATTCATTTCCAACTACTGCAGCAAATGATAGGGGCCCTTGGGGAGTTATGCTCATCAGAGAGCTAAGCCATTCTTTTCAGGGCAGCTTTTGCACTAGCTTTCTTTGGGGCATACAGGGTGAGCGAACTGGTGGCTCCAGCAGCAAGGGACACAGGAACGGCATGCATACACCGAACTGATGTTAGGTTCGGGAAGGGCCACATGGACATCCTGCTGTGGAGGTCTAAGACAGACCAAGCGGGCAAAGGGAGGTGGACCAGACTACATTGCATAAGGGAGAAAGCGTGCTGCCCGGTATGCCTGGTACGGAGATACATGGCAACCGTCGAGGGCAGAGAGGGGCCGCTATTCAGACATGAGGAGGGGACATTCCTTAGTCATTTCCAATTTATAGCAGTGATGAGGAAGGCCCTGGGGGCGGCGGGGCTCCAGCCCAGGGCATTCGGATCCCATTCATTTAGGATCGGGGCTGCGACCACGTCGGCGGGGCTGGGCATGGGCAGCGAGCAAATCAAGGGGATTGGGCGCTGGGCATCGGGCGCGTTTAAACGGTACATACGCCCCACCTCATACTAAGCCCGGATTTTCTCCCCCCCCCGGTATAGGTCCGACCACGCGGCGCAGAACGGTGTGGTTCGTGGGACATTCCTATGTCACACGGGCACAGCAGTGGGCAGCGGCCAGCCGCGAATTCGGCGGAATCTGGCTGCGGGACACCGAGGTGGTCTGGATGGGCCGGTCCGGGATGAAATGGGACCAACTGCTACCCGCAGTGCAAGAAACACTAGGGAGAGGGGGCAAACCGGACGCGGTAATAGTCCACCTGGGAGGTAACGACCTGGCCGCACTGGGCAGGAGAGCCCTGCTAATGACAATGCAAGCGGACTTAGCTGCTTTGGCATAACTGGTGCGTCCCGCCAAAATAATCTTCTCGGAGATAATAGTGCGGAAGTCCTGGAGGGGGGCAATAGACCTGGGGGCGGTGGAGAGATCTAGACACAAGCTAAACATTATTATGACAAAGATATGTAGGGCCAACTGCTGGGGTTTCGTAAGGCACGGATTCATAAATCTCAGGTTGCCAGGCTACCACCTGGAAGATGGCGTGCACCTAACAGGGGTGGGGATGGATATGTTCCTGCTAAACATTGTGGGGTGTTAGAGCAAATGGGTTTCTCATAAGCGATGGGAGAGCATAGGGGAGCTAGGGGGGAGCTCCCTCCGATCGGGGACACCGTAGGTAGCGTGGCGGACGACAACCTAGAAGGATAGGAAAGGAAGAGAAATTGATAAAAGTAGATGGAAGGCTCACGCAGTGTCCTTGGGATGCCTCACGGCAGGGACACTGAAGGAGCAAACAGTGTCCAGTAGCCACAGAGAGAGTAGATAGAAGGCTCCCGCAGGGCCCTTGGGATGCCTCAAGGCAGGGGTACCAAAGGAGCGAGAGGTAGAACTCAGCCGCAGGCTGGATAGATGAGATGCTCACAGGGGGTCCTTGGGATGCCACACGACAGGGACCCGGAAGAGCAGGGAGGGGCCAAGTTGGCACTGAAGGCTAGCGGGACGTCACTTGCGGCCCGGGGAAGTCCGGACGGACACCCACCAAGTCGGTAGCAAGATGAAGCCTAACCCCTTGACAACAGTAGCTGTGGTATTGGGGCCCCTTCCAGAAGGTAATCTGCCTGAAAAGCAGATAACAACCAAAAAATTGACTGAATGAGCCACGATGGCAAATCGTTAAACGAGGCAACAAAAATGTTATGTATCACCATGAGAAACAAATGTATAAAATGTTTAAGTGTTTAATAAACTGCGACCTTTTTTGGCACCAAGCAAGTTGTCCATGATATGTTTAAAGGTCTAAGGGGCGCAGTTGGGAAATGACTAAGGGAGGGGGAGGCAACTCGCCGCATGGGGGGGGTTGGAGCCCGGGCCGGGGAAGGCAAAGCCGGACCCAATGGGGGCCCGAGCCAAACGCCGCCCGGAGGCGGGAAGCCTCTCCCCCTCCAGGGGCGCAAGCCCGGGAAAAAGGGGCGACCGAGATTGGTCACCCCGAATGGAGCTCAGCCTCCCCCAATCAGGTGAGCAGGCCGCAAGCCGCGGAGGGGTTGAAGAAAGGGGCAGGCAGCCCCCTCAAGCATTCAATCCCCTCTGACGGCGGGAAGAGAAGGAATCCCACCCACCCACTCCAGAGAAAGGCAGAAAAGCGGGTGTCGCAGCCACAGGGGGTTGAGGGGAAGCGGAAGACAACCTAGAAGGATAGGAAAGGAAGAGAAATTGATAAAAGTAGATGGAAGGCTCACGCAGTGTCCTTGGGTTGCCGCACGACAGGGACACTGAGGTAGCAAACAGTGTCCAGTAGCCACGGAGAGAGTAGATAGAAGGCTCCCGCAGGGCCCTTGGGATGCCTCAAGGCAGGGGTACCAAAGGAGCGAGAGGTAGAACTCAGCCGCAGGCTGGATAGATGAGATGCTCACAGGGGGTCCTTTTGATGCCACACGACAGGGACCCGGAAGAGCAGGAAGGGGCCAAGTTGGCACTGAAGGCTAGCGGGACGTCACTTGTGGCCCGGGGAAGTCCGGACGGACACCCACCAAGTCGGTAGCAAGATGAAGCCTAACCCCTTGACAACAGTAGCTGTGGTATTGGGGCCCCTTCCAGAAGGTGATCTGTCTGAAAAGCAGATAACAACCAAAATATGGACTGAATGAGCCACGATGGCAAATCGTTAAACGAGGCAACAAAAATGTTATGTATCACCATGAGAAACAAATGTATAAAATGTTTTAGTGTTTAATAAACTGCGACCTTTTTTGGCACCAAGCAAGTTGTCCATGATATGTTTAAGGGGCGCAGTTGGGAAATGACTAAGGGAGGGGGAGGCAACTCGCCGCACGGGGGGTTGGAGCCCGGGCCCGGGAAGGCAAAGCCGGACCCAATGGGGGCCCAAGCCAAACACCGCCCGGAGGCAGGAAGCCTCTCCCCCTCCCGGGGCGCAAGCCGGGGAAAAAGGGG
This sequence comes from Calotriton arnoldi, assembly GCA_963921515.1. Lineage (NCBI taxonomy): Eukaryota > Metazoa > Chordata > Amphibia > Caudata > Salamandridae > Calotriton > Calotriton arnoldi. Next base: position 259,516 of record CAWUFW010009570.1, on the reverse strand, counting down.
CGACCGCGATTGGTCGCCCCGAATGGAGCTCAGCCTCCCCCAATCAGGGGAGCAGGCCGCAAGCCGCGGAGGGGTTGAAGAAGGGGGCAGGCAGCCCCCTCAAGCATTCAATCCCCTGTGACGGCGGGAAGAGAAGGAATCCCACCCACCCACTCCAGAGAAAGGCAGAAAAGCGGGCGTCGCAGCCACAGGGGGTTGAGGGGAAGTGGAAGACAACCTAGAAGGATAGGAAAGGAAGAGAAATTGATAAAAGTAGATGGAAGGCTCACGCAGTGTCCTTGAGTTGCCTCACGGCAGGGACACTGAGGGAGCAAACAGTGGCCAGTAGCCACGGAGAGAGTAGATGGAAGGCTCCCGCAGGGCCCTTGGTATGCCTCACGGCTGGGGTACCAAAGGAGCGAGAGGTAGAACTCAGCCGCAGGCTGGATAGATGAGATGCTCACAGGGGGTCCTTGGGATGCCACACGGCAGGGACTCGGAAGAGCAGGGAGGGGCCAAGTTGGCACTGAAGGCAAGCGGGAGGGCACTTGCGGCCCGGGGACGTCCGGACGGACACCCACCAAGTCGTTAGCAAGTTGAAGCCTAACCCCTTGGCAACAGTAGCTGTGGTATTGTGGCCCCTTCCAGAAGGTGATCTGTCTGAAAAGCAGATAACAACCAAAAAATGGACTGAATGAGCCACGATGGCAAATTGTTAAACGAGGCAACAAAATGTTATGTATCACCATGAGAAACAAATGTATAAAATGTTTAAGTGTTTAATAAACTGCGACCTTTTTTGGCACCAAGCAAGTTGTCCATGATATGTTTAAAGGTCTAAGGGGCGCAGTTGGGAAATGACTAAGGGAGGGGGAGGCAACTCGCCGCATGGGAGGGGTTTACCTTTGCTGCTGGTTTACGGCCCTGAATTCTGGCCTGGCTGGGCCTCTATTTACCTGTTCTTACCCAGGAGGGTCATTGGTGGCACCAGAAGTCCTGCATTTCAAGGGGTCACATTTACCTTTCCATTTCCATAGCCACGGCTAGTAAATGTGATGCACTGTGGTCTAACTAATATTTATTTTATGTCCATTAATTCATTCAATACCTCCCCTAGCTTTAATTATTGCAATTATTGCAGGGGCTTCTCAATGCATAGCTTTATCCACACAAATGGTTCCATAGTGTCACTAAAGGAAGTTATATTGTATTGCACTGCATTAATGATGTCATGTTATATCAGATGTATTTAGAGATACTCCTGCTACGCACTTGAAAAGCTTACAACTCTCCCGCTTTAAAGTAAAAGTTTCACCTCCAAGGACTCCTTCTGAATGTCATCCCGTGAGTAGAACCTGAACATTTGATACCGCACCCGCTGGAAAACGGAAGAGAATCACCAAGTTGTTCTGAAGGACTTGCTTCACTCAGTCCATTCAGCTAAAGGAATAAACAACTCCGGCGGATGCTGTCACTCAGTAGCAGGAGTACACGTGGTCATTTTAAACTCAAGGTGACATACCCCTAGGCACTTGAAGGATTCTCACGTTTCCGGGGGTCCCCACTGGATCTGCTGCTCATACAACTATCCGGGTAACACTGGGTAGGACAGCTCCACGGGGAAACAGTGTCACTCAAGTTCTGTTTCATGTCTGTGCCCCCCACCACGCAGCCATGCAATGCCTTCACCAGTACCACAACAACAGCTCCAGTTGCAGGCAGTCCCACTTGTTTTTTGATTGGTGCAATAGTGTACCTCAGGCCATGGACCTCATTTAGGGGTCGTCATGGGTCGCTGCTGTGACCCCCAGCATGCCCCTTGTGACCCCTGGTACTGTCTTTGCGATGCCTAGCGTATTCAAAGGCAAAATCAGTGGCAGAAACAGAAGCAGCTCGTCCTTATGTACGTCGGTGGGGGCTTCACTCACCTCGCTTTTTGGCTTTTTGTTAATACTAATAGTGAATAATATTTCATTATTCGCTATTAGTTTAATAAAAAATGGAGTACAAATAGCTGGAATATGACTTTCCATGGCAACTGAGGTAAGTGAAAAAAATGCTTTTCAATGTATTTATGTTGTGTGCGGGCTTGCAGTTTTAAGTGTGCTTATGTAAGAGAGAGTGTGTGTATGAGTGAATGTGTGTACATGTGTAGGCAGTGTGTGTGTGTGAATGTGTGTGTATGTGTAAATGCATGTGTATGTAGAAGCATATGTATGTGTGGGTGAAAGTGAAGGTCAAGTGGCAAGTGAAATCACTTCCGCTACCCCTGCCACTTTGGTGAACTGACGTCCATGCCTCAGGCTCTTTTCCGACAGTGCAGTGGTATGATTATAGGTAAAATAGCGCTCCAAGAATAAGTAGCACTTTCACTCAATTTTGGAATTCTGACAAATTTATATGGACGGTGCTAAAAGGTGAGAAGTACCACCAGCCTCCCCAAACACATGGTCGAAACCAACATAAACATAAAACACAATCCTCAGCACACGTCTTTACAGTAATACGCAATTATCCAATTTGATTTAGTCAAGCATAAATGATACAAAGAATTTTTGAGCTTGGTTTCTTTTCTTTATTCTTTCTGTTCTTGCATCAGCCAACACGTGTTTCGTCGCACAAAAGGGAAATCGTCCCGCGACTTTCTCAAGGCTGTATATACAAAACAAACACAAGCCCTTGTATAGCTACACAACACAGGTGTATTTATTACACCCATCAAACCTCACCCGTGTCCGTATTGACAATGGGTGCACGCAGATGAATACCGATAATTTGATCATATATTCGTTTTCTCCATCACCGCTTAATATACGGGGCAAAATTATGTTGGCCTACATTCACCAACTTATAACATCTTATGATTTGCAATTTGCGCATTCTAGTGTGCCAAGATCCCTGTGCATGCCGCAAAAAGTCTTATAAATACCACTACGGACACGGGTGAGGTTTGATGGGTGTAATAAATACACCTGTGTTGTGTAGCTTTACAAGGGCTTGTGTTTGTTTTGTATATACAGCCTTGAGAAAGTCACGGGGCGATTTCCCTTTTGTGCGACGAAACACGTGTTGGCTGATGCAAGAACAGAAAGAATAAAGAAAAGAAACCAAGCTCAAAAATTCTTTGTATCATTTATGCTTGACTAAATCAAATTGGATAATTGCGTATTACAGTAAAGACGTGTGCTGAGGATTGTGTTTCATGCCTCAGGCTCTGTTGAAACTGTTCTTGCACCATTCCCTATCAGTAACAGGTCAAATAATGTCTCAGAGGACTGCCACAAGACCGTTCTCTAAGTGCGCACAAAGTATTGTGAGAGACAAGCATTACCTCCTCATCTGTCTTCCTCGCCCCAGTTTTTACTGAATGAGATAACGTTCTCCCCACGCAGACATAGTTTACCTCTCCAAGCGAGAGTGAGAATACATTTCAAACACGGCTCCTTCCGCTTCCTGTCTGAACACTACAAAGTGGAAGGAACCATTGCCATCCCTGCCCGCATTCTGCCCCTTCCCCCATGTACATTCTGCCCTCTACCCCTAGCAGAGTCCCCTACTCATTGCTGAATCTGCGTGTACTTGCCTCTTAGTGCTCCTACACTTGACCTCAGCAGAGGGGTTGACCTTGTGAATTTTTTGGGCACTGGCTTGCGCTTCAGTGCAAAGGACTACCAGAGTTGAAAAGTGTTCTTCAGTTTTTAAAAACTTCTGATGAAAAATCTGTCCGGCTACTTTGTGCCTTTAAAGATGCCAGGCTAACATAAACATATTTGTGAGTTACAAGGGTTTACAAACAGCACAGTCATTACTAGACTTCTAGGTTTGCCAGCTGCCTCTAACAAAGTTTAACATTTGCACATGTATCTGATGCAGGGTGGCCGGCTCCATCTGCGTCATTTCTGGAGTTAATAACTGATTTTTAATGTCACTTCTAATTTCATTTGCGGTCTTTGTTGAACATAGTCCTTGTAAACAGGTTCATCCATGACGTAGCCATGGGCACCTTCTTGTCCTGCATAAGTGTGAAGAGGTGAAGAAGTTAGGAGTTGTTCTCTATGAGCTGGCGTTCTTACTAGGTGCTGCGCACCGCGTGTGATGTAGAAGGACTCGTTTTACATGACCGGTGGATGATGATGTGTGGGCCGTAGCTCACAAACACATATACTGTCAGCGCCAACACCTACATTTTAGTCGTCCATCAACCGAGTCAGTACAGGCAGCTGTGGCATTCCGCATTTTTCGTTGATTCCCAAGTTGTTTTGTGGGGGGGTTTTCTCTGTGCACCCCACCGGAAGTGCTCCATGTTCTCTTTTTGCTCTTCACGAAGAGCATGTGGCTGTGCTGGACAAGATGGTGTATTCAAAGCACACCCCACCCATAGTGGAGGGTGGCGATGTTCACCCGGACTACCCTATGGAGGACTGATGCTTGGTGGTAGCTGAATCTTTGGTTAGGGGTGGAGGCCTTTTTACCTGAACCTCTGAAATGGTCTTTCGATCTCCTCAGAAAAGTGCATTCACCCCTTCCCAGGCCTTTTTCACTCCCCTCTGAGTGTGTGTGGCTCCTGGTGTGTACTATGCATTGCTTCTGTGCATTACATGCATGCGTACAGTGAATGAATGAATGAATGAATATAAAACTTGTAAAGCGCGAACTAAGCCCAAGGGCGTCAAGGCGCTATAAACGAACCTAAGGATGCAAACAGAAAGACATGCTCATACCGAGGTCTGAGAGAAAAGCCAGGTCTTTAAGGCCCTACGGAAAAGAGAATGGGACACCTGACTTGAGAGCTGTTCCGGGAGGGAGTTCCACAGTTTAGCAGCAGCAGTGGAGAAAGCTCGACCACCCCATGTGACCTTCTTAAATCTCTGTACCGTAAGCAGATTCTTATCTGCAGAACGGAGCCGCCTGTTGGGAACATAATGATGGAAAATGGACTTAATCGCTTCAGGGCCTGACCCATAATAGGCATTGTGAGTCATGCACAGGGTCTTGAAAAGGATCCTACGGTCCACAGGCAGCCAATGCAGCAACCTAATAGCATCTGTGACTGAATCATATTTAGACAAATTCATCACCAGCCTGGCAGCGGCATTCTGCACCATCTGCAGACGTCGCATCAGACCCTTGTTAATGCCCAGATAAAGTGCATTGCAATAATCCAATCTGGATATAACCAGTGCAATGACAGCCTGCTTACGTGCATCGAAGGAGAGATAGTGGGAGATTTTCCGTAGGATCCTAATGATCCCAAAACACGTGGAAACTGTCCTACTAACCTGAAGGTTCAAGGACAGTGAGTTATCCACGATTACCCCCAGGTTTTTGCCATGGGAGACCGGAGAGGGGCAGATGCCAAGGGCATCCGGCCACCAGTCACTGGACCATACCTCCTGCTTACTCCCAAAGATCAAGACCTCCGTCTTCTCTCCATTCAATTTTAAAAAATTCTCCACCATCCAGGAGGATACTGCCTGCATACAGTTCCTAAAATTAAGGGCCGAATCCTTTATGTTATGCGAGATAGACACCATAATTTGGGTGTCGTCCGCATAGGACAATACTTCCAGCCCAAAAGATCTCACAACCTTCGCAAGAGGGGCGACATAGATATTAAAAAGAGTAGGGCTCAGGGAGGAGCCCTGAGGAACACCACACAGCAGAGGTTTGGGGGCTGAGTAAAAACGGCCAAGCTTAACCATCTGTGCCCGCTCACTAAGAAAGGAAGCAAGAAGCCCCAAAGCAGTGCTCCCCAATACCTATCTCTCTGAGACGATCAATCAGTCTACAGGGAGATAGGGTATCAAAGGCTGCGGTGAGATCCAATAGAACAAGGAGGGTGGTATGACCTGCATCCACTTGAACTCGAATATTGTCAAATACAGCTGTCAAAGCAGTCTCTGTACTGTGAAGGCCTCTGAATCCATGTTGCGAACCATCCAGTAAATGGAAGTCCTTAAGATAGATACTGAGATGGGAATTGAGGTATGTTTCCAGAATCTTAGCTGGAACAGGAAGCAGGGAGATAGGGCGATAGTTCTTCAATTCATCAGGATCCAGAGAAGGTTTCTTCAAGAGAGGCTTCACTACAGCCGTCTTCCACAAAGTGGGAAATAGCCCCTCTGAGATGGCAATATTAAAAACATCCGTCAAATGAGGGACAATAGCTTCACGACCAAGTTTTAGCACCTTGAGGGGACAAGGATCCAGAGGGGAGCCTGATTTAACCCCTTCAAGGATCCGATCGGTCACCTCATAAGACATATTAGGGAAAGTAAACAAACTGGGCGACCCTTCAATGGGTACGGCACCAATAGAGTGGAAGGTGGATCGAACAGATGCCCCCGGTAAGGGGTTGGAGGCTTCAAGCAGGGAATAGATATCTGCAATCTTAGTGTGGAAAAAATCAGATATTTTATCACAGCGCTCCTGTGAAAAGATTGAGGGGTCAAAGGCAGGGGGAGAGGTAAGAGAATTTATTACCTTGAAGAGATCTCTAGAGGATCTCATAGAGTCAGTGGTTTTAGAGAAATATAATCTCTTTTCCTCCATAACGGCAATTTTATATTCTTTGAGGCCTTGCTTATGTAATGCCCTATTCAGCGGGTTTAGATCTAGGCGCCAATGCCTCTCCTGTCTGCGGCAGCCCTGTCTCATCATTCTGAGCCTCTCCGTAAACCAAGGAGCAGAGGGTTTTTTTCCTTGCTGAATAGTATTTGCTAAGAGGTGCAAAAGTATCCATTGCTGTTAGCAAATGTTGCGATAATTCTACCGCTGCCAAGTTAGCATCATGGAACTTAGTGAGCTCAAGATTGTTAAAATTTTTTGAGAGAGACTCATTACTTATGAGGCTAAGATTCCTCCTCTCGTCCGAGTTCATATCACCAGAGATAATCAGCGCCGGAGACATAAAATGTAGGTCAAAAGGGACAGCAAAATGATCAGACCAGGCTAGGGGGATAGGTTCCCCCACAGTTACACGTGGGTCATTCGAAAAGACCCCATCAAGTATGTGTCCCGCTAGATGGGTAGGCTTCTTGACCAGCTGAGAAAAACCACATCCATTCAGGGTGTCCAAAAGACCCAGGGCATCCCTGCAGTCGAGGTTATCAAAATGGAAATTAAAATCCCCCAAGAGAGTGAGATTAGATCTTTCACAGTAGGGCTCCAAGAGCCTGCTAAAATCCTGACTAAAGGCAGCCCTAGAACCAGGTGGCCTAAAGCAGAGGAGGCCAGAGAAACTTTCCGTGGGATGAAGATTAAGAGAAAAATAGAAAGCCTGGTAGAGATCAGTAGGAGCGGACAGAGCCTGAGTACGACAGATCAGGGAATCTCTATATAGAATGCCCACACCCACTCCCCGCCGATCTACCCTGTCCATTCTAGCAAGGGTGTAGCCAGTAGGAATAGCATCTACTAGGTCAGGACCAGAGGCGTCCGTAGCCCAAGTTTCGGTAATGAAAACCCATGTTGGTTTCCTGGCTGATACAAAATCTCTAAAGGCAACCTTATTTTTAATCAGAGATCTGGCATTAATGAGAAAACCCTGTGCAGTCTGTACTGTAGAACTGGTCCTAGTACTTTTATTATCCGAGGGAGTGTTACAAGCCTGTTTAAGAGGGGCATTACATCCTGTACAAACCAATATTCGCTTTTTAGCTAAAATATCCGGGTCCAGGGAGTGATGGCAGGGAGCCCAGGCTGCCCGCAAAGCCAACAATGACTCACAAGAAAGGCAAATCCGTTCCCGTTGACCAGTGATGGACAGGACAGCATCTCCTGCGCGAGGCGCGATCTTAGCGCGGACGGGCGCAGACGGGCTTGCACCTTGGCGCGCCTTCGGCGCGCCGGGCGCGCCCGCTGCGCGCGTGCCGCTGCGCGACAAGCCTGCCATGCTGGTTAAATAGAGGAGCAGAGCTAGAGTGCTAACAGCCTTGGCTCCACCCCCCCAGAGACCGGAAGAAGCTGAAATGTACGCCGGCGCCCTCCACAACAAACGGGAACACCCGCGGTGGAACGGGGCGCTGGCGAAGTGAGAAAAAAGCACCACGAGAGAAACAGTCTCCCGAAAGAAGTGGAGGAAAGGGAACAACTCCAGAAAAATGTGCAAAATGCAAGAAGGCAGGGTAAGAGCAGCCAAAGTACCTGACACAAAACACTGTACAACACAAAAAAACGAGATTAAAAACAAATTGGTATTTAAAAGTAGTGAGGCAATGAGTGAGGAGCTAAAAACATCAGCAGCAGCATGTTGTCTGCGCGCGTCCGCTGCGCGACGAGCCTGCCATGCTGGTTAAATAGAGGAGCAGAGCTAGAGTGCTAACAGCCTTGGCTCCACCCCCCCAGAGACCGGAAGAAGCTGAAATGTACGCCGGCAGTGTGCTATATGAGTGGTATCTGGACAGGCCACAGTGGTTGCAGCACAAGAAGTCTTTCTGTATATCTACATGTAGATCCCTGCTCTTACTCCAAGCATGACTAAAGGGTTGCCACATTTACAGTCACATGCTTCCAGGGTACAACTCTGCTTTGGAACAGGGGGGCATATTATCAAGAACGGCGTTAAAATTATCGCCGGTTTAGCGGCAGAAAACTGCCGCTAAAGCGGCGATAATGGGCTTGATAATATGCCCTGGAGAATTCAATAGAAGCCCATGTTCACACCAGAACATGGACTTCGATTGGAATTCTCAAGGGCATATTATCAAGCCCATTATCGTCGCTTTAGAGGCAGTTTTTCTGCCGCTAAACCGGCGATAATTTTAACGCCGTTCTTGATAATATGCCCCAAAGTGTTCTATTTATTTACATTTCTTTATATCATGCATTTCACCCGAAGGTACCCTGGTGCTAATAATCCAAGCATGGGCTGGTCACATCAATGTTGGAGACTGAGAAACCTATGATAAAGAAAATAGCCAAGGTTTTAATGTCTTCCTAAAAGCCAATAAGGGCACTTGTGAAAGAGGCAGGGAGTTCCAATACTTCGCAACGGCTACAGAAAAGAACTGGTGTGAAGGGACTTAGGGACATCCAATATCTGGGCAGTTTTTGACAGAAAAGCATGTTTTGGTTTGTAACAGGAGAGTTGCTAAGAAAGAGAGGTGGCGCGACGCCATGGAGCTCCTTATCTACTAAACAGAGCTACTTAAAGATAATTCTCTGGTTTACTGGAGGCTAGTGCAAAGCTGATAAGGCATGAGATAAACAGTCGATGCGTCCGAGGTTACAGATCATCCTAGCGGTTGCACTCTGGACCAGTTGAAGTTTTCTAATGGCTTGTGCAGGACGATTGAGGTACACAGAGTTACAATAGTCCAACCTGGATGCAATAAAAGCATTTCCAATCTGGACTTTTTAAGGGACAGAGGATAAATAGGTAATCCTCTTTAGAGCGAGTAATTGAAAGCAAGCACTCAAATGAATTCGTTTCGTCCGAAATAGTTAAGTGGCAGCCAAATTTGGCTCCTAGGTTTTCACTCATTGCATGTCTGTGTGTGGGTTTTCACCCAAGTTAGAGGGCGGAAACTTAGGGCCTGATTATGATCTTGGTGGACAGGGCTACTCCATCACAAACGTGACGAATATCCTGTCCTCCAAATTACAATTCCATTATATGCTATGGAACTTGCAATGCGGCGGACGGGATATGTGTCACGTTTGTGACGACGTATCCCATCTGCCAAGATCGTAATCAGACCCCTAGGGGCAGATTTACAAGCCGCTTGCGCCACTTTTGCGTCACTTTTCCCATGTTAAAAATGACGCAAAAGTGGCGCAAGGGGCTTGTAAATAAGCCCCCTAGTTCTTAGGCTGAGAACAATTTAAACGGGGCAATAAAATTCTGTTTTGTTCCCATTGAGTTTTTCCTCATCCATGACTCTACACCTTTCAGACATTTAAACAGAGTTTCAGCTCTTTCACTTGGATCACCAACAGTTTTAAAGATGATCTGGGTGTCCACATATAAGTTAAACAAATGGGGTGGCAAGACCGAGGCATGTGGGACACCACAGGTGACAAAGGTAGGCTCAGTCAAATGAGCCTCTAATTGCAATTGTGAAGGATCTATTAGTTAAAAAAACCTCTGAAATCAAGCAAGAACAATATCTTTAATCTCGGTCTCATTGAGGATTCCAAGCAGAATTGTGGTGGTCCATGGTGCTGAATGCCGTGGACAAATCTAAAAAGATCAATGCGGCCAGAATCACCTGGTCGGCACAGCTGCAGAGTACATCAAGTGCAGCTGTTACCACAGTTTCCATGCTGCATCCATGCCGAAAGCCAGCCTGTAGTGGATGTAAACGTTTGTGGGAATCAACAAAATTAGATAATTGGTTGAACACCGCACATTCCCAGAGCTGGGCCAAATAAGGTAATTGTGAAATTGGCCTATAATAATCAATTTTTTCTGGGCCAAGGGTTGTGTTTTTTTCAAGAGGCATATAACCTGGGCCTTTTTTAGTTTATCCAATACAATTCCAGTGATTAGCGAGGAATTTATAATATTGCTAGCAAGTTCACGCGCCGCTTACTAAAGATTTTTGAATAACTTAGCAGGAAGAACATCAGGAACGGATGCTGATGGTTTGCTAAGCTTCATTCGGTTTACCATTTCTTCATCATTAGCGATGCAAGTTGAGAGAGCTGTTGTGATGCTACTGATGAAGGTATCTGCCAATCTTGATCTCACACAGTAGATGTCCTTTAGCCCCCAGGCAGTGCAGGTATACAAATGTACTTTCTGGAGCAGGGAAAACGAACAGGTGTCCCATGAACCTCTCCTAACATACCCGGAAATGATCTACATTAGGAACAGATGAACCTGTAGGAAAAATATTTTTCTGTGTCCCCCTTATCCTTTCCTCAGAGTCAGCACATAAACCAAACATTTAGACTTTGGTTATTAGATGCTTTTATTAGATGCCATGCTCATACAGGTCATATGCAAAATAATAGTAGAGAAGATAACAGTTATAATGGCAATGAAGCAAAAAAGGAAGGAAATTAAGAGAGATAACAAGGTATTTTCAGTAATACACTTTCACAAGTCTCTGCTGGTAAGAATTTGCAGCTAACCGGTCTGTCATAGACAGAGTTGGATTAAAGCAACACTTAGTGGTTTGCCAAGGGCGAGTTGCCTTTAGCTCACACAATCCCATGTTGGAACAATAACTGTCTGGATGAAAGAATGCATGTGTGTCTGTCTCATATGGATCATAGCATCCTACTGGTAGTGTTTCTGCAGGAGGATCATGAGAGGGTGTCCTCATGATTTTTGACATACTGTGTGAAGAATCTCATAGGAATTATTTTAGTTTAGCCCTGTACGTGTGTATGGATATAAAAAAACGTTAGACCTAAGCAAAACACTATAGCACATTTGATATGTGAGTATGCGAACAAAAAGCACACAATCACAATATATAAAACATGTGTTGAGGTGTTCGTGCGGCTCCTTCTGTAATCTGGATCATGTAAATGCACATTTTGTGCTTGTGCTGTGCTGTCCCAAGATGAGTAACTTTATTTGTATTTGGTGAGCCTACATGCAGATGTCGGGGTATGGCCACATGTAAATGAGGAAACAGCTATGCTTCATTCCGATGGACTATCACAGACTAGGATGCAGGTTTGAAGAGGCCATCAGAAGACACAATGATTACGCCCCACATGTCTCGTGGCGCATAGTCAGTACTTCCTCGAAGGAGCCCAGTCAGAGGGTGACATGGTATCCTAGCAACTCCCTAAGCATCCCTCTGAAGATGGGTGCTGTCGCATTGCACCCACTTGTGGGGGATCCTAGTTTCAAGTTGACAATCCTGTTTTCGGTGCTGCTTTCTCTAGTTAGGCGTGAGGTTGCATCTGCACTCAGGACAGTAGATTGTTTTGGATTATGGAGCAGAAACATTGTCTGTCCTGGGTGTCGCGTCCTCCCCAGCCTGGGAGCATGAAAAATGAACACACCACACATGGAGCCCATAACCTACGTCTTTATTCATCAGTGTACAACATACAATGGAACTTCTCATTACCTCATAACCATTAATAACCACAACTTAACACCTCCCAAATAGTTACGTAATTCTTTCATTGAGTCCACCCAGAACGGCGGGGTCCTAGCGCTCATAGTCTTGAGACACTATATCTCCTCCCTTGTTAAATAAAAAGGTGTAAACAACAGCAGCATTATAGCTCTTAGATAACTCATCTAGATGCTCACACTGTTTGGTGAGATAGCAGGTATGAGGTAGTTGAGCTGCACCTTCAGTGGACACCGGGGGTACAGGAGCAGATATTTGATCTAGGTCGTCAGGCTGGGCAGCCTCATCTGTGATTACAGGGGTGGACGAATGTCAAGAGAGATGTCTGAAATGTGGCATGTCCCTTGTGATCGATTTTCCAGGACGTTGTGCTGTTATCATGTGTCCCTTGTGCGTCACAACTCTCAGAGGCTCAGCAGCAAATGGAGGATCTGTTTTCTGCTTCAATTTTTGTTTGACAAGAACCCACACACCTTCGTCAAAGATGATCTCCTCAGTTCGCCAACATCTATCAGCATATGTCTTCATTTGACGTTTTCGAGCAGTGTCAGTGGCACGAACCTCGTCAGCATTCTGAGTTCATTCAGTGGTATACTGTTGTAGATTCTTATAGCTCCCCCAAACAGGAAGGTGGCAGGACTCTAACCAATGATGGAGTGAGGAGTCGAGCGATAGGCATGGGGCTTGATATAAGGCCTGACTCAGCTCAATTCCCTCAATCGATGCACGTTGGATGACTCTCTTTAAGGTGCCCATAAATCGTTCTACAACACCGTGAGCTTGGGGCTACAAGGAGGTACTTTTTTGATGCTTGACATTGAGTCTAGTTAGAAACTCCTTAAACTCCTTACTATTGAACAGTGGACCATTGTCAGATTTAAGAATGTCTGGAATGCCCAATGCTGCAAAGATGTTGTCTGGCTGCTCAATGACCTTGTTATGTGTTTTTAATGATATTTTCTCCACCAGAGGAAAACCGGAATACTTGTCAGTGACTACCATAAGATAATGTCTATTCACTAGGGGCCCAAAGAAATCAACAGCCACTCTTTCCCACCACGTGCAGGAAGATCAGACACGGTTAGTGGATGCTGTGTCACTTTAGGGCAATTACATAAGTGGCACTCCTTCAGTTCACTCTCAACTCTCTCGTCCAGGCGCAGGAACCACACTTGATCCCTCCTGGCTCTTTTGGTGGCGACAATGCCACAATGTCTTCCCGTGAGCGAGCTCAATGACTTGCTGTCTGAGACTCTCAGGTATGACAATCCTTGAGCATCTTAACACAATGTCTTCCTTAGTGACAGGCAGTTCACCCTGCACATTTTTGAACTTCTGAAATTCAACATCGTCACTCAGAGGTTGAACACTTTGTCTCCATGACTGCACTGAAATGATGTCCTTAAGGGCAAGCATGTCTTTATTGGCATTTGTAGCGGCAACAATCTGTTCAATGGATAAAGCCACTGGTGTGCTGGACCTTACAATGAAGTTGATGTACTCTTAAGCAGTTTTCGATGTTGAGCCGTGCCAATGTAAAGGTACTCGTAAGAAGTCATCTGCAGGATTTTGGTTCTTGCCTGGTTTATGCACAATTGTATAGTTGTACTCTTGGAGAGGGTGTGGCGTAACAGCCAGAGCTGCCAACTTTGAAGCTGGGGAACCAGGTTTGAGTCTCGGCGTCGGCCTAACATCCTGTGATTATGGGCAAATCACTTAACCTCCCCATGCCTAGGAACAGTGCCTAGAGACCCTCGTGGGTGATTAGCCATGCTCTACAAATCTGAGTATTATTATTGTAAACGCAACCCCCACATCTCGATGTGAGGGAGCATCTCAGCTTTTGAATTTCAGAATAAGGCGAGCAGTGCTTGGTGGTCTGTGACAATCTGTCGTGTAGTTCCTATAGTACCCCTGCAGAACCTGCGCGTTTGGATAACATAAACTGTGGGCTTGGTGACCGACTGGCTCTGTGCACCCCCACCGCGTATGTTAGCCGGATTTGCATTAGCTAGCTCACAGTGCCACTAGAATCTCCTTTTATCGGGGACAGATTAGTTTCTGGCAACCTTAGATCATAACAACCCTGATCCCTCAGAATCGTGGAAACAATGTACTACTTTTCGCTTGTTCGGTTTGTCTCAGAGAGGTACACAGAATAAACAGTCTGGGCGTTTCAATAAGTATTTATTGAACAGTTGTTATTCTGGTGTAGAATATATGTGCTGCAACAACCAGCAGACAGTAGCAGAGATATATTATCAGCAGTACGATAAAAGTGAAAGGATAGTACAGTTCTATCATATTGCAATAATGATGGTTACATACATGAATATATAAAATGCATTATAAAAGTGCGCATACTCCTACAATGCCTAACTAGATGTACCTAAGTGTACCTAGCATGTGTGTAGGTCTAAAAGCCTAAGAGCCAAGAATCCTTCTAAGATTTAGTCGAACCCCATTACCTGAATAGAGAGAGTGTGGGACCCCGTCCTGGTCTCGAGTTGGACACCCCGCAAGGGCTGTGTTAGGACCGCTGTCAGCTGGAGCGACTGCATGCAGGAGCCTCAGCGTCTCTGGTCAGTGTGTCGGCATGGAAGTCTCGGTTCCCTCTGTCTACCGTGGCAAGATGTGGTGTATTTATACCCTAAAGTGTCTCGTCCCTTAGTATGGTTTGTATTGGTCTTTGTTGGACATGAGGAAGACATCAGGGGTGAACTTTGTACATACATATTATGCGGGAGATGTAGCTGGTGAATGCTCATGCATAATTTATGAGTACGTTGTAGGCCTGTGTCCGGGAAAAACCCTGCAGTGTTCAAACCACAGACTAGATAACGTTCAACCCTCAGAGTTCGTTGTGTACTGTAGGGAGCTAATGTAGGTGAAAGATCATGCCTATATTAGGGCATAGGAGATCATGACTATAATAGGGCATAGACGATTGTGACCAAAATAGGGCATATACGATTATGACCATAATAGGGCATATACGATTATGACCATATATGGCATATATGAACGTGTCTATATTAGGGCCTCTATACTGAAACATAACACCCACTCCACTTTCGAATTGGATGACAGTGACCATACTTAAAATCTGGACGATTAAATTTTTTTTCTTAAAAACAGCTAAAAACATGGTTTTAAAAAGACATTTAAAAAATGTTTAAAAATGTTACAAATCAGCTATTCTTTAGTTGCCACTTGAAAAAGTCATTTCTGTCTCACTTACAAAAGTTGTATTACTACAAGCAGAAGAAGGCCATTCGTTCTCAAGTGAAAGTGTCAATTTAGGAAATGTTCCAAATTTAGTTCGTTTATTTATGAAACAAAGTGGAGAAGCCGAATTCTTTCCCAGGACGCGATGAGCCAATTCAAGATTAAGTGTCCTGGCTGGGAGATACAGCATTATCGGTGTTAGCTACTGCAGACGACAAATCCAACGCCTCACAGAGAACGTCAGTCACACATAGATGGAATTCAGCACTGCCAACAGTCGGTGCTGCAGCAACTTGTGCAGCAGTTGTTACCTGAGTACCTGTGGAGGAGCCACTTAACCCAGCAGGAGCAAACGGCACCTGTGGATTCTCAAGGAATGCGTTCATCAGAATTGGAAGACGCTGGGGACAACGCAGAGCATGGGCCTTTAGGGGGTCCAGCATAGAATCCATGTCCGGAGGCGTATCTGATGGAAACGTTAGACAGAGATCCAGCGCGCATTCTTCTCCGCAAAACAGGCATCGAAGAACAGGTAAGATGCAGTCCACCCAGACTGGTCTAAACGATAGAAACCAAGAGGCGTTCAGTTCTCTTTGGCAAGGAATACCCAGAAGCGGCACCATGCGTTCACGGTATTTCCGCTCCATGAGTATGTTCGCCATTTCCTCGGAAATTGGGCTGTCCATTGCGTAGCAGTAAGATTACAATCAGGACTCCTGCAATTAGGAACAGGCTAAGCGAGAGACCTCCAAAGATGCTTCCCACTACGGAGTGTATAAAATTTGGGATTACTCCGAGGACTGTCTGAAAGGTGCTTAATAGTCCTGACCCTATGGTCTTAAATAGGTGTACAATACCGCTCGTATCAGACATGTTAAAGATATGACCCACCATTTCTGCGAAATGAAAGGGGCAGTTCGTACGTATAAGCGCCTGTATCTCAGTCGAGGTCCTTGCAACTTGAAGTTCAAAGGTTTCTCGAGCGGAGGTTAAGGGCATGGGTTGCTGTAAAAGCATGGCTTTCAGTCTGCTTAAAGTATCAAATTGTATAAAGGAAACATTCAACGAAGGCCATAACGGCGCCTCCCTGACTGTGTTCAGTGGCGGAAACAATACTTGCATACAGCAAGTAACCCTGGAGTTAACAGTGACCAGATAGGCGACGCCCGGCAACCCACAGCAACCTTGATCGTTTAGCATCAAGTAACTCCCATTCGAGAGCAGCTGGAAAACCGGCGTGATCATGGCCGCTGGGGTCCCTGACATGTGACAAGATAGATTCGCTACCGAACCACTACATGCTCCGTGCAGAGAAATATCCTGACACATGAGAGAACCGCTTAAAGCGTTCTTGCAGTTTGTACCACTCAGAAACACTTCTCGATCCCCACTCCGGCATCGATATCTATATGGTAACTCCCAAGATTCCTTAATGTAACCCTTACCCATTTTTTCATATTTGCCTGCCTGCCTATGCTCAAAGCAATATTGAAACTGAAACGTAGTGACCGGCAGAGTGATTTGGCCACGAATTAGCCATTCAGTTGATGGTGATTCGGCTACAGTGAATGGTAACCTTTCCAGTTTCTCAATACACAGCATTGTATATTTGGCTCCCCTTTGTGCCATTTCTGTCTGTTTATCAGTTAGATTGTATCCTGAAAACAGAGACGTGGTGTTTATGAAACGCCAGGGCACGTAGCCTGCACGCAAAGATTGCAGCGTCCAGCTTAACATTATAATAGAACGTAACTGAGATTGCCCGTGTTGTAACAAGGCCAAGTCTTGTTCTAATACGTCAATTGCCGAAGATACAATGTTGCCTAAGGAGTAAATCCTGGAGGTCAAAGTTGTTAACCCATTATCCACTACAGCTAATGCCTTCTCTAAGTTAATATGGTCTATTTCCCGTATTCTTTCTGCGGCCTCCTGTTGGGATATTTTCCAGTTTTCATTATAATAGGCATAAATGCCAGCATATATGAAACGTTTCTGACGTGTTTTCTTTGGGCCTAGCAAGAAATCCCTATGGTCTATATCAGGTGTGAGTAAGGTCAAGTGATGTTTTACTTCCGTGAGTGTTGAGGTTTCTAGTCAATCAAGGCACAACTTCCCAACACTATAGGATGTCACTACCCCTGGGTGTTGTCTCTGTACATAGCGTGTATCTGGCCTACTGATACTAAACCCCTCGGTTATACCTAGGAATCTCTGTTGACATGTGTTTGTGTCAATGGCCCAAATCAGCCATTTTGTCCAATTGGGTTCTGCCTGTTGTAATGGAGAATGTCATCTAATCCTACCCCGTGTGTAGTTGAATTCTGCCCCCCACCCATCTGTGATGGTGCTGGAAACCCCGGTGTGTTCATGTCCTTGTTCTTGGCTAGTCCAAGACAGGATGTCTGTTGCACAGTTTCATTTAGAAATATCATCTGCTGTGGAATGAGGCATGCTCTAAAAAGCGCTTCTGTTCCCTGGACCTGCCAGTCCCTAGAACCCCAGATTGATTTTAAATCTATAGTGTCCTTCCATAGGTCGAAACCCTGTGTAGACAACTGGGCCATAAAGGAAGCAGAGTAAATCTGTTTGGTGTTAGTCAACATAATTTTCTGTGCTGATGTTGTTGCCACTTTGTAATAAAATGACTTCGGGTCAGATGTATTAAACCCTGAAAAGTATGTGAATTTCTGTGCAAAAGTTTGCAAAACTACCTTTTGGAGGTGTTGGGCAGAGTTCCCACTGGTGGTATTCAAATACATTTCTAGGTGTTATAGATTTGTGCAAGAAATGATGACCATAATGTTGGTAACAGTACAATGTATCATAGTCTGAAGTACCTTCTAGCATTTCATTGTTCGGAAATGCTGCAGTTTTTTCCAAATCAGACATCATATTATTTACAGTTTCAGTGTCCCAATCATCAGAAAAATGTACTGGAGGTAATGATATCACTTAAAGAAATTTTAAATACATGTTTAAGCTTTAAAAGTTCAGTCGGACTGAATATATCGAAATCAATCTTGTCCCATACTATACCGTCCTTTATAGGAACTGCTGTGATGTTCACTGCAGACAAGTCTCTTGGTTCATGATCTGAAGACTGGTGTGGCTTTAAAATCAAATTGACTCTTTGGGCTGTAGAGCTCTGCTGGAGATATCGTCCATTAATAAGCATACTAAAAGTTATAGTTAAACCTAGCCAGAAAAGACAAAATAGAATCCCAGTGATATACCATAGTTCTATCCAAGGTGACACCAGGTAAGTCTTTCTAAAAAAGTGCAAAAAGTCAATGAGTTTCTGTTTGTGTGATTTTTGGGCTGGCGTCGTGTCCGGCTCTCTTGGATCCAGTGAAAACGTATCAAAGTTCATGAAGTAGCCAGATGCAGTTCGATCAATTGCTGGAATTGCATCGGGGTGTGTTGAAATTGCATTTTGCTCTTGACGAGGAATGTTGACGTAGACGTCTGTAGTCGGTCTTATTGCAACTTCGTTGTTAAGTTGATTTTCATTTTGAAGTCGAACATCTTGTTGAAGTGGAACGAGTTCCATAGCATTGTTGCTTAGTACTTCATTCCGTACAGGTGGCTCTTCAAACGTGATGAGTCTTTCGGTTTGAACTTCATGGATTGTAGCGAGAGGAGGGCGTCTGCTACTGTGGAGTCCACGAGGCCTACTGTTTAGTATCGGCCACATAGTGTGGTTTGATTAAGTCGATTGAGACAAATCTTTTCTCCTTTTTCCCGGCAAGAGGCGGCAGAAGTACAGTTCTTGTGCCTTGGATTGCTAGGACCGGTACAGCTGTTCTGTAGGATGGTCCGAATTCTTTCTTGTGTGCAATCTTTTCTCTGTTATATAACAAAAAGAGGGGGGATCTGGGAGCTATTAAAGGTCCAGTGTCCATGCTCCCTAGACTACATGTGAACCACCAGGAGGACACTGTTCCTATGGCCAGGTGCAAACAGTCACCCATGCCCTTAAAAAAGAGAAGAAAGAAAAGGAAAAAGAGTGAAACGGTTTCCTAGGTTAGGGACCCACTCGGGTAAATAGAAGACCACTCTTTGTCCTCTGATGCCCTCACACACCCCGAAGGATGTCATGCTTCATCATCGGGCGGTTGCTCCTCGTAGGGCCGGCGCTGCAATTCCCTACGGGTCCCCGAAGGGTCACTTTATCGGAGATCTTTTGAGGACCGCCGGATGGTGCATGTGGGTGTGCGGGGATGGGTCCTATGTGGAGGGTAGGAAAGGTGCGTGCAAATTGGTGACAAAAAGTATTAAAAGGGTCATCAAGCAGCAAATTTTGAAAAGATGTACCCTTAGCAGAATTTAACTGCTAAAATAAAAATGACTGGAGGCACACTATGCCCAGGGGTCATGGGTCATAGGTCAACATGTTTCGCGCCTCTATCGCCATAAAGGTCGTTGGCGCTTCTTCAGGACCAAATTAGTAAAATAATGTGCACGTGAAGATAAATAAAATTAAAATACCCTCAGTATCGATCTGGGCCATGACCTGTGCCCCCAATGTGGTTACAGGTCAACGATGAAAATCGCTCCTGATCAATACCTAGGAAGGAAAAAGAAAAAGATACAACAGGGATGTGCATCAGTACAACTTGATGCAACATATGTGTGCCACAACTGTGTGCCCATCAACCCCATAACAGGACTGGAACACGAGTCCAAAACATACATGAATGCGCCATAACCCTGTATGGCGTCAGGTAGACATTCCTACCCCACAACGGCTACGTGTATGACAATTCAGGGTAGTGTCTAGATTCCCAGGTGTTAGGCCAAGGCAAAATTACCTCACCCGCTACGTAAAACACTTGTCACATCAGAGAAACATAACCCCTGATGACGTTCATAAAGGTTCTCAATACTCAGAGGACCTTACCTAGCTTGTTGAAGACAGACGCTCCATTGGCTAGAAGCATGGGCCACCCGCAAATTACCGGGCTGAAACAACAAAAATGTGCCATCGGTTTAAAACACACTTGGTTCCTAATGTTCAAAAAACGGTTTTGTTGAAAAAACCCCACTCCTGGTAATCTACTCACGTCTCTACCCGGGTAGTAGCAACTGTATACCTGCCCCATCCATGCGACAGCCAGCTAAGAACTGCCAGTGGCAGCGCACAAAACTTAAATAGTCACGGGGGCTTGTATCAGGGTCAATTCCCTTTCCGGGACGTGAGCTCGAATCAGAACAAGCCGCGCATGCGCGGGT
Source organism: Calotriton arnoldi (assembly GCA_963921515.1). Taxonomy (NCBI): domain Eukaryota; kingdom Metazoa; phylum Chordata; class Amphibia; order Caudata; family Salamandridae; genus Calotriton; species Calotriton arnoldi. The sequence continues at coordinate 239,033 of CAWUFW010009570.1, read as the reverse complement.
AGTAGTTGGCAGTGCGCGTGCGTGTACAAGGTGAACTAGTCCCCTCTGCCTCAATCCGGGCAACCTGTCGATATCTTTTGTCACGTTAACTCTTGCTCATAATACCAAACTCAAGCATGATCGTAATGCCTCCCACGCAAACCGAGATTTAAAAACCAGCATGTTCCAGAGCAAAACCATCCCAAAGCAAGTTTCTCGTGCTAAAAATTAATAAAAATTGCATAATTGTGGTTATCGGTAAGCCCAGTATATGCAGGGTGAAGGTACACTATCACCTAAAACCGGTGAAAAAAGAGAATAATTGAATAAAAATTATGTCACACCCTGAACGTTGGAGCTAAGATACGTCACCAGTGTCAGTGTAGTCAAGGCTCGTATACCCAAAGAAAGGAAAATATAAAGGAAAATATAAAATTGAGATCCCTCGGCTGAACCGCCGTACTTAAATTATATAACAAAAAGAGGGGGGATCTGGGAGCTATTAAAGGTCCAGTGTCCATGCTCCCTAGACTACATGTGAACCACCAGGAGGACACTGTTCCTATGGCCAGGTGCAAACAGTCACCCATGCCCTTAAAAAAGAGAAGAAAGAAAAGGAAAAAGAGTGAAACGGTTTCCTAGGTTAGGGACCCACTCGGGTAAATAGAAGACCACTCTTTGTCCTCTGATGCCCTCACACACCCCGAAGGATGTCATGCTTCATCATCGGGCGGTTGCTCCTCGTAGGGCCGGCGCTGCAATTCCCTACGGGTCCCCGAAGGGTCACTTTATCGGAGATCTTTTGAGGACCGCCGGATGGTGCATGTGGGTGTGCGGGGATGGGTCCTATGTGGAGGGTAGGAAAGGTGCGTGCAAATTGGTGACAAAAAGTATTAAAAGGGTCATCAAGCAGCAAATTTTGAAAAGATGTACCCTTAGCAGAATTTAACTGCTAAAATAAAAATGACTGGAGGCACACTATGCCCAGGGGTCATGGGTCATAGGTCAACATGTTTCGCGCCTCTATCGCCATAAAGGTCGTTGGCGCTTCTTCAGGACCAAATTAGTAAAATAATGTGCACGTGAAGATAAATAAAATTAAAATACCCTCAGTATCGATCTGGGCCATGACCTGTGCCCCCAATGTGGTTACAGGTCAACGATGAAAATCGCTCCTGATCAATACCTAGGAAGGAAAAAAGAAAAAGATACAACAGGGATGTGCATCAGTACAACTTGATGCAACATATGTGTGCCACAACTGTGTGCCCATCAACCCCATAACAGGACTGGAACACGAGTCCAAAACATACATGAATGCGCCATAACCCTGTATGGCGTCAGGTAGACATTCCTACCCCACAACGGCTACGTGTATGACAATTCAGGGTAGTGTCTAGATTCCCAGGTGTTAGGCCAAGGCAAAATTACCTCACCCGCTACGTAAAACACTTGTCACATCAGAGAAACATAACCCCTGATGACGTTCATAAAGGTTCTCAATACTCAGAGGACCTTACCTAGCTTGTTGAAGACAGACGCTCCATTGGCTAGAAGCATGGGCCACCCGCAAATTACCGGGCTGAAACAACAAAAATGTGCCATCGGTTTAAAACACACTTGGTTCCTAATGTTCAAAAAACGGTTTTGTTGAAAAAACCCCACTCCTGGTAATCTACTCACGTCTCTACCCGGGTAGTAGCAACTGTATACCTGCCCCATCCATGCGACAGCCAGCTAAGAACTGCCAGTGGCAGCGCACAAAACTTAAATAGTCACGGGGGCTTGTATCAGGGTCAATTCCCTTTCCGGGACGTGAGCTCGAATCAGAACAAGCCGCGCATGCGCGGGTAGTAGTTGGCAGTGCGCGTGCGTGTACAAGGTGAACTAGTCCCCTCTGCCTCAATCCGGGCAACCTGTCGATATCTTTTGTCACGTTAACTCTTGCTCATAATACCAAACTCAAGCATGATCGTAATGCCTCCCACGCAAACCGAGATTTAAAAACCAGCATGTTCCAGAGCAAAACCATCCCAAAGCAAGTTTCTCGTGCTAAAAATTAATAAAAATTGCATAATTGTGGTTATCGGTAAGCCCAGTATATGCAGGGTGAAGGTACACTATCACCTAAAACCGGTGAAAAAAGAGAATAATTGAATAAAAATTATGTCACACCCTGAACGTTGGAGCTAAGATACGTCACCAGTGTCAGTGTAGTCAAGGCTCGTATACCCAAAGAAAGGAAAATATAAAGGAAAATATAAAATTGAGATCCCTCGGCTGAACCGCCGTACTTAAATTATATAACAAAAAGAGGGGGATCTGGGAGCTATTAAAGGTCCAGTGTCCATGCTCCCTAGACTACATGTGAACCACCAGGAGGACACTGTTCCTATGGCCAGGTGCAAACAGTCACCCATGCCCTTAAAAAAGAGAAGAAAGAAAAGGAAAAAGAGTGAAACGGTTTCCTAGGTTAGGGACCCACTCGGGTAAATAGAAGACCACTCTTTGTCCTCTGATGCCCTCACACACCCCGAAGGATGTCATGCTTCATCATCGGGCGGTTGCTCCTCGTAGGGCCGGCGCTGCAATTCCCTACGGGTCCCCCGAAGGGTCACTTTATCGGAGATCTTTTGAGGACCGCCGGATGGTGCATGTGGGTGTGCGGGGATGGGTCCTATGTGGAGGGTAGGAAAGGTGCGTGCAAATTGGTGACAAAAAGTATTAAAAGGGTCATCAAGCAGCAAATTTTGAAAAGATGTACCCTTAGCAGAATTTAACTGCTAAAATAAAAATGACTGGAGGCACACTATGCCCAGGGGTCATGGGTCATAGGTCAACATGTTTCGCGCCTCTATCGCCATAAAGGTCGTTGGCGCTTCTTCAGGACCAAATTAGTAAAATAATGTGCACGTGAAGATAAATAAAATTAAAATACCCTCAGTATCGATCTGGGCCATGACCTGTGCCCCCAATGTGGTTACAGGTCAACGATGAAAATCGCTCCTGATCAATACCTAGGAAGGAAAAAAGAAAAAGATACAACAGGGATGTGCATCAGTACAACTTGATGCAACATATGTGTGCCACAACTGTGTGCCCATCAACCCCATAACAGGACTGGAACACGAGTCCAAAACATACATGAATGCGCCATAACCCTGTATGGCGTCAGGTAGACATTCCTACCCCACAACGGCTACGTGTATGACAATTCAGGGTAGTGTCTAGATTCCCAGGTGTTAGGCCAAGGCAAAATTACCTCACCCGCTACGTAAAACACTTGTCACATCAGAGAAACATAACCCCTGATGACGTTCATAAAGGTTCTCAATACTCAGAGGACCTTACCTAGCTTGTTGAAGACAGACGCTCCATTGGCTAGAAGCATGGGCCACCCGCAAATTACCGGGCTGAAACAACAAAAATGTGCCATCGGTTTAAAACACACTTGGTTCCTAATGTTCAAAAAACGGTTTTGTTGAAAAAACCCCACTCCTGGTAATCTACTCACGTCTCTACCCGGGTAGTAGCAACTGTATACCTGCCCCATCCATGCGACAGCCAGCTAAGAACTGCCAGTGGCAGCGCACAAAACTTAAATAGTCACGGGGGCTTGTATCAGGGTCAATTCCCTTTCCGGGACGTGAGCTCGAATCAGAACAAGCCGCGCATGCGCGGGTAGTAGTTGGCAGTGCGCGTGCGTGTACAAGGTGAACTAGTCCCCTCTGCCTCAATCCGGGCAACCTGTCGATATCTTTTGTCACGTTAACTCTTGCTCATAATACCAAACTCAAGCATGATCGTAATGCCTCCCACGCAAACCGAGATTTAAAAACCAGCATGTTCCAGAGCAAAACCATCCCAAAGCAAGTTTCTCGTGCTAAAAATTAATAAAAATTGCATAATTGTGGTTATCGGTAAGCCCAGTATATGCAGGGTGAAGGTACACTATCACCTAAAACCGGTGAAAAAAGAGAATAATTGAATAAAAATTATGTCACACCCTGAACGTTGGAGCTAAGATACGTCACCAGTGTCAGTGTAGTCAAGGCTCGTATACCCAAAGAAAGGAAAATATAAAGGAAAATATAAAATTGAGATCCCTCGGCTGAACCGCCGTACTTAAATTATATAACAAAAAGAGGGGGATCTGGGAGCTATTAAAGGTCCAGTGTCCATGCTCCCTAGACTACATGTGAACCACCAGGAGGACACTGTTCCTATGGCCAGGTGCAAACAGTCACCCATGCCCTTAAAAAAGAGAAGAAAGAAAAGGAAAAAGAGTGAAACGGTTTCCTAGGTTAGGGACCCACTCGGGTAAATAGAAGACCACTCTTTGTCCTCTGATGCCCTCACACACCCCGAAGGATGTCATGCTTCATCATCGGGCGGTTGCTCCTCGTAGGGCCGGCGCTGCAATTCCCTACGGGTCCCCCGAAGGGTCACTTTATCGGAGATCTTTTGAGGACCGCCGGATGGTGCATGTGGGTGTGCGGGGATGGGTCCTATGTGGAGGGTAGGAAAGGTGCGTGCAAATTGGTGACAAAAAGTATTAAAAGGGTCATCAAGCAGCAAATTTTGAAAAGATGTACCCTTAGCAGAATTTAACTGCTAAAATAAAAATGACTGGAGGCACACTATGCCCAGGGGTCATGGGTCATAGGTCAACATGTTTCGCGCCTCTATCGCCATAAAGGTCGTTGGCGCTTCTTCAGGACCAAATTAGTAAAATAATGTGCACGTGAAGATAAATAAAATTAAAATACCCTCAGTATCGATCTGGGCCATGACCTGTGCCCCCAATGTGGTTACAGGTCAACGATGAAAATCGCTCCTGATCAATACCTAGGAAGGAAAAAGAAAAAGATACAACAGGGATGTGCATCAGTACAACTTGATGCAACATATGTGTGCCACAACTGTGTGCCCATCAACCCCATAACAGGACTGGAACACGAGTCCAAAACATACATGAATGCGCCATAACCCTGTATGGCGTCAGGTAGACATTCCTACCCCACAACGGCTACGTGTATGACAATTCAGGGTAGTGTCTAGATTCCCAGGTGTTAGGCCAAGGCAAAATTACCTCACCCGCTACGTAAAACACTTGTCACATCAGAGAAACATAACCCCTGATGACGTTCATAAAGGTTCTCAATACTCAGAGGACCTTACCTAGCTTGTTGAAGACAGACGCTCCATTGGCTAGAAGCATGGGCCACCCGCAAATTACCGGGCTGAAACAACAAAAATGTGCCATCGGTTTAAAACACACTTGGTTCCTAATGTTCAAAAAACGGTTTTGTTGAAAAAACCCCACTCCTGGTAATCTACTCACGTCTCTACCCGGGTAGTAGCAACTGTATACCTGCCCCATCCATGCGACAGCCAGCTAAGAACTGCCAGTGGCAGCGCACAAAACTTAAATAGTCACGGGGGCTTGTATCAGGGTCAATTCCCTTTCCGGGACGTGAGCTCGAATCAGAACAAGCCGCGCATGCGCGGGTAGTAGTTGGCAGTGCGCGTGCGTGTACAAGGTGAACTAGTCCCCTCTGCCTCAATCCGGGCAACCTGTCGATATCTTTTGTCACGTTAACTCTTGCTCATAATACCAAACTCAAGCATGATCGTAATGCCTCCCACGCAAACCGAGATTTAAAAACCAGCATGTTCCAGAGCAAAACCATCCCAAAGCAAGTTTCTCGTGCTAAAAATTAATAAAAATTGCATAATTGTGGTTATCGGTAAGCCCAGTATATGCAGGGTGAAGGTACACTATCACCTAAAACCGGTGAAAAAAGAGAATAATTGAATAAAAATTATGTCACACCCTGAACGTTGGAGCTAAGATACGTCACCAGTGTCAGTGTAGTCAAGGCTCGTATACCCAAAGAAAGGAAAATATAAAGGAAAATATAAAATTGAGATCCCTCGGCTGAACCGCCGTACTTAAATTATATAACAAAAAGAGGGGGATCTGGGAGCTATTAAAGGTCCAGTGTCCATGCTCCCTAGACTACATGTGAACCACCAGGAGGACACTGTTCCTATGGCCAGGTGCAAACAGTCACCCATGCCCTTAAAAAAGAGAAGAAAGAAAAGGAAAAAGAGTGAAACGGTTTCCTAGGTTAGGGACCCACTCGGGTAAATAGAAGACCACTCTTTGTCCTCTGATGCCCTCACACACCCCGAAGGATGTCATGCTTCATCATCGGGCGGTTGCTCCTCGTAGGGCCGGCGCTGCAATTCCCTACGGGTCCCCCGAAGGGTCACTTTATCGGAGATCTTTTGAGGACCGCCGGATGGTGCATGTGGGTGTGCGGGGATGGGTCCTATGTGGAGGGTAGGAAAGGTGCGTGCAAATTGGTGACAAAAAGTATTAAAAGGGTCATCAAGCAGCAAATTTTGAAAAGATGTACCCTTAGCAGAATTTAACTGCTAAAATAAAAATGACTGGAGGCACACTATGCCCAGGGGTCATGGGTCATAGGTCAACATGTTTCGCGCCTCTATCGCCATAAAGGTCGTTGGCGCTTCTTCAGGACCAAATTAGTAAAATAATGTGCACGTGAAGATAAATAAAATTAAAATACCCTCAGTATCGATCTGGGCCATGACCTGTGCCCCCAATGTGGTTACAGGTCAACGATGAAAATCGCTCCTGATCAATACCTAGGAAGGAAAAAAGAAAAAGATACAACAGGGATGTGCATCAGTACAACTTGATGCAACATATGTGTGCCACAACTGTGTGCCCATCAACCCCATAACAGGACTGGAACACGAGTCCAAAACATACATGAATGCGCCATAACCCTGTATGGCGTCAGGTAGACATTCCTACCCCACAACGGCTACGTGTATGACAATTCAGGGTAGTGTCTAGATTCCCAGGTGTTAGGCCAAGGCAAAATTACCTCACCCGCTACGTAAAACACTTGTCACATCAGAGAAACATAACCCCTGATGACGTTCATAAAGGTTCTCAATACTCAGAGGACCTTACCTAGCTTGTTGAAGACAGACGCTCCATTGGCTAGAAGCATGGGCCACCCGCAAATTACCGGGCTGAAACAACAAAAATGTGCCATCGGTTTAAAACACACTTGGTTCCTAATGTTCAAAAAACGGTTTTGTTGAAAAAACCCCACTCCTGGTAATCTACTCACGTCTCTACCCGGGTAGTAGCAACTGTATACCTGCCCCATCCATGCGACAGCCAGCTAAGAACTGCCAGTGGCAGCGCACAAAACTTAAATAGTCACGGGGGCTTGTATCAGGGTCAATTCCCTTTCCGGGACGTGAGCTCGAATCAGAACAAGCCGCGCATGCGCGGGTAGTAGTTGGCAGTGCGCGTGCGTGTACAAGGTGAACTAGTCCCCTCTGCCTCAATCCGGGCAACCTGTCGATATCTTTTGTCACGTTAACTCTTGCTCATAATACCAAACTCAAGCATGATCGTAATGCCTCCCACGCAAACCGAGATTTAAAAACCAGCATGTTCCAGAGCAAAACCATCCCAAAGCAAGTTTCTCGTGCTAAAAATTAATAAAAATTGCATAATTGTGGTTATCGGTAAGCCCAGTATATGCAGGGTGAAGGTACACTATCACCTAAAACCGGTGAAAAAAGAGAATAATTGAATAAAAATTATGTCACACCCTGAACGTTGGAGCTAAGATACGTCACCAGTGTCAGTGTAGTCAAGGCTCGTATACCCAAAGAAAGGAAAATATAAAGGAAAATATAAAATTGAGATCCCTCGGCTGAACCGCCGTACTTAAATTATATAACAAAAAGAGGGGGATCTGGGAGCTATTAAAGGTCCAGTGTCCATGCTCCCTAGACTACATGTGAACCACCAGGAGGACACTGTTCCTATGGCCAGGTGCAAACAGTCACCCATGCCCTTAAAAAAGAGAAGAAAGAAAAGGAAAAAGAGTGAAACGGTTTCCTAGGTTAGGGACCCACTCGGGTAAATAGAAGACCACTCTTTGTCCTCTGATGCCCTCACACACCCCGAAGGATGTCATGCTTCATCATCGGGCGGTTGCTCCTCGTAGGGCCGGCGCTGCAATTCCCTACGGGTCCCCCGAAGGGTCACTTTATCGGAGATCTTTTGAGGACCGCCGGATGGTGCATGTGGGTGTGCGGGGATGGGTCCTATGTGGAGGGTAGGAAAGGTGCGTGCAAATTGGTGACAAAAAGTATTAAAAGGGTCATCAAGCAGCAAATTTTGAAAAGATGTACCCTTAGCAGAATTTAACTGCTAAAATAAAAATGACTGGAGGCACACTATGCCCAGGGGTCATGGGTCATAGGTCAACATGTTTCGCGCCTCTATCGCCATAAAGGTCGTTGGCGCTTCTTCAGGACCAAATTAGTAAAATAATGTGCACGTGAAGATAAATAAAATTAAAATACCCTCAGTATCGATCTGGGCCATGACCTGTGCCCCCAATGTGGTTACAGGTCAACGATGAAAATCGCTCCTGATCAATACCTAGGAAGGAAAAAGAAAAAGATACAACAGGGATGTGCATCAGTACAACTTGATGCAACATATGTGTGCCACAACTGTGTGCCCATCAACCCCATAACAGGACTGGAACACGAGTCCAAAACATACATGAATGCGCCATAACCCTGTATGGCGTCAGGTAGACATTCCTACCCCACAACGGCTACGTGTATGACAATTCAGGGTAGTGTCTAGATTCCCAGGTGTTAGGCCAAGGCAAAATTACCTCACCCGCTACGTAAAACACTTGTCACATCAGAGAAACATAACCCCTGATGACGTTCATAAAGGTTCTCAATACTCAGAGGACCTTACCTAGCTTGTTGAAGACAGACGCTCCATTGGCTAGAAGCATGGGCCACCCGCAAATTACCGGGCTGAAACAACAAAAATGTGCCATCGGTTTAAAACACACTTGGTTCCTAATGTTCAAAAAACGGTTTTGTTGAAAAAACCCCACTCCTGGTAATCTACTCACGTCTCTACCCGGGTAGTAGCAACTGTATACCTGCCCCATCCATGCGACAGCCAGCTAAGAACTGCCAGTGGCAGCGCACAAAACTTAAATAGTCACGGGGGCTTGTATCAGGGTCAATTCCCTTTCCGGGACGTGAGCTCGAATCAGAACAAGCCGCGCATGCGCGGGTAGTAGTTGGCAGTGCGCGTGCGTGTACAAGGTGAACTAGTCCCCTCTGCCTCAATCCGGGCAACCTGTCGATATCTTTTGTCACGTTAACTCTTGCTCATAATACCAAACTCAAGCATGATCGTAATGCCTCCCACGCAAACCGAGATTTAAAAACCAGCATGTTCCAGAGCAAAACCATCCCAAAGCAAGTTTCTCGTGCTAAAAATTAATAAAAATTGCATAATTGTGGTTATCGGTAAGCCCAGTATATGCAGGGTGAAGGTACACTATCACCTAAAACCGGTGAAAAAAGAGAATAATTGAATAAAAATTATGTCACACCCTGAACGTTGGAGCTAAGATACGTCACCAGTGTCAGTGTAGTCAAGGCTCGTATACCCAAAGAAAGGAAAATATAAAGGAAAATATAAAATTGAGATCCCTCGGCTGAACCGCCGTACTTAAATTATATAACAAAAAGAGGGGGATCTGGGAGCTATTAAAGGTCCAGTGTCCATGCTCCCTAGACTACATGTGAACCACCAGGAGGACACTGTTCCTATGGCCAGGTGCAAACAGTCACCCATGCCCTTAAAAAAGAGAAGAAAGAAAAGGAAAAAGAGTGAAACGGTTTCCTAGGTTAGGGACCCACTCGGGTAAATAGAAGACCACTCTTTGTCCTCTGATGCCCTCACACACCCCGAAGGATGTCATGCTTCATCATCGGGCGGTTGCTCCTCGTAGGGCCGGCGCTGCAATTCCCTACGGGTCCCCCGAAGGGTCACTTTATCGGAGATCTTTTGAGGACCGCCGGATGGTGCATGTGGGTGTGCGGGGATGGGTCCTATGTGGAGGGTAGGAAAGGTGCGTGCAAATTGGTGACAAAAAGTATTAAAAGGGTCATCAAGCAGCAAATTTTGAAAAGATGTACCCTTAGCAGAATTTAACTGCTAAAATAAAAATGACTGGAGGCACACTATGCCCAGGGGTCATGGGTCATAGGTCAACATGTTTCGCGCCTCTATCGCCATAAAGGTCGTTGGCGCTTCTTCAGGACCAAATTAGTAAAATAATGTGCACGTGAAGATAAATAAAATTAAAATACCCTCAGTATCGATCTGGGCCATGACCTGTGCCCCCAATGTGGTTACAGGTCAACGATGAAAATCGCTCCTGATCAATACCTAGGAAGGAAAAAAGAAAAAGATACAACAGGGATGTGCATCAGTACAACTTGATGCAACATATGTGTGCCACAACTGTGTGCCCATCAACCCCATAACAGGACTGGAACACGAGTCCAAAACATACATGAATGCGCCATAACCCTGTATGGCGTCAGGTAGACATTCCTACCCCACAACGGCTACGTGTATGACAATTCAGGGTAGTGTCTAGATTCCCAGGTGTTAGGCCAAGGCAAAATTACCTCACCCGCTACGTAAAACACTTGTCACATCAGAGAAACATAACCCCTGATGACGTTCATAAAGGTTCTCAATACTCAGAGGACCTTACCTAGCTTGTTGAAGACAGACGCTCCATTGGCTAGAAGCATGGGCCACCCGCAAATTACCGGGCTGAAACAACAAAAATGTGCCATCGGTTTAAAACACACTTGGTTCCTAATGTTCAAAAAACGGTTTTGTTGAAAAAACCCCACTCCTGGTAATCTACTCACGTCTCTACCCGGGTAGTAGCAACTGTATACCTGCCCCATCCATGCGACAGCCAGCTAAGAACTGCCAGTGGCAGCGCACAAAACTTAAATAGTCACGGGGGCTTGTATCAGGGTCAATTCCCTTTCCGGGACGTGAGCTCGAATCAGAACAAGCCGCGCATGCGCGGGTAGTAGTTGGCAGTGCGCGTGCGTGTACAAGGTGAACTAGTCCCCTCTGCCTCAATCCGGGCAACCTGTCGATATCTTTTGTCACGTTAACTCTTGCTCATAATACCAAACTCAAGCATGATCGTAATGCCTCCCACGCAAACCGAGATTTAAAAACCAGCATGTTCCAGAGCAAAACCATCCCAAAGCAAGTTTCTCGTGCTAAAAATTAATAAAAATTGCATAATTGTGGTTATCGGTAAGCCCAGTATATGCAGGGTGAAGGTACACTATCACCTAAAACCGGTGAAAAAAGAGAATAATTGAATAAAAATTATGTCACACCCTGAACGTTGGAGCTAAGATACGTCACCAGTGTCAGTGTAGTCAAGGCTCGTATACCCAAAGAAAGGAAAATATAAAGGAAAATATAAAATTGAGATCCCTCGGCTGAACCGCCGTACTTAAATTATATAACAAAAAGAGGGGGATCTGGGAGCTATTAAAGGTCCAGTGTCCATGCTCCCTAGACTACATGTGAACCACCAGGAGGACACTGTTCCTATGGCCAGGTGCAAACAGTCACCCATGCCCTTAAAAAAGAGAAGAAAGAAAAGGAAAAAGAGTGAAACGGTTTCCTAGGTTAGGGACCCACTCGGGTAAATAGAAGACCACTCTTTGTCCTCTGATGCCCTCACACACCCCGAAGGATGTCATGCTTCATCATCGGGCGGTTGCTCCTCGTAGGGCCGGCGCTGCAATTCCCTACGGGTCCCCCGAAGGGTCACTTTATCGGAGATCTTTTGAGGACCGCCGGATGGTGCATGTGGGTGTGCGGGGATGGGTCCTATGTGGAGGGTAGGAAAGGTGCGTGCAAATTGGTGACAAAAAGTATTAAAAGGGTCATCAAGCAGCAAATTTTGAAAAGATGTACCCTTAGCAGAATTTAACTGCTAAAATAAAAATGACTGGAGGCACACTATGCCCAGGGGTCATGGGTCATAGGTCAACATGTTTCGCGCCTCTATCGCCATAAAGGTCGTTGGCGCTTCTTCAGGACCAAATTAGTAAAATAATGTGCACGTGAAGATAAATAAAATTAAAATACCCTCAGTATCGATCTGGGCCATGACCTGTGCCCCCAATGTGGTTACAGGTCAACGATGAAAATCGCTCCTGATCAATACCTAGGAAGGAAAAAAGAAAAAGATACAACAGGGATGTGCATCAGTACAACTTGATGCAACATATGTGTGCCACAACTGTGTGCCCATCAACCCCATAACAGGACTGGAACACGAGTCCAAAACATACATGAATGCGCCATAACCCTGTATGGCGTCAGGTAGACATTCCTACCCCACAACGGCTACGTGTATGACAATTCAGGGTAGTGTCTAGATTCCCAGGTGTTAGGCCAAGGCAAAATTACCTCACCCGCTACGTAAAACACTTGTCACATCAGAGAAACATAACCCCTGATGACGTTCATAAAGGTTCTCAATACTCAGAGGACCTTACCTAGCTTGTTGAAGACAGACGCTCCATTGGCTAGAAGCATGGGCCACCCGCAAATTACCGGGCTGAAACAACAAAAATGTGCCATCGGTTTAAAACACACTTGGTTCCTAATGTTCAAAAAACGGTTTTGTTGAAAAAACCCCACTCCTGGTAATCTACTCACGTCTCTACCCGGGTAGTAGCAACTGTATACCTGCCCCATCCATGCGACAGCCAGCTAAGAACTGCCAGTGGCAGCGCACAAAACTTAAATAGTCACGGGGGCTTGTATCAGGGTCAATTCCCTTTCCGGGACGTGAGCTCGAATCAGAACAAGCCGCGCATGCGCGGGTAGTAGTTGGCAGTGCGCGTGCGTGTACAAGGTGAACTAGTCCCCTCTGCCTCAATCCGGGCAACCTGTCGATATCTTTTGTCACGTTAACTCTTGCTCATAATACCAAACTCAAGCATGATCGTAATGCCTCCCACGCAAACCGAGATTTAAAACCAGCATGTTCCAGAGCAAAACCATCCCAAAGCAAGTTTCTCGTGCTAAAAATTAATAAAAATTGCATAATTGTGGTTATCGGTAAGCCCAGTATATGCAGGGTGAAGGTACACTATCACCTAAAACCGGTGAAAAAAGAGAATAATTGAATAAAAATTATGTCACACCCTGAACGTTGGAGCTAAGATACGTCACCAGTGTCAGTGTAGTCAAGGCTCGTATACCCAAAGAAAGGAAAATATAAAGGAAAATATAAAATTGAGATCCCTCGGCTGAACCGCCGTACTTAAATTATATAACAAAAAGAGGGGGATCTGGGAGCTATTAAAGGTCCAGTGTCCATGCTCCCTAGACTACATGTGAACCACCAGGAGGACACTGTTCCTATGGCCAGGTGCAAACAGTCACCCATGCCCTTAAAAAGAGAAGAAAGAAAAGGAAAAAGAGTGAAACGGTTTCCTAGGTTAGGGACCCACTCGGGTAAATAGAAGACCACTCTTTGTCCTCTGATGCCCTCACACACCCCGAAGGATGTCATGCTTCATCATCGGGCGGTTGCTCCTCGTAGGGCCGGCGCTGCAATTCCCTACGGGTCCCCCGAAGGGTCACTTTATCGGAGATCTTTTGAGGACCGCCGGATGGTGCATGTGGGTGTGCGGGGATGGGTCCTATGTGGAGGGTAGGAAAGGTGCGTGCAAATTGGTGACAAAAAGTATTAAAAGGGTCATCAAGCAGCAAATTTTGAAAAGATGTACCCTTAGCAGAATTTAACTGCTAAAATAAAAATGACTGGAGGCACACTATGCCCAGGGGTCATGGGTCATAGGTCAACATGTTTCGCGCCTCTATCGCCATAAAGGTCGTTGGCGCTTCTTCAGGACCAAATTAGTAAAATAATGTGCACGTGAAGATAAATAAAATTAAAATACCCTCAGTATCGATCTGGGCCATGACCTGTGCCCCCAATGTGGTTACAGGTCAACGATGAAAATCGCTCCTGATCAATACCTAGGAAGGAAAAAGAAAAAGATACAACAGGGATGTGCATCAGTACAACTTGATGCAACATATGTGTGCCACAACTGTGTGCCCATCAACCCCATAACAGGACTGGAACACGAGTCCAAAACATACATGAATGCGCCATAACCCTGTATGGCGTCAGGTAGACATTCCTACCCCACAACGGCTACGTGTATGACAATTCAGGGTAGTGTCTAGATTCCCAGGTGTTAGGCCAAGGCAAAATTACCTCACCCGCTACGTAAAACACTTGTCACATCAGAGAAACATAACCCCTGATGACGTTCATAAAGGTTCTCAATACTCAGAGGACCTTACCTAGCTTGTTGAAGACAGACGCTCCATTGGCTAGAAGCATGGGCCACCCGCAAATTACCGGGCTGAAACAACAAAAATGTGCCATCGGTTTAAAACACACTTGGTTCCTAATGTTCAAAAAACGGTTTTGTTGAAAAAACCCCACTCCTGGTAATCTACTCACGTCTCTACCCGGGTAGTAGCAACTGTATACCTGCCCCATCCATGCGACAGCCAGCTAAGAACTGCCAGTGGCAGCGCACAAAACTTAAATAGTCACGGGGGCTTGTATCAGGGTCAATTCCCTTTCCGGGACGTGAGCTCGAATCAGAACAAGCCGCGCATGCGCGGGTAGTAGTTGGCAGTGCGCGTGCGTGTACAAGGTGAACTAGTCCCCTCTGCCTCAATCCGGGCAACCTGTCGATATCTTTTGTCACGTTAACTCTTGCTCATAATACCAAACTCAAGCATGATCGTAATGCCTCCCACGCAAACCGAGATTTAAAAACCAGCATGTTCCAGAGCAAAACCATCCCAAAGCAAGTTTCTCGTGCTAAAAATTAATAAAAATTGCATAATTGTGGTTATCGGTAAGCCCAGTATATGCAGGGTGAAGGTACACTATCACCTAAAACCGGTGAAAAAAGAGAATAATTGAATAAAAATTATGTCACACCCTGAACGTTGGAGCTAAGATACGTCACCAGTGTCAGTGTAGTCAAGGCTCGTATACCCAAAGAAAGGAAAATATAAAGGAAAATATAAAATTGAGATCCCTCGGCTGAACCGCCGTACTTAAATTATATAACAAAAAGAGGGGGATCTGGGAGCTATTAAAGGTCCAGTGTCCATGCTCCCTAGACTACATGTGAACCACCAGGAGGACACTGTTCCTATGGCCAGGTGCAAACAGTCACCCATGCCCTTAAAAAGAGAAGAAAGAAAAGGAAAAAGAGTGAAACGGTTTCCTAGGTTAGGGACCCACTCGGGTAAATAGAAGACCACTCTTTGTCCTCTGATGCCCTCACACACCCCGAAGGATGTCATGCTTCATCATCGGGCGGTTGCTCCTCGTAGGGCCGGCGCTGCAATTCCCTACGGGTCCCCCGAAGGGTCACTTTATCGGAGATCTTTTGAGGACCGCCGGATGGTGCATGTGGGTGTGCGGGGATGGGTCCTATGTGGAGGGTAGGAAAGGTGCGTGCAAATTGGTGACAAAAAGTATTAAAAGGGTCATCAAGCAGCAAATTTTGAAAAGATGTACCCTTAGCAGAATTTAACTGCTAAAATAAAAATGACTGGAGGCACACTATGCCCAGGGGTCATGGGTCATAGGTCAACATGTTTCGCGCCTCTATCGCCATAAAGGTCGTTGGCGCTTCTTCAGGACCAAATTAGTAAAATAATGTGCACGTGAAGATAAATAAAATTAAAATACCCTCAGTATCGATCTGGGCCATGACCTGTGCCCCCAATGTGGTTACAGGTCAACGATGAAAATCGCTCCTGATCAATACCTAGGAAGGAAAAAGAAAAAGATACAACAGGGATGTGCATCAGTACAACTTGATGCAACATATGTGTGCCACAACTGTGTGCCCATCAACCCCATAACAGGACTGGAACACGAGTCCAAAACATACATGAATGCGCCATAACCCTGTATGGCGTCAGGTAGACATTCCTACCCCACAACGGCTACGTGTATGACAATTCAGGGTAGTGTCTAGATTCCCAGGTGTTAGGCCAAGGCAAAATTACCTCACCCGCTACGTAAAACACTTGTCACATCAGAGAAACATAACCCCTGATGACGTTCATAAAGGTTCTCAATACTCAGAGGACCTTACCTAGCTTGTTGAAGACAGACGCTCCATTGGCTAGAAGCATGGGCCACCCGCAAATTACCGGGCTGAAACAACAAAAATGTGCCATCGGTTTAAAACACACTTGGTTCCTAATGTTCAAAAAACGGTTTTGTTGAAAAACCCCACTCCTGGTAATCTACTCACGTCTCTACCCGGGTAGTAGCAACTGTATACCTGCCCCATCCATGCGACAGCCAGCTAAGAACTGCCAGTGGCAGCGCACAAAACTTAAATAGTCACGGGGGCTTGTATCAGGGTCAATTCCCTTTCCGGGACGTGAGCTCGAATCAGAACAAGCCGCGCATGCGCGGGTAGTAGTTGGCAGTGCGCGTGCGTGTACAAGGTGAACTAGTCCCCTCTGCCTCAATCCGGGCAACCTGTCGATATCTTTTGTCACGTTAACTCTTGCTCATAATACCAAACTCAAGCATGATCGTAATGCCTCCCACGCAAACCGAGATTTAAAAACCAGCATGTTCCAGAGCAAAACCATCCCAAAGCAAGTTTCTCGTGCTAAAAATTAATAAAAATTGCATAATTGTGGTTATCGGTAAGCCCAGTATATGCAGGGTGAAGGTACACTATCACCTAAAACCGGTGAAAAAAGAGAATAATTGAATAAAAATTATGTCACACCCTGAACGTTGGAGCTAAGATACGTCACCAGTGTCAGTGTAGTCAAGGCTCGTATACCCAAAGAAAGGAAAATATAAAGGAAAATATAAAATTGAGATCCCTCGGCTGAACCGCCGTACTTAAATTATATAACAAAAAGAGGGGGATCTGGGAGCTATTAAAGGTCCAGTGTCCATGCTCCCTAGACTACATGTGAACCACCAGGAGGACACTGTTCCTATGGCCAGGTGCAAACAGTCACCCATGCCCTTAAAAAGAGAAGAAAGAAAAGGAAAAAGAGTGAAACGGTTTCCTAGGTTAGGGACCCACTCGGGTAAATAGAAGACCACTCTTTGTCCTCTGATGCCCTCACACACCCCGAAGGATGTCATGCTTCATCATCGGGCGGTTGCTCCTCGTAGGGCCGGCGCTGCAATTCCCTACGGGTCCCCCGAAGGGTCACTTTATCGGAGATCTTTTGAGGACCGCCGGATGGTGCATGTGGGTGTGCGGGGATGGGTCCTATGTGGAGGGTAGGAAAGGTGCGTGCAAATTGGTGACAAAAAGTATTAAAAGGGTCATCAAGCAGCAAATTTTGAAAAGATGTACCCTTAGCAGAATTTAACTGCTAAAATAAAAATGACTGGAGGCACACTATGCCCAGGGGTCATGGGTCATAGGTCAACATGTTTCGCGCCTCTATCGCCATAAAGGTCGTTGGCGCTTCTTCAGGACCAAATTAGTAAAATAATGTGCACGTGAAGATAAATAAAATTAAAATACCCTCAGTATCGATCTGGGCCATGACCTGTGCCCCCAATGTGGTTACAGGTCAACGATGAAAATCGCTCCTGATCAATACCTAGGAAGGAAAAAGAAAAAGATACAACAGGGATGTGCATCAGTACAACTTGATGCAACATATGTGTGCCACAACTGTGTGCCCATCAACCCCATAACAGGACTGGAACACGAGTCCAAAACATACATGAATGCGCCATAACCCTGTATGGCGTCAGGTAGACATTCCTACCCCACAACGGCTACGTGTATGACAATTCAGGGTAGTGTCTAGATTCCCAGGTGTTAGGCCAAGGCAAAATTACCTCACCCGCTACGTAAAACACTTGTCACATCAGAGAAACATAACCCCTGATGACGTTCATAAAGGTTCTCAATACTCAGAGGACCTTACCTAGCTTGTTGAAGACAGACGCTCCATTGGCTAGAAGCATGGGCCACCCGCAAATTACCGGGCTGAAACAACAAAAATGTGCCATCGGTTTAAAACACACTTGGTTCCTAATGTTCAAAAAACGGTTTTGTTGAAAAACCCCACTCCTGGTAATCTACTCACGTCTCTACCCGGGTAGTAGCAACTGTATACCTGCCCCATCCATGCGACAGCCAGCTAAGAACTGCCAGTGGCAGCGCACAAAACTTAAATAGTCACGGGGGCTTGTATCAGGGTCAATTCCCTTTCCGGGACGTGAGCTCGAATCAGAACAAGCCGCGCATGCGCGGTTAGTAGTTGGCAGTGCGCGTGCGTGTACAAGGTGAACTAGTCCCCTCTGCCTCAATCCGGGCAACCTGTCGATATCTTTTGTCACGTTAACTCTTGCTCATAATACCAAACTCAAGCATGATCGTAACGCCTCCCACGCAAACCGAGATTTAAAAACCAGCATGTTCAAGAGCAAAACCATCCCGAAGCAAGTTTCTCGTGCTAAAAATTAATAAAAATTGCATAATTGTGGTTATCGGTAAGCCCAGTATATGCAGGGTGAAGGTACTAACACCTGGGAATCTAGACACTACCCTGAATTGTCATACACGTAGCCGTTGTGGGGTAGGAATGTCTACCTGACGCCATACAGGGTTATGGCGCATTCATGTATGTTTTGGACTCGTGTTCCAGTCCTGTTATGGGGTTGATGGGCACACAGTTGTGGCACACATATGTTGCATCAAGTTGTACTGATGCACATCCCTGTTGTATCTTTTTCTTTTTCCTTCCTAGGTATTGATCAGGAGCGATTTTCATCGTTGACCTGTAACCACATTGGGGGCACAGGTCATGGCCCAGATCGATACTGAGGGTATTTTAATTTTATTTATCTTCACGTGCACATTATTTTACTAATTTGGTCCTGAAGAAGCGCCAACGACCTTTATGGCGATAGAGGCGCGAAACATGTTGACCTATGACCCATGACCCCTGGGCATAGTGTGCCTCCAGTCATTTTTATTTTAGCAGTTAAATTCTGCTAAGGGTACATCTTTTCAAAATTTGCTGCTTGATGACCCTTTTAATACTTTTTGTCACCAATTTGCACGCACCTTTCCTACCCTCCACATAGGACCCATCCCCGCACACCCACATGCACCATCCGGCGGTCCTCAAAAGATCTCCGATAAAGTGACCCTTCGGGGACCCGTAGGGAATTGCAGCGCCGGCCCTACGAGGAGCAACCGCCCGATGATGAAGCATGACATCCTTCGGGGTGTGTGAGGGCATCAGAGGACAAAGAGTGGTCTTCTATTTACCCGAGTGGGTCCCTAACCTAGGAAACCGTTTCACTCTTTTTCCTTTTCTTTCTTCTCTTTTTAAGGGCATGGGTGACTGTTTGCACCTGGCCATAGGAACAGTGTCCTCCTGGTGGTTCACATGTAGTCTAGGGAGCATGGACACTGGACCTTTAATAGCTCCCAGATCCCCCTCTTTTTGTTATATAATTTAAGTACGGCGGTTCAGCCGAGGGATCTCAATTTTATATTTTCCTTTATATTTTCCTTTCTTTGGGTATACGAGCCTTGACTACACTGACACTGGTGACGTATCTTAGCTCCAACGTTCAGGGTGTGACATAATTTTTATTCAATTATTCTCTTTTTCACCGGTTTTAGGTGATTGTGTACCTTCACCCTGCATATACTGGGCTTACCGATAACCACAATTATGCAATTTTTATTAATTTTTAGCACGAGAAACTTGCTTTGGGATGGTTTTGCTCTGGAACATGCTGGTTTTTAAATCTCGGTTTGCGTGGGAGGCATTACGATCATGCTTGAGTTTGGTATTATGAGCAAGAGTTAACGTGACAAAAGATATCGACAGGTTGCCCGGATTGAGGCAGAGGGGACTAGTTCACCTTGTACACGCACGCGCACTGCCAACTACTACCCGCGCATGCGCGGCTTGTTCTGATTCGAGCTCACGTCCCGGAAAGGGAATTGACCCTGATACAAGCCCCCGTGACTATTTAAGTTTTGTGCGCTGCCACTGGCAGTTCTTAGCTGGCTGTCGCATGGATGGGGCAGGTATACAGTTGCTACTACCCGGGTAGAGACGTGAGTAGATTACCAGGAGTGGGGTTTTTTCAACAAAACCGTTTTTTGAACATTAGGAACCAAGTGTGTTTTAAACCGATGGCACATTTTTGTTGTTTCAGCCCGGTAATTTGCGGGTGGCCCATGCTTCTAGCCAATGGAGCGTCTGTCTTCAACAAGCTAGGTAAGGTCCTCTGAGTATTGAGAACCTTTATGAACGTCATCAGGGGTTATGTTTCTCTGATGTGACAAGTGTTTTACGTAGCGGGTGAGGTAATTTTGCCTTGGCCTAACACCTGGGAATCTAGACACTACCCTGAATTGTCATACACGTAGCCGTTGTGGGGTAGGAATGTCTACCTGACGCCATACAGGGTTATGGCGCATTCATGTATGTTTTGGACTCGTGTTCCAGTCCTGTTATGGGGTTGATGGGCACACAGTTGTGGCACACATATGTTGCATCAAGTTGTACTGATGCACATCCCTGTTGTATCTTTTTCTTTTTCCTTCCTAGGTATTGATCAGGAGCGATTTTCATCGTTGACCTGTAACCACATTGGGGGCACAGGTCATGGCCCAGATCGATACTGAGGGTATTTTAATTTTATTTATCTTCACGTGCACATTATTTTACTAATTTGGTCCTGAAGAAGCGCCAACGACCTTTATGGCGATAGAGGCGCGAAACATGTTGACCTATGACCCATGACCCCTGGGCATAGTGTGCCTCCAGTCATTTTTATTTTAGCAGTTAAATTCTGCTAAGGGTACATCTTTTCAAAATTTGCTGCTTGATGACCCTTTTAATACTTTTTGTCACCAATTTGCACGCACCTTTCCTACCCTCCACATAGGACCCATCCCCGCACACCCACATGCACCATCCGGCGGTCCTCAAAAGATCTCCGATAAAGTGACCCTTCGGGGACCCGTAGGGAATTGCAGCGCCGGCCCTACGAGGAGCAACCGCCCGATGATGAAGCATGACATCCTTCGGGGTGTGTGAGGGCATCAGAGGACAAAGAGTGGTCTTCTATTTACCCGAGTGGGTCCCTAACCTAGGAAACCGTTTCACTCTTTTTCCTTTTCTTTCTTCTCTTTTTAAGGGCATGGGTGACTGTTTGCACCTGGCCATAGGAACAGTGTCCTCCTGGTGGTTCACATGTAGTCTAGGGAGCATGGACACTGGACCTTTAATAGCTCCCAGATCCCCCTCTTTTTGTTATATAATTTAAGTACGGCGGTTCAGCCGAGGGATCTCAATTTTATATTTTCCTTTATATTTTCCTTTCTTTGGGTATACGAGCCTTGACTACACTGACACTGGTGACGTATCTTAGCTCCAACGTTCAGGGTGTGACATAATTTTTATTCAATTATTCTCTTTTTTCACCGGTTTTAGGTGATAGTGTACCTTCACCCTGCATATACTGGGCTTACCGATAACCACAATTATGCAATTTTTATTAATTTTTAGCACGAGAAACTTGCTTTGGGATGGTTTTGCTCTGGAACATGCTGGTTTTTAAATCTCGGTTTGCGTGGGAGGCATTACGATCATGCTTGAGTTTGGTATTATGAGCAAGAGTTAACGTGACAAAAGATATCGACAGGTTGCCCGGATTGAGGCAGAGGGGACTAGTTCACCTTGTACACGCACGCGCACTGCCAACTACTACCCGCGCATGCGCGGCTTGTTCTGATTCGAGCTCACGTCCCGGAAAGGGAATTGACCCTGATACAAGCCCCCGTGACTATTTAAGTTTTGTGCGCTGCCACTGGCAGTTCTTAGCTGGCTGTCGCATGGATGGGGCAGGTATACAGTTGCTACTACCCGGGTAGAGACGTGAGTAGATTACCAGGAGTGGGGTTTTTTCAACAAAACCGTTTTTTGAACATTAGGAACCAAGTGTGTTTTAAACCGATGGCACATTTTTGTTGTTTCAGCCCGGTAATTTGCGGGTGGCCCATGCTTCTAGCCAATGGAGCGTCTGTCTTCAACAAGCTAGGTAAGGTCCTCTGAGTATTGAGAACCTTTATGAACGTCATCAGGGGTTATGTTTCTCTGATGTGACAAGTGTTTTACGTAGCGGGTGAGGTAATTTTGCCTTGGCCTAACACCTGGGAATCTAGACACTACCCTGAATTGTCATACACGTAGCCGTTGTGGGGTAGGAATGTCTACCTGACGCCATACAGGGTTATGGCGCATTCATGTATGTTTTGGACTCGTGTTCCAGTCCTGTTATGGGGTTGATGGGCACACAGTTGTGGCACACATATGTTGCATCAAGTTGTACTGATGCACATCCCTGTTGTATCTTTTTCTTTTTCCTTCCTAGGTATTGATCAGGAGCGATTTTCATCGTTGACCTGTAACCACATTGGGGGCACAGGTCATGGCCCAGATCGATACTGAGGGTATTTTAATTTTATTTATCTTCACGTGCACATTATTTTACTAATTTGGTCCTGAAGAAGCGCCAACGACCTTTATGGCGATAGAGGCGCGAAACATGTTGACCTATGACCCATGACCCCTGGGCATAGTGTGCCTCCAGTCATTTTTATTTTAGCAGTTAAATTCTGCTAAGGGTACATCTTTTCAAAATTTGCTGCTTGATGACCCTTTTAATACTTTTTGTCACCAATTTGCACGCACCTTTCCTACCCTCCACATAGGACCCATCCCCGCACACCCACATGCACCATCCGGCGGTCCTCAAAAGATCTCCGATAAAGTGACCCTTCGGGGACCCGTAGGGAATTGCAGCGCCGGCCCTACGAGGAGCAACCGCCCGATGATGAAGCATGACATCCTTCGGGGTGTGTGAGGGCATCAGAGGACAAAGAGTGGTCTTCTATTTACCCGAGTGGGTCCCTAACCTAGGAAACCGTTTCACTCTTTTTCCTTTTCTTTCTTCTCTTTTTTAAGGGCATGGGTGACTGTTTGCACCTGGCCATAGGAACAGTGTCCTCCTGGTGGTTCACATGTAGTCTAGGGAGCATGGACACTGGACCTTTAATAGCTCCCAGATCCCCCTCTTTTTGTTATATAATTTAAGTACGGCGGTTCAGCCGAGGATCTCAATTTTATATTTTCCTTTATATTTTCCTTTCTTTGGGTATACGAGCCTTGACTACACTGACACTGGTGACGTATCTTAGCTCCAACGTTCAGGGTGTGACATAATTTTTATTCAATTATTCTCTTTTTTCACCGGTTTTAGGTGATAGTGTACCTTCACCCTGCATATACTGGGCTTACCGATAACCACAATTATGCAATTTTTATTAATTTTTAGCACGAGAAACTTGCTTTGGGATGGTTTTGCTCTGGAACATGCTGGTTTTTAAATCTCGGTTTACGTGGGAGGCATTACGATCATGCTTGAGTTTGGTATTATGAGCAAGAGTTAACGTGACAAAAGATATCGACAGGTTGCCCGGATTGAGGCAGAGGGGACTAGTTCACCTTGTACACGCACGCGCACTGCCAACTACTACCCGCGCATGCGCGGCTTGTTCTGATTCGAGCTCACGTCCCGGAAAGGGAATTGACCCTGATACAAGCCCCCGTGACTATTTAAGTTTTGTGCGCTGCCACTGGCAGTTCTTAGCTGGCTGTCGCATGGATGGGGCAGGTATACAGTTGCTACTACCCGGGTAGAGACGTGAGTAGATTACCAGGAGTGGGGTTTTTTCAACAAAACCGTTTTTTGAACATTAGGAACCAAGTGTGTTTTAAACCGATGGCACATTTTTGTTGTTTCAGCCCGGTAATTTGCGGGTGGCCCATGCTTCTAGCCAATGGAGCGTCTGTCTTCAACAAGCTAGGTAAGGTCCTCTGAGTATTGAGAACCTTTATGAACGTCATCAGGGGTTATGTTTCTCTGATGTGACAAGTGTTTTACGTAGCGGGTGAGGTAATTTTGCCTTGGCCTAACACCTGGGAATCTAGACACTACCCTGAATTGTCATACACGTAGCCGTTGTGGGGTAGGAATGTCTACCTGACGCCATACAGGGTTATGGCGCATTCATGTATGTTTTGGACTCGTGTTCCAGTCCTGTTATGGGGTTGATGGGCACACAGTTGTGGCACACATATGTTGCATCAAGTTGTACTGATGCACATCCCTGTTGTATCTTTTTCTTTTTTCCTTCCTAGGTATTGATCAGGAGCGATTTTCATCGTTGACCTGTAACCACATTGGGGGCACAGGTCATGGCCCAGATCGATACTGAGGGTATTTTAAATTTATTTATCTGCACGTGCACATTATTTTACTAATTTGGTCCTGAAGAAGCGCCAACGACCTTTATGGCGATAGAGGCGCGAAACATGTTGACCTATGACCCATGACCCCTGGGCATAGTGTGCCTCCAGTCATTTTTATTTTAGCAGTTAAATTCTGCTAAGGGTACATCTTTTCAAAATTTGCTGCTTGATGACCCTTTTAATACTTTTTGTCACCAATTTGCACGCACCTTTCCTACCCTCCACATAGGACCCATCCCCGCACACCCACATGCACCATCCGGCGGTCCTCAAAAGATCTCCGATAAAGTGACCCTTCGGGGACCCGTAGGGAATTGCAGCGCCGGCCCTACGAGGAGCAACCGCCCGATGATGAAGCATGACATCCTTCGGGGTGTGTGAGGGCATCAGAGGACAAAGAGTGGTCTTCTATTTACCCGAGTGGGTCCCTAACCTAGGAAACCGTTTCACTCTTTTTCCTTTTCTTTCTTCTCTTTTTTAAGGGCATGGGTGACTGTTTGCACCTGGCCATAGGAACAGTGTCCTCCTGGTGGTTCACATGTAGTCTAGGGAGCATGGACACTGGACCTTTAATAGCTCCCAGATCCCCCTCTTTTTGTTATATAATTTAAGTACGGCGGTTCAGCCGAGGGATCTCAATTTTATATTTTCCTTTATATTTTCCTTTCTTTGGGTATACGAGCCTTGACTACACTGACACTGGTGACGTATCTTAGCTCCAACGTTCAGGGTGTGACATAATTTTTATTCAATTATTCTCTTTTTTCACCGGTTTTAGGTGATAGTGTACCTTCACCCTGCATATACTGGGCTTACCGATAACCACAATTATGCAATTTTTATTAATTTTTAGCACGAGAAACTTGCTTTGGGATGGTTTTGCTCTGGAACATGCTGGTTTTTAAATCTCGGTTTGCGTGGGAGGCATTACGATCATGCTTGAGTTTGGTATTATGAGCAAGAGTTAACGTGACAAAAGATATCGACAGGTTGCCCGGATTGAGGCAGAGGGGACTAGTTCACCTTGTACACGCACGCGCACTGCCAACTACTACCCGCGCATGCGCGGCTTGTTCTGATTCGAGCTCACGTCCCGGAAAGGGAATTGACCCTGATACAAGCCCCGTGACTATTTAAGTTTTGTGCGCTGCCACTGGCAGTTCTTAGCTGGCTGTCGCATGGATGGGGCAGGTATACAGTTGCTACTACCCGGGTAGAGACGTGAGTAGATTACCAGGAGTGGGGTTTTTCAACAAAACCGTTTTTGAACATTAGGAACCAAGTGTGTTTTAAACCGATGGCACATTTTTGTTGTTTCAGCCCGGTAATTTGCGGGTGGCCCATGCTTCTAGCCAATGGAGCGTCTGTCTTCAACAAGCTAGGTAAGGTCCTCTGAGTATTGAGAACCTTTATGAACGTCATCAGGGGTTATGTTTCTCTGATGTGACAAGTGTTTTACGTAGCGGGTGAGGTAATTTTGCCTTGGCCTAACACCTGGGAATCTAGACACTACCCTGAATTGTCATACACGTAGCCGTTGTGGGGTAGGAATGTCTACCTGACGCCATACAGGGTTATGGCGCATTCATGTATGTTTTGGACTCGTGTTCCAGTCCTGTTATGGGGTTGATGGGCACACAGTTGTGGCACACATATGTTGCATCAAGTTGTACTGATGCACATCCCTGTTGTATCTTTTTCTTTTTCCTTCCTAGGTATTGATCAGGAGCGATTTTCATCGTTGACCTGTAACCACATTGGGGGCACAGGTCATGGCCCAGATCGATACTGAGGGTATTTTAATTTTATTTATCTTCACGTGCACATTATTTTACTAATTTGGTCCTGAAGAAGCGCCAACAACCTTTATGGCGATAGAGGCGCGAAACATGTTGACCTATGACCCATGACCCCTGGGCATAGTGTGCCTCCAGTCATTTTTATTTTAGCAGTTAAATTCTGCTAAGGGTACATCTTTTCAAAATTTGCTGCTTGATGACCCTTTTAATACTTTTTGTCACCAATTTGCACGCACCTTTCCTACCCTCCACATAGGACCCATCCCCGCACACCCACATGCACCATCCGGCGGTCCTCAAAAGATCTCCGATAAAGTAACCCTTCGGGGACCCGTAGGGAATTGCAGCGCCGGCCCTACGAGGAGCAACCGCCCGATGATGAAGCATGACATCCTTCGGGGTGTGTGAGGGCATCAGAGGACAAAGAGTGGTCTTCTATTTACCCGAGTGGGTCCCTAACCTAGGAAACCGTTTCACTCTTTTTCCTTTTCTTTCTTCTCTTTTTTAAGGGCATGGGTGACTGTTTGCACCTGGCCATAGGAACAGTGTCCTCCTGGTGGTTCACAATCTTTTCTCTGACCAGATCCCCTACTTTTGGAATCCAGACAGGTCTTGCCGTTACTGCCTTGACTTACTCAGTGGCGGTCTGTTTTAAGTGGACGTTGCTTTGTTGTGTCCTGGATTCATTTAGATCCTGTAAAACAGCCAAACGATCATGGATATCAAATGGTTTTTCATCCGCCACTGTGCCTCCACAATCAAGATCAGGTACCCACATTCTTGTCCCAAATAGGACCTCGTAAGGAGTGACACCCCCTAGAGAGCTTCTTGGCTGGTTGTTAATTGCTCTTTGGACCCCATAAAGGTGACTGACCCAACTATCACCCTTGCCTAATACCCTAGCTGTTAAAGATTGCTTTAAGTCACGGTTTTTCCTCTCCACAACCAAATTACCCTCAGGATGGTACGGAGAGGAGTACCGCAATGCTACGCCCATTCCTTCCATGGCCTCTTTGTAAGCCCGAGAGCTAACGCCGGGCCACGGTCAGAATGTAACGTGCCAACTGCGTATGTGCTGATAAAGACTCACAAATCTTTTATAACAGTTCGAGCGTCAGCCGAGCGCTGAGGCCAGACCCATAAGAATCTAGAGCAGGAATCCACTGCAACCATGATATATTTCTTGGCCCCATCCGATTGTAGGGGTCCGCAGTGGTCCAAATACACAAATGCAAGAGGTTTGTCTGATTTTAGTAATGGTGTCTGTCCTGGGCGTGTTACGGTGGAGCCTTTCATCTGCTGGCAGATGTTGCACTTTAAGACGTAGTCTTTGGTCTGCTTTGTTAACCCTGGCCACCAGTAGCGCTGTTTCAGTAAAGAAATAGTCGCTGTAACGCCTGTATGCGCAGAACTCAAACCCTCGTGTGCTGCTAGAATTAAGCCTTGCCTACGATCCATATTTGGTATTACTCTATCCCCCACTCCAGGAATCTGAGCATATGGAATGTTGTGTGCATCTAACTGTAGGAGTACTTGAGTGGAAATTTCTTTGGTACTGCTGTGCTGCCTTTGCCTGAAGCAATGACAGCTATCATAATCTCGCCGTCTATTCTCGTTTTTGAATGAGTGATTGCAGCTACGGACGCTGTGCGTACAGCCCCCTTTGCGGCTTCATCAGCCAATGAATTCCCTTCAACGTGAACGCCATCACGCTGATGACTCAGTGTAAGTATCACGTGAGCCCTTGGTAGTTCGTTTCTCAACTCCACTACCTGTTCCCATAGCATTTTATGCTTAATTGTGCCACCTTTTGCGTCCTTAAACCCGTTTTGTTCCCAATGATGTAAATATTCATTGTACGACTGTACACAGTAAAAGGAATCACACACAATTAGTGTGGGGAATTCGTGTTCCGTATTTACCAGTGCCAGTATCAGTGCTTTTAATTCTGCCAACTGAGCCGTGCAGTCTCCTAGAGATTGCGTTTTAGTGCAGCTTGGATGGAACTTCCCATCGCGCATGCGACCTTTAACGATTGCACACGCTGCGCTGTAAGCTTGCTTACTCCCTATGGCCGGTTGAGCAGATCTGTCAGTGTAAATAATATATTCATACTGATCTAGCTGATGAAGCCGCAAAGCCGCAAAGGGGGCTGTACGCACAGCGTCCGTAGCTGCAATCACTCATTCAAAAACGAGAATAGACGGCGAGATTATGAAAAATTACCGTTTCTCCCTTAGGGCACTCCATGACGAATGCTGGCGGCCAGTCTTGCTCTGCTAATAGGATGTCATATCCAGATGACAGATTTTTCCAAAATAGACCTTTAACTTTCCTGGGCTTGTCCCCCTCCATCCGGAGTGTTATCTCATGTAACTTATGTGGGACACTTACCCGAGTATCAGGTGTTTCCACTGTGATATACTCACTCAACTCCGCTGTCACCAGAAATTCCTTCAGGTTCTGGCGAGCTATTGTTACTTCTGCTGCGCTGTCTAGCATCGTCAGAGCCCATTCCCCGTTCAGAAGCTGTGTCCTCATTCTGGGCATGTCTGATCTTGAGACCTGCTACCTTCTTCTTTTTGAACTGAGGTTTTGATTTTTGTTTATCTTATTTTTTAGGTGCGTAGACCGCAGCGCGTTGCGTGTCTCTGGACTTTGTACACTCCTCTTGTCTGTGTTCTGACCGTCCTTCCATCTCGGAGTTTTTTGATGAAACCTGAAAGGAACGAGAGGATTGTGTATCAGTATCCTGATACCTGTCAGGTTTCCTAATATTATCCCTATTCCCGAGGTTATACCTCCTTTCAGAGGGCTCCTGTTGAGGAGACCTGCCTCGGGATTGAGATCTGCTGTCTTTAGACTTTTGTTGCTTTTTATGTTCCCATTTCTTTTTAGAAGAAGTAGGTGTCTGCTTTGTAGTGTCCTTTTCAGAACTGCCCACTAGTTGTGGTTTTAACGCTTTCCCACCTAAACTGTCTCTGCCTAGTTCTGCATACGCAGTTTCAATTATTTTGGGTAGTTCGTGTTGTTGATCTACTGGACTGAACTCCGTTAGGCGTTCGCGGATCACCACTGAAGCTGCTTCCCCCTTAATGTTAGCTAGTATTATGGCTGATACCTGGTCAAAGTTATTTAGTAACTTCATCCCTAAGTTAAGGGCAGGTTCTGCTCCGTACTCATTTTGTATCTGTCTCAATACGTCTGGCACTACTGCTAAGGACGGGATACCATGTGTTCTGGCATATATGGCAGCAAAGACTGAACCCCAAGAGGTGCAGTCCTCTACTTGTGGTGTGATCCCCATGGGCAAGCAGATTGTTAGTATTCTGTGTTTATCATAGGTGGTAGTATTCGGGAATACTGCCTCAAGCTGAGTTTTTCTGAGCTATCCAGAATGGTATTTGTTCGCGTTTTGCGGGCATTTTGCCCATTACCGCGTGTAATGTTTGAGGAGTAATTTTATTTCCTGTACCCTGAGCTGGAGTACTGTTTGCTGCACCTGGTGCAGGTTGGATTGTTAAAGTCCTCATGACGAATTGTGTCAGGTTTCTGTAGATTTTGATTAAATCTCTGTGTTGTACGAGTAAGTCTCCTGGTGGCATTGTGTCAATGTCAGGATGTGGTGTGTAGGCCGCTAATATTGGCCATGTGGCTCCTTCTCCTCCGAGTGGGCCTAACCTTGCTCTTCCTTGTACGTGGGGTAGGGCGCCATTAAACCAGTAATAATGTTCCTGGTAAGTGAGTGGAATCTCTATGTCCTCAAACGGACAATATTCCCGTGGTGCATCTCCTATGTAGTAGTGAAATGTATTTGTTACTGCATTTGCTGCTGGGAGTGTAACCCATGAATAGAATACCTCTGTTTTGTTTGATTCGTGTGCCTCAATCACGAAAACTACCACGCCACCCCTAGCTTGTAAACCATTTTCTAATAGTTTTAGGGTGACTGTCCTTCTGAATTTTGGTGCAATCTGCATTGCATCCGCAGGATCTTCTCCTTCGTCTGAAAAATTCAGTTCAACTCTCTCTGCCCTTACCTGTCATGTTTAGAGGAAGAAGTTCTCCAAGGGAACTAAGTTAAGGTGTTATGCACAATTTTTAGGAACACTATGTCCTTTCAAGCTTGAATAACCAACAGCCAAAAAATAGTATTTTTGTACTACTCAGCTGCGGCGGATTTTGTGCCCACCCACTCCAGACGTCTCTGGTGTTTTGTGAGTAGGTTCTCTGAGAATAGCATGACTGAACTACTCAGATTCTACTGCTAAATAAGTACCCAACCAACATTGGTGGCGCTATGTCGTGTAGTTCCTATAGTACCCCTGCAGGACCTGCGCGTTTGGATAACATAAACTGTGAGCTTGGTGACCGACTGGCTCTGTGCACCCCCACCGCGTATGTTAGCCGGATTTGTATTAGCTAGCTCACAGTGCCACTAGAATCTCCTCTTATCGGGGAGAGATTAGTTTCTGGCAACCTTAGATCATGACAACCCTGATCCCTCAGAATCGTGGAAACAATGTACTACTTTTCGCTCAGTCACTCGTGCTTACTTGTTCGGTTTGTCTCAGAGAGGTACACAGAATAAACAGTCTGGGCGTTTCAATAAGTATTTATTGAACAGTTGTTATTCTGGTGTAGAATATATGTGCTGCAACAACCAGCAGACAGTAGCAGAGATATATTATCAGCAGTACGATAAAAGTGAAAGGATAGTACAGTTCTACCATATTGCAATAATGATGGTTACATACATGAATATATAAAATGCATTATAAAAGTGCGCATACTCCTACGATGCCTAACTAGATGTACCTAAGTGTACCTAGCATGTGTGTAGGTCTAAAAGCCTAAGAGCCAAGAATCCTTCTAGGATTTAGTCGAACCCCATTACCTGAATAGAGAGAGTGTGGGACCCCGTCCTGGTCTCGAGTTGGACACCCCGCAAGGGCTGTGTTAGACCGCTGTCAGCTGGAGCGACTGCATGCAGGAGCCTCAGCGTCTCTGGTCAGTGTGTCGGCATGGAAGTCTCGGTTCCCTCTGTCTTACCGTGGCAAGATGTGGTGTATTTATACCCTAAAGTGTCTCGTCCCTTAGTATGGTTTGTATTGGTCTTTGTTGGACATGAGGAAGACGTCAGGGGTGAACTTTGTACATACATATTATGCAGGAGATGTAGCTGGTGAATGCTCATGCATAATTTATGAGTACATTGTAGGCCTGTGTTCGGGTAAAACCCTGCAGTGTTCAAACCACAGACTAGATAACGTTCAACCCTCAGAGTTCGTTGTGTACTGTAGGGAACTAATGTAGGTGAAAGATCATGCCTAAATTAGGGCATAGGAGATCATGACTATAATAGGGCATAGACGATTGTGACCAAAATAGGGCATATACGATTATGACCATAATAGGGCATATACGATTATGACCATATATGGCATATATGAACGTGTCTATATTAGGGCCTCTATACGAAACATAACAAATCATGAAATGCTTTCAGTAAAAAAACACGTGAAAGTGTTCACAGGCCCACACCACAGCCAGACTCTCCATCTTTGACTGAGAATAGGCACGTTCTGTGTCAGACAGACTTCAGCTGGCTTGTGCCACAACGTGTCTCTGAGCATTTGGATGTCCATTATGCTGCGCAAGAATTGCTCCCAGCCCCACAGGGCTCACATCAATAGTAATCTGAGTATGTAATTTAGGATCGAAGTAGGCCATCTCAGTTGCATTTTCAATTGCATGCTTTATGGTTTTGAAGCTTTGGTCGCATTCAGAGGACCATCAGAACTGGCCATTTCAGGTCTCTAAATGGAGCACTCACTGTAGCAAAGTCACGAATATACCTTGAACAATAGCTGGCCATGCCCAAGAAGGATCATAGCATGGTGACATCTTGTAAGGGTTTAGCAGCTGGCAGTGCTTGTACTTTATCTTGGTCAGGAGTCATTCCCCCATCAGAGAATATGTGCCCAAAGAACTTGAGTGTGGTACATTTAGGGGCATATTCTCAAGGAGCTATCGCCGAGTTATCGGCACTTTATCGCAGCCAAAGTCGCGATAAATTTATCGCCCCATTCACAAGCTGGTGCTAGCAGCCGATACCACCAGTTTACTTGCGAAAGCATCCGCAAAAAACATCGCCACAGATGACCCCGGCAACTATCGCTAATGAGATGCAGAGTAGGCGTTCCCGAGCAAAAATCTGCGACAACACCACACCTCAACATTCTCAACAACCAGCCACATCGGCGATAGCAGCAGGAAATGAACACCCGCTCTGACCTGGTGTAAAGTCGGACGACAACCTGCACCATCAAAGGGAGCCCAGCCCAGAGCCACACATGATGAACAACAGATGCCATGGAGCCACCCACCATGCATCCCGGAGCCCCGAGAGGGCAACAACACCCACCGCCACCACCCCCAGGACCGCCACCCCCCCCCAGGACCACCACAGAGGCAGCGCAGACAAAGACAGTGGACCTTCAGGAAATGCACCAGCCTCACAGACCTAACACGAGACAATGTCAATGCCCACTACAGGCTCAAAAGGACAACCATCCTCCGCATCCTGAACATCATTGCCCACAGGCTGACGGTACCAACACAGCGGACAACCAACATCCCTCCGCAGACAAAGCTGCTGGCTGTGCTGCACCTGTTGGCCTCTGGTACCTCCCAACCAACAATCGCCAGAGTCGGAGGAGTCTCACAGCCAGCCCCATCCAAGTTCCTCACACCTGTCCTGGATGCCATCATCAGCTAGGTACCCCAGTACCTATACATCCCCCACAATGCGCAGGAACAGCGGGAGACCAAGCAAGGACTATACGCCATAGCTGGATTCCCGCACATGTTGGGGGCAATCGACTGCACACATGTCCTACTTGTGCCCCCTGCCGACACTGCACACAATTACCGCAACAGAAAGCACACGCATTCCATCAACGTGCAGGCAATAGTGGACCACAGGGGACTCTTTACCAATGTCGTAGCCAACTACCCAGGCAGTGTGCATGATCCCTTCATCTTCTGACAGTCCAACATCAACCAGCGCTTCCATGATGGCACCTATGGGAATGCACTGCTCGTTGGCAAGTACCAAATGAACAGCCCACACACCTCAACTCCACAATCATGCAACTCACAACTCTGGCACTGCACACGTCAGAAAATCACATACAACATGCCAAACAACATGCCCACCCACCAGACATGACAGCACAACTGACTGTGGCAACCTTGGTTAGCCATGTACATGAGCCATCAACGGCATGACACCTCAGCCACACAATAGCAGAATGTGGGGAGAGGTGGGAACCAGGCATGTGCAAAGGAGGCAAGTGACCCATGAATGAGAATGTACAAATGCCAAGTGTGGTGGAGATGTGCTGGACAGACTGCAGTATGCAGACCACAGACATATCCATGTCTACATGCACTGCTGGTGTTTGGAGTGTAGTGGACAGTGGACGCAACCATGTCACCGCAGGCAGCGGGTGAGACATTGCACATGTAGCTTTGTCGTCCCCCACTCAATACGTAAGATGAGTGAACTGGGCCGGCGTACGCCAGTCAAGCGTGGGGGTGTGGATGATTATCCCATGGCTCTGGGTGTGGTTCAGTACTGGAAATGTGCAAAGGCATGTGTCTCTGTCGCAGTGTGGGTCTCCGTTGGGGAGTGTAGGTGGTCCCTAATGGGACTTAGACACCCACGTATGTGATCTAGTTCGGCTTCCATGAGGTAGTACCCCACCCGCACATGTTCGGCCACCCCCTTCTGGCAGTCTGACACCTGGCCTTGGAATGCGATGTGTGCTTGGGTGGCCTGCTGGGAGCCAGCTGGGGTGGTGGGTGCATCCAGCTGTGTTTTCTGTGTAGGGGGTGGGGTATCCTCGATGCAGCGGTGCTGCCCTGCTCCTGGAGGTCGATTGCCTAAGATGTCCATGGACTGTTGTAGGGCGTCGGTGTCGGAAGTGTGGAGGTCCTCTTCAGCATCACTGTAGAGTTGTCTGGTCTGCTCTGCTGGAGGTGTTGTTTGTCCCTCTGCAATGTGAAGGGGAGATGCTTGTTGACATTGTGTTGGCATGTATGTTGACGCATTGTTTAAGTTTACATACAGACTGCATGACAATGTACATTGTGACTGTTTGGGAGGGGCGGACTATTTGATGCGGGACAGTGGACATTTGGACTGCATGACGTAGGTGAGGTTGTACACGTACATTTGCATCTCACAGTTTCCTGCTATGTCAGATGTGATTGGCCATTTTCGACGCACAGGCGGACCCAGTTGTGTCCTCTGTTCTGCAGTGTAAGTGTTGCACTGTGTACCACATTGTCGTCCATGTGGATGTGCTGTCATTGCTATGTGTGTGTGCTGCATTGTGTGAGAGTCGCACCTGCAGCTGTGATTTTGCTGCCCCTTATCCCTTGGAGGTGGTGTGCCTTTGGCTTTTGTGCTTTTAAGGTGCTGTGATGTTGGCGACTTGGGTCATTTGTGCTCTTGGTCGGTTTTTGTACTCTTGTGCATTGTTGGTCTGCAGATGTATTGTTGACGTCAGTGGTTGTTTGTGCACGTGGATGTGTCAGAATGTGACCTGCTCCATTCCGGATGTGGTCCACACTCAGCCACCTCAGTCTCGTGGCGTGCACAATGTCATGGTGATTGTTCTCCAGCCATGCTGCTCGTCTTGTGGTGTCACTTGCATTGTCAGTGTGGCTCTCACATACGCATCTTTGCTGTGTTTCGCACGGGTGCATGTGTGTGTTGTGGAATTGGTGATGTGTGGGGTTGGACCCCTTTGGGCACATGGTGGACGGGGGCCTACTTGATGTTTGTATGTGTGCTGCTGTGTGCCACGGGGATCAGGGACATGACCCAGGGTCATTGTGGGTGTGCGGTGTGCTACACGTCGTTGTGCATGTGTGTCATTGTGCCCGTCCCCCCGTCCCCACAGTCCCTGATCGTTACTCACCCTGTTGATGTTGTGTCAGGTCATGTCGAGCAGTGTCCGGACTCCCGACTCCTTGCACCGTCTCCACACTGATGACTGTGGCCACCATTTGCTCCAGCTCCTCCTGTGGCGCAGGACTCCCACCTCCATTCGCCGTTGCTGTCTTCCTGTTGGCAGCGGGTTTCTGCTTGGTTTGGCTTTTCACATCGTGCCAGCGCATATTGGCCTCCTCGACACTCCGGCTGCATTCACGATGGAATGCCATTTTTCCGTCTGTGTTGCCAATGACACGGTGGAGGTGACGGACAGTTGTTAGTGCTCTGTCACCTCCGTGACGACGATCAGGTTGTCATGCGGACTGTACCCCGT
This sequence comes from Calotriton arnoldi, assembly GCA_963921515.1. NCBI lineage: Eukaryota > Metazoa > Chordata > Amphibia > Caudata > Salamandridae > Calotriton > Calotriton arnoldi. Next base: position 203,505 of record CAWUFW010009570.1, on the reverse strand, counting down.
CTTCCTCTTCCTCTTCTCCTTGGCCTTCCCAGACCCCGAGGTTCCTTGCTGGTGGTCTGTGGGGCTTGTGGGGTTCGCATTGACCTGGGCACTCGTTCCGGGTGCATCCATGTTGCTACGCAGTTTATTTTGTTTATGGTGTGTTTTTCTTGTTCAGCTTTTATAGTGCATTTTCCCGCATGACGCGTGGGGATTGCAGGCCTGTCGCTGGTTATCGCTGATTTTTGTATCGGGTTTGGCCTCATCGCAACTTTATTCGCGTTTCGCATTTTTGCGGCGTCGCGTTAATTTTAACGCGGTCATTTGACGCATTATCGTGGGACTATCGCATGGTGCCGCCAGGTCGGGAATACTACGTTAACACGGCGTTGTTTTACCGCGATAGACTGCGATATGCAAAGTTGCGTTAAGCTAAACTTGCGGTGGTTATCACACGTTCTTGAAAATATGCCCCTTAGAGTGAGACCTGCATTTGTAAGCAACTGGCACACTTGTTTGAGAGCTTTATCTTGCTCCTTCTGTGTTGTCCCAAATACCAGTATGTCATCACTGTAATTGAAAGCATGCATAATAGATTGAATTATTCTACGTATAACATCTTGAAATATTTCTGTTGCAGATTACACTCCAAAACTCAACCTTTTGTATCTGAACAAACCAATATGAGTTGAAAAAGTGGTAATGTGCCTACAGTTTTCTTCCAATTCAAGTTGATGGTATCCCTTGATTAGTTTAAGACGGGAGAAGACTTTGGCTCCGTTCAGCTGCATGATCATGTCTTCAATGTGCGGACCAGGATGTCTTTCTCTCTTGATTGTTTTGTTGGCCTGGCGCATATCCACGCAAATGCGCACTGCACCTCCACTACCCTTTTTTGGCAATCTCACTATAGGCGACACCCATGGTGTGGGACCAGTAGAGCGCTCAATGATGTTTTGCTTCAACAGCTTTTCTAGTTCTTTTTCGACCGCTTCTTGCAGGTGAAATGCTATTATGATCTTGTGCAACAGGCTGGATGTCTTCATTGATGTGAAGTTGCACCTTCATTGTCTTGAGCTTTCCTAGGCCATGAAATAACGACGGGAACTGGCTCACAATTTCAGATAGAGTATGTAGGTTGTAATTGATAGATATTAGTCCTATGCCAGCAGCAGTTGCAAAACTAATTAAACATGCACTGGACTAAGTAGCTTGAAGAATGTGAATTGGGGCTTGCACAGACTTCCTTTTATGTCATAAGGTCGCTATGAATGATCCTTGACTCTGCAACGGTTTGGAAGCAGCCCATGTGTACAACTTCGTGTTTGACCCATTGAATCGAGGTACGGGTAACAAACTGTTCACAAACTGTTAAACTGTTCGACTGGCATGATGTTGATCGATGCACCACTGTCAATTATAAAGGTTTTGGGGCAATCATTGACCTTTGGTGTAATCTTGGGGCAATGTCCATATCAATGTCCATATGAATTCTTTTGTTTCGCTGACTCTCTTGTTTTTGTCGTTCTTTTGTCTTTGCAAGCTGGAAGACCCACGTGTGCATGTCGCTTTTTGGTGGATATAATCATCACACATTCACCCTCTTCACTGTCACTCAATTGTGACTGCAAAGAACTTTTGTAGGATGAACTTGATGACGATCGACGTTGTTTAGTTTCCACCTGTCGCAGTTGAGGTAGCTTTTTGTATTTTTAGGCTTGGGAGAATGCTTCTGGAACTTTCTGATGTCCAATTTCTCATCTTGCCGTAACACAATTGATTTCTCTTTTGCCTTGCAAACCGTTATGAAGTGGTTTTCCTTTTCGCAACCTTAGCACGTCTGTCCGATAGCTGAACATTTACTTTCATGTGGAAATGAAAATCCACATTGGAAACACAGTTTTCCTTTCTTTGAGGATGTCGACTTACGTGCATCTACTTTGTGATTGTGTTTGCTCTTCATGATTAGTGCTGATTCACCCATTGCTGTTTCAGCTTCCATGTCAGCAGCTTGCCGATTTGCTCTTTCTTTGGCTCTTGAAGCCATTAGTACTTTTTCAAAAGTGAACGTCTTTCTCAATATGCGTCTTCTTAACAAGTCCGAAAGACAGCCATGAATGATTCTGAGGCACATAGCTTCCTCATTATAAAATTCACTAAATTAACAATGTTTGATAAGCACATCAATTCTCTCAACAAACTCATCCATCGTTTCACCAATGTGTTGTCTCGCTTGAGTGAAAATTTGTCTTTCATAGTCGATGTTTGGCATCAGATTGAACATGGCTTCTAATGCTTAATTGATTTGATGGTACGAGATTGTCCCAGTCTGTGAGATTTTCCTTTACACTTCTTTTACTCCATCACCAGCAAGATTCTTTAAATATTTAATGATTTTCTCGTCATTTACTTCTTCCAGAGCATCTATGAAGTTATCAAAGGTCTCGATCCATGTGGTCCATCTGGCGCCAATATTCTGTTTTTTGACGGTAGTGAATGGTGGCGAAGGTTTAAAAAATGTGGCCCCACCATACTTCATGTCTCTTGCAGCAGCTACTGGGAGCCTTCGCTATCTTGAAGACGTTCTAGGTTGTATTGAAGTCCACCAGCAGCCGAATTCCCCTGTTTTTGGTGGCTTCTCCGGGGACAAACAACCTTGCGAGCACAACCCCAGTAATCGCTCTCGAGTCACTCGCCCACTTTTGAGGTCGTCAGGCCAGTGAGTACATTCTACTGCGCATACCTGGTTGTCCCTGCATTTTATATTGCACCTGGATTGTCACTGCCTTTAATGTTTGCTTTGTGACGATGATGGCTCGGTGTAATGGCTCAGCACAGTTTTTCTTCTTCAACCTGGCCGGCAAGTCTTGGGGGGCCTATTCCAATGGTGCTTCTCTGCTAGGCCTTCAACTTCTTCACGAGGCCTTGTACGGACTGAAGTGGGACTTGAACTCCATATAAACCAACTGCAGACTCCTTTGCACCTGCTTGGGGTGCACATGGCATGCATGAGCAGTTTACTCTATCCTTGTAAACTCTCTGGGAGAGCAGTCCTGTTTCTTTGGGGCATGTATTTCCTACTCGTTGCCAGTTGTCGCATCCTTCCCAGCCTGGGAGCATGCAAAATTAACACGCCATACACGGGCTCATAACCGATGTCTATATTCATCAGCATACAACATTCAACTGAACTTCTCATTATCTCATAACTGTTAATAACAACACCTTAACACAGAGGTCTTCAAACTTTTTGATGCCGAGACCCCCTTGTCAAAATCTTTTAGACGTAAGGACCCCCTCCTGACAAAAATTTCAAGAACCTGCTACTCCTCATCATCGACAACCATAAATGCCCCTATCCCCACAGCAAATCATTTTTACTGTGGGGAAATGATATTAAACAGTGGTTAGCCAACCTAAGGTAAGTGAGCATGGGGGCATGGTCAGAGGTGTAGCTAAAAACAAAGGGCCTCATTTACGAGGAATTGGCATAGGGCAGCACAGCAAGTCTTCTTGCTGTGTTGCCCTACGCCAATGTGAAAGGGCAGGAATGCACCATATTTATGAAATACAGTGCATTACTGTCCTTTCCCCTTGTGTTGGCGAACATATTGCTGCGTAGCACCAACATAGGCAGGATTGTTTTTGTGCAGGAAGGGGCACCTCCCTTCACAAAAACAATCTCAAGAGGTGTTTTCCTCTTTCTATATGAGCTGCAGAATGCAGCACACATGGAAAGAGGGAAAAACAAGGAGAAATGAAAACATTTCTCCTCGTTACGCCTCCACTGGGGAGGCGTAGGTTTTTGGTACTGCCCCAGGTTTACGTGATTTTGTAAATATGGGGCAACATCAAAATCCATGGGTGTTACATGGGAACCCCCACGCAACGCCTATGGAACACCTCCTTGACGCAGAGTAAGGCAACGCAGTGACTTGTGCTGCTTTGTCTTACTCCATATCTATGAGGCCACACATAGCCATGCAGGGTGACTTAGCACCGCCTCATAGATGTGGTTGAGACACTTGCGCCGCAGGAGCATCAAAAAAAGTGATGCTCTGGTGCTGCAAGCCTCTCATAAATAATTTTCAAAATATTCTGTACATTTTTTAGGTCTTTCACCATCAGGTACCTACATATAAAATAATGGGCAGTGTAAATGAAAAATAAATAAAAAAAGTTGTTACTCAGTGGGAAATGCACTGTAGTACATTATGAAACCTCTATTAGTTAATGCACTACAAAGGTCTGCATGTAACCAGGGAGCCACAAAATTAAATCTTGGTTGTTGCAGTGGAGAATAGTGACGTGTATTTTTAGGGCTATGAGGTCACAGCCTGTGACAGAAAGCACTGTGAATATGTAAGTAATTATTTTATACTTGCATTGCATTACACACAGTATAAGATAGACTAATGCAAAATGTGTAAATAGCTTTACCATAAAATGGTGCTTCCAAAATGTAGATTTTAGTAATACCAGGGCGTATATAATGCATTTTTTTTTACATAACTGTCCCTTCAACACCTTCTTAGGAGTACCAAGGGCTGTGAACATACAGTTAGGATTAAAAGCAAGCACTTCACAGCCCCACAGATTGAAGACCTCTGCCTTAACACCTCCCAAAAAGTTACATAATTCTTTCATTGAGTCTGTCCAGAACCGTGGGGTCCTAGTGCTCATAGTCTTAAGACACTACACTGGGTACATCTAATTCATGGAGCATCCAGAGCAGACTGGAATAGTGGGAAATTTTACATAATTGCTCTGGGTGTATCTGTCCCAGAAATAGCTGGTTATTTCGTACTGCCCCTTCTCTTCAGTTTGGAAACGTAAGCTGTAATTTTTGGCAGGAAATACGGTTTATGAACATGGAATTTGGCCTTGGCATCCCACTAGTGTCCCCACTTTTTCCTAAAAACAGGCCTTCCTAAGCCATTATTTTGAGTTTTTCTGGACTTCAGAAAAAGCTCTGAAGAACCAAGTATGAGATACCTATGATCACAACTATAACTTTAAAAGATGATTTTTCCTGCAAAGGCCGGGACTATACTTTGAACAAAGTGAAGACCTAATGCTGAAGAGCAGGAGGTTCTCTGTTTTTTTAATTCTTTTTATGCCAGGCCGCACAGTCTATCCTGTTCCTCATTCTAGTGGCTTATTATCTGGGAAATTCCTTGATGTAGAAGAAAAACTGCAGCATTTCAGGAAGTCGGATACCGAAAGTTGTGGGTCACCTCCAAAGGAAAGCTTTTACTCTATCACTACTAAATAGTGACATTATTATGGAATGGGCTACCATGACTCCTGTGCTAGCCTCCCGTCTATGGGGTCGATTTAGAGTTTGACAGAGTGTGTACTTTGTTGAAACGGCGATGGAGTGCCCTCTCCACCAAACTGAAGGTCCGCTTGTCTTCTTATTTTGACAGCGGAGACTATTCCGTCTCTGCCTCCGACATAAACCTCCGATGGCCTGACAGAGTATTTTTCGAAATGAAAATCCGCTTTGGGTTTTTGTTTTTGAAAATAAAAAAAACGTAGTAAGTGTGTCGTGTGGCTCCGTCATGTTGACGGAGCTGTCTATCAAAGTTACAATGCATTGGTAGCATGACGGTGGTTCCTGCCAATGCTAGAGATGTCCACTGGGCCAGCGGACATCTCAAAATTTGGCAGGTGGGGACTCTGTTGTCCTAACAGAGTAAAACCCTGTCCACAAACTTGTAAATCAGGCCCTACGTTCTGAGCTTGCTTCCAGTACGGGTCCAGTTTCTACCCAGTATAAGTTATAGGACTGCTATATGCTCAAATTCACCTCTAGGCTTTGTCACTCTAATCTGCCTTTCCATGGCTTTGTTCTTCAATGGAACTCTGTTGCAACCATATCAGCCCACTAGACATACCTGTCCACATGAGTGAACTCAGATCATGCACTTGAACTGCATTAAAAGTAGAGAATTATCTTGACCTAGAAGACAAGAGCCAGGCCCATGATTGTATCATGGTCGATGATGACCTGAGGAACTGAACCTGGCCTGTGACATAAACTGGTGACACCTCTATCACCTGAGGGTAACGGTCATGTAGGAAGATTGAAGCTTTGGTTCTGTTGGAAAGCCTTGATTCTCCTGCCTGTGTAGGATCCCATATCACTTTTCTCTCTTTCAGCTGAGCTCTTGACTACCTTGATTCCATAATCATTTGCACTATTTGTCTATGATTTAGGGTTCTGGAAATATTATGTTTTAAAAGTACGGCAGGACCATAACCCTAGACCAGTGTTGCCAAAATTCCTGATGGGAAGCGGTGGGTGCCCCAAATTGTGTTTATACCTCCACAACTGAAAAATGTTCAGCCTAACAAGTCATTTACACCATATAAGCCCCTAAAATGTGGTACCCCACTGATCCTACTGGAGCAATGATATTTGAGACCAGCTGGAGTTACAAATGGTGTCTCTGAACTGTGCCTACTGTCCTTATCATTGACTACAGGAATCCCTGGGCCATTTTTACTATTCAATAAAACGTTCACTGTGAACCAGTTTGATGTTGCTAATCAGAAATCTCTCGTTGGTGAATTGGGAATGCCAGTTGCCTTTGCTGAGTGCTAAAGGCCTTTAGTGATGCCAGTCTGCGACTACTCAGAGAAAGGCTATTCCCCAATCGAACTATGATTTATTGCTTTTTATATTCACCCAGGTTACAAACATTCTTGTTCATGTTTTCGTGATACTTAATTAATACCCGTTTACTACATGTTAGCTACTGTTTTTTGGATCTTTGGTTGTCCTCTCTTCACCAGCCCTCCACTCACCCCTTCGTCCTTCCTCTGACCCCTATTCCCTGTATTCTGTACCCACAATAGGCAGCTTCAACTGCCTCTCATCCAGTTTAGGAACTTCCTGTCCTGCATTCTGTTTTGTATTCTTGCCTCGTTTCCAGTACCTCCTGCTCTGCTTTTTGTGGCGGTCTCATGAAAATCCCTCTGTTATTTTACGTAATTTGCTAATATTTTTCAAATTTCGTGCTACCCAAGACAGTCTCAAATCCCTACTGCTGCTGTGCTATGTACTTTTATTCAAATACATTGTTTTTAATGTCTGTGCAGTAACTGTTCACTGTGGGCATTTCAGCTTCCGCTTAGGAATGCTTGTATCTGGCACATAGCGAAGCTATTGCCCAACTCCAGGCGAATCTAAACAAGGTATTATACACACAGAACCATAATGAGATGCACAAACAAACAGCCAGCTACAAAGGGGCAAACAAGGGAGGTGAGAGACCTTATCTTTGGGACACGCAAGCAAAATCTGTGCTTGTCAGAGCGCACTCACATGCCATTGGCACAGCTTTTCGTCTCTCTCTCTCTCTCTTCCTTTCACTCCCCACATCTCTCTCCCTCTCACTCCCCGTCTCTCCCCTTTCACTAGCCTCCTGCTCACCCTTTCCATCAAGCAAGCGGTTTGTTATTGCTTGTTACACATTCCAATAGGGTATGTTGAATTTCCATTACGTGGCGCCACAAACGTTTTATATATGTGCATTATGTTTAGAAAGATAAAGCCAGGGCACAAGTCCTAAAAAAAGAAGTGGGGGGACTAACCTAGTTAATCAGTAAGCAAGTGACATCACGGCGCGTGACATCACAGCGCGTGACACGCATGACATCACAGGAAGTCAAGTGGCATCACAAGAAGTGACATCAAATCTTAAGCCCTCACATACATATTTAGCAGGTGTATCATGAGTACATTGGAGCACATTTCGAGTATACTTCTCCTGCATTAGGCAGAAGATTCACACTTTTGTACGCTACACATATACACATAAAACAATGGTGCCTTTTGTCAGCGTAAAGCTTCCTCTAGCCATAGTGCTTTAAAAGAAAAAATAGTGATATTTAAATTATTACAACGCCTCCTCAGGGGTAGTAAGCCATATATAAATGCTATTTATTTTGTGCAAATACTGGGAAAGACCAACACATCTGCAGTTCTTACAGTGCATGCATATCTCCTAAACAGAGCCTGAACAAAGTGAAAAGCTGCCTCTCTTAAGTATGTGTGAAGTGCTAACAAGGTGTGAGCCTTTGTTTCTCCTCTGCTGCATTTGCTTCTGGGTGTGAGGCTCCTGACTGCTGCCAGCCAGGGGTCTCGAACAAAAGGAGGCCTGATGACCCCTCAGACTTGGCCTTTGTTAAGAACCAGCAGGAGTTAGAAATAAGAGAGCCTCGTCCCCGCCTGCACGTTGTTGCCGATCGAAAGCAGATAACAACGTGCAGGCGCTGCTGAAAGTGTCCCTGTGTTTAGATATTACACTGGGACGAATTCAGCATCTTTATCAGTGGGGCCCAACTTCTTGGCAGGGTGGACGGCGTCCCCCCTGTGAAATAAGTGGGGGGACGCCGTCCACCCGCGTGGACCCCCGACTCGTGCCCTGGATAAAGCCTCAACACAGTATTTACATTTAGCGAAAACATCGTGAAATCTAAATAGTTTTTATGACTTGAAATTACAAGAAACCTATGACTTTAAAACTCTGTTATGAAAGATGCATGATGTAGATCGACCTAAAATCCTTTTCATTGCAGACTGACAAGCGTGTCTCTTCTCTCACAAAATGTTGTCTTGTTCTGGACTAGCCTGGAAAGGAACATCCCTCCTGCCTGAGATTTTGACAGGACTCTGGTCAGTTTTTAAGACTCGTGGAAGCTAAAAAGTATGCAATACTCAATGAGGAATTTTCGTAAATATTTAGCTTTCCTTTGGATTTTACAGTGGAATACCATCATTAATGGCTGTAGACGGATCAAGGTGTCTCAAGCCATGGGTCAGGACTCTAGTGAGGGTCAGCAGAAGAATGAGGCTTTGTCACCTCGTAGCCGCAGATTAATACATTTTTAGTCATTAACATTATGTAATATTGAAAATGTAGGCTTCTCAGTCACATATTGGGGGACTCGGGTTATTAATGGAAAATTTAATCTGACCAGTGGAAGATCTGAGAATCCTTGGTTTACATGGTGATATGTAATGTTATTTGTTTATAAATTGTAAACTATAGGAGATGTGAGCATAGGCAGAGGACAGGGTTATACCTAGAACAGCCCTACCTGCTGCTAAGCTTCGTTCCCATACCGATAAGACATGCTTAGGGTTTTAAGACATAACAGGCGTCATAAGGGTCACCTCAGAGAACATATGCCAGGAGATTTTTAAGAGATTATGTCATTTTTTCACGTTAAAGACACGTGAAAGTAATTTTTTACTCGCCAAAGAACTACAATTGTTTGGTAGGTACTAGCGTTAAATTGCTGAGAAGACAAAAGATGTCCAGTCTTCGCCCAGCGGTCTACTGTAGGATTCCATGGCTGGAAGCCAAGCTCATGCCGCGCTGTTCAGAGGTTTTGCAATTCCATTTCCCAGTAAGGTCCGGCCCAGCTCTAAATTTAGACGCTGGAGGCAGCGGGACAGAACAGACTGTGAAAGGAGCCCCATGGAAGAGCGGGGCTGCCAGCACGGCCGGTGCACTCCGCTCCGTTAGCCTTGGGGCTTCCTGTTCGAGTTCACTTTCTTTCTCCTGTTCCGGGTTATTCCCATAAAACAGCGTGAATAAGAGGGTGTTGAATATTGATTTTATTTTTTGAAGATGGTTTAGAGGGTTACAATCACAAATGATTGCACTAGAGGCCTATGGAAAGATTCAATAGAAAGGCAACATGTTAATCATGTTACTTACACTTAAGCGTGCATAAACTGCAGGCGAGTATTCTCATATATTTTTTCACTAAATGTCTATCTTGGGACATTGCTACTTGCCTTTCAGGATTACTCCTGCAGACAATGCACCGTTTGTGATATGATGTAACTGATCTGTGCCTAGCACAGCCCCCCAGCCTCAAAATGAGCACTGTGTGAGCCTGCTCACACCAATCCTGTAGCTGCTTTCACAGCATGAAAGCAGCTCCAGGATTGGTTGGAGTTGCGTTCCATCAGCCGGAAGGAAGTCCTTTCTTTTCCTGCTTGGGGACAGCAAAGAGAAGTGCCACACCAGTCATGCTCCCGCATTTATGGTGAGTTGGATGCCTTCGTGCCCCAACATTTTTTATTTAAACTAGCTGCCACTGCCCGCTCATAAAGTTTTCTGAGGTTCTACATTGCCATTCTTCAAAGACATGCAAGTTAATTTTGGAAAGTTTTACAATTATGGTTGATATAAATAGAGGAATCTGACAAATAGATCCGAAATGTGTTTATATTTTAAGGATATCAGCAGAATCAATCTTTCTAGAGTTTAGAAAACATATACACAAGAAGTTTTAGTCAGTGGAAAGCCAAGATAATGGACTGCAATTTTGATGGACAATGTTAGTATCAAATATTGGTGAGGAAGTCAAGTTCTGTTTGATTTGTGGTCACTTGAAGAATTATTTAGGTTTGTACTAGTAGGGATCCACTGATAACCAACATGTGATAAACAAACATTTTGCTTGATATCGAACTCCTTTCCCTCTCCTCCTACTACTAAGGGACCTATTACGATGTCAGTCGGACAATCGTTCAACCGACACTGTAGCGGAATGGAATCCACCTGAATGTTAGTCGGCGGTTCCACCCCCCGAATTAGGATTCAACCGCCTTACGGACAGTCAGAAACATCAATTTTTACACTGCAGCTTGTGCGGTGGCCGGAAAGGGCTGCAGCACAAGCTGCAATAGAAAAATGGATGTTTTCAAACATCCATTCACCGTGTGGCAGGCACCATGCGGTACACAATGCATGGATGTTTTGATGGGCACCAGAGCTGCCCCCAGGCCTCATAGAAGAGGCCATGGGGGGACTGGGGCCCTGCTAAGGGCCCCCAATGTCAGTTTCTGACAGCCTTTCCATGGCGGTCGGAACGCAATAGAAAGGCTGTGGGAAACGTGCATCGTAATCCCCACAGTGGTGCCTGAGCAGGCAGCGCCTCCATTCTGGGGATTACGATCCGCCCTCTGCCCTGACGGGCTCCGTGAGCCTGTCCGAAGCAGAGCGGTATTCCCCCACAGGTTTCCCTCTGGCCGCCAGTATCATAATACAGCGGTCAGACGGAAACCTCTGTTGTTGGGCGGAAAGCCTCTGACGAGCTGTTGGATGGCTTTCCGCCCAACATCATTATGAGGCCCCACGTCTATTATTCACCTCCTCGTTTTTTTCACTTTTTGCTGAACAGTGGTTGTGTGCATTAATTAATTTTTGTAATTACAATTAATATTTCTTTTTTCCCCTTATTTTCTATGTTACCTTTTTTGCTTATAAATGTGTAAAGTAGTAATTAAAGAACTACTTTAAAAAAAACAGACAAAAAACAACTTTAGTGGGCATGGCCATGCCAGCCAAGATGGTGGAAGCAACTTGCTAGCGCTTCGGCCGCAGACACGCACAACGGTCATCATCCTGGTTGGAAACCTAGTATAGTGGCTCTTCTATCCGGTGGCTGTGCCCAGTTTTTTCAGAACTGAATGCCAATAATCATCAATGTTGGAGCAACTCCAAAGCATGTGCAGGAAGTACGCCACCCGCCCCATACAGCGGGGGCAATCTGACGATCTTTCCGGGTTTATAGAAAGTAAATGACTGGGGGTAAGATACACCTGATGAATCACATTATATTGCAAGCATCCTTAATCCAATCTATAAGTCGGGTTCCCGCTCGGATCCCTCCAACTACAGGTTGATCGCACTGATAGATGTGGAGGCGAAAATTTACTCATCTAATCTCCTGGTAGAGTTAGAGGCTTGGGTCAGTCGAATAAACCTAATACCATATACGCAAACTGGTTTCCGGGCTGGGATGGGCACCCTTACGAACATCTCTGCGGTTACTTTTCTAGCCAACCAAGCTTTTGCAAAATCAAGGCCTCTGTACGCCTGCTTTGTAGACCTCAAAGCGGCTTTCGATAAAGTTCTAAGAGCCACTCTATGGGCAAAAATGCAAGCCTGGGGGGTCCCGCCTAGACTTCTGGACGCTATTATCAATCTGTATTCTCACACGTGGGTCCAGATCAAGAAAGGAGATGGGTCCAGCGTAACCGGTAAGATTCCAACACTAAATGGGCTAAAACAAGGATGCGTTTTAGCGCCTTGTCTGTTTAACATTTACACCTCTGATCTCGATAAATGCCTCCAGTCAATCCCAGCTGACCCCCCAAAATTGGTCAAAATACCGACACCGTGCCTCCAATATGCAGATGACATTGTGTTGCTAGCACAAACTCCGGTTGGCCTGCAGAAATTGATCACTGGATTAGGAGCCTATACTACCTTGAACCAACTCACGATTAATCATCAAAAGACAAAAGTAATGTGTTTTTCAAAACATAATAAATTATTGAAAAGGCACACCTTTTCCTGGAAATTGGGCGAACAATCGCTGGCCCGGGTTGCTTCCTATAAATATCTAGGCTTCCTGCTAGATTGCAAGCTCAACTTTAAGCAACACGTGGAACAAGGACGCACGAAAGCTAAACAACTGTTATTTGCCTTCAAAATCCTGAGAAAAAAACTCATAGGTTGCTCTACCGGTCATCTGCTAAAAGTGATCGCCGCAAAATTTCTACCTTCCATCTCGTATGGCTCAGAACTCCTGAATACTAAAGATGCTACAATATTAAATACAGCACAATCTACATTTTTCAAAAGACTGTTTTTAATACCGCTACACACTTCACAGGAACACATTCGTTTAGAATTCGGACTAAAAAACCAGATCATGGCCAGACAAGGTGCCTTAGTAAAGTATTATTGGAGGATGAGGGAGGCAGAAGATAACACTCTAGCCCACCGCTGTTGGGTTGAGATTGAAAATCAAGGAAGACTAGCTAATTCAATCACGACAATCCTGAAGGAATCTTTGTCGGCATTACAGCTAGAGGAGGCCTGGTTAACACCAGTAATGTATGTTGGATTCAAAAGCGTGGTGAATACTGCAATCAAGCGGATCTCTTTAATAACTGATAAAATGATCTTTGCAAAAAAACATCACGCCTGGGCGGTGATACAGGCCTACCAGAGGCTGAAGCCGCAACAGTATCTGATCGAACATTTCTCCCACCATAAAAAGCACTACCTGATGTTGCTACGAATGGGATTATTCCCCTCAAAGGATTTGACCCCAACATGGAAACATACATGGCCATCTAAGGAATGTCGCCTCTGTGGTCAAGGGGAGGAGTCACTACTACACCTACTATGTATTTGCCCTTTTTTACTGAAAACCCGCAAATCCATTCTTCGGGAGATTTTAAGGAATGAACAGATAAGAACATGTAGAGCCGCAGTCATCAGGTGTCTTGGAGGGTTTTCGATTCCCCTGTCTTGTAGCGCCATAAAATTCTGGAAAATAGCAGCAAAGGAACTGGAAAAAACGGATTCATGCCAAGTAGCCAATAAATAATCCGCTGGCTGACATTTCTAAATGTATTGTAATACCTGTTAGTTTTTTAATTGTGGTCATGACCCTAAGGCCTTTTTTCTCTTTTATGTTTTTAAAAAAAATGCTCATTTAAAGTATAGCGTTTTATGGTGGTTTGCCATCCTTTTATGATTTTTAACGAATCAATAAAAGTATTTTTGACTGACTGACATATTGCAACAGCTTTAACCTCTTCATGAATGGTCTCCCAGGTGTTCGCCGTTAAGGGTGTCTCGAAGTTTGCTGTTTTTGTTGCACTGTTAGTTCAGCCGTGGGCGCATCCCTCCTTCAGGGCCCTGTTTATATTCTACATCAACTGTTGCTCTCGTTTTGACTGGATGACAGTTCTCCCTCGTATGACCACCGTAAATGATGTATGAGGTACAGATGAATTGCTATTCACAAATACTAACCTTATACCAATGGAGTCTTTCTATCATCATTTTACTACTCTCCAAATTATATTTACAGGGATGTTACTTTACTGTCCTGCAATAATTCTGTACTCAGTTATATTAACACTGATGGCAACACTTTACAATATTTGTCTTGGAAACTCAGAGCTCACATTGCTTGTTGCTGAACAAACAATTGTTCTTGTTAGACTTTGTTGGCTTGTTGCCACATACATTTCCATTCTCTTTTGTCTTTATACATTCGCCTTGTCTTCTGCTTAGTTCAGACATTGTTAAATGCTCTTGCAGTCTAGCGCACATTCTTGGTTGTCACGGCTTGGGGTTGCTTTGTTTTGCAAGGGATGTGGAGGGGTTGAGTAACTCGCAAGGCTTTTTTCGTGAGGACCCTAGGACGGACACTGAATCTCAAGGTAAGGAGGGTTCTTGATCCGGGGAGCTGGAAATTGTATAGCAACGCTTTTACTTCATGTGTTTGGTTTCTTTTTTCAGGTTCAACAGATGACTAATGCTGGAACTCTATCAGGAAGCCAGGGTTTTCTGGAGCAGGTGAGGTGCAGGCTCTGCTCACCCTGGAAGATCAGTAGAACTGGCAGAGTCTTCCATGATGAGCCGAGCGTTTATAGAGAGCCCTGCTTCAAGATGGCGGCCTGATTTTGTGAGAATAACAGAGTTCTTGTGAGAACACTTCTCACTGTATTTTGCCCTATTCTCTTGAAAACCGTCAGGTCTCATATCTTTGTTCAAATAGGGGGTCACAGGTGTCAATGGGGTTCTGTGGGCTCCACGGGGATGTCGCTTTCTTGGGGGTCCCAATCATGGGGGCCTGCATAGGCCCATCCTTTATGGGGATTCCAAGGCTTGTTGGGTGCAGTAGTCTCCCTAGGCAGTACCATTGGGCTAGAAATCTTTGGGTGGTGTCGGCGAGGCATGACATATATATTTTGCTCAGTTATTTACCATCTTTATGGACTATCAACCAGGAATCTGATCTTATTACAGTTGTATACCTTCTTGAGATTCTCTAAAGATACCCAAAATATAATAAATGACCATATAACAGTGCCCGATGTTGAACTGCAAAACGTCTTAAAAGAACAGGAACTCCGAATGCAAGACAGCTATTGATAACTAAATAATTCTAAAACAGATCTTCTTCTGTTTAGGACTAGGGGATGTGCTAGTGATCCAGCGCTTACAATAAAAATATTTTCTCCTACTATGTTTTGGGTCATCCAGGTGCAATTATTTCTCTAACACACACACACTATATCCATATTACGGTGGGGCCCATAACACCGCATATACATTCACTTACTCATTTATTTCCCTGGATTTTCCTCCGACGTGAAACCTAGGAGAAAAACGACTTGCTGGAAGGAGACGGGATACCTTTTTTATAAAGACACAATATTTCTCATTTGCTTTTGAGGTATTCCGCTCATTGGTCGATGGACCAACTAGTAGGAATCAGTTGATGGTGATTAAGACCAGCTCAATCACAATGAACTCTTTTACCAAAACATTATTAATCATTATGCTAAAGAAAGTCAATGAGTCATTTGTGTAAAGAATAATAAAGTTTATATAGTTTTGAATGCAGGAAATTCGAGATTAATTTATTATTCAGATCATTGCGTTTATCATCAATATAAGAATAGTTGTAAATTGCATGACACTTTTATTAACTCGAGAATGAAGTTATCATACTAATGACCCTATAGATCAACCTATCTATCTCTCGGGAAATCCTAATAATTCTAATATAAATCTTTTTAAAAGCTAGTTTCTCCTAAAGCGGCATTTCATACTCAACTGGAAAAGGAAAATAACAGCAGCAGCATCAGCTCGTCAGCATCAGCAACCGCAAACTCTCCCATCTATAGCATCTAACTTCTTCCGCATCTCCCGCAGCATCCCGCAGCATTCTAACCCCCTCCCACTAAGAGTAGGTCTTCTTATACCCTAATTCTAGCTTACAGCATAAAATGTTTCTTCTTACATGGCGCGATTCATTCTCATTGGTCCAAAACTCAGGTCCCTATACATTCTAATCAATCTTCCTGGTCTTAACTAGTTTCGTGAGGAATGTCCATGCAAGCATCGTTTCCCACAGTTCATGCACTTGCTCATCCGTTTCGATCAGTCCAAATTGTTTCTTTTTCTGCAACAAATTGTATAATAGAGTTCTTTCTATTGATTCAACCAGGCTTCTCACGCTTCTTGCTGATCATCTTGGCACACATCTGCTCAGAAGGGTCACAGCAGCCTTGACCATACTTTCATCCTAGCCTCTCGGCCTCAGCACGTGATCATCCCTTTGCAACAGCCTCTCGTCTCTATCACATGGTCGCATCCGCTCCTGCGCACTCTAGTAACTCGCGGCCATTTTATATTGCTGCTCAGCAGGCCTAAGCGCACTATTTCTAAAGAAAACAAAATGTTATTAAAACAATGAAATATAAACCCTTTCGTTTCCCTCCCGTCTTTCTACGTACCCCAATTAGGTATTACCTAGCAGAAGCAACATATAACGCTGTCCCTTACTTCCCATCGCTTTGTTTTGCAACCACACGTTTTATTCAAAGCACAAATCATGCATTTTATTATTATTTTAGTACGCAAAATATTATGTTATATTAGAAACGTAAACAATTATTAGTTCATTACTTTGCACATTAAACTGCGTGTTATCCTTTTCCCAAACATACATTGTTGGTTATTTACTTGAACGAACATGTTTATTATTATTATACGAAAATTTTAGGAGGTTAAAATTTTTATATTTACCCTGCTCCATCAACTCCCCCTTTGGTGATTTTTAACATCACCACACAAACCCAAGTTATACAATTTTCTCAGACAGCATATATCTTTTATCCATTTGCTTTTGTTAGTTTTATACTTCTGTATCGCTTTCAACTTGTCTCTTTGTTTTCTTGTACAGGTTCTCTTTTATTTCTTCTAACTCTATTTCACCTATTTCTCTCTCTCTCTCTTTGTTTATCATATTTTCCTTTTCTAACTTTTTCTGCTGTCTTCGTCTCTTTATACATGTTACTGCAAGCTTCAATACTAATAGTATTGGGTGCGTGGCCAAGCACGGGCTGAAGATGGCCGTGCTGTAAGAGGGCTCCGCCGCTCGTTCTAGCCCACGTCTATCCTGAGTACCGATCCGTGGTACCCCTCGACAGATTCGGCGACCGGACCACCTCCGGGGCTCATCCAGCCGACTCCGGTGTCTGAGGTGCACCCAGAAGCAGAGATATTGGCTCCGGCGGTCTCGGCCTACGGTGAGGCCCGCGGCCGGGACGCACAGTGGCGAGTCAGGCCGGGTGAAGGGCTACGACCGGCCCCCTACTGCCCTGCGGTGGCGCGGCGGCGTGAGGAACAGACGGAGGGACCTTGGAGCCCTGGGTCGCCTTGATAGTAAGCACACGGACAGCAAACATACGGACCAACTGCGGAGGTGGCGAAGGTGAGCGGGGAGACATACCGAAGTGCTGGAGAGACGGTGGGACATTCTGATAAGGGCGAGGCGAGGGGAGCGGGCCGCGAGAAGCTGAACACCTACTGGCTCCCCCGCCCGGTCGAAAACCCCGAATCTCCTAGCGGACCGGTACCAAGGCCTTGAGTGCATACCTCCCATTGACGGTGGCCCCAAGGAAAGGCGTTTTGCCGGTATCTGCAGCTCCAACCGCCGGATCTCTACACCCCGGCAAAGACGGAGGGGCAGCCAGCACTGACAGGAGAACGAATCAGTTGGAGGTGAGACAGGTGGGGGACTTGGGACGGCGAAGGTGAGCGGGGCGCCATACCAAAGTGCTGGAGAGACGGTGGGACATTCCGATAGGGAGTGGGCCGCGAGAAGTAAAATGGCGGCGGCCCACCCCTGGCGCTGAACACCTACTGGCTCCCAGGCCCGGTCGGAAGCCCCGAGTCTCCCAGGCATGTCTGGACCGGTACCGGGGCCTTGAGTACATACCTCATATCGACAGTGACCCCCAAGGAGCGGCGTTTTTGCCGGCTTCTGCAGCCCCCACCGCCGGATCTCTACGTCCTGGCAAAGACCGAGGGGCAACCAGCACGGACAGGAGAACTAATTAGTTGGAGGGGAGACAGGTGGGGGACTTGAAGCCCGTTGGTGGAAAACACCCCCTGCTTACCTTGCCAACCAGGAGAGACCGCGTCACATCTCAGACTATATCAGCTAGAGCAGCTGGAGGCGGAACATGGCGGAACGAGCCAAGACTACGGGGGCCAGGGGACCCAAGGCAACGCAGTCAAACAAGCTAGACCGGTATACAGTCCCGAAAGACTCACAACAGACCCGGGCACCCAGAGACTCCGGCGGAACAGTTGAGGAGGAGCAGGAAATTTCGCTCAATGACGTTATGGCCGCCATTGCGGGAGTCAAGACCTCTCTGGACACGGTGGCTATAGAGGTCAACCATATCAGAGCGGATATGGGCAAGCTGAACGAAAAGGTTAAGCAAGTGGAACTTACAACGGCCAGCCTCGTGGAAGATGTCTCACAAATGCAGGGAGCGATTAAGGAGCTCCAGGATTTCCGCCACCTTACCGACCTTAAGCTGGATGACTACGAAGGCCGCATGCGTCGCAATAACCTGCGCATCCTTGGAGTCCCGGAGAAAGCGGAGGGGCTCACTCCAGACCTCTTTGTTGAGGACCTCATCCTTAAACACCTGCAACCCAAAGGCCTCAGTAAGTTCTTTGTCATTGAACGTGCCCACAGGGTCCCCGGCGGCCGTCCCAAACCGGGCGCTCACCCGCGGCCCATGTTGGCGCGAGTCCTGAATTTCCGGGACAGAGACGTTATTCTTCAGAACGCTAGAGCTGGCGCCCCCCTGCGCTATGAGAACTCAGACATATCCTTTTTTCCGGATTTCACCCAAAGGGTACAGCGGCAAAGGCGATCATTTATGTCAATTAAACGTGTCCTCAGGGATCAGGGTATGAAGTACTCCATGCTGTTCCCTGCCCGTCTCCGGGTCGAGGCGGATGGGCGAGTGTGGTTTTCGAACACCCTGAGGCAGCGGCAGACTGGATTGAGAGCAGGGGAGGGAGAAACCTGGCACAACAGGGGGGGTGGCACGGACAACAGTCAACCGGCCTGAGAGGACACGCAACCAGTGGCCGGCCACGGATATTTTTTGCAGTCTGGGGTGAGTGCAGACAGGAGGTCGAGGACTTCTAGAATTATTGTTGCGTAGTAGGTGGACGTAAATGGAAATGTGGCGTTTATAATGTGTGGGTACAAAGTAGATATTTTGGGCTGGGATGGGGCGGACTCTGCCTCCCCCCCCCTTCCTAGGGTTTTCTTATCTTTCTTGATTATTTTCTTGGGCGACAGGCACTCTGCAATTTTTATGGGCAGTTCTAAGCCCAGTGGGCAGGGCAGCAGGGTGTGGGGGTGTTGGGTGGGACTGTTAAATTCTTTGTTCGAAGTTTTGATTGCATCAGAAAGTGGCACAGATATACGGATTGGGGGAGTGGCAATGCACTTAGAGAATTTCAGTATACCGCGATATGGCACCAGTCGGAGTCAAGGGGGTTAGGCTGTTGAGTTGGAATGTCAATGGGTTGAGGGACAAGATTAAACGAAATATTGTTCTTCAGGACGTCAGGCGCCGGGCACCTGACATTGTCTTACTGCAAGAAACACACCTAGTTGGAGACACATGTAGAGCACTGCATAGAGGGGGTTACATATTACTAGCACATGCGGGTTTCACCACGGGCTCCCGGGGCGTTGGTATTTTGATGAAAAAAACTTTTCCCCTGGTGGTACAAGACACTTGGTCAGATAATAGAGGGCGATATGTTGGAGTCTCGGGCACTTGGGAGGGCCACCCTGTCACCTTCCTATCGGTCTATGTCCCCCGGGCCTTCAGGCAACCACATTTAGGGATCTGGGTAGGCTGCTGCTAGAAGTCCCGGAGGGTCTCCTAGTGCTGGGAGGGGACTTCAATTCGGTGGTATCTGGAGGTCTGGATCGCTACCCTCCGCGGGATCTCCCCGCGCGCAGGGCTGGCTGCCCGACTTCTTAGACGCCATGGGGCTGGCAGATGGGTGGAGGGTTTTCCACCCTGACACTTCCCAACATACCTTCCACTCCGGGGCTCACGGGAGTCTATCCAGAATCGATTACTTTCTACTACCTGCATCCCAAATTCCCCAAATTAGTGAGATAAAACATTTAGCTAGGGGCATTTCAGACCACTCGCCGTTGTGGCTCCAATTGTCAATCGGATATCAACAAGTGGGACGTGTGGCCCCCATCAATCCGTGGTACCTACGCGATCCTCATATCCGACAGGAGCTCCTTACGGCCATTGATAACTATTTTAAGGAGAATGAAGGCTCGGTGGAGTCCCCTCGGGTGCTTTGGGAGGCATTTAAGGCAGTGATACGCGGCCAGGCCCTATCTTTAATATCGGGGAAAAAGAGGGAGCAGCGTAGAGAGTTGGTGGCGCTAGAGACGGAGGTTGGGAGACTCGAGGCAGATCTGGAACTGGACATTACACCCGATAAACTCCACCTCCTCAAACTCAAACAACAGGAATACAGGGCACTAGCGACAGATCAGGCGCAGGCTATGGGGAGAGCGGTTCAGGGACGGATATATGAGATGGGCGATAAGGCCGGGAAACTCTTGGCCTGGTTGGATAAGAGAGAGTGGGCAAGTAGATTAGTACCTGAACTCCGGGGGCAGGAGGGGAACCCCCAGTCGGACCCGCAGGCAATTGCAGACTCTTTCGCGACCCACTTTAAGGCTGTCTATACATCGGTAGCCCCTTACCCTATGGAGGACTCCCGCCAGATGCTTACCGATATTGTTCTTCCTAAACTGTCGGGGGTTGAACACGACTTTATGGACAGTGTCATATCCAACGATGAAATAGCGGCAGCAATACGGTCACTCAAGCCGGGTAAAGCCACTGGCCCTAACGGACTGCCAATAGAACTTTACAAGCTTAAGCCGGACATACTAGCCCCGTATCTGCGAGCCATGTTTGAGCACTCGAACCAGGCGGGCATTTTGCCGCTAGACCAGCGTACTGCTACAATAGTTACCATCCATAAGGAAGGTAAGCCCAAGACAGAATGTGGTTCTTATCGACCGATATCCCTGTTGAATGCGGAGCCCAAAATCCTAGCTAAGCTACTCGCTACTCGCCTGGTGACAGTGATTGAGACCCTGGTCCACCCGGATCAATCAGGTTTTATACCGCACCGTAACACGGCATTGAACATACGCAGGGTGCACGGGGTCCTGGGCAGGGCGGCCTCTATATTGGAACCGGCAGTTATAGTCTCCCTGGACGCAGCTATGGCATTCGATACTATCGAATGGGCGTACCTGTGGGCAGTATTGGAAAAAATGGGGTTTGGTCCTAAATACATTCAATGGGTGAAGCCACTATATTCCCAACCTATGGCCCAAGTGGTGGTCAACAACAAGAAGTCGGCCGCATTCGAGCTGGGCAGAGGAACCCGTCAGGGCTGCCCCCTGTCCCCATTGCTGTTTGCTCTAGCGCTTGAGCCACTGGCAGCATGCATACGGGGGGATCCGAGGATCAGGGGTATGCGCTGGTCTTCAGAGTGGGATGACCGGATTTCCCTTTACGCGGACGATATCCTCCTGTATCTGTCCTCTCCTAGGAGATCCTTAATAGTGGTTTTGGATATCTTCACGGTTTTTGGACGTTACTCCGGTTACTCCATAAACTGGAACAAATCCCTACTGTTCGTGGTGGCAGGTGAGCCTCCGCTCCTGCCACGTGGGTGCCCTTTACAAACCTGTACTGAAGGGTTTACATATCTGGGTGTCTTTCTGTCTTTGGATCCATCTCTTCGCTATTCCCGTAACCTTCGGCCCCCGCTGATCCAGCTGCGCAAAGATATAGCCAGGTGGAAGTCGCTTCCTCTTTCCCTGTTAGGTAAGGCCGCCCTTTTAAGATGATGTCCCTGCCCCGGTTCCTGTACGTCCTGCAAAACTCCATGGATCCGATACCCGCGTCATATTTCCGAGAGGTCGAGAGCCTCCAACGAGACCTACTTTGGAGTGGTAGACCTCGTATTGCTCTCAGCAAACTTTCCTTGAACTGGTATGATGGAGGCATTAGCCTCCCAGATATAAAGCTGTATTACTGGGCGTCCCATCTGTCCGCCATTAATCACTGCACCTATGCCCAGCCGCACGACCCGGGATATAACATGGATAGGTGGCTCCTCTCTGGTGGGACCTTCAGTAGAGCCCTTTACTCCAAACCCCGGCGATATCCACTTACGGGCCCCACTAAACATGCAGTACACGTTTGGCACACAGCAACCACTCGCCTGGGCTGGAGACGAAAACTAACACTCGCAACGCCACTATGGGACTCCGAACAACTGGGGGACCTGTGGAGGAGTAAAGGATTTGACAAGTGGGAACTCATAGGAATTGCAAGAATAGGAGATTTGTGGGACACATCTGACATTAAGTCTTTTGCAGCGCTGCAGCAACAATATAACATGGCTGAATCAGAACGCTTCCGATACACACAGGTCCGACACGCGCTCCGTACACACTTACAGCCCGGGACCACACTGCCAGAAGCATCCCCACTAGAGGATAGAGTACTAGATGGCCATCTCCCTGATAGCACCATTTCTCTGATATACAGAAAGCTGGTCAACAACATCTCGGACCCTCTCCAGGCCCTCCGAGAGAAGTGGACTGGGGATGGTATAGAAATGGATGATGAGGAATGGCAGGAGGCAGTCTCCTCTCCCAGAGTAGTAGCAATATCTGCTCGTCTCCGCCTCGTCCAGCTAAAACTTCTCCACCGTATTTATATAACGGGACCTCAACTGGTGCGAATGGGAAGGGTGGGGGAGGGCACTTGTAGGCGGGGATGTGACCAGCTGGGAACCTTTTTCCACATAATTTGGGAATGTACCCAGATCCAAACTTACTGGCGGGACATCCATGACATTATTAATACTGTATTATCGGTGCAGCTCCATGTGGAGGCCCGTAGATGTCTCCTCAACATCTGGGAACCAACTAATTTAAATGTCGGTTTGACGCAGTGGGTAACGCTGGGGCTAATGTTGGCCAAGAGGAATATTGCCCAACGCTGGGGGGCGAGTAACCCGCCCACGACACAAGAATGGGAAAAAGATATGGACTGGGCAATGTTTAGAGAGAAAACTGTGTATATATCGCGTGGATGTCCCAAAAAGTGGTCTCGTGTGTGGGACAAGTGGAACTCTTATCGTGGAGAAATATGTCAACCTCCTTTGCCCCTGTCCATGACTACCCCCTAGTCTCCCCAGACTCTTCATCATGTATGAGTAAATTCTGAAATATCATTTAGTGAACCAATGATGCTTTGTGTATTGCTCCCTCTGTATTGTCCTGATATTGCTGATGCATGTTTTTGTTTAATAAAAAATGTTTTACAAATACTAATAGTATTATTATTATCATGGTTGCTATTATTATAACTTTCCCTATTATTAATCCACTCATTCTTGTTAACCAATTCGTTACCGAAGAAAACCCTTTACCAAGTTTTCCCCAAACACTTTCAACCTCCAGTGGTACTAGTTCTTTGTGCAAATTTGTAATATTTGTTATATACTTCTGTATATTTTCGCTTTTATCAGGAATGTAAGTGCAACAATGTTGGACTTTCAGCATTCCACAGACTCCGCCCTCTTTTGCCAAAAGAATGTCAAGGGCAAGACGATTTTGCATCACCATAGCCCTCATGGCAACCATCTCGGTATTTACCATTAAGAACCCTCCAGCAGTATTTGTAGATAAACGATCTACTACTGTGGATAATTTCCGAATTCTGAATGCATTCAAAGATATTCCTACTGCTGGTATCAATGCACCAAAAATATCACCTACTATTTCTGAAAAACTTTCCCTTTTCCTACGTGTAAAGGTATTTATCATTTTATGTGTTCCTTTTTCTTTTCTATCCACATGAAAAATCTTTGGAAAGACCAGGCCTAAATAACATGATCCATACCAATGGTCCGGCAACCTATAATAAGCCCTATTCCCACAAACGTAATAAATCCCTGGAAATATTGGATCTTTTCCCCCTTTGAATCCCCATCCACCTATAATTTGGTAATTGTCATGGCAATTACTGGAACCCACAAAATAATTGTCATATCTTGTCTTATTTCTTCTAATGCACAACCTTCCCTGTTGGGGCCAATCCAGAGTCATAGCTGCATTTATCTTTTTCTTGTCATGATGGTCTTCCTCAAACACCCAAAGAGGTGTTTTTGTCTCTTCTATTATTTTTCTTTCAAATTTCACTCTTCTCTCCTCAACCATTTCTAGAAATACTTTTTCTTCTTTCTTTAACTCACAGGTAAGGTTGTACCTAAATATATTATCTAATGTTAAAATCTTATCTTCTAAGAAATATTCACCAAAAATCTTTCCCTCTTTTATTTTATTAAGCTCGGGAACTACAGATACCTTTGCAAAAATCCTATCTACATCAGTGTAATAATATTCTAATCTGCCTGTTTTATAAAATAAGCTTGCTAATACACTACATGTTATTCCATACGTCAAAGGGAGGTGATGATAAGTCACACCCTCTGCTACAGATGCAGGCAGCTGCATACAAACATAGCAATCCCTTACATCCATTGTTTCTACATACTCATACAATAATTTAGTAAACACATTCTTTGAAAAATCTGTTATTGATTTGTCCTTATGTAATTCTGCACTACTCCTTAAAATAACTGGCTCTTGAGTGTTAGCTCCTTTTTCTCTCTCAGTGTTATTAGACTTTTCCACTACAGCTAAACTAATTGGAATAGTTATTGCTAAAACTACCCATACTGTTATTAATAATCATGTACAAAAACAGCACATTTTGCACCATCTTTTCAAAAACTCACATCTACATTTTCTATCTTTAATATTCTCCATTTTGTACTTGTTTTCTTAGAAAATTGTGTCACTACACCTCAGAAATGACTTGCTTGCCACTCTGTACTCTCAGAATTTTGTCTTTGCTTGGTTCTTTCTTTAATTCTTTCTCAGAATTCTTTCTTTGTCACATCCGGTATAGTTGTCAGTCCAGTGTTTTGTCAAATCCAGTAAACTATCTACAGAAACCACTTCAGGTTTGTTTCTTCAGGTTTGTTGCACTTCACTTTCTCCCATCAGGTTTCTTTGTTCTGGGTTTTCGTGAGTGTTCAATTCTTCTTTGTTATTAAACCACAAAGATCCACCCTCAGATGGTTTCAAATGCCATGTCCTCCCAGATTGAGTATGTTTCCTACAATGGTGGGAAAAACACACAGTGTTGTTAAATACCTCTCACACACCAAAAGGGCCCTTGGTGTCATGCTTCATCATGGGGTCTTCCCGCCCCTCTACGGGACGGGGCGTGCTACGACCTACGGTTACGCGGGAGCACTGTTGTCGTAATAAGACTGTGTCGTGTAGGAATGTGAGTGGAAGGGTCAGGGGTGAATGGAAGAGTGAGGTTAAAAATACCTGGCTCGGCGGTTTAGAAAATAAGTTTTTAATATACCTTTGAGCTGGTATAGTTAAAAGAGTGGGGACGGAGGTGTATTTGCCTCAATGAGCTATGCCTCCAAAGTCAACATGTTTCGAAGCCCCCTGGCTTCTTCTTCAGGACTTAACGGATCCCTTCTACACTCACTTAATATGTGGTGTGTTTTTAATCTAATCCTCTCTAAAAGAAGTGTGGGTGAGAGTGAATGAACAGTGCATGCAAATATTTAATGCACATATACGATACCTAAATAGGTATCTGTCAACGTTATCTGGAAGAAAAACGGCATTATACATATATATTAAAAATTAAAAATTAAAAAGCGGAAAAACACCATCCATCGTGATAAGATAGTGACCTAAAAGGAAATAAAATGAGTGAACATTTACTCCTTATCGTTAATTCACAGTGCAGTTTGATGGTGATGTGTCCCGCTATTAATCAGAGGAAAAAGACATTTAATGACAGACTCACACACATGAAACATAAAACACACACTCTATGAACAAGGACCCGGTCTAATCGGTCCATAAGGTATTGTCATATCTGTCCAAAGGAAACTCGTGGTTATGAGGAGTTATCTGAGGAAAAAGTGTATCTCGGTAGGAAAAAGATAACCTACTTGATTTCAAAGGTAAACGCGACCCATGAGCCTGTAACGGGTGGGAGGGGTGCCTATAGTAGCAACCTAGAGAAGGTAGAAAGGTAAATTTGTTTCTAAAGTGATTGTCTCCACCAGAAACAACCACTCGACAGCATGTCTGACCCCCGGCTATGCCGTACTCACTGCTCCTGGGACACTGCCCCGCCGTGTCTGGCCTCCCCGCGGCTCCGCTGGACAATGGAGTGCCTGCGGGGAGGATCTTAAATACGACTCCTAATTGTTGCTTCCGCCCTAGATAGAGGGCGTGATAGATAACACCTGTGTAGCCCCTAATTGCTTCGTAGTGTGGAGCGCTAACCTCTGAAATCTCAAGAGAGGTGACGTGCGTGTTGCGCTGAGGTTCTTATCAGGGTCAAACTCAATATCTTTGAGTAGTTACTTCTACACTATACCCAAGATTCACAAGAATCTTGGGCAACCACCAGGGCGCCCTATTGTTTCGGGATTAGACTCCATTCTGGAACCTTTGTCAAAATTCGCATACGCGTTTCTCCGTCCCATGGTCCAAGCAACAGATACTTACCTGAAAGATACCAAGGCGGTACTACAACTACTCAAAGATATTGAGTTTGACCCTGATAAGAACCTCCTCATAGGACTCGATGTGGAGAGCCTCTATACAAGCCTACCCCATGATGAGACATTGGCTATTATTGAGGAAGTATTGTTCTCCACTGAATGGCAATACCAAACACCACGAAATGTGGTTATGGAGTGCGTTTCACTAGCACTCACGAGAAACTACTTCATGTACGAGGATACCTACTATCTACAGAAACACGGGACCAGCATGGGGAGCACATTTGCTCCCAGTCTAGCTGGTCTCTACGTGCATCACCTTGAGTCCCAAAATATTTTGAACATCAACAACCCCTTCTATCGGAACATTAGGATTTGGAAACGGTATATTGACGATATACTGGTGATTTGGGAAGGGGACATTGCATCCACGGAAGCTTTTGTGGCATGGCTGAATGAACAGAACAACTTTCTGAAATTTACCAATACCACCTCAAGAAACAACTTGGTATTTCTGGATCTCAACATTTATCCAGAGGAGGGGATTTTAAAAACTACAACACACTTCAAGCCGACAGCAAAGAACTGTCTACTGCTGTATAACAGTTTCCATCCCCGCCATCTGAGAGAGAATCTGCCCTACGGACAATTTCTCCGCCTACGGAGGAATTGTACGGAATTACGTGATTACAGGAGTCAGGCATCTGACCTACAAACAAAACTCCTAAAACGCAATTATCCCAAAAAAGTTGTTGATAAAGCTATGAAGAGGGCCAGAAACAACAATAGAGAGTCACTGTTGGAGGACAGGGTGGCAGTCAAACAGGAGGAACGCCCCATCTGTGTGACCACTTTCAATACCCATTCAAATCAGATCACCAAGATTGTTAATAAGCACTGGAGACTCCTTAACAGTTGTCGACTGAACTTCCCTAAACCTATGTTTGCCCATAAAAGGGGAGGAACCTGAAAGACATGCTGGTCCACACCAGACCAAGGGTACCTGCACCAACAAGATTGACAGGCCTATTGTCACCAGTATTGGGTCATCATCCGTGTGGCAATTGCAGTACTTGCCATTTGACCTGCAAGAGTAGGTTTTTGAGATTCAGGAATGGAAGCGATTGGGAGCAAAGAGGCTTCACGAATTGCAACAGCAAAAACGTTGTTTATATGATCACCTGCCCATGTGGCCTGGAATACATAGGAATGACCACGAGACCTGTCAAAGTTCGCATTGGGGAGCATAGGAGCAACATTCGTTGCAAAAAGAGCACAACTAAGATGTCGACCCACTACCTAACCCACGTGCACGGAATGGGGGACTTGAAATGGACCGTGATTGAACAACTAAATAGTGAGAATGGCTTATTTGAGAAAGAACAACGTTGGGTGTTCCGTCTTGGAACACACATCGACGGGCTGAACGATGATATACCATGGAATCAGCTCACGTAAGAAGTGCCCCACTTTAGCTTTATTTCCAGAATAGGACCCATGTGCCTACCAATCCACCTAGGCTCGTGCTAGACACTACCACGGTCTTTTGACCATGTATTTTTTCTGGTACTTAGAGAGGTACGGACATACCGCTCTACCGCTCTACCCTATTTTTTGGGAACCCCCAGTTTCTATTTATCAGTTTAAACTGGTTTATTACACCTTCTTAAACCCCTGAGTTCATCCTCTTTTTCCTACTCAGGGGGTTAAGAGAAAGTTCCTATTGGTAGGATTTTTCCTTAATTTGAATAACCCTTTTTGTCTTCCCACATCGACCCCTGTTAATGTTCCTGATTGATATACCTATTTTGAATATCCTACAGGAACACCACTCATGTAAGGATTCAATAATTAATGTGCACAACACGTATGCATAAAATATCGTTCATATGCCGATTTCCCAACATCGTTGTGTAATGACCCCTATTAATATACCTGATCGATATACCTATATATTTTTTTGAACATCTTATAGGATCACTACTCATGTGAGGATCTAATAATTAATGTGCACCACATGTATTCATAATATATCGTTCTAAGGCTGATCTCTGCATATTAATATCGTTCAAATGCCGATTTCTTGAAATATATCTGTATATATGTGTTTCACAACTTTAGCAAGTTGGTTAGCAGACTATTGCTAACCTTTCTTCAAGCCTTTTCATCCCGTTTTTCGGCAACATCACGGAGACGCTACTATACGTAGCTACGCAGCGCAACACGCACGTCACCTCTCTTGAGATTTCAGAGGTTAGCGCTCCACACTACGAAGCAATTAGGGGCTACACAGGTGTTATCTATCACGCCCTCTATCTAGGGCGGAAGCAACAATTAGGAGTCGTATTTAAGATCCTCCCCGCAGGCACTCCATTGTCCAGCGGAGCCGCGGGGAGGCCAGACACGGCGGGGCAGTGTCCCAGGAGCAGTGAGTACGGCATAGCCGGGGGTCAGACATGCTGTCGAGTGGTTGTTTCTGGTGGAGACAATCACTTTAGAAACAAATTTACCTTTCTACCTTCTCTAGGTTGCTACTATAGGCACCCCTCCCACCCGTTACAGGCTCATGGGTCGCGTTTACCTTTGAAATCAAGTAGGTTATCTTTTTCCTACCGAGATACACTTTTTCCTCAGATAACTCCTCATAACCACGAGTTTCCTTTGGACAGATATGACAATCCCTTATGGACCGATTAGACCTGGTCCTTGTTCATAGAGTGTGTGTTTTATGTTTCATGTGTGTGAGTCTGTCATTAAATGTCTTTTTCCTCTGATTAATAGCGGGACACATCACCATCAAACTGCACTGTGAATTAACGATAAGGAGTAAATGTTCACTCATTTTATTTCCTTTTAGGTCACTATCTTATCACGATGGATGGTGTTTTTCCGCTTTTTAATTTTTAATTTTTAATATATATGTATAATGCCGTTTTTCTTCCAGATAACGTTGACAGATACCTATTTAGGTATCGTATATGTGCATTAAATATTTGCATGCACTGTTCATTCACTCTCACCCACACTTCTTTTAGAGAGGATTAGGTTAAAAACACACCACATATTAAGTGAGTGTAGAAGGGATCCGTTAAGTCCTGAAGAAGAAGCCAGGGGGGCTTCGAAACATGTTGACTTTGGAGGCATAGCTCATTGAGGCAAATACACCTCCGTCCCCACTCTTTTAACTATACCAGCTCAAAGGTATATTAAAAACTTATTTTCTAAACCGCCGAGCCAGGTATTTTTAACCTCACTCTTCCATTCACCCCTGACCCTTCCACTCACGTTCCTACACGACACAGTCTTATTACGACAACAGTGCTCCCGCGTAACCGTAGGTCGTAGCACGCCCCGTCCCGTAGAGGGGCGGGAAGACCCCATGATGAAGCATGACACCAAGGGCCCTTTTGGTGTGTGAGGGGTATTTAACAACACTGTGTGTTTTTCCCACCATTGTAGGAAACATACTCAATCTGGGAGGACATGGCATTTGAAACCATCTGAGGGTGGATCTTTGTGGTTTAATAACTATTGACTTAAGGAGGACGTATCCACCTCCACTGCTTTTGACAAGCAGTACCTCTTTACTCCCCTTTTTGTTCTTTTTTCAATTCTTCTTTGTAACTAGTCAGAGCACGATACAAACATTCAGGTGATCTGTACTTCTGATTCACTTTCTTTATTCTTTTTGTTTTCTGCAAGTGCTTACCACCTTGTTATCCTTGCTCCTTTTGACTTGTTATTTCATTCACTTGTTCAGCACTTTTTCCATCCAATTTTACGATTCTGTATCTTAATTTTCTTACTTCGTTGGGCCAATTGTCTCCTTTTCTTGGCCTTTTTGCTTCACTCCCTTTTTCCTCTCTTTCTGTTTTCCAATTTCTTTTTCTTGTCTCTAGTTTCTCATTTCTTTCTTCTCCACTTTCTTCTGATTCTGTTTCAATCTTTTCGTTATTTCCTCTTATTTTGAAACTAATTATTTCGCTTTCAGTTACTTGTTGTTCTTTTCTTATCTTCCTTCGTTCACCTACTTCTGTCCCTCCTCGAGGTTCTTCCGGTTTTGTGTTATTTTCTCTATCTGCTTCTAAATTTCCCTGTTCTTGTGTTTGACTATCTGTCCCTACTGCTCCTCGGGTTTTTCCGATTTTTCTAACTTTTGGTCTGAAACTCTCCGTTCTTCATCTATTAATATTATCTTCGAAGGAATTTTACCACAACTTGTACTTGGTTGTTCACTGTCACTGTTTTCTGGCTCAGTTTCTTCTCTTATGCTCTCAAAATTCCACTTTGTTTTTTAAATTTCTTCTCCTTCTGACTGTTCTGTATCAGATTCTGAACTAGTATCAGATATTTCCAGATGTCGACTTACAGGTCGATCTTCAAATTCTGGAACTTCAGCTATTTCTTCTATTTCTTCTTCTTCTTCTATCGTTTCATTTGTAGTTGGGTCTTCCAGATGTCGACTTACAGGTCGATCTTCAAATTCTGGCACCCTGTTTGTCTCCTCTTCTCTTTCTGATGCTGAACTGTTGCCTAATATTTCCAGATGTCGACTCACAAGTCGATCTTTAGGTTCTGGAACTCTGATGGTGTGGCTGGCATGTACCCAGTGTTTCACTCCTGCACACTTAACTGCGGAGGTCGTCACTAGGATCACTTGTCGTGGTTCGTCCCAGCGAGGAACCAAACAATTTCTTCTCCGGTGGACTTTTATTCGAACCCAATCTCCTGGATTCAAGTCGTGTGCTGGTTTTCTTTCAAGAGTGGTCGCATCCGGTCCAACCTGATGAAACACAGAACGCACCACATCAGCCAATCCTTTGCAATAATCCAGTACTAGATCATCAGTTATAGTCAGTAGCTTGTTGACAGGTACTTGTGCTTGTCTCATTGCTCGTCCCATGATTATCTCATGTGGACTGAGTCCAGTCTTCCTTTCCGGAATACTTCTGATTGTCATCAGAACCAATGGCAAAGCATCTGGCCATTTCAGTCCTGTAGCTTGACACATTTTTCCTAACCTGTTTTTGATTGTTCCATTCACTTGCTCTACTATTCCAGAAGCCTCTGGTCTGTATGCACAATGCAGTTTCTGTTTAATACTAAGGGCTTCACAAATCAGTTTAACTAATTCGTTTTGAAAATGTGTTCCTCTATCTGTTTCAATCGTGACTGGAAAACCATACCTCGGAATGAATTCTCGCAGCAAAAGTTTCGCTACTGTGATTCTGTCATTCCTTCTTGTTGGATATGCCTCCACCCAACGGGAAAACAAACAGACGATCACTAAAACATACCTCAATCTGCTGCAAGGTGGCATTTCTATGAAATCCATCTGCATTCTGGTGAAAGGACCCCCTTCTCGTCCTATTCTCCCTAGACTCACTACTGTCTTCCTTCCTGGATTTAACTGTTGACAAATCAGACATCTTTGACAAAGACTCTCAGCTATGGCTCTGAATTTTGGATTGTACCATGTTTGTCTAAAAAGTCTGATCATTGAATCTCTCCCAATATGGGCTTGCCCATGGTACATCCGTGCCATGTCAGAAATCATGCTATCAGGCATAACTGGTCTCTCATCCCTGTAAACCCATACATCAGTTTCTTCATGTTTTCTACATCCTGCTTTTAGCCAAGTATCTTTTTCTTCATCTTCTGCAGCCTCTTGTAACTGTCTTACCTCATCCCATGTTTCAATTGAGTTAGTAAAAAGCAATGGACAAGAAATATGCTCTCTCTCGTGGCATTTATTTAAAGAAACCACATTCTTTGCACAGTACTGTGCCATTTCGTCAGCATATTTGTTGCCAACAGTAATTAGTCTTCCCCATTTTTATGTGCATTGCACTTCACTACAGCGATCTCTTTAGGCAGCTGTATCGCCTCAAGCAGTTTTTTCACAAAATCTCCATTCCTTATGGGTGTCCCTGCAGACGTCAAGAAACCCCTTTGTGACCATATCTGACCAAAATCATGCACTACCCCAAAGCCGTACTGGCTGTCAGTCATAATCGTCACCCGTACATTTCTTCCCAACTTACATGCTTGGATCAGAGCTACTAATTCTGCAACTTGGGCAGACCGTACACCTTTCAGACAAGATGCTTCCAACACAGTTGCTACTGTGCAAACAGCATATGCTGCACTTAGAACTCCTTCACTCGTTCTCAAACATGAGCCATCCACAAACAGAATATAATCTGATTCTTTCAAAGGCTCATCTCGTATATCAGCTCTTGGTTTGGTACAGTATTTGAGCACATTCAGACAATCGTGATCTACCTCATCCATTTCAATCACATTTTCTTCATATGGCAATGATGTTGAAGGATTCACATTCATACATCTGTCAATGGTCACATTATCTGCACTCAATATTACCTTTTCATACCTAGTCAGCTGACTATGTGTCATGTATTGTGTTTTCGTTCTTGTCAAAAGAATTTCCACAGAATGGGGAACATACACTCTCAATGGATACCCCATCACTATGCCTTCACTCTGTTCCAGACTCACACAAGTAGCAGCAACTGGTTTCAAACATCCAGGCAACGCTCTTGCTACAGGGTCTAAAACAGCTGAAAAATATGCAATTGGTCTTTTCATAGTTCCATGTCTCTGCACCAAAACTGAAAATGCACATCCATCTCTTTCACTGCAAAACAGCTCAAAATCTTTTTCATAGTCAGGCTTTCCCAATGCTGGAGCCTCACACAATTTCTTTTTCAGCTCCTTGAATGCTTTAATTTCTTCATCATTCATTTCAAAAGGATCCTTAACATCCTTCTTGGTCAGTTTCTGCAATGGTTTAGCAACTAGTGAAAAACCGCTTATCCATTGTCGACAATATCCAACCATTCCCAAAAACATTCTTACCTCTCTTTGTGTCATTGGAGCTCTCATTCCTTGAATCATTTTTATTCTCTCTGTCGTTACTTTTCGTACTCCTTTCTCAATTTTATGCCCTAGATCCTGAACTTCTTGTTTACAAAACTGTAATTTTGAAGGGGACACTTTATGTCCTCTTTTTGCTAAATGATTCAGCAAAGCAATCGTGTCATTAACACAGGCTTCCTTTCTTTTTGATGCCACCAGTAGGTCATCAATATACTGAACCACTACTGACTTTTCTGGCATTTTTAAGTCTTCCAATGATTTCTTTAGAATCTGATTAAAAATTGAGGGACTCTCTGTATACCCCTGAGGAATTCGGCACCATGCCAAAATACGCTCTCCAAACCTAAACGCAAATATTGGCTGGCTATCTGGATGTAATGGAATAGAGAAAAATGCATGACATAAATCAATCACAGTGTACCACTCTGCTTCACGTGGAATTTGGTATAGAATCACGGCAGGGTTTGGTACTATTGGGCAACAAGGTACAACAATTTTGTTTATCTTTCTTAAATCCTGTAAGATTCTATATGTTCCATTAGGCTTTTTCAGTCCCATTATTGGCGAATTACATGGACTGCTCATGATTTCTTTTAGAATCCCTTGTTCAATCATTTTATTTATTACTGGCGTTATTCCTTCAATTATTTCTGGCGTCAATTTATACTGGGGCGTATTTGGGTAACTCGTTCCTTCTTTTACTGAAATTTTTACGGGATCTACTCCTTTCATTAATCCTACATCTTCTCCTGTCAAGTCCCACACTTCTTCTTTTACTGTCCCTTTCAACTCAATTGGGATTTTCTCTGCATCAAAAACAGGAAACAAATGATTTACTTCTGGTTCCAAATTTACCATTGTCATTTTGTACAGCACATCCTCATCTGGAGTTTGAAATGCAATTCCGTCTGGAGTACAATAAATTGTGCAGTTCATCTTACACAATAAATCGCGTCCTAAAAGATTAACGGGACTACAATCACACACCACAAATCGGTGCATTTCACTAAATGGACCAATTCTTACCTTTACTAATCTAGTAAGAGGCGTTTCAATTTGCTGATTGGAAACTCCAACCACGTGTATATGTTCACCTGAGAGAGGAAGATTTGGAATTTCCACTGACCTAACAGTAGAACGGGTAGCTCCAGTGTCAACAAGGAATGTTATATTTGCACCATTCACTTCTCCATCCACAAATGGACCTGACTGGTCTACCTCTAGAGTTGCGCCAAGCACGCACTCTTCCCTCTCTTTCAGACACCGTCATGAGCTTTCATACGACTCATTCTCACTCTGTCGTAACCAATATTGTGAGATTTCAGCTGCACGTGACAACTGTTTTACCTGTTCTCCTCCGTAGAATCCTGTTTCTGCACTGTACTTCTGTTGATTAGCACTCTTGGGAAGTGGTGGTTGTGGCACCTGACCTTGTTGAGTAACTACCTCACTCTGCACCTGTGAATTTAATGTTTGATTTTCTACATTAGGTTTAGGAGGAAATTTACACTCGTTTCTCCAATGCCCTAGCTTTCCGCAATTGTGGCATGGCCACTTTTTCTTCGCCTCATCTATGCTCATTTGTCCTTTTCCTTTACCTATATTAGGTCGGGATTTAAACTGTCCTGTTTCACTGCTAGTATTATTCAATTGAGCTTCTTGCTTCTCTGCAACTTTCACCTGTGCCCACATGGCTTTTTCTTTCAATTTTCGCTGTTTACTCTCAATTTCATCACTGCAATACTTAGCATATCTCAAAACATCATCCACTGTACTATTCTGCCACCCTATCAAATGCTGCTTAATCCTTTCACTTATCTCCGGTGTTAATCCATACACAAACCTATATACAAAATGACTCATGTCCTTCTCACTTAGCGTCTCATAGCCACTATACTGTTTGAAAACCAACAATAATCTTTCATAGTACGCATGCACTGATTCTTTACTTTCCTGTGTTGTTCTATCTATTTTCACCCAATCTGTTTCTTTTGGTGGGATTTTATTCTTCAAAAAGGTAACTACCTGATCATATTTCCGCATCACTTCTGGACCTGGCGCTCCTGTTTTGGCATCCCTTGGATATTCCACAGTTTTCCAATCAATTGTAATCTTACATTCCGTCCATAAATCAGCAGGCACTACTATGTCAAACAATCCATCTAGATCTATCCACAGCACTTTTGACACCTTAACAAATCTCTCCACTTGTCTGTACCATTCTACTGGTTTCTCTCTCAATTTTGGGAAGTCATTTGTAAATGACAGTATATCTTGTCTGGTCCATGGAACATGCACCTGATGTTTCTCTCATTGGGTACTCTCTGGTAACTGGTTCCTTATCTGTCATTGCAAAAGCCAAAGCTGCTTTATCTGTTGTTTTCTCATTCCTCTTTGTCCATCTGTTTCTCCATCTATCCACATCACCCCACTTTCTTAATAAAACAATCAGTTCTTTTATCTGGGTCAGTCTTCCTGATGTGTTCAAATTTTCTATGTCTTTCTCACAAAAATCTACTCTGTACGGTTTCTGCAATGTCCTCACTTTCACAAATGCCACTCCTAGTTCACCTGCAATCTCTTCCAATTTGTCATGTAAATTTCTAGCTCTCCATGTAAGACTCTTACACAAAAACATAATCTCATCATCCTGATAATTCTTTAATTTTTCCGTTCCAATTGTTCCCAAAATCAACTCTTCCATGTCTATTTTTAACCTAATTACATCTAATGGTTTTTCTTCTGGTTCTTTTGCTTTTAGTGCTTTCATCCATTCATTTAACTCTTCTGGAGTCGGACCTACAGGTATACTATTTAACTAAATCCAATCACTGGTTCTTTCTGGTGTTCCTGTTGCGGACTCTGTTACCATAGGCATTCTTCTAACCTCACTTTCATTTATCGTCAAATTTGTAGGTGGACTTGGTCTACACGTACTCGCCGAATTGTGTGCACCTTCCTTATTCAGTTCCATCCCTTCTCTTTTTCTTTGCACATGTGAATTCATGGGAATCACCAAAGAATGTTAATTTATTTTCTGATTTTCAAAAATTGGCATTACTGGACCTATCGTTACTGGTACAGTTACAGCTTCCATATTCATTGTCAATTCTCTTATTTTCTCTGTCAATTCTTTTGTCGTTTTTGCTAGTTCAGTTGCATTGTTACTTTCTCTCTCATTATTTTGTGAAAATTTAAATGTTTCTTGTGACCTATTTATTTCATTTCTTCGTTCGGGTTTTTATTCCTCTCAGTTTCCATTTGCGGTGCATTAGGTGTCACCACTACAGAAGTCTGTTGGTATGGGGGTGGATTTCTGTTTAAAATATCTTCCAGCAATTCGTCATCCGTTTCACTACCACCATACACATACTTTTCTACCACTACATGTTTCTTTTTCTCAGTACACTTTCTCTTTGCTTCTTCCTCAACCGCAAAAGCTGGAAACAAACCTCCTGCCATGTTAGCGTATCTCCACCGTTTTACTCTGTCCTCATGATTTATTCCCCACAACCTTCCTGGTATAAACTCATGATTCTTCAATCCTCTGGATCTCTCTCGTTCATACATCTCATCTTCCCATTCCGCTAATGCTTCAAACTGTGTCGGTCTAGGTCTAGGTTCTAACATTACCATCTTTTCTCTCAAGTTCCGTAATACAGCAACATTAAATGAACCATTCTCAGGAAAAGCCAATGCTCCATCGTTCTTTGTGTATTTTGTCCAATTTTCTAACCAAATGCATGTATGATATCCATATTTCAGCATCATATGTGAAACTGGTGATTTCGAGCGGAGGAATAATTTGTCCCTCTCTAGTCACTACCTTTTGTCCTTCTTAAAGAAGTTCTTAACTTTCGACATCCAAGACGTTTTCTCTTTTCCATACTCATAGTACGACATGATTCACAACCTTTCTCTCCTACAACAATCGGCAAATCAACTCTGTTCCCTATGCGTTTATTTCAACCAATGCTAGCGCGATTCACACCAACACTCCAATCACAACGATTTCTGTCTACAGCGCACTGTCCAATCCCAGCGCGGCTTTTGTCTACGTCACTTCGCTCCTGTTCTCATGTGACTAGCGCACTGTCCAATCCCAGCGCGGCTGTTGTCTACGTCACTTCTGCTCTTGACCCCTCCTTTACAAAATGTATCGGCAATTTCTTTTCCAACAATTCTTGTTAGTTACAACATTTTATCCACATTTCCATTGTCTGATTCTCTAAACCGAAAAGATAGCTTTGATCATTCACACAATAATTCTGTATTTTCCAGTAGGCAGCGCTTACCTCTACCCTACCACAGAACTTTCAGTTACGTCGATAAAGTAGCACTTCCCTCTACCTTACCCTTCTTTCAAGCAAACGGTAAACCCGTTTCTCTGGGGATAAAACACATGTGGAGACTATACTGCTCCTGAGAATTAAGGCCAGAGTTTCACAAGAAAACCGATCACTATTTCACTTACACACCTTTTATACGCAAAATATCCCTAAATAACACAACCTGTGTTATTACCAAATTGAACTCAGACAGTGTAAAATTCCATGCGACTTCTCTTGCCACACGTGTTCCACTTCCTACTTCCCGGAAGCGTGAAAACTTACATATAACATAACGCGACTCAACAAAAAGTGTTAGACATAAACTTATCAATAATCTATAATCAAAAATCAATAATCACCAAACTAATCTATAGTAACCATAACTCTGCTACCAAGAAATCTGATCCAGCGCTTACAATAAAAATATTTTCTCCTACTATGTTTTGGGTCATCCAGGTGCAATTATTTCTCTAACACACACACACTATATCCATATTAGGGTGGGGCCCATAAAACCGCATATACATTCACTTACTCATTTATTTCCCTGGATTTTCCTCCGACATGAAACCTAGGAGAAAAACGACTTGCTGGAAGGAGACGGGATACCTTTTTTATAAAGACACAATATTTCTCATTTGCTTTTGAGGTATTCCGCTCATTGGTCGATGGACCAACTAGTAGGAATCAGTTGATGGTGATTAAGACCAGCTCAATCACAATGAACTCTTTTACCAAAACATTATTAATCATTATGCTAAAGAAAGTCAATGAGTCATTTGTGTAAAGAATAATAAAGTTTATATAGTTTTGAATGCAGGAAATTCGAGATTAATTTATTATTCAGATCATTGCGTTTATCATCAATATAAGAATAGTTGTAAATTGCATGACACTTTTATTAACTCGAGAATGAAGTTATCATACTAATGACCATATAGATCAACCTATCTATCTCTCGGGGAAATCCTAATAATTCTAATATAAATCTTTTTAAAAGCTAGTTTCTCCTAAAGCGGCATTTCATACTCAACTGGAAAAGGAAAATAACAGCAGCAGCATCAGCTCGTCAGCATCAGCAACCGCAAACTCTCCCATCTATAGCATCTAACTTCTTCAGCATCTCCCGCAGCATCCCGCAGCATTCTAACCCCCTCCCACTAAGAGTAGGTCTTCTTATACCCTAATTCTAGCTTACAGCATAAAATGTTTCTTCTTACATGGCGCGATTCATTCTCATTGGTCCAAAACTCAGGTCCCTATACATTCTAATCAAACTTCCTGGTCTTAACTAGTTCCGTGAGGAATGTCCATGCAAGCATCGTTTCCCACAGTTCATGCACTTGCTCATCCGTTTCGATCAGTCCAAATTGTTTCTTTTTCTGCAACAAATTGTATAATAGAGTTCTTTCTATTGATTCAACCAGGCTTCTCACGCTTCTTGCTGATCATCTTGGCACACATCTGCTCAGAAGGGTCACAGCAGCCTTGACCATACTTTCATCCTAGCCTCTCGGCCTCAGCACGTGATCATCCCTTTGCAACAGCCTCTCGTCTCTAACACATGGTCGCATCCGCTCCTGCGCACTCTAGTAACTCGCGGCCATTTTATATTGCTGCTCAGCAGGCCTAAGCGCACTATTTCTAAAGAAAACAAAATGTTATTAAAACAATGAAATATAAACCCTTTCGTTTCCCTCCCGTCTTTCTACGTACCCCAATTAGGTATTACCTAGCAGAAGCAACATATAACGCTGTCCCTTACTTACCATCGCTTTGTTTTGCAACCACACGTTTTATTCAAAGCACAAATCATGCATTTTATTATTATTTTAGTACGCAAAATATTATGTTATATTAGAAACGTAAACAATTATTAGTTCATTACTTTGCACATTAAACTGCATGTTATCCTTTTCCCAAACATACATTGTTGGTTATTTACTTGAACGAACATGTTTATTATTATTATACGAAAATATTAGGAGGTTACAATTTTTATATTTACCCTGCTCCATCACTAGGTAGTGTTTTTGAAGGGGTAGAAAAGAATCCTTGAAGTTGGTGAAATTGATCAATAAAGAGGATGACAGACCAGTTGCTGATAGAAGTAGCAAGTATATTGCGAGAGAAGAAAACTGTGGCACAGAAGTAGAGGGAAGGGATAATGGGCATGGCTCATGAGGGGCATTTGGGATAAAGCCTGGCAAAGGGACCAGTGAGACAGAGGTAATGGTGGCCAGGGATGAATGTGATGTTGCAAGGAATAGCGAAGAATTGTGACACACAGAAATAGCTATAAGAAGCATCAGTTGAGAAATGCATTCTACAGAACTAGAGCTACATGATTTAGGAATAGTTGATAAAATTAATCATGCTGAAGGTTTAGGAAATATGAGGTGGTATGAAATAGTAACTGTTGATTATTTCAGTAAATGGTAAAGATGGAAGTGGTGAGACAGGTATCAACTAGGCCAGTGATAGCTTACTAAAAGAAAGATGTCTTGAGGGAAGGGTTACCTAGTGCTTTGATAACAGACAATGGGGTACAATTGTGTTTCAGGTTTATTACAGAAGTTGGGTGGCGCATAGGTACACTGCACTATATAATGCCAATTGTAATGATCTGGCAGAAAGGATGAACAGAGTGTAAGATACTGTAGGAAGTGGTCTGAGTATGGAGTATCACTTGTAGCGCTTTGATAGGAGGTACTCTATTTTGGGTCATGAGGGAGAAGAAAGCAAGACAAAGACTGTGTGCACGTTCTTTGGAAGGAATAGGAGAGTGGATGTCGCTCAAAGGAATGGGGAAGGAAATGTATGTTGAAGAAAGGGTGTAATAGATAGGAGTTCTAGAATGTGATGCGAAAGTGTACAGACAAATGTTTTTCTAAGCCGGGTCATCTATGTTTCTAACCAAATGAAAGTAGGGATGGGTTATGTAGAACTTGGAGTATGGATAGAATAATCAGGATTAGTTTGAACAGTGAACAAGTGTGAAGGAAGGCATGAAAGAGAAGGGGAGGTGGTGAAGGACAGTGGTGTATCACGAAGCAAACGTGAAGGTTAACAAACAATTGTTTTAGGATTGTCATGTCTAATAGTTCCGTTACAGTTTGTCCTTTTTGTTAATCAAGTATTCTTGTTTTAATCTATTTCCACTAAACGGTAGAAGCAGGTGTCCCTGCTTCTATGGAATAGTAATACCTGGGGTGTCTCTGTCAGGACTGGAGGAGTACAAGAGAGAATCCCCAGATGAGCTTTAATCTGTGGCCAGAGAGTTCATTCTGTCCCCTGCTCCTATGAAAGCCCCCCCCAACCCCGACCCTTCAATCAGCTCTCACAACTGACAACACCCTTCCCAGATCTTCCTCTACGTTCAAAACTACTCATTATTCTCACCAATAAATGACATCCACCTGTTTGGACACAGAGATGATGGACAGAACTCAGTAGTCAATCATGTGGGTCAAGTAACTTTTTTCAAAACCCATGTTGGATGCACATCCCACATATTATGTAGCATGTTTCAAACAGTATCTAGCCTCTTTTCTCTCCAGAGTATTGATTTTACACCTAAAGGAAGAGAAACAGGAGGTATTTACACCACTCATGATCTTAACCTATATTGTTGCTACTTTCTTAGTTACTAGAGTGCTTCAGTCTCGCGACCATACACAGAAGCCCTGATTACAAGTTAGGCAAAGTGAAATTATTACAAGTCTTTTATTTCACTTCACCTGATTACGACAACTTGGTAGGATATTCCACACCCGGTTTTACAGGGGGTGAGAAAACCTGAAAAAATATTTTTCTGGACAGTAATTTCAGGCTGAAAAATTGCATGAGGCTTTGGATGCAGCATTAGCCAAACTTCCTGCCTCGTGTTTTTCCTCACAGGATGGAGCAAACAGTGCTCCCCCTCCTAAAAAATAAAAGCAACCTCTTCCTTCTCTTACTCCTCCCATCACCTTCACTCCGACCCCACCACAAACCCCAGCATACACTTACCACATGGTCAGAGCATGTATGTGGTGAAACCCGATGGAATGGTGAATTCAGTGTGGCTTTCGCTCCTACACGCTAATTCCCCATTTCATGGGGTTTAACTCATAACTGTGCAGTACTGGTGGTGGTAAAGGTAATTGTATCATGGCCCTAGTACCATGCAACTCATAATCAGGACCACAGTGGGAACTCTTAAGTGCTCTGGCATAGCAGGGCCACTGGTCCAGTTCAAATTCCCTTTCTGGTACACGAAGGGCTGATGGCACAGAATTATAGAAACCCGTTTAAACAAATGAGTCATTCCAAGCACTATTTTGAGGAAATTCATCAATATCGCCTGACAAATAGTGGTTTTCATGAAAGCATTGGGGTCAACATCGTACTAGACAGTCTCCGGGGGGAAAAGGACATTTGAAGATTTTTTTATGGAAACCAGATAAATACTCCTGGAAACCACATTCCATATTGGTAATGGATGAATCTCACGGTAGGAGGTAACATTCTAATACCTGCCACATAATGAATAAATGAATGAATTAAGGGTGTCTTGTAAAGCGGAAACGGTGATCCTAAGGGTGTCCCAAAGCTAGAGACTTGGCAGTAAGAAAACTGGGAACACCGAATTAGAAAGAAGACACAAAGAGCCAAGCTTGCAAGCCAATTCGAAATGCCTGATGTTCATTTGAAGTTCTTAGGGACAGTGCATGGCGTTCCAGAGGTTGGAGGTGAGGAAGGAAGATTTACAATGACACAAGCTGCTTTAGGGACCTTCTCCACTTTGATGCCAAAAATAACATTTAGAGATTTACACTTTCCTAGAGGGCCAAAGGAATATTGAGACATAAATTGTCTCAAAGAGGCTATGTCTCTTCCGCCATCATTTGTGATGTTGAAAAAGTTCACTTGGTGGAATATCAGACTGGGTGATGAAGCAAAGTTCTAGTAGAGGTCCAGATATCTGGCTCTTGCAGATGCAGTAAATGTACGAATTAATCTAGAAGACTTGAAAGCTTCTGCATCCAGTCTGTAATCTATCAACCCACATACCATCCTAAAACATATGCAGATTGTTTTCGAAATAGCGTAATCTCTGGCATTAGTAATTACTCTGGGTCCCACTCAGGTACATTCGTTTTACTCATTATATCACTATATATAAAGACCAAGAATATGCTACTCAGTCTATTCCTTCCCAGAGTGATAGTGAAGTCCAAACTGTAAGGCCAGTATCTGGGCATATTTGTCCCACTTACCGATACTGAGAAAGCCAGAAGTAGTGAACAGAAAGACTGAATCAATATCTTCCCAAGCCAATCCATGCATTTTTTGCTCACGCTACCTCTACAAAGACCAGTCATATCCGTCCCAGCCTTGTCCCCAA
Organism: Calotriton arnoldi; assembly: GCA_963921515.1. Taxonomy (NCBI): domain Eukaryota; kingdom Metazoa; phylum Chordata; class Amphibia; order Caudata; family Salamandridae; genus Calotriton; species Calotriton arnoldi. The sequence goes on along the minus strand of CAWUFW010009570.1, from coordinate 160,279 downwards.
AGGGGCAATGCAGCTGATCTGTCACGCCATGTCTGCTCTTTGTAAGAGCTCAAGTTTCATCAGCCATATTTTGCCTTGATGGGTTTCATGTTTGATGTGCAAAATAACTCTCTGATACTGAGTAGTGGATGCAGGAATGAGATTAAAACGACTCGGACCCGAGTATGAAACACACAGCTGGCCACAACTGTTAGATCACACCAGGGTAGTGGGCGCTATGTTCATCAAACTATTGGTAGTGCCCAGCCCCTGTCACATGAGCAGGTACTCAATCAATCAATCAATCAGGGGGTTTAAAGCGTGCTACTCACCTGTGAGGGTCTCAAGGCGCTGGGGGGGGGGGGGTAGTTCCGGTTAGCCGAAGAGCCAGGTCTTGCGGCTTTTCCTGAAGGTGTACAGAATAGGGGAGCGTCTGATGTTGACTGAGAGTTCGTTCCAGGCTTTGGCCGTGATGTAGGAGAAGGCTCTTCCCCCCATTCTGGTTCTGCGGATGCGCGGGGTTTATGCTAGGGCGAGGTTGGCGGGGCGGAGGTTCCTTTTCGGTACGTGGAAGGAGACTCTTTCGTTGAGGTATTTGGGTCCAGTGTTGTGGAGGGATTTGTAGGCATAGGTGAGTAGCTTGAAGGTTACTCTCTTCTCGACGGGGAGCCAGTGGAGGTCTTGCAAGTGTTGGGTGATGTGCTCATGTCGTGGGTTGCAGAGGACGAATCTGGCCGTGGTGTTCTGGATGGTCTGGAGTTTGTGTAGCAGGGATTTGTTGATTCCAGCATAGAGGACTTTTCCGTAGTCCAGTCTGCTTGTTATGAATGCATGGGTGACGGTCTTTCTGGCTTCGGGGGATCCTCTTGAAGGTCTTGCGAAGGATGCGGAGGGTGTTGAAGCAGGTGGAGACGACGGAGTTGATCTGTCGGGTCATGGTGAGGGAGGAGTCGAGTATGATGCCGAGGTTCCAGGTGTGGTCCGTTGGGGTGGGGTGGTGCCGAGAGTGGCGGGCCACCAGGAGTTGTCTCACGCAGAGGGGGAGGGTCCGAGTACTAGGACTTCTGTCTTCTCTGAGTTGAGTTTCAAACAGCTGCTGCTCATCCAAGCTGCAACGTCTTTCATTCCTTCTTGGAAGCTGCGTCTGGTGGTTTCGGGGCCCTTTGTGAGAGAGAGGATAAGCTGGGTGTCGTCGGCGATACAATGCTGAGTCCGTGCTGTCTGAAGATGGCGGCGAGGAGGGCCATGTAGATGTTGAAGAGCGTGGGACAGAGCGATGATCCTTGTGGTACTCCGCAGCTGATCTCTGTGGGTTTGGAGAGGAAAGGCGGGAGTCTGATCCTTTGGGTTCTGCCGGTGAGGAAGGAGAGGAGCCAGTCAAGGGCGGTTCCCTGTATTCCTGCATCGTGGAGTCTGGCTGAGAGGGTGCGGTGGGAGACCGTGTCGAAGGCTGCGGAGAGGTCGAGTAGGATGAGGGCTGCGGTGTGGCCTTGGTCGAGGAGCGGGCGGATGTCATCTGTGGCGGCGAGGAGGGCAGTCTCGGTGCTGTGGTTGCTGCGGAATCCGGATTGGGAGGGGTCGAGGATGGAGTTCTCTTCAATGAAGTTTGTCAGCTGGGTGTTGACGATCTTCTCGGTGACTTTGGCTGCGAAGGGAAGGAGAGAGATGGGTCGGTAGTTCTTCAGGTCTGTCGGGTCTGCAGAGGGCTTCTTGAGGAGGGGCTTGACTTCTGCGCGTTTCCAGTCGTCTGGGAAAGTGCGGGATTCCAAGGTGGCATTGATGGTGCGTCGTAGCTGGGGCGCTATGGTGGCAGCGGCTATGTGGAAGATGTGCGGAGGGCAGGGGTCCGTGGGGGCTCCCGAGTGGGTGCTCTTCATGGTCGTGGTGGTATCTTCTGTGGTGACCGGGGTGCAGGCGGTGATGGTGGGCCGGCTGCCGTCACTGGAGGAGAGGGGAGGATGGTTTCTGGCGTCTGCTCGCTGAAGTTGTCGTAGAGGGCTCTGATTTTCAGGTGGAAGTAGGAGCCAAGCTTGTTGCAGAGGTCTTGGGAGGGAGTGACGTTTGTAGCTTTGATTTGGGGCTTGGTGAATTGCTGGATAATGTTGAAGAGTTCCTTTGAGTTGTTGGAGTTGGTAGGATTTTGTTCCGGATCAAGGTCTTCTTCATGGATCTTATGCATTGGTGGTCATGGCGTTCTTGTAGGTGGTCAGGTCTTCCGTACTCTGACGAGAGGTGACATATGAGGCCTTTTTGGTACATTAAAAAGGGCTGCTTTTCAAAGAGCAAGACAAATACCTTAATCATATGGCAGAGTGAGCTTCAGGACCTACTTCTGGGCTCACCAGTCCCCATAGTAGTCTCCCCCAAGAGAATGGCAATGTCAAAATATACATACACACACTACTGCACACTCAGCAGAAGTAATATTCCTGACCAGAACCCTACCGCCATTAAGTCCTTGAATGGAAGTTGGTGGTTTCCATTTAGAGGCCTCTGAATCATACTTTGATGGCTCCACAAAAATCCTTAGGGGATGACATGTATCTTTCCTGTCGGCTAATTTTATTTTGCCTAGTGCCTATGGGTATTTCTGATTATACTGTCACATTCGTGAGGAAGACAGTAACAAGAACTCACCTACAGTTGTATAGACTCAGAAGAGGAAAAAGTCTCTTGCAGGTTTCCCATTCGCAGAATGCCATGTCCAGTCAGTTGCGGAGCTCCCTTATTGCTTCAGCCCTGGAGTCGACCCTCATGGGTTTCCTCCATCCTCCAAGTCTCAGGTAGTGCAGAATGTGAAAGCAGCAGCAGGGTTTCAGAGGGCGGCATGGCGCACCGGATGTCAAACTGGGGCTTCTTCTTCGAGGTGGAACAAGCACCATGAATTTTCAAAGTGGGAGGGAATTCATCATTAAAAATCAAAGGGAATTGTGAGTGGACAGAGCACAACTGCTGCTTGGAGGAATGGTCCAGGTGATCCAGTACTGTCGTGTTTATGTACTTGAGGAACAATTGGATCATGTTTATGAAAGAGTATGGCTGCTGATGGGTTTAGGTGATTAATGATGTCAGAGACAGAGGAGGAATTCCGCGAAGGAGATATAAGGTCACCAGAGAAGGCAAGTGAGGAAGTTGCTTGTGAAGGGCGTTCTGACACTGATGCATTAAAAGTTCAACAGTATCTCTATTACTTTTCAGATACTGCACTTGTTGCCTTTAGGCAAACAAATTGTTTTCAAGATCTTATGCACTGTTGAGACGTAAAAGACCTCTGCATGACAATGGACGTGTTCCCCTGCCCTGAGTGCCAAGCTGTCCTGTTGCTAGATCCCTAATGCTTATTTTTGCTGTCATAAGCATCATGTGTGTGTCCCCTGATATGTCTGTTTCACAAATTACGGTCTTGTTATCCCGGGAGGGTCTCCCAAAGCACTACCCTCATGGTGGTAAAAGAGTACCACCTTCACAACGAGTTAAGCAGCAGGAATGCAGTGGTGGCAGCATACCATGTAGTGATCAGTAGAAGTGAGCAGGTCCTTTTTAACCGGTATCACTGGAGTGAGGCCCACAGGCTCACTCAACTTTTTAAATTGCTGTGTGCCTAACTCATGCCTTGGCCCACATCAGTCGGATGTAAAGTACTGCGCAGTGTAGGAGTGGTGATTCTGCACTGGTTGTATGTGTGCGTGGGAAGTAAAGGGATAGAGCAGTGATATGCAGTGTGTGTATGGTGGGTGCATGTACTGGTTGTATGTATACCTGCGAGGAGTACATTACATGAGAGATGTGGTGCTGTGCCTTCTGTGTATGGCGAATGCATATACTGGTTGTATGTGTACCTGCGAGAAGTTCAATACATGAAGGGTGTACTTTTGTGCAGTGTGTGCATGGTGAATGACTGTGCTGGCTGTATGTGTACCTGCAAGTGGCCCAATACAGAAAGGCTACAGTACTGAACAGTGAGTGCAGCCTGAATGTGTGTGCTGAAAGCATGTGTGCCTGGGGTGGAACAATACTTGGAGGTAACAGTGCTGGACAGTGTGTGTGCTGTGTACATACACTGAGTGCAAGTGTGCGTGTTATGGTACATGGCATGGAGGACCCTGGGTTCCATTTTGGGAACAAAAGACACACAATTGCTGGACGGAATGCAGAACAAATCAAAATATTCACCCCAAGTCAAGAGATTTGGGTTAAATCCATCATTCTTTTGCTCACCATGCCACCACAGTTTAGACCTGGCCATATGCAAATCATTCTTGACCCTGTGCCTCATGGGAACAGTCCAGCCCGAACTGCCAAGACAGGTCCTCCCTGGACCGGAAACAAGCATCCTAGCACCGGTTTCGGGGTTTCACCCCTCATCAGCCAGGATAGCTTGAATCCAGTGGCACAGTGAGCCCTGGACCCACGTCTGGGCATGCCCGGCGCACTTAGGGCAAGGAAGCAAAAGATACACAATTGATGGATGGAATGCAGAACAAATCAAAACATTCAACCCCAGTCAAGAGATCTGGGTTAAATCCATCATTCTTTTGCTCACCATGCCACCCCAGTTTAGAACTGGAACGGCATGGGGAGCAAACAAACGATGGGTTTAGGCCCAGATCTCTGTACTGGGGTGAGTGTATGACATTGTTCTGCATTCTGTCCAACAATTGTTCTTTTTGCATTTGTCACCCCGAGTGGAACAGGTATGCCCAGACATGGGTCCGGTGCTCTCCATGCCACTGGACTCAAGCTATCCTGGCTGATGAGGGGTGAAACCCCGAAACCGTTTCTAGGATGCTTGTTTCCAGTCCAGGGAGGACCTGGCCTGGCAGTTCGGGCTGGACTGTTCCCATTGGGTGCAGGGTCAAGACTGATTTGCATATGGCTGGGTTCAAACTGGAATGCCATGGGGAGCAACAAAACAATGGATTTAGGCCTAGATCCCTGTACTGGGGCGAATGTAGGACATTGTTCTGCATTCTGTCCATCAATTGTTCTTTTTTCATTTTTCCATTATGGGAAGCCTATGCCTGCCTAGTGAAGACATGAGGAGGTAGAGAAATCCCCCTAGACAGATTTGCATATTGCTGCATTCCTGTGAGCTGGGCAAAACACAGTGGAGAAGGGAGAGAGAGGTACCCCCTGCACACTTCAAAGGGTGGTATTTGATTCAGTGGGAGATAACAAGGAAGACAACTAGACACATCTCAGGAAGAAGATGGGGCTAATGAGTGAATCATAAAGAGCAGTGCTGGGAGCCCAGGATTACCCTTTGATGCACATATCACTGTGGTTGACATCCAGGTATGAACTCTAGTCACTCCTGTGACCTGTGTTGTGGGTCTGTCAGCTTCGGAGTCTCTTCTACTGTGACAGATGGCTTTTCAAGAGGAAAAGGGAGATGAGAAGTATGGGCTTCAAAAGAAACAGAAGCCCAACATAAACTTCAAAGACCCAAACTTTAAATCACATTTGGTGTCTGGAAATGGACTATCAGAAGGGGAGGGTGAAACCCCAAAAATTGTCACCTGCCAAGCAGTCAGACAGGCTGTGTGATGAGGGGAAGCTCTGCACAATTCTGCCTTTGGCCAGGACTGGGAGCCAAGGCCTGTAATCTCCCTGCTGGTTGAGGAAACACCACACAGGGAAACCTAGACCACCTGCTCTGGAGCCTGGAGCCCCTGTGCCTGCCAGTGTGCCCTGTAAGAAAGAGGAGAGAGTAAGGAGCAAGTGAGGTCCAGTGGGGATTCCTGTTGAATGGACTCCTGGTGCGAGGTTCGAGAAGACGGATGGTGCACCAATTGGGTCATTGCCCATGTGGAGATTCAAGTTGGTGACCCCCGTATGCCAGGAGATGGATGCTGTGAAAATAGCCACAAGCAGAGTGCAGTGCAGGGAGAGTAAAGCCTGTGCGGCACCTTTGCGTATGCCAGGAGGGGCTACCCTGGAAAATACTGCCAAATAATGAGGGCCAAAGCCTTTATGGAACTTTAACTGTGACCCTGTATGCCAGGAGGTGCTGCTGTGGTGTGGACGACCATGCAGTGAGGGCCGGTGCCTTGGTTGGTAGTGTTCCGGCAACCCCAAATGCCAGAAGAGGCTGGCAGTATAAAGAGTGATGTGAGGATCGGGCCACCGCTTGAGAACTGTGAAGTTGTATGACCTGTAACTCATAAGAAAGCATTGAGGTTTGCACCTGATGGAGCAAGGTAAATGAAATAAATTTGTAACACCCCATAATAGGGATAATAATTTAACGATATTAATTGTTTGCAAAACTAATCAACAATCTGCATTTTTATAAACATTTACATAAGTGGGTGGTAATCGCTATTCATGTGTAAAACTAACTTATTTACAATTGTAAAGTAAATTAATAATTAAAATAGTGATTTGCGTACTAATTAGAACAAAATCACATGATTTGTGCTATGTAGTAAAATTGTATTGTGGCAAAGAATGTGGAATGGTAAGTAAACATGGCTTTAAATGTCGCTTCTGCTAGGTAACACCTAACTTGGGTACTTAGAATGACGGGTGGGAAACAGAAAGGCTTATTTTCTTTATTTTAATTATGATTGTGTTTGTTCCTATGATAGTTCGTTTGGGCCTGCTAGGCCATGCTGCAAAAATGGCTGCCGAGGCAGATGAGGTCTTGCGCAGACACAAAGATGGCCTCTAAGCGGAAGAAAGCCATAGAGCTAAAGTCACGTGGTTACCGAGTGAGCCCAGAGTGAGAAGAGTCAAGGTCAGGCCGACCTGACACGAGGGGAATGCCAAGAAAAGACTCAGCATGCATCCGTGAGAAACATGGGATGAGCCCTGATGAATTAACAATGGACTGTTTAAAAGTGACTAATGAAAAAGAAACATTTAGCAAACTGTCAATTGGACTGCTATTACCCAAAGTTTGTGTGAAAGTATAATCCTTAAACAACTTTAGAACCGGTTTGAACAAGGAGGGCAATGAGATGATTCTTGCCACCACTCCAATGGACCAATTAGCGTGATTCTCGCCCCCAAAGATTGCAACTTTTTGTTTAGTAAGCTAGTAGTAGGGTATAAGAGGACCTACTCTTAAGTAGGAGGAGTGCTTTTTCTATATAATTTTGGGCACTGAACGTTGATGCTGGAGAAGCTGCTGCTATCTTCAATAGGCCATTTTCTTTATAGAAACTTTCATTTTGGACTTTAAACTTGACTGGGAAAAGGAACGAGATCGATGCGGGAAACCTGTATGGGAGATCCGTCGAGGAGGCCTTTAGCGGGACAGACAGTCAGTTTTGGGAGTTCCATGCTGTGATCTACATTTTATCTGCTTTGATGAATTTTCATTCTTCATCTGAGAAGGGTATGCATAACATTCTTTCCTAAAGGTTATTTCTTATATGCTATTGAAAAGTATTAAATGACTAATAAACTTGATTCTCACTCATGCATTTAAGAAAATAGATAAAACTTTATTCTAATTAAAACAATGAGTGTGTGGTTCTTTAGCTCAATATTGAATTATAATGAGTAATATGGGTTTAAATGTGATTGAGCTGGTCTTAATCACCATCAACTTATCCTACTAGTTGGTCCATCGACCAAAGAGCGGAATACCTTGATGATTAGAACTGATAGGATTAAAATTGATTATGCATAATGTTTAAGGTAATATCCTGTAAATGTTAACAAGGTATTCTGTTCCTCCAGCAGATTAATTCTTCTTCTTGGTGAAAGTGGATGTGACCCAGGGAATATTTGAGTGAGTGAATTTTTATGCGGTGTTATGGGCCCCACCGTCATATGGTGTAGTTGTTAAAGAGTGATTTTACCTGGATGTTATGTCCAAAGGAGAAGAATTTATATTAGCCGCGCTGAATCAGATTTCTTGGTAGCAGAGTTATGGTTACTATAGATTAGTTTGGTGATTATTGGTTATTGATTATTGATTATTTCATGTCTAACACTCCATGTCGAATTGTATCATGTTATCTGTAAGTCGGAAATTTTGAAGCTTCCGGAAAGTGGGAAGTGGACACGTGTGACAAGAGAAGTCACATGGAATAGTGCACAGGTTGTGTTATGATAGGGACTTTTCATGTATAAAACGTGTATGAGTGAGATAGCAACCGGTTTTCTTGTGAAACTCTGGCCTTAATTCTCAGGAGCAGGGTAGTCTCCACATGTGTTTTATCCCCAGAGAAACGGGTTTACCCATTGCTTGAAAGAAGGGTAAGGTAGAGGGAAGTGCTACGCTTATCGAATGAAACAGTATTCTTGCAAGATAGAGTAAACTATCTCTTTTGTTTAGCGAAAACAGGCAATGGAAATGTGTTTTATGTTGTAACTAATAAGATCGGTACAAAGGAAAAGTGCTGATAATTTATGTAAAGGGGGGGTCGGGAGTAGAACTGACGTTGACAAAAGACCGCGCTGGGATTGGCCAGTGCTTGGAAACACGAAGAACGACCTGATTGGTGTGTTGGTGTGAGACGCGCTGGGATAGGTCTGTAGAGAGTGACGTATAGTCTTCGGATTGGTGCGTTAGTGTGAGACGCGCTGGGATAGGTCCGAATAGCGAATAGTAAGCAGAACCGAGTTGTGAATTTGTCAGAAGGGAAGAATCGTGAATATGGCTTATTATGAGTATTGTAGAGAGAAACCGTCATGGATGGCGAAAATTAAAAACTTTTTCAAGAAAGACAAGAAGGTAGTGACTAGAGAGGGACAAGTAATTCCTCCACTGAAAACACCAGCTTCTCATATGATGCTGAAATATGGTTATCATACTTGTATTTGGTTAGAGAATTGGACAAAATATACTCAGAATGATGTAATATTGGCTTTTCCAGAAAATGGTTCGTTTAGCACAGCTGTACTTCGGAATTTGAGAGAGAAAATTATGAAACTTGAGCCAAGACCTAGACCGACACAGTTTGAAGCATTAGGTGAATGGGAAGACGAAATGTATGAGAGAGAAAGACACAGAGGTGCAAAGAATTATAGTTTGGTTCATGGAAGAGTATGGGGAGTGAATCATGGAGACAGGATGAGACGTTGAAGATATGCTAATATGACAGATGGTTTGTTTCCAGCTGTAACAGTCGAAGAGGTTGCAGGAAGGAAGTGTACAGAGAAAAGGAAATAAAAAAGGATTCCTATGGGAACAGAGTCAGCATCTGAAACGCCAGAGAGAAACAAAAATTGGATAGAAATAAATAGTACACCTGTCCCAGGATGCTTGTTTCTGGTCCAGGGAGGACCTGGCTTGGCAGTTCGGGCTGGACTGTTCCCACAAGGAACAGGGTCAAGAATGTTTTGCATATGGCTGGATCAAAACTGGGGTGGTGTGGTGAGCAAAAGAATGATGGATTCAACCCAGATCCTTGTGACTGGGGGTGAATGTTTGCATTGTCCAGCATTCCGTCCATCAATTGGTTCTTTTAGAAATAAATAGTACACCTGTAGGTCCAACTCCAGAAGAATTAAATGAATGGATGAGAAATTTACAAAAGAAAGATACAGAACCGCAACCATTGGATGTAATCAGGCTAAAGATAGATATGGAAAAGTTGATTTTAGGGACTATTGGTACAGAAAAATTAAAAACATATCAGGACGAGGAGATCATGTTCTTGTGTAAGAGCATTACTTGGAGAGCTAGAAATTTACATGAAAAATTGGAAGAGACAGCAAATGAATTAGGAGTAGAATTTGTAAAAGTCAGGAGTTTGCAGAAACCATATAGGGTAGATTTTTGTGAGAAAGATATAGAAAATCTGAACACATCAGGACGATTAACCCAGATAAAAGAACTGATCGTTTTGTTGAGAAAATGGGGAGATGTGGACAGATGGAGGAGCAGGTGGAGCAAAAGAAATGAGAGAACAACCGACAAAGCGTCTTTGGCTTTTGCGGTGACAGACAAGGAATCAATCGTACGGGAGTATCCGATGAGAGAAACTCCAGGAGGTAGTTATGTACATGTTCCATGGTCCAGACAAGATATACTGTCATTTACAAATGACTTTCCAAAATTGAGAGAAAAGCCTGTAGAATGGTACAGACAAGTGGAAAGGTTTGTCAAGGTTTCAAAAGTGTTGTGGGTAGACTTGGATGGATTGTTTGACATTGTAGTACCAGCCGATTTATGGACAGAATGTAAGATTACCATTGATTGGCCAAAGGTAGAATACCCAAGAGATGCAAAAACTGGAGCGCCAGGTCCAGAAGTAATGAGGAAGTACGAACAAGTTATTACATTTTTGAAAAACAAAATTCCACCCAAAGAAACTGGTTGGGTAAAAATTGACAGAACTACACAGGAGAGTAAGGAGTCTGTACACGCCTACTATGAAAGGCTACTCTTAGTTTTCAAACAGTATAGCGGTTATGAGACTTTGAGTGAAAAGGACATGAGTCATTTTATATATAGGTTTGTTTTTGGACTGAAACCAGAAATAAGTGAAATGATTAAGCAGCATATGTTGTGCTGGCAAAACAGAACCGTGGACGAGGTGTTGAGATATGCCAAATATTGTAGTGATGACATTGAATGTAGACAGCGTAAATTAAAAGAAAAAGCGATGTGGGCACAAGTAAAGGATGCAGAAAAACAAGAAGCTCAAATGAATAATCAGACTGGTGAGACAGGACAGACTAAATCCAAACCGAATATAGGTAAAGGTAAAGGTCAAATGAGTATAGAAGAGGCCAAAAAGAAATGGCCCTGCCACAACTGCGGAAAATTAGGGCATTGGAGAAACGAGTGTAAATTTCCTCCAAAAGCTAATACGGAAAATCAATCATTAAATCCACAGGTGCAGAGTGAGGTGAGTTACCAACAGCTGCAGCAACCGCAGGTAGTTACTCAACAGAGTCAGGTGCCACAACCACCTCTTCCCAAGAGTGTAAACCCCCAGAGATACAGTGCAGAGACAGGATTCTACAGAGGAGAGCAGGTAACAAAATTGCAGCGCGCAGCCGCAATATCGCAGTATTGTTTGCGACAAGATGGGAATAAATCGGATGAAAGTTTATGACGGTGCCTAGGAGAGGAGGAAGAGTGCGTACTTGGCGCAACTCTAGAGGTAGACCAGACAGGTCCATTTGTGGATGGAGAAGTGAATGGTGCAATAGACGATGAGGAGAAAGATGGTTGGATAAAAGCAGGATGCAGAAGAAGGGAGGAAGATGACGTTTGGGTTTATAGAGATGAAAGACCAGTTATGCCCGATAGCATGATTTCTAACATGGCACGGATGTACCATGGACAAGCTCATATTGGTAGGGATGCCATGATCCGACTTTTCAGACAAACCTGGTATAACCCAAAATTCAGAGCTATAGCTGAGAGTCTTTGTCAGAGATGTCTTATTTGCCAACAGATAAATCCAGGAAGAAAAACAGTAGTGAGTCTAGGGACAATAGGGCGAGAAGGAGGTCCGTTTACTAGAATGCAACTGGATTTTATTGAGATGCCCCCAAGCAATAGACTGAAGTATGTTCTTGTGGTCGTTTGTTTGTTTTCTCGTTGGGTGGAAGCCTATCCGACAAGAAGGAATGATGGAGTTACTGTAGCTAAACTCTTGCTGAGAGAATTCATTCCAAGATATGGTTTTCCAGTAACGATTGAAACAGATAGAGGAACACATTTTCAAAATGAACTAATTCAATTGATATGTGAGGCTCTTGACATTCAACAGAAATTACACTGTGCATACAGACCAGAGGCTTCTGGACTGGTAGAACAAGTGAATGGAACAATAAAGAATAGGTTGGGGAAAATGTGTCAATCCACAGGACTCAAATGGCCTGATGCCCTACCATTGGTGCTAATGACTATCAGAAGCATACCTGACAGAAAAACACGACTAAGTCCTCATGAAATAATCATGGGATGAGCAATGAGACAAGCACAAGTACCTGTCAACAAACTGCTGACTATAACTGATGATCTCGTGTTGGATTATTGTAAGGGATTGGCTGATGTGGTACATTCTGTGTTTCATCAGGTTGGACCAGATGCGACCACTCTTGAAAGAAAACCAGCTCATGATTTGAGTCCAGGAGACTGGGTCCGCATAAAAGTCCACAGAAGAAGAAACTGCTTGATCCCTCGCTGGGATAAGCCCCGTCAAGTGATCCTGGTGACAACAACTGCTGTCAAATGTGCTGGAGTGAAAAACTGGGTGCATGCCAGCCACACTATCAGAGTTCCAGATCCTGAAGATCGACCTGTAAGTCGACATTTGGAGATATCTGATACCAGTTCAGCATCCGATGCAGAAGTTGAAACAAGCAGGGTTCCATATCCTGAAGCTCGACCTGTAAGTCGACATCTGGAAGACCGAGGTACAAGCTTGACAACAGAAGGAGAACCTGAAGTAACAAAAGTTCCAGAACTTGAAGATCGACCTGTAAGTCGACATCTGGAAATATCAGATACCAGTTTAGCATCTGAAACAGACCAGTCAGATTGTGATGAAGAGCACAAGAATAAATGGACAACTGACATTATAAATGAAGAAACTGAAGTGGAGAGGTGTGGTGCAGCGGCCAGGGCAGCTGACTTCGGAGCACAGGGCTCACGGTTCGATCCCTGGCTCCGGCGGCAGCTCAGCTCAGCACCATGTGACTCTGGGCAATAGCTCACTTAATTTCCACAATGGCCCCCAGCGCCTTGAGACCCGTAAGGGTGAGTAGTTCGCGCTTTACAAATACGGATTTACAACCAAGAGACAGTGACAATGATCAGCCAAGCACAAGTTATGGTAGATTTCCTTCGAAAATTGGAAAATTAGTTGAGGAAGGGTTAGATTCAGATAGAGAGGTAGAAGAAGAATCGGAAGAACCCGAGGAGCAATAGGGACAGACTAACAAATAGAAGAACAACAGGGAAATTTAGAAACAGAGAGATTAACAAGAATTCGGAAGAAACTCGAGGAGGGACAGAAACAAGTGTCTCAACAGAAAAGAAACAAGAAGGTTCAGAGATAGATGATGAAAACGAAATCATAAAGTTCAAAATAAGAGGAAGTGAAATAAGGTCTGAAACAGAATCTGAAGAAAGTGAAGAAGAGAGAAAGCAGAGACTAGGACCAAGAAAGAGGACTTGGAGAACAGAACGAGAGGAAAAGGAAAGTGAACCAAAAAGGCCAAGAAAAGGAGACAATTGGCCCCACGAAGTCAAAAGACTGTGATACAAGATAATAAACTTAAATAAAAATAATGCAAAACAAGTAAATGAGATAACAAGTCAAAGGGAACAAAGCAAACAAAGTGGAAAACAATTGCAGAAAATAAAGAGAGTGAAGAAACTTAATCTGAAATATAAGTCACCTGAGTGGCTATACATCGCATTGACTGACATCAAGGAGGAAGATAACACTCACGAAAGCCCAGAAGAAAGCAGCAAACAAATGGGTGAGAGTGAAGTGCAACAAGTCTGAAAGGGTAAAAAGAAAATCCGGATTGGACATCGAAACCTAAAAGAGATAAGGAAGAGTTCTGAAAAGAACTAAAGAAAGTACCAAACGAGACAAAGTGAAAGGGTAGAGTGGCTGATACGTCATTCTGAGGTGTGGTGACACATTTTTCTATACAATATATAAATAATTAGGTAATAGTATAGAATGGCAGATACTGAGAATAGAAAATCTAGATGGGATTTCTTACGTAGATGGTGTAGGATGTGTTTTTATTGTACCGGATTAATAATGTTTGTTTGGCTTATTTTAGCAATAACCATTCCATTGAGGTTAGCTGTAGAAGAAAAAGCCATAAGGGAAAATAACATGAAAAAGGACAAAGAAGCTAACACAGGGAACACAGCAACATTAATAGATAGTACCGAGTTGCATACGGATAGGTCCATAACTGATTTTTCTAAGAACGTTTTCACAAAATTGTTATATGAATATGTAGAAACAATGGATGTAAGGGATTGTTATGTTTGTATGCAATTACCTGCATCTGTCACAGAAGGTGTGACCTATCATCACCTTCCTTTGACGTATGGGATAACATATAGGGGTCGATTCCGATTCGGGCCGGAAAAAGCACCGACCGACTCGGAGCCGGAAATTATACCGACCGACACGTACCTGTGGCGCCCGACACGCCAAGTACGATGCATGGCGTGCAAAATCCGACCGACACGTACCGAACCCAAGCCGAACGACCGAGCCACACGGAAAACAGCAATCCGGCCGGAAAAACACGCGAATCCAACAGACCGACACGCACCCGGAACAAATCCGACCGAAACGTACACGCGAACTCCAAACCGCAAAGTACGATGCAAGGCGCGAAAACCACGACCGAGTCGGACGGAGGACAAGCCGTATGACCGACACGCATACAAAACCGAGCCGAAGCAACACAAAACACCGCGACCGACGCGTACGCAGCATAGAAAACTGCACAAACTGCAGACGTGAACGAAACGGAGAACACCGTACGAGACAAATGCAGGGTCCGACTCGGTCACAAGAACGTTTCCAACATGCACAGACAGTACAAAGGAAAAATCACATAAAAAAGGCCAAACAAGCAATTACAAAGCCAATAAATACTGGGGGGGTGGGGACAGAGAACAAAGACACACCCACAACTCCACCCATATAAAGGACACAAATCACAACCATGATCCTTTGCAAATGCCATTCCACTGCCAGCACCCAAGAGACAGCAACCACACACCCACAGCTCATCCCTCACACAAGCCACACACCATCAGCACACCAACAAATACCTACCTCACATACACCCAGCAAAACACACACTCACACACCCTCACCTGCACACCAACACACACATCACTCACCATCACCATGCCCCCAAGAAGAATCACAAGTTCCTAGATTGTGAATTGGAAGTCATGGTAGACGAGATCCTCAGGGTAGAGCCACAGCTGTTTGGCACACTGGTCCAACAGACCCCCATCTCCCAGAAAACCAAGATGTGGGAGAGGATCATCAACAGGGTGAACGCACAATCACCATGTCTGCGCACAAAGACCAACATCCAGAACAGGTGGTATGACGTGCGCAGGAGGGTACGGGACCTGCTCAAGAAAGACTACATCATCAGCCAATACACCGGCAGTGGCCCTCCTGCCAAGCCAATATACCTCAGGCCCTGGGAGGAGAAGGTGCGGGCCATCCTTCCGCCAGTGAGCGAATATGGACTAGAGAACATCCCAGAGCCTGGTGAGTACACAACAAATGTACACAATATTCTGCCACAAAACACACACACATCACTGTCAAGGGGAGAGTCAAACCATGCACTCATAGCAATTACACAGCAACCAGAACAGAATCATCCCAAAATGTGTATGTCAGTCAGAGAAACACAACACATGCCATCAAAAAAGTTACATCCAACTGTGCCATCACATGTACAAACACAACTACAACTACAGCTAGGCAGTGGCACAAATAGAACTAACAAACACATCCAGACGTGCAGCCACCACAACAACACCAACACACAGTGAAGACCACTCAAAGGAAGGAATTCTGTGTATGCTGGCCAAGTCAGTGTAGCCAATAGCATCATGGGAGTCGCAGTCACACATATTGCCCCCCACAACTGTCCCATCAACACCACCATGAACCATGCGCACATTACAGGGAGTGGAGAAGGACTCACAAGATGGCTGACACTGGCAACTGCTGTGGGGAGCACAAGGCCCTGCTGGGAACTGTGCACCAACAAACAGCAGGACACCACTGACTGACATCCTGAGAGACAACTTCCACTCCCTGCAATGCAAGCACGTTCCATGGTGGGATATCTGGCTGGCTGGGTGGGAAGGAGGACTTGCAGCACTGACCATAGTCACAAGCACCTCCCCTCACACCCCCTCAACACAAACTCCACAGAACCCACCTGGTAGAATGCAATGCCTCCCATCCTAACTCAAGATCCCACAAAGAACCACCACCCTGGGTTATGTTGTGTGAAGCACAGGGACACTCTTGGGACTTTTAGCCAAACAACTGCCAGGACAACACTCCCAGCCATCCTGTCAGCACAGCCAGCCCACCCCACAGGGAAGCAGAGTCAAAAGGAAGGAAGCATGGGCATGCTGGGAAGGGGGTGGAGGCAATAGCATGATGGGAGTCGTAGTCACAGCTCTACATCCCCCACCACATGGCCCAGCAAGCTCACACTCACGCATGCACATCCCACAGAGAGTGGAAAGGCCCATCAAAGATGTCTGACACTGTTGCAGTGTCGTGGGGAGCACAAGGGCATGCTGGGAACTGCACACCAACCAACAGCAGGACACCACTGTCAGCCATCTTGCCATTGCCCTCACACCCACACACACTGAACTCCCCACAAAAGCAAGTAAGTATGGGAATGCTGGCAAGTGGGGTGGAGGCAATAGCATGATGGGAGTCAGTCACAGACATAGCTCACCCCCACAACTGTCCCATCAACACCACCCTGAACCATGCTCACATCACAGGGAGTGGAGAAGGACTCACAAGATGGCTGACACTGGCTACTGCTGTGGGGAGCACAAGGCCCTGCTGGCAACTGCACACCAACCAACAGCAGGACACCACTGTCAGCCATCTTGCCATTGCCCTCACACCCACACACACTGAACTCCCCACAAAAGCAAGTAAGTATGGGAATGCTGGCAAGTGGGGTGGAGGCAATAGCATGATGGGAGTGGCAGTCACTGATATTGGTCACCCCCACAACTTTCCCATCAACACCACCCTGAACCATGCTCACATCACAGGGAGTGGAGAAGGACTCACAAGATGGCTGACACTGGCTACTGCTGTGGGGAGCACAAGGCCCTGCTGGCAACTGCACACCAACCAACAGCAGGACACCACTGTCAGCCATCTTGCCATTGCCCTCACACCCACACACACTGAACTCCCCACAAAAGCAAGTAAGTATGGGAATGCTGGCAAGTGGGGTGGAGGCAATAGCATGATGGGAGTGGCAGTCACTGATATTGGTCACCCCCACAACTGTCCCATCAACACCACCCTGAACCATGCTCACATCACAGGGAGTGGAGAAGGACTCACAAGATGGCTGACACTGGCTACTGCTGTGGGGAGCACAAGGCCCTGCTGGCAACTGCACACCAACCAACAGCAGGACACCACTGTCAGCCATCTTGCCATTGCCCTCACACCCACACACACTGAACTCCCCACAAAAGCAAGTAAGTATGGGAATGCTGGCAAGTGGGGTGGAGGCAATAGCATGATGGGAGTGGCAGTCACTGATATTGGTCACCCCCACAACTGTCCCATCAACACCACTCTGAACCATGCACACATCACAGGGAGTGGAGAAGGACTCACAAGATGGCTGACACTGGCTACTGCTGTGGGGAGCACAAGGCCCTGCTGGCAACTGTGCACCAACAAACAGCAGGACACCACTGACTGACATCCTGAGAGACAACTTCCACTCCCTGCAATGCAAGCACAGTCCATGGTGGGATAACTGACTGGCTGGGTGGGTGGGAAGGAGGGCCGGCTGTCAACCAAACACAACCAATGCAGACCATGTTCACACCCCAACAAATACATAGAAATGCCCAAATAATGCAGGACAATGTGCCACACCAATATCAACCCCTGACTGTGACGACTTAGGACAATGCAATGTACAGGCCCGCACCCAGAGGCACAGTCACAACTGTCATGTGTGTCAACCATTGATGCCTGCAGAAACATAACATACATTGTGTGTGTCTCCCAAAAACAGGTGATGATGGGGACACAGCAGCAGACGCTGAGGAGTCCCAGTCCCAGGCTCAAGAGGATGCGGAGCTCACTGGTGTCGTACAGCCTCTGCCCTCCTCGGACGAAGAAGACCAACCTGGCACATCCGGTGCAAGTCTACATGCAGCACCAGCAGGACCACCAGCTGCAGCACCAGCAGGACCACCAGCTGCACCCCCTGCACCCACCCCTCCAACGACTGTCAACACAAATACCATCCCTGCCGACATGGACAGAACAAGGAGCAACACCAGCACAGGGACCCTGGACCAACCTGGGGCCATGGACACCACCACCACCACCAACCTCCAAGGTGGACCAGGGTCATCTGTGCGTGCCACTGCACGCACTGCACATGTCAGCAGGGGTGGTGGGAGGGGTGGGAGACAGAGGTCGCTGCTTGCAGAGGTTGCTGGTGTGCATGATGACCCACAACTGGTACGCATAGCTGATGCGTACCAGTCCAGCACCGGAGACCTCAGCCAGGTAGTGGGGCTCCTCAGAGACATGAAACAGCAGCAGGCTGCCCATCATGCCCGCTTGGACTCTCACATGTCCCACGTGGAGTCACACATGTCCCGCGTGGACTCACACATGTCCCGCGTGGAGTCCAAGTGGGATGCACTGCATGAGATGACGGCGGTGCACAGGGACATTTTACAATGCCTCCGCCAGATGAACAGCAACGAGTCCACACCTCCCTGTGTGCCAACAACATCTGGTGCTGCCCAAACTGCAACTGCCACAGGGAGGGAGGATGACTCTGGCGGAGAGTCCCCTGCACCGCAGCAGCCTGTACTTGAGGGCCCCCCAAGAAGAGGGGTCGTCCGAAGAGGGGCAAGTGAGAGGCCGATGGCCAAGCGCAACTCCCAGGAAGCCTGAACCTGTTCTGGATGTTCACCTTTGTGCACAGACTGTTCACCCTGTTGACGGCAACACTACTCCCACACATTGCATGGGGAGTACAAGTTGGACCAATGTCTCAGACAACTGTGGCCCCGATACTGGGGATTCTGCCTACCAGGACTTTCAATTCACCTAGGAACTTCTGATTGCAAGATTTATGTACAGCACTACCCATCCTATGCACTATTCACACAAATGTATCACAATAAACACACTAATACACCATACTTGCCTCTGTTGTGATTCCAACGTGGGTGCTGTTATGGGGATGATGAACTGCAAAATTACACTGTGTATGCGAACTGCAACAGCAAGTACAACACAGGCATGTGAGTAAAGGCAACGTGACACATATGAGGGAGACACACCACCAGGGCTACACAACACATACACACCTAGGCCATCTGACTCATTGCCTACACTGATGTTGCCAGGGAAGACGGTGCAATGCACAGACACCACACCCATTCCCAGTTGTAGTCAAGTAGCCCACAGGTGCAGTAAGCAAATGGCAGTCAAATGTGTGACCACAGACAACGCACATCACAAAGTGAAGCACAGGTTTATTACACAGTTGCAACATGTCGTAACCACTACAGATGCAAGGTAATCCCACCTGGCAGCGGGCACACAGTCAACAACTGTAGACGGAAGGAAGTCCATGGGTGTGGCGCACATCACCTGTAGGGACACAACAGCTACCACCCTGGAAGTGCAATCACGTCGTCGGTGGACACAGTTGACCAAACGAATCTGAAAGTACCCTGTGAAGGACAGAAATGACACACATTCAAAAGCAATGAAGTACAGGACAGAACAGCAAAACTCATGCACAATACATGTTACAAGATACCCACCCAGAACCAAGTTAGCATGTCAACACTGTTGGGGAGTACAGCCCACCTGTAAGCACACATCGCAACACACATCCAGTCAAGTAGCCCATGGACACACTCCAAAAGCACCAGAGCACCACCTACACATATCATGCCAACTCACATCATTGACATGACACCTCAGGATACTCACATTCAGCTAAAGAAGTTGGTGATGAGCTGTGTGCGGACATCACCCTCATCATCATCGTCACTGGCATCGTCGTCCAGGCCAGGATCCTCCACAGGTGGCGGATGTTGGTCATTGTCATCCTGGATGAGAGGCAACTCCTTCCGCACTGCCAGGTTGTGGAGCATGCAGCAGACGATGATAATCTTGCACACTTTCGCAGGGGCATATGGGAGGGACCCTCCGGTCTTGTCCAGGCAGCGGAAGCGGCTCTTCAGGAGACCAAATGTCCGCTCAATCACTCTCCTGGTCCGACCATGTGCCTCATTGTAGCGCATCTGGGCTGGTGTCACAGGGTTCCTGAGGGGTGTCAGCAACCACGGCATGTTGGGGTATCCCGAGTCACCTAAGGACAGACAAGTGCACATTAGCTGACTTGGAAAAGTGGGCGGAATACTACAGATCAGATCACACACAATGGCACAAAGTCAGTACACACCGACAAGCCAGGCACGCTGGTTCTGCATCTGTGCCATCATCCTGGGGATGCGACTACTCCTCATCACAAAGGCATCGTGTGCTGAACCAGGGAAACGGGCACACACGTGTGTGATGGTCATGTCTGCAAGACACACCACCAGTGCATTGACCGAGTGGTAGTGCTTGCGGTTCCTGTAGGCCTGCTCCTGGGCCTGTGGTGGTACCAAAGCCACATGTGTCCCATCAATGGAGCCAATGACATGCGGCATCCTCCCCAGGGCATAAAAGTCACTCTTCACGTCAGTGAGTCGTCGCAGTCTAGGGAAATAGATGTACCGGTTCAGGAATAGCCACATTGCCGCCAAAACATCGCGGAGCACATGGCTCAACATGGTCTGTGACATCCCACCAGCAGTCGCCACAGTATGTTGGAAGGTACCGGTGGCAAAGAAGTGTAGGGCTGCCATCACCTTCACCTTGGGGGTCAGCGCTGTAGGATACGGCCGGCCAGGCTGCAAATGTGGGGACAACTGCACTGCCAAATCCTCAATCAGCTGCCTGGTGAAGCGGTACCGTCGGATGCTGTCCCATTCCACCATCGTTGCCAGGTCTGGGAATGGTCGATGGACAGCAGGAGCCCTGCAGTGCAGAGGAGAAGTAAGCAAGATTGTCAGTCACCCCACATATGCGGCATTGAACACACTCAATATCCCAACATACATCATTATGAGGCACAACTACATGAAGTGTGCAGTTCCGTAAGGACATGTATGGTACATACATGGCCAACATCTGCCAACACGGTCCAACAAGTGGCATCAATTAGTCCCAGGTTGGCCCATTGGATATCATGAGGCCGTGTCACAGTTCCCATCTCCTGCTGCCGTGTCACAATCACCCCCCACAGTGACATGTGAGGACAGATGTGCCCCAGGCACCAAAGCTCAACGACAGGTACATTCCCAGGGACCCTGTATTGCCACATGGACACTGGCATTACATGGAGTATCATGTATACACCACAGCAAAACAACCATGACCCCCACAGGTAGTGGTCCCACTTGCCACGGCAGGACAGACATGGACGTCTGTGACACACACACGCACAACATCAAAGTCCATGCACACACAACGTGGATGTGGAGACTGTCTCCCATTGTGCACATGAAATCAGAGACATTGTAAACACTACATGCACACAGACTGTGGAGGACCATCACTATTGTGCCACTGGGACACCCTGGCTCAAACATACCATCCCACATGGGACTCACGGGGTATGTGACATGACATACACATACACCACCGTGAAATGTGACCATGGCACATGCACAGATATGAACAGTTGCACATCACAGTGGTCATGTACACGTAACACCCAGGATCCTGTCCCCATGAACACGTGCACAGCCTGGGGGTGGCTGCCCACAGGTGACACCCACAGGACAACATGTACACCAACATACACACAATAGGAAATGCAGCCTTACATGCCTTATGATAAAGTTTGGACAGGCTGTCGTGATGTAGGTGTGCCCCTTACTCCCTGGGAGCTATCTGTGGCTGGCATATGTCCATATGAGACAGGCATGGTGACATATGTCAGTCACATGTACAGTGATGCGTTGAACAGCAATGGACCGATCGGTGCCCCCGGCCGGCCCATTGCATTCAATGTGTCGGGTACGCGTTGTACCCCTGTACGCGTTGATCAGCAATGGACCGATCGGTGCCCCGGCCGGCCCATTGCATTCAATGTGTGCGGTGCACGCGTTGTACCCCTGCTCGCGTTGTACTGCAATGGACCGATCGGTGCCCCGGCCGGCCCATTGCATTCAATGTGTGCGGGTACGCGTTGTACCCCTGTACGCGTTGTACTGCAATGGACCGATCGGTGCACCCGGCCGGCCCATTGCATTCAATGTGTGCGGGTACGCGTTGTACCTCTGTACGCGTTGTACTGCAATGGACCGATCGGTGCCCCGGCCGGCCCATTGCATTCAATGTGTGCGGGTACGCGTTGTACCCCTGTACGCGTTGATCAGCAATGGACCGATCGGTGCCCCGGCCGGCCCATTGCATTCAATGTGTGCGGGTACGCGTTGTACCCCTGTACGCGTTGTACTGCAATGGACCGATCGGTGCCCCGGCCAGCCCATTGCATTCAATGTGTGCGGGTACGCGTTGTATCCCTGTACGCGTTGTACTGCAATGGACCGATTGGTGCCCCGGCCGGCCCATTGCATTCAATGTGTGCGGGTACGCGTTGTACCCCTGTACGCGTTGTACTGCAATGGACCGATCGGTGCCCCGGCCGGCCCATTGCATTCAATGTGTGCGGGTACGCGTTGTACCCCTGTACACGTTGATCAGCAATGGACCGATCGGTGCCCCGGCCGGCCCATTGCATTCAATGTGTGCGGGTACGCGTTGTACCCCTGTACGCGTTGATCAGCAATGGACCGATCGGTGCCCCGGCCGGCCCATTGCATTCAATGTGTGCGGGTATGCGTTGTACCCCTGTACGCGTTGTACCGCAATGGACCGATCGGTGCGCACCCATTGACAATGGCCTTGCCTGGCAACGGACGCGTTTTCGAATTTCGAACGAGTCGGTTGCTGGAAATTCAGTTGGTCACCCACAACAATGTTGCAAAATCATGTATGTCATGAAGTTGAAGATTTGAAGGATGCTGTGGGCGTGTATTGGTGCTGCTATTCCATGGATTGGCCAGATTCAGAAGATGCAAACGACTTGGACCTATCACTTTGGACACAAGGGACAGTATCTGCCTCTCCAGCACATATATATTGCTGGCTGTTCCCCTGAGAGCTCACTTGCCTGCACTACATGCTTCAGGACGACATCTGCCACTGCACTGCTGCTGTCTCTGCCCCTCTGGACCCTGCAATGGCACGTACTGTGGAGAGAGCCCCAGCCTTCAGCCTTGAGGAAAACCAGGCCCTGCTGGACAGCCTACTTCCACAGTACAGCAAGCTGTATGGGGCACCAGGGGAGCAGGTGAGTGTTCTGTGCACTGCCTTTCTGAATGTGCATATTGTCTGACTAGCAACGCTGAAAGTCTGCACGCCACTGGCTAGCAGGCTCACTGAGTAGTTGTCACCCCCCATAGTGTGTAGTGACATGCACTGGACAGGTATGGTGCAGTGACAGTGCATTTGAACAAGGTTTTACTTCCCATGCAATGATACCATGTAGTGACGTCTGGCAAACTGTCCATGGGCAGCTTTGCACTGCCTGTGTACATCATGTGCCCCTGTGATTGAGACATGTATATACAACTGTGTCATGCACGGATATGTTGCATGTGTAGTAATGGCCTTTTCACTTTGTCATCCTGACAGGTTAATGCCCATCGGAAGCAGGAGATCTGGAAGGACATCGTCCGGGCTGTCCGGTCCGTGGGGGTCTACAAGCGCCGGATCCGCAACTGCCAGAAGAGGTGGCAGGACCTTCGGGGCTGGACCCGGAGGTTTGCACGGGTCCAGCTGAAGCTGTCGCCTCCTCGCAGGAGGGGCGGAACACGGACCCTGACCCCCACATGCTCCAGATCCTGGCGGTGGTGTTTCCAGACCTGGATGGGCAGCTGAAGGCCAGACAGCAGCAAGGAGGGGGTGAGTCAAAGACTGCACTGTGAACTCTGTATTACATGCTTTGTGCCCTCCTCTGGCCTGGTTCAACTGCCACAGTGCAGCAGTCATGTTGTCCAGGAGCCATGTCCCTCTATTGTGCACTGCCCACTGCTCATCTGATACCCAGGTGTGGCCCTTACATTCAGGGAATTGTGTCACTTGGGACTGTGTCCTTGCAGTTTGCTTCACTAAAGGTGGGGGACAGCATCTGTTTCCCTAACTCTGTTGTGGGCATCATGGGTGGGTCCATTGTTCACACAACGCCTGTGTTCGGACATGTAATCTGCGTGTTGCTTTGATATGCGGTCCACTTGCTGAGCTGAGCCACCACATGTGCCTGGGGTATGTGGCACATGCCCATGCAGCGGGTGGGAACAATGTTTGGGCCCCAGGAGTGTGCAGATTACGTGTGTCACACATACATAGCCAGCTATCCACTGTCCAGGGCTCATCCCTCATTCATGTGGGGCAGGACAGTCATGCCTACTCCAGGCCATGCAATGCACTCTGTACTCCCACTCCCGTGTATCAGCTGACACATTGTGCGCAGTGATTTGACCCCTCAGGTGTCTGCCTCTGTGTCAGTGTGCTGTGGATTAGTTGCCAGGACTGCTGGGGTGTTTCTTGGTAGGGGCTCAGCATGCCCCTGGAGATGTGACCATAGGAGACGATACTTGTGTGTCACATAGGTGTTTGATCAGCTGCCCGTGCAGACTGGGGTATGCGAATGTGAAGTTCAGGCAGCTGTTCCCCATTCACAGCAGATTGTGAGGGGCTCAGGTTCAGAGGGTAGTGTCACAGGTCTCCCATATGTCCAATAGGTATGACCTGGACAGATGAAGGTTAAGATGATGTGTTGTGGGGGGATGTACATGTGCACTTGTGCAGCTCCAGGACTTGCATTCCCCATGACCTACTATTGTGACACAGTGCAGAGTGTTGTTGTCTGGCTGCCAAGTCATACATCACTGAGACAGTGATATATGACTTAGCAGTCATGCCTCCGCCATGGCATGTGTCTACTTATTGGTGATCCTGCAGGGGAGTGACATGTGCTACATGCACACTATTGTGGCGATGGCTATCAGGACATGGGTGCATCATGGTGTCTGTCGCTGGTATGCATCACATGCATTTCCTATTTGACTCTGGGCATCCCTTTCATCCGGAAACCTGTACTGACTCAGTGGCAAGAGCTGTGATGTGTGCATGTCCACATGCCACACCGTGTCCTCTGCACTGTCCAACTACTGTGTAGTTGGTGCATGTGTCCACACTGGGGTGTTGCAATCCAACAGACACCAGACAGATGGGTGCAAGGCCATGTGGGATGTGAGTGCCATCGTTGGCATCAGACTGACAATTGGCTGCTCCTGTTCAGTTAGGGCACTTTTAGCAATGTACAACTAATGATGCCAGGGCTTGCTCTGTAATGTGCTGTGCTCACAGTGGTGTGTGCGTTTGGTGCAGGTGACTGATGTCTGTCTGTTTCCCCATTGTTTGCAGATACATCCACGGCCACGGAAGGGGACAGCTCCACGGACCAGGAGGAGCCGGAGAGCCAGACTGGGTCAGCAGCCGAGGAGTGGTTGGAGGGACCCAGTGGCACGGAGGGCGAGGGGAGCCACACCGAGGAGTCCTCAGCACCATCCACCTCAGCTGAGGACCAGAGCAACTCGGAGGATGACTCCCTTATGGAGGCGGGTGTCAGCAGCCACCACACCCCAGCTAGTGTTGCTGTCCCCGCCACCATCACCACCACCGCCCTCCCATCGGCTCACATTCCCCAGGTCAGTGGAGGCTCCCATGTTCGGGAGCGTGTCTCCTTTGGGCCAGGCACCGCACCCCTGCCCCTGTGTCCCCTGCTGCCCTGAGTGAGGAGTCTGTGTACCTCCTTCACCAGCTCCATGTAGGGCAGACAGCCATGCTGAGTGTCCTCCATGCGCACACCGCTCTGTTGACTCAGCTGGTGTCCTTCATGGAGGGCATCTCATCGGGCATGTCTGACCTACAGAGGGGCAATAGGTCCATGGACTCCTCCCTGACGGCAGCAGTGTCCCTCCTCAGACAGTCCCTCACCCCTCCTGCCTCTGCTCCATCCACACTCCCCAGCACCTTACCCGTCCCAAGCACACACACACCGGCACAGGCACACACCAGCACACACACATCCAGCACACAGACACACACGCCACAAACAAAACGCACACGCACGCACAGTCAGGGGACTGAAACCAGACTCACAGGGGATGGGGCCCTGGTACACACACACGCATCCACGAGCACTGCGCAGTCCTCAGTTGCCTCTCCCACCAAAACACCCTCCCTTGCCTCACCTGCAACCCCAAAGACCCAGCGCCTCTTCCTCAGTGACCTCGGCCTCTTCCCCTCCGATCCAGCTGCTCCAGCATCCAGGGGGAAGAGGAAGCCCACCCACACGGAGCAGAGTGCCCCTCGCCCCCGGACACCCTCCCCCAGCGCAAACAGACTGAGGCCCCCACCCGCAAGTCCCCCGGAGTCGTAAGAGCAAGACCCCGCCGCCGCCCTGCAGCTCAGGCACCAGGTCTCCTTCCTCCATCCCTCAGGCCCCCACTCCACAGGTGCCCCCACCACACCCTGCCCCAGGTTCCCCCACCCACAGATATACCATCCCCAAGAGGATCCGGCCTTCTCCCCCTGCCACTTGCTCTCCCGGCACCACACCCCCGCTGCGCTTGTCTGTGCCACTGATGTGGTGAGGGTGTCCTCCCCCTCTGTCCAGCCCACCTTGCCTGTTCCCCATTCTCCTCCCCTGGTGGTAGGCACTGCAGTGGAATCCACTACCACCCTGTCTGACTTGGGCACTGCAGTGGCGGACCTGTCCACTCCATCTGCAGGGTCCACTGCAGTCGTGCCGGCACCCACAACATCTGAGTCATGCCCCCAGTTGTGCCGGCACACACCATGTCAGACACCTCCACTGCAGTTGTCAGTGGCTCTCCAGCACCCACCACCCCTTCCCTGCTTCCTCCTGGTGAGCCCTGATCCTGTCCCTGCGGTGCCTGGCCTGCCCCCGGTTGCCCCTCCTAGTGGATTGTCCCTGGTTTTGTGCAGGCATGCGTAGGGTGACATCTGCCACTGTCACCCTGTTTGGACTTTTACAATGGACTGGCCATTGGCCTTTGTGTTTTTTCTGGACTTTGTTTTCATTCCACACATATGCTGAATAAAGCAACTTTCTGTTCTCTAGTGCTTATGCTTCTGATGTACATGTTGTTGATGATGCTAACCATGCCCTTGCTGCAGTGATGGTGATATTTGGTCTCATGATAATGAAGTGTTACTGTGCAGGAACCCATGTGGTCCAGGGGAATGTGTCCTATCCTGTGGTGTATCCATGTCATCCATAGCAGCATCTGAGGGTGTCATGTGTTCAGTATTTGGCAATGGGATTTCCTACTTAGATTAGCTATTTCACATCTGTGGCTTCCACCCCTGCACATCTGTTGTGCCTGCCATTGTTCAATTCGTCTACTTCCCTGACCGTGTGGCCATCTCCACTGGACATGCAGGTTTGGGCATCAATGGGGAAGGACTCATCTGTGTTGTCAGTGCAACATTGCTATACAAGTGTGTTGGATCTGTGCTGATGATTCCGTTGGCACTTCCATGACCAGGCTGATGTGACGGGAGCCCTCATTTGGTGCTAATTGTTGATTGTGTGACCAAGTGCTCAGCTGACATGATGGGGCCCTACTGAGGCAACATATGGCACAGCTTTCCTCACACAGGAGTGGAGTCCCCTCATGGCAGTGTGTACTCCTGTGACATTGCCTGCGCCCAAGGTGTGTGTTGTATGTGCATGTCTGTGTGTTCACTTCCGTTTAGCTGTGCATGCTGTGATCCCTAGTGTTGTACCTGTTTGTGATGCTAGCTGAGTTGACCTATGTTCCCCCAAAGTCTTCTCCCTGGGTTCTCTGTGATGTGGGTGCATGGCACATTACTGGTCATCAGGGTGTCACCCATAGGTGTGTTTGCTGTCAGGGCTGAGTTTGTGTGCAGACGCAGATGGGTCACAGTCAGGTTTCCCCTTGGCACTTGTTGTTTGCCCCTGTCATGTGATTTCCAGTTTGTGTTATCTTTCAGTGATTGTGACACGTTGTGTGTGTGACTGCTGGCACTCCTTAGGGTCCGGGCTGCAATGTTGGTTGTTGTCTATGTGTGTTCTTTGTGGGTGACCTTGGCTTCTTTATTGGTGTGTGACTGTGGCTGGGATCCCATTGGTTGGTGTGGTATTGCCGTCATGTCCATGTACAGCGGAGTGTGCAGTGTGTCAGACATTCAGGAGTCTTGTTGAGTGGCCATGTGTCATGTGTTTCTGCACCTTGGTTCCCACCCACCACCCTGGAATAGTCATGGGTGCATGTGCAATGTCACCAGTGCATGTGTACTTCACTGCTACACATTGTTGGAGGTCGAGGGGTGTGGTGTTGAGTGTGTGCAGATGAGAGTTGTTGCCCGGCTAGGCCCCTGCCTCCATGTTGGCCTTGGCTTACTGGCCATGCTGATTGATTTGTGCTTGTGTAGGTGTGATGGTAGTTTGTTGCTCAGGACACATGACTGTGGTTCACAGTGTGAACCACATTTAGCTTTGTCATCACAGTGGGATTGTAATGCAGCCCAGGGTCACCACATTGTGGGGGCCCTGGGGGTGGTGCTGTGGTGTGTCTGTGTCTTGCTGTGTCAGTTGCTGTTCCTACGTGCCTGTGTGACATGTGTGATTTGTGCTCCCTCTCATCTGACAATGCCTGCTTGCCCACATAGGGGATTTGGATCCATGAGTTACCTTTGTGTGGCACTGTATGCACATCTGTATGATTGGTATTCAGGTCTCCTCATGTGTTGTGTGGTTGCCTGGGGACACTGGCACCCCCCTCACCTGTTGTGTATGATGTGCAGTGTGGGTCTGCCTGTTTGTGTTTGTGCATCTGCACCACTGCATTGGCATATCTTGGGTGTGCCATTGGCTGTATGTAGTTTGGTGGGTTTCCCCTGCTGTCCCTGGGACTCCTAGGTCATTGGTCAGCACAATGATCATGGTTTGTGTGTCCCATTGCTGCCATGGTATGGTATCTGTTCACCTCACATCTGCAGTCTCCACAGGGTATCTGCATTTGTGTGCCCATTGGTGCAAATATGTGGGTCTGCATTCTGATGGTCACTTCTGTCATTGTGTCATTGATGAATGTTGACGGTGTCAGCCCCCCTGGGTGTTCTTTGTCTGCACATGGCCAAAGGTATGTCTTATTTGCACTGCAGTATTTGGCTCACCCAATTTATGTTGCAATGGGACACATACACTACTTTGCCACTGATGTGTTTTTTGTTCTGTGACCAGGAATCATCCATGCAGTTTGGCAGTTGCACCTCTTTCTTTGTCAACACTTACCTTTTGGTCACTGTGATGATGGGGGTTTAGACCCCATTGCCACAATGTTCAAAATGTGCTTCAGCTATGGACCCCACACTTACATTTTGCTCACTGTGATGATGGGGGTTTAGACCCCATTGCCACAATGTTCAAAATGTGCTTCAGCTATGGACCCCACACTTACATTTTGCTCACTGTGATGATGGGGGTTTAGACCCCATTGCCACAATGTTCAAAATGTGCTTCAGCTATGGACCCCACACTTACATTTTGCTCACTGTGATGATGGGGGTTTAGACCCCATTGCCACAATGTTCAAAATGTGCTTCAGCTATGGACCCCACACTTACATTTTGCTCACTGTGATGATGGGGGTTTAGACCCCATTGCCACAATGTTCAAAATGTGCTTCAGCTATGGACCCCACACTTACATTTTGGTCACTGTGATGATGGGGTTTGGACCCCATTGCCACAATGGTCATGGCCTGCTTGCATTGTGGGTGCCACACACATATATGTGTGGCACATGTGCTAGGGGGTCACATTGTATGTTCAAAGTCATGTTCGGTGTTGTAGGCATTTGACACAGTCTACACACGCTTGTCATGGTGTTGGGGGATGTCTTTTCTTGCATTCCCTAGGTTGTGGTGTGCTGGTTGTGTCATGCATTGTCCATCCTATGAGTGGGGGTGGTAGTAGTGGTAGGCATCCAGCCCCCTGGCTAAGGGTGGTAGTAGTGGTAGGCATCCAGCCCACCCTGGCTCAGGGTGGTAGTAGTGGTAGGCATCCAGCCCCCTGGCTCAGGGTGGTAGTAGTGGTAGGCATCCAGCCCCCCCTGGCTAAGGGTGGTGGTAGGCATCCAGCCCCCCCTGGCTAAGGGTGGTAGTAGTGGTAGGCATCCAGCACCCCCTGGCTAAGGGTGGTGGTAGGCATCCAGCCCCCCCTGGCTAAGGGTGGTAGTAGTGGTAGGCATCCAGCCCCCCCTGGCTAAGGGTGGTGGTGGGCATCCAGCCCCCTGGCTAAGGGTGGTAGTAGTGGTAGGCATCCAGCCCCCCTGGCTAAGGGTGGTAGTAGTGGTAGGCATCCAGCCCCCCTGGCTAAGGGTGGTAGTAGTGGTAGGCATCCAGCCCCCCTGGCTCAGGGTGGTAGTAGTGGTAGGCATCCAGCCCCCTGGCTCAGGGTGGTAGTAGTGGTAGGCATCCAGCCCCCCTGGCTAAGGGTGGTGGTGGGCATCCAGCCCCCCTGGCTAAGGGTGGTGGTGGGCATCCAGCCCCCCTGGCTCAGGGTGGTAGTAGTGGTAGGCATCCAGCCCCCTGGCTCAGGGTGGTAGTAGTGGTAGGCATCCAGCCCCCCTGGCTCAGGGTGGTAGTAGTGGTAGGCATCCAGCCCCCTGGCTAAGGGTGGTGGTAGGCATCCAGCCCCCCTGGCTAAGGGTGGTAGTAGTGGTAGGCATCCAGCCCCCTGGCTAAGGGTGGTGGTAGGCATCCAGCCCCCCGGCTAAGGGTGGTAGTAGTGGTAGGCATCCAGCCCCCTGGCTCAGGGTGGTAGTAGTGGTAGGCATCCAGCCCCCTGGCTCAGGGTGGTAGTAGTGGTAGGCATCCAGCCCCCTGGCTCAGGGTGGTAGTAGTGGTAGGCATCCAGCCCCCTGGCTCAGGGTGGTAGTAGTGGTAGGCATCCAGCCCCCCTGGCTCAGGGTGGTAGTAGGCATCCAGCCCCCCCTGGCTAAGGGTGGTAGTAGTGGTAGGCATCCAGCCCCCCCTGGCTAAGGGTGGTGGTGGGCATCCAGCACCCCTGGCTAAGGGTGGTAGTAGTGGTAGGCATCCAGCACCCCCTGGCTAAGGGTGGTAGTAGTGGTAGGCATCCAGCCCCCCCTGGCTAAGGGTGGTAGTAGTGGTAGGCATCCAGCCCCCCCTGGCTAAGGGTGGTGGTAGGCATCCAGCCCCCTGGCTAAGGGTGGTAGTAGTGGTAGGCATCCAGCCCCCTGGCTAAGGGTGGTAGTAGTGGTAGGCATCCAGCCCCCTGGCTAAGGGTGGTGGTGGGCATCCAGCCCCCTGGCTAAGGGTGGTGGTGGGCATCCAGCCCCCTGGCTCAGGGTGGTAGTAGTGGTAGGCATCCAGCCCCCTGGCTCAGGGTGGTAGTAGTGGTAGGCATCCAGCCCCCTGGCTCAGGGTGGTAGTAGTGGTAGGCATCCAGCCCCCTGGCTAAGGGTGGTGGTAGGCATCCAGCCCCCCTGGCTAAGGGTGGTAGTAGTGGTAGGCATCCAGCCCCCTGGCTAAGGGTGGTGGTAGGCATCCAGCCCCCTGGCTCAGGGTGGTAGTAGTGGTAGGCATCCAGCCCCCTGGCTCAGGGTGGTGGTAGGCATCCTGCCCCCCTGGGTAGGGGTGGTGGTGCGCATTCAGGCCCCTGTGTGCATATGTGGCATTGGTGATGGGCATCCCGCCCCTATGGTGCTGCTGTTGCTGGTGTAAGTATATTCTGCATCCCTCTGTGTGTGTGTGATGTGTCGTGTACGTGTTGTATGTGTTTTGTGGTTGGTGTCTGACTTACCTTCTGCGCCGTACGCGTCCGTGCCTGTTCCGGTAGTAAATGTAGAATATTGGTATGATCGGGACGAAGGGATTCATGGTTGGTTCGTGTCGTTTGTCCTTCTCGTCGCTTCGCGTCGTCCTCGTCGCTGGCATGTTCGCCTCGTAGCCGTGGATCGTGTTGTGGCGCGAATCGGAGCTTATGTGCGCCTCTCCCGGATGCTTTGACGTGCCGTGCGTAGCGACGGGTTCGGCGCGTACGGGAAGCGCATCGTACTTGTTCGGCCGGACGGAGCTGCATTTTCCCTTCCGTGCGACTCGATTCAGCGTTTCCGGATTCGCCTCGGTCGGAGAACAGGACCTGGTTTGGGTGAGTACGGCTCGGCCGGATTATGTGCTGTTGTGCGCATCGTACTTACTCGTTCGGTGTGCTGTACGGATCGGTCGGGAAACAGGCTTTCGCATGGCTTTTTTCCCGACCGAATGGTATTGGGTGCGCCTCCGACCGAGATCGGAATCGGCCCCGTAGTGTTTTAGCCAGTTTATTTTATAAAACTGGAAGATTAGAATATTATTATACTGACATAAATAAGGTTTTTGCGAATGTTCCTATAATTCCTGAACTGAACAAAGTGAAAGAAGCAAGAATGTTTGGTGAATTTTTTCTAGAAAACAAAGATTTAACATTAGAATATGTGGTTAAGCACAATCTTACCTGTGAGTTAAAGAAAGAAGAAAAGGTATTTTTAGAAATGGTAGAAAACAGAAGAGTTAAGTTTCAAAGACAAGTAATAGAAGAGGAGACAAAAACACCCTTTTTGGCATTTGAAGAAGAAAACCATAATAAGAGAGAGACAAATGCAGCTATGACTTTAGATTGGCCCCAACAGGGAAAATTGTGCATTAGTAGAAATAGGACTAGGTATGATAACTATTTCGTGGGTTCCAGTGAATGCCGAGATACTTACAACATTTTAGGAGGATGGGGATTCAAAGGAGGTAAAGATCCAATATTTCCAGGGATCTATTATATTTGCGGAAATAGAGCTTATTACAGGTTGCCGGATCATTGGTATGGGTCGTGCTATTTAGGCCTGGTCTTTCCAAAGATTTTTCATGTGGAGAGAGGAGAAAAAGGAACACACGGAATGGGTGAAACATTAACACGTAGGAAAAGGGAAAGTTTTTCAGAAATAGTTGGTGACATTTTTGGAGCATTAATACCAGCAGTGGGTATATCTTTGAATGCATTTAAAATTCGGAAACTGTCCACAGTAGTAGATCGTTTATCAACGAATACTGCTGGAGGATTCTTGATGGTAAATACCGAGATGGTTGCCATGAGAGCTATGGTGATGCAAAATCGACTTGCCCTTGACATTCTTTTGGCAAAAGAGGGTAAAGTCTGTGGAATGCTGAAAGTCCAACATTGTTGCACTTACATTCCTGATAAAAGTGAAAATATACAGAAGTATATAAAGAATATTACTAATTTGCACAAAGAACTTGCTCCACTGGAGGTTGAAGGTGCCTGGGAGAAACTTGGTAAGAGTTTTTCCTCAATACAGAAATGGTTCACTGAAATAGGTGGTTCTATTATAGGGAAGTTTTAATATCAACAACAGTAATAATATTCATGGTGTTATTAGTGAAATTAGTTTATGAATGTATTAAAAGGAGAAAAAGACAAAATAAGATAAAAAGAGAAAATAAGATAAATAAAGAAAGAGAACGCAAAATGGGAGAAATAGAACTAGAAGAACTAAAAGAAAACATATATAAAAGAACAAAAGGTCAAGATAAAAGGGACACTGATGTATGAATTAACAAAAGCAAGTGGACACGAAACATTTTATCTGAAAATTGTATAACATGGGTTTTGTGGTGATATTAAAAATCACCAAAGGGGGGATTGATGGAGCAAGGTAAATGAAATAAATTTGTAACACCCCATAATAGGGATAATAATTTAACGATATTAATTGTTTGCAAAACTAATCAACAATCTGCATTTTTATAAACATTTACATAAGTGGGTGGTAATTGCTATTCATGTGCAAAACTAACTTATTTACAATTGTAAAGTAAATTAATAATTCAAATAGTGATTTGCGTACTAATTAGAACAAAATCACATGATTTGTGCTATGTACTAAAATTGTATTGTGGCAAAGAATGTGGAATGGTAAGTAAACATGGCTTTAAATGTCGCTTCTGCTAGGTAACACCTAACTTGGGTACTTAGAATGACGGGTGGGAAACAGAAAGGCTTATTTTCTTTATTTTAATTATGATTGTGTTTGTTCCTATGATAGTTCGTTTGGGCCTGCTAGGCCATGCTGCAAAAATGGCTGCCGAGGCAGATGAGGTCATGCACAGACACAAAGATGGCCTCTAAGCGGAAGAAAGCCATAGAGCTAAAGTCACGTGGTTACCGAGTGAGCCCAGAGTGAGAAGAGTCAAGGTCAGGCCGACCTGACACAAGGGGAATGCCAAGAAAAGAGCCAGCATGCATCCGTGAGAAACATGGGATGAGCCCTGATGAATTAACAATGGACTGTTTAAAAGTGACTAATGAAAAAGAAACATTTAGCAAAATGTCAATTGGACTGCTATTACCCAAAGGTCGTGTGAAAGTATAATCCTTAAACAACTTTAGAACCGGTTTGAACAAGGAGGGCAATGAGATGATTCTTGTCACCCCTCCAATGGACCAATTAGCGTGATTCTCGCCCCCAAAGATTGCAACTTTTTGTTTGTTAAGCTAGTAGTAGGGTATAAGAGGACCTACTCTTAAGTAGGAGGAGCGCTTTTTCTATATAATTTTGGGCACTGAACGTTGATGCTGGAGAAGCTGCTGCTATCTTCAATAGGCCATTTTCTTTATAGAAACTTTCATTTTGGACTTTAAACTTGACTGGGAAAAGGAACGAGATCGATGTGGGAAACCTGTATGGGAGATCCGTCGAGGAGGCCTTTAGCGGGACAGACAGTCAGTTTTGGGAGTTCCATGCTGTGATCTACATTTTATCTGTTTTGATGAATTTTCATTCTTCATCTGAGAAGGGTATGCATAACATTCTTTCCTAAAGGTTATTTCTTATATGCTATTGAAAAGTATTAAATGACTAATAAACTTGATTCTCACTCATGCATTTAAGAAAATAGATAAAACTTTATTCTAATTAAAACAACGAGTGTGTGGTTCTTTAGCTCAATATTGAATTATAATGAGTAATATGGGTTTAAATGTGATTGAGCTGGTCTTAATCACCATCAACTTATCCTACTAGTTGGTCCATCGACCAAAGAGCGGAATACCTTGATGATTAGAACTGATAGGATTAAAATTGATTATGCATAATGTTTAAGGTAATATCCTGTAAATGTTAACAAGGTATTCTGTTCCTCCAGCAGTTTAATTCTTCTTCTTGGTGAAAGTGGATGTGACCCAGGGAATATTTGAGTGAGTGAATGTTTATGCGGTGTTATGGGCCCCACCGTCATATGGTGTAGTTGTTAAAGAGTGATTTTACCTGGATGTTATGTCCAAAGGAGAAGAATTTATATTAGCCGTGCTGGATCACACCGAACTTCCCGTGTGAACTAAGGAGGACACCGTAGGTGTATCGCCACATCACTGTGACCCAGATAGGGAGCATTGGAATCCATTCCCCATCCCCTTTTGTGGAGGGCAGAGATTACCACTAGAACACCGCCGATTGCTGCCAGAGCTGGCCGTGTGAGCTCAAAGGAGAGCCCGTGCTTTCTGGGTGCTGCTGCGGCACCCGCTTGCAGCCGACTCACCGAACAGGACCAGAGCCTTCTTATTGCCCATGGGTGGGGCACCCACTGACATGCTACATGTTTCCTCACTGCTGGAGTAAGTAAGACTAGTTACAGGCCTACAGGGCCCCGGGGGCTTGCTGGTAAGAGCGTTGTGGCGCCAATACACTTTTTACTATTTTCTAAGGGCCTGATTCACAGAACTAACTTACGTCAAAAACGTAAAGCTAGTACTTTTTGGTATTCACAGAATACACTTACTCATTTTGGTATTCACAGAATGAACTTACTCATTTCGGTATTCACAGAAGTTAGTAGTCCTAACTTTAGGACTCCTAAATGCCTTCTGTGAATACCGAAAGCCTTAAAGTAAGGATTTTTCTCAGTTTAGGAGTAGTAAAGTAAGGACTCCGAACTTTAGGACTCCTAAATGCCTTCTGTGAATACCGAAAGTCTTAAAGTTAGGATTTTTCTCAGTTTAGGAGTAGTAAAGTTAGGACTCCTAACTTTAGGACTCCTAAATGCCTTCTGTGAATATCGAAAGTCTTAAAGTTAGGATTTTTCTGAGGTTTAGGAGTAGTAAAGTTAGGACTCCTAACTTTACTACTCCTAAACTGAGAAAATCCTAACTTTAAGACTTTCGGTATTCACAGAAGGCATTTAGGAGTCCTAAAGTTAGGACTACTAACTTCTGTGAATACCGAAATGAGTAAGTTCATTCTGTGAATACCAAAATGAGTAAGTGTATTCTGTGAATACCAAAAAGTACTAACTTTACGTTTTTGACGTAAGTTAGTTCTGTGAATCAGGCCCTACGAGTTGTAGTGGACTCTTGAGTTAAGGCCTACACGTGCACATACCCTAGATGCAGCCACCAATGAATATGGAATAACACGGATCACATAATGAAGAGCAGATGGGACAGGGGTTTGCCATTGAAACACAAGAGCCATGACATCAAGGGGAAATGTGTTATTGTTTATACATGTTGTAACCTTTTTTGAATGCATAGAATTAGAAATATAATTCTTCTTTCCATTACAAAAATACTTATTTTACTGGACATTGATTTATTGGCACTGCTGTGCACTCTTTGAGTCATAACTCATGCTCACTAAACTGTATTCACCCCTCCCCCCGAGAGATCCTTTAACTGCTCATCCACAGCTACCACTGACAGTCAAGTGCAGAAGGGGTACTTGGCCCAGTTGCTCAGGATCCATAGTACATTGTGCCCCGGGACATCAGCAGTAAAAGGCCTCCGCCACCACGGTTAGGCCCCGTAACCCCTGCATGCCCCGTGGCACTCTGAAAGGGGTTCTGACATGCATGCTCTACAAATGTCTTTCAGTACCAGATCCATTTTATTGTCAAGTAAAAATGATCTGCTACAGACCTACCTATGGGTGCACGGTTATAATGGCTCAGAGAGCCCGGGCCCCATCAATAATTTTGGACTGGAGCCAAGAACTTCAAATTGTTTATCCTGACAAGGTCCAGCTGACGTGGAAGTAGAGATGTCTTTCAATGACCATGAGTAGAGGAGGGGATGGGTCAGTTTAACAATACAGGAGAGCTCCATCTGTATTGCCAGGTGACTGCTTTCTGAAAGACCAGGTGTTACTGATTCACAAATGTAAATTTGCTGGTGGTGTCAGAGATTCACACATATGGCTGGTATTGTAAAATATTGTTGTTAGAGTGTTAGTACAGTCGGTACAGAACATCTGTATCGATCTTTAAAAAACGACCCTTTTTAATGCACCAAAAAAGGGCGTCATATATCATTACTCGTCAGAGTACCTCATATGAATGGGGCTGAGCCCCACCAATAATTTGAGAATATCTAGCGCCCACGACCCCTAGCCTGGTGTGATCTAAAAGTTGTGGCCAGCTGCTTGTTCCATACACCAGTAGTAGTAATCCTGTTCCAGCATCCTTTCTTCAGTATCAGATAGTTATTTTGAAAATTGCCTTTAATCACAGGCGCCTAGAGGCAGCTAAGTTTGTAGTGCACACAATTAAAAGAATGAAAATGAAATGATGAGGCGTTGGACTTCTGCTGAGAGATGAGGGAGGACAGTAACATTAAATTAACAAGCGGGCCGTTCTGACTTCTATTCAATCAATCAATCACAGAATTTGTAAAGCGCACTACTTACCCGCGAGGGTCTCAAGGCGCTAGGGAAAAAAGGGGGGGGGGGTGCTGCTACTGGTCGAACAACCAGGTCTTGAGTAGCCTCCTGAAGGTCAGCAGGTCTTGGGTCTGTCGTAGGCTTAGTGGAAGGGTGTTCCAGGTCTTGGCGGCGAGGTGGGAGAAGGATCTGCCGCCGGTGGTAGTTCTTCGAATGCGAGGGACGGTGGCGAGGAGAGGTCGGCGGAGCGGAGTTGGCGGTTGGGGACGTAGAAGAGGAGTCGTCTGTTGAGGTAGGCTGGGCCAGTCTTGTGGAGTGCCTTGTGTGCGTGGATGAGGAGTTTGAAGGAGATTCTCCTGTCGACGGGGAGCCAGTGCAGGTTCCTCAGGTGGGGGGTGATGTGGCTGTGGCGTGGCACATCGAGGATCAGGCGTGCAGAGGCGTTTTGTATGCGTTGCAGTCGCTTGATGAGCTTGGCCGGGGCTCCCGCGTAGAGGGCGTTCCCATAGTCAAGTCTGCTACTGACGAGGGCCTGGGTGACTGTTCTTCTTGTGTCTGTCGGGATCCACCTGTAGATCTTGCGAAGCATGCGGAGGGTGTTGAAGCAGGAGGATGAGACTGCGTTGACTTGCTTGGCCATGGAGAGCGTTGAGTCGAGGATGACTCCCAGGTTGCGTGCGTGGTCGGTGGGTGTCGGGGCTGCTCCCAGCGTCGTTGGCCACCAGGAGTCGTCCCAGGCTGAGGGGTTGGAGCCGAGGATGAGGACCTCTGTCTTCTCCGTGTTCAGTTTTAGTCGGCTGATCTTCATCCAATCGGCGACGGCCTTCATTCCTTCATGGAGGTTGGATTTGGCGGCGAGGGGGTCCTTGGTGAGGGAGAGGATCAGTTGAG
This sequence comes from Calotriton arnoldi, assembly GCA_963921515.1. Lineage (NCBI taxonomy): Eukaryota > Metazoa > Chordata > Amphibia > Caudata > Salamandridae > Calotriton > Calotriton arnoldi. The sequence goes on along the minus strand of CAWUFW010009570.1, from coordinate 121,753 downwards.
TGTCGTCAGCGTAGGAGATTATGTTGAGGTCGTGCTGTCTGGCGATGCGTGCGAGCGGGGCCATGTAGATGTTGAACAGTGTTGGGCTGAGGGACGATCCCTGGGGTACGCCGCAGATGATCTCGGAATTATTAGACTTACAGTTGTTCCAGGGAGAACAGCACAGATTAATTTTAAATCCACGTAGTTAGCTGGATACCGTCTATGTCACATTTGTTCTCTTTGGTGCTTTTACCCCTTGTGACACTAAATAACATTAACTAGTTTTCTTTAGAAAGATTTCTTCTACCATGTCATATTGTTTATGTTAAATTACACGCAGTAATGCTCTTTGGTGTTAGTTAGATTGGAGGTAGACGTGCTGGTAGGGCTGAACTGTAAAAATGTGTGAACGGAAAACCTAGTTTAAAATCCCAGCTTCCCCACCTCGCCGAACTGTAGGCCAAATGGGTGACTTCACTGTGCCTCACTCTCCTCACCTGTCAGATGTGAGAGCACCTTGTGCTAGCTGGGGTCGGGGTGTGTGCTGGACAGAAAACTCACTCTGGTATGGTTAAGTAGACTGTAATATTGCTCCATAAATAATAACAATATTGGTTTTATTATAGTGCACATAGCAAACTGACTGGTTTCGTGGCACCCTCACAGGGGCGTGTCTAGAATGCTCTCGTGTTCATGTATAGTAATGACTACATTTAATAGCCATCACTCATTGTAGTGACATCGCCTAATATACTGCTGTAAAAGATTTTCAAATGTCCAAGAAGTAAAACTTTGGAATGTTAAAAAGTCTCAAATTCTTCTACACCTGTTGGGTGATTTACCTGCGGAATGCTCCAGTGGCTTCTTCTGCTTCGGCTCTTCCAATTTTCTGGCTTACCAACCCCAAAAATGAGTTAAATTACCTTTTTTCATGGCAACTCATTTCTAAAATAGTGAGTAGAATGAGCGAACAATTTTCCCCTTGTTAAGGGGACCTTTTAGACGCGCTTAGCTGTGACCTTACCATCAACACTTTATACTTCACTCTCTCAAGGCCTCTGCACCAGGTAATCTTTCCCTTGTGTCGCAGGTTGTTTGTTTGACAAGAACAGAAAGGTAAAGCTGCTGGCTGTGCTCTTCGTGGAAGTCATGTGAAGAGCCAGACGAGCTTCCAGAACTTCCCGTCACTGAGTAAATAAAGTCAGATAACCCGGGGCCACTTTAAGCAGCTTTTCACCAAATCCTTGTCGCAGGCGCCACAGCATGTGCTGCGCCTCAGAGGTAAGTAGTGTAGCTAAGTGCCACACTGTTTCTGCAGCTGAGGTGTATTCTTGGAGATGTATGTGGGTGGGGTGTGCATAACGCAAACCTAGACACAAGGCAGGGAGCGAGGGAGAGGTGAGGTTCAAAGCCTTCTTCTCCCTTATGATTGCTGCTGCTGGTCAGGCTGCATCTCTCCGTGGACTAAAAATGGGATCCTGGCTGGGCGGTACTACCGTCTCATCCTCTGCTTGTCAGTTCTCCAGTCCTTTTTCAAGAGCCCTTTACATCTTTGGCTTTGGAGGCGTGACATTTCCTTTTGTTTACCTCCCCATTGGTATTTATGCCACACACTTAGGTCAAGGGCTGCGAGTCACTGATGAAGGTTGTAGAGTTAGTTCTCTTCGCACATCAAGTCTCCTCTAGTCTTTCTCACCACCATTGCTCACTTTTTGGGTGCTGAGCTGTTGCATTTGCCAATGCTTGTTTTCTCCCCCCGCCCCCCCCCCCCCCATTCTTTTTAGTACAGCAATGACCGTTTAGAGATGGCAGCTCATGCATGTGTATGTGTGCAGATGCATGAGTGGCCAACTTGTAACGGTTCTCTGTGCTTCGTCAAATACTATGATAGGAAATTCACCTGGGCATACATGGGAGCCATCTAATACATAACATTTACTTGTAATACATATGTCTATTATTGATTTTTTTCTTTTAGTTGAATCATCTTTATTAAGAATAAAGTTACATAGAAATGAATAATCAATGTAACATGTATACAAGAAAAAAGCATCTGAACAACAACATTTACTTGTAATTCAACTATCTATCATAGACTTTTAACATTTTAAACGTTAACTGTCTCTGGCTTCAGATATTTTTGCCAATAGAGGCATTTCCTTAAAACAATCAAATTCGCCCTTTATGTAAGAAAGTGGATCAGAATTTCACCGACTTTATGTTTGAATGAAAAAAAAAACGGTTTGGCACGTTGCAAATATAAATGGCATATATTTTTAAACAGGCATGTATGTTTAGTAAAGAGACCCTAAAAGTTAAAACTCCCCCAAAACTGATTAATGTTATTTCTTATTTGGATTTGTTTTAATTTTTTTAAATGGTAAAATGTAGCGTATTATTGTAGGTTCCTGTTTTAAAAAAATGATTTTTAAATAAAATCTGATTCGAGATGGGGTTAAATACGGAATATTATAGCTAAGAATCCTGTGACTGCAGAGGGGGACCTTTGGTTTACGTTTTCAGTAACCTCACATAATTCCCTATTTGACTGCCAGATGCGCAGACACTGTACCTACCTAAATTGCCATGAAAAAAGTGATGCATTTAAATAGTAGAACGTATAAAATGATGATCACCATCTTTGACAGTCAAAATAAATATAGAAAAACAACGCGGACATTAAACAAAAGTAAGCATTCACTGCTCTGTGACACACAAGAATATATCTTTTTTTAAATAAAGCGGCCTGAAAATGTAGGTGTTTTTGTGAAAAAGTGGGACAAGTTCAGTTCTGAAACAGATTTGACTTGCACATTTCACTGATGTTCTCAATCAGTTATGTTAGGATGACAAATCTGAGTAAAAAAATGATTGCATCTTCTTTTGAAGAACATACAATTGAAATGGCAAAATGGTTGATCCAATGCTGATCAACAGTTAATTTGGAAAGACATGTGACACTCCCCTTTAGATGAAAAATTGCACCATCTCCAACGCAAACCAAATACATGTTATTTCACAGAACCTTCTGGACAGCCATACGAATACATAAATTAAAATTACGAGATATTACGAGAAAGCAGGCCCGGGTGGAACTGGAATTCAGAGATAGGTACCTTTCCAAACATGCTGTTCTATTGCCTGTCACTTAAGACATTCTGAACAGTGATTTTTTTTTACTTTATAAAATAAACCCTTAATATTCAGCCAATTTAAGATTTTACTTATGTGATTATTGTCCCTTTAGAGTCAGAACTTGAACAAGACACAGACAAATATCTGCTGGATTGAATGGCTGCCTGAGGATGCAAACTCATTCTTAATACCTGGAAAGACACCTCCAAAGTCTCATTTCATGCCTGGAGTGCATGGCTTACATTTATTAAAGGAGCAGACAACGTCTCTCCACAGCACCCCCCTTGCATTGCTCCAGCAAAGACTTATCTGGAACAAACCAGACTCTTATATTCCAAACACGAAACCTCCCTGAGTCACTAAATGCTAAATGCCCCCGGCCCTTTGGTTGGTTATTCCTACTGAATTTACCTTTAAGTGTACCATAAAATGCCTTCAGATTAGATATTTTCTAGTTGTATGCACATTGCTTCTATAAAATTTCCACTGAATAAATGAATTTATCCTTAGGTTACTCTGTATTACAGATCTCTTCTGTTCTGTTGCCTGACCGAACTCTTCCGCCTTCCGACAGCCATTGTCTATTGTCTGTAATCTGTAAGTGCACTCACCTTATACTGTTATTTTTATGGTTTTGTATTTTTTGTGTGAAACTACCATAAATGTTCTTGAACAAAAAAAAGTTTGCATCATCTTACATTGACAAATAACAAAGGACATCCTTTAGAGTATGGTGGCAGCCCACTGTCCATCAGGTTGGCAGAGGTACTTACCTCTGCTAACCTGGTTGGACTACCGGCCACCATATTTAGAGATCTCTGTGCCTTCAAAGGAGCTGCCGCCACAGCAGCTCCTCTAAAGGCACTGAAAGCTTATGGAGTGGCTGCATGTCTCCGGCTGCCGCTCTGCCAAGTTTTTTGTTTTTCAAAAACAAATTACCCAAGCTGGAGTTTCTTTTAGAGAAACAAAAAAGTAATGCAACTGGCAAGCTAAGGGTTTTCTCCCAGGGCGTGTCCTTGTCTAATGTTCAGAAGCCCTAGGATTTCTAACGTAGTCCCAAACTGGGGAAAAAAAGAACATCTGACCGTTCGCTCTAAATATGGTGGACAGTCTAATGCATATACATTTGTGGCTCCAAATTAGTTGAAGTTAGTAAGAGTTAATGTGTTAGCGCACACCTCTGCCTGTCAACCAATGTAACAAAAGAAAAAATGACTAAACTCGTATGCGTGCACATCAGCTGGGGGGAGCCCACCCCTCAATGTAGAACAAAGTATGCGAATGACTCTTCACTCGATGACTGATTGCACAGCGTAAATAAAGTATCTCACGTTGTCAATAAGTAAGCATACAATATACATAAGTTCAACAATAATGCATTTGTCTTTACACTGTTGTTCAAGCCTTTATTTGGCTGATCACATTTGTGGAGTTTGACTCTTTACAAAGAATTATTATCTGTACTCGATATCACAAAAATAAATAAATTTAACGAAAGCATCACATTGTCAATGTCAAACTCAATTACAAGGCATCCTATATGATGGCATTGCCCAATGCATTTCGGGATCGTCAAATCCCTTCTTCAGGGGCCTTGAATGTCAGAAACATGACCATCTGTCTGACTTTAAATATAGCGAGCGGACAGACAGATTGGTGGATAGGGTATGTAGCCATGTTTGTGGCAGAGTACCCTGTAAGCAAAACTCTAAATCAGTCCCAAGAATCTTTTCAGTGGCTGGCCTGGTGGAATATTGACTTATACTCTAAAAATTCTCCACTTACACTGGCATATCCCAGATTTAATAATGTAGCCCTCAGAGCAAGACATTTTACTCATCCTTATGTTTAAACTAGATCTTCATGTTACAGTAATCCATGTTTCCTCTGATGAGCATTAGAGCGTGGATGAAGGAGGAAGAGGAACCTGTGTGGTTATATTAACATTTTGATATGTAATGATTAACTAAAAAAATATTGCAAGCAAATGATTGCCAAGTTTAGGAAGGATGTGGTTTTTTTGTATTTCTTTTTTCCGCGCATGCTTGAAAGGAAAAATATGACAATATAACCATTGTATTACTTTGAAAATGCCATACTTATTGACTTTGCCAGTGCTTGTTGGGATTGAGCCTAGCCCTCTCACAACGAATGAGTCATGAAAGCATGGTATTGCCTGCAAAGTGGAACTCCTTTCTGAGGGAGCGTGCCTACATCCCTCTCAAATCAGGGTGTGCAATGTGTAGTGTCATGCTAGACACGTTCTAGTGTTCCACTTTGTATTACACCCACACTGTACACCCACCCATTCACAGGCTTCACCGGTCAGGTGACCCTGCTAATAAAAGGGTCTGAGCGTACATGCCCTGGGCCAGTTACAGTACCCTACTCAGCGTGTCTGTGCAGTCATTCATCCAGCATGAGGGCCTAGCGCCCAAGACACAACAATGGCGACGAGCGGGTCTGACCCCACGTGGGTGCTGGCAGGAACTCTATCGTCTCTCGTGGGGGAAAGTGTAGCCTACGCCTAAGCCACTCCGCACCTGCTGCCAGCACGACTACAACTGTGAAAGAACAGGACAAGAAGAAGGCCGCCCACGAGTACACCGGCGTCCACCGGTAAGGCCTGCGCAGCCACCCACATGTTCGTACCCCCACAGCCACCCGCTGTACGAACCGGCCCTGTGGCGCACCCCTAAAGTGCCTGCGTGGGTGAAGTACAGCAGCGATGGCGATGCAGACTATGTGCCCGTGGGAACAGCTTCCCACCGGCTGCATCCATAGCTGCGAAGGTTTCAGATTGCTACGTGTGACATTTTCTTAATTTTAGTCTAATTATGAGTGACATTTCAATGACTATGAGTGACACTTTCTCACAAGCAAAATCAAGCAATGAAGACTAGGGAAACATATAAATTTCACGAATTACACCCATTTGAGGAATGAGAAACTCTAAGAATATCTTAAAACTGCAGCAAATCACCAGAAATGCAAGGGCACTGTGAGACCTGACTGTACCAAACAGGATGCGAGAGACCATACTGCCAGCAAATGAGCCTCATCTTCCATAACGCCCCATCTATCACACCCTCACAAAAACAGGATAGATCTCCCATGGGTGGACTTAAGCAGAACCACGTGCCTCATCCTCTGTATGAAATGATCAAACTCTGCTGAGAAGCCCCAGCATGAACCATCACAAACAGTGTATTCCCCTCCCATACCATGCAACACTCAAAGCCACCTTGAACACAAATGTCACCTCATTGGTAGGGTTTGTTTACTGTGTATTTGTCATTACAGAAGAGACAGCCTGGCCTTTCCTGTACCTCTGCAAAGCAACCCTACAGGGGAAACAGAGTGCAGTCGCAAGGAGCCAAAATAAAATACAACTGTTGAAAATTACAAATCAAAAGCATTAAGACCAAAAGATATTTCCTTGAAATAATGCTTTTAAATATTTATTTTTACCGAACATCTCGCATTTTTTAAACAAGTAGTTAAAAACAATGATAACTCTAAATATGTTTTGGCGTGTGCTCAGTTGCTTTTCACCCTGGAAACGTGTCATTTTCTTTGTATTCTGATTCAATTATAAACTTTAATAGTTTTTTTATGTTGCAGACAAGTTGAGAGCAGAGAAGGTGAAATAACGAGTTGACTTTTTATTTGGATATGCACGAATGCTTGTGTGTAGCTGCAAAACAGGAACGGGAAAACATTACAAAAAGACGATATATGGAAGGTCACAGAACCTCTCATGACTGAAGTCTGATTTTCTGACCGTTTTAAATGAACTGTGAGACTCCGTGCAGCCGAGTGTTAATCCACAAATACTAGTATACTAATAAAACACTTACTTGAACGAAGAGTTGTCAGAGACTTTTGTTTTGTTTTCCCGGTCCGTCTGGCGGCCGCGGGCCGCACAGGGACCACCCGCCGCGGCCGCACAGGCTCAGCTGCACTGTGAGTGCTCTGCACTGCTGCATGACAGATCATGCACTAGTCTCTGCAGCGACTGCAGACTGTTCTTCTCCGACCCCCACTGCAGGCTGCTGACACACTCTCTCGTCCCCCGGGCCGGCCCGCTTGGCCGCAGTTTTGTTAAGTTTGCGCCCGCCGACGCCCGGCGATCACCGCGGTCTGCCTCTTCGCGGCGGGGCGGCGGCGGCCATGATGAGTCGACACTAGAGTGTCTGTGTGTGTCCTGGCGGTGATAGCAGCACGCCACGGCGGGGACTCACTCCCTGACTCAAATTTGAGTCCCCCGCCGCTTTTCTGCCTCAGTGCTCACTTCCTCTGAGAGTGACTTCCTCCGGACGTGACGGCAAGATTCATTACCATCACGCCCCCTGGTGAGTGCCCCCCCTCCTTATTGGCAGCAAGAGTGTGTGAAAGCGCGGCGCGGCAGGAATGTAACAGCCAGGCTGAGGCAGGATTGTTACATTGTAGCCTGCTGCCTAGCCGCGCTCTCAGCGAGCAGTCAGATCATCGCCGGTGATTTATATCAGAACTTAGCCCAGAGCTGAGTAGCTGCTGGCAGTGGCAGTCTCTCCTCGGAGCAGTAGAGCCCTGCACAGGCGCCGCCAGCTGGCGAGTCGGCAAAATGCGTGACATTGCATTTCAGTGCGGTGATGCGGAACACCGCACTGAAATGCGTGAGTGTCACACCTGAGGCGTGATACTTGGCAGGACTGTGCATCCCCTGGTGACCACCACCCACTGCATCGAGTCAGCACGAAAGGAACAGCCCTCAATGCTGGGACATCTGTTCTGGAACCCACAATCAAGGTAGCTGCAGCACTTACTTGGGGAAATCGTGGTGAGCGGCCCCTATAGAGTGCAGAATCACAATGAGAGGCCCTGCCGCACACGCACCGTAAGCCCCAGTCTTCAGCCTCAACCCCAGCATTGTCCGCGGAGAAGGAAAGGAATCTCCTGATGCAGCCTGGCGGCCAAGAGTCTGAGCCCGCCTGCGGAGCAGCTGAAATGCTACAACGCCCCCGGCTGCAGCTTAATGACCCACACCAGCTCTGCACACACAGCACTACCCGGAAACCAGGGCCTAAGTGGTAGGTGTAAGGTGGGGGCAGTGCGCCTGCAAGTCGTGCTGTGCGGACCAGGCCGTGGCTCGGCACATGAGACCTCCCTCTACCTGCAAGCAAGCCTACCGGTACGACCAGAGGAGTTCGGTCAGCTGCCCAGCATTGCTTTCTCATACCTGGTGGGAAGAAGGGCCTCCACGTGTCGATACCGCAGGCCTCCTCATGCGATAGCCTGCTCACCTGAAAGCCCCCCAAAAAATAAAAAATAGCCACTCCATGCACTGCTGGGATGGCTGAAAAGCAAGAGCCGAGCAGGTGACCACAGCACCACCTAGCAGTGGTTTGCTGCACCGTGCACAGCCCGGTGAGCAGCTCTGGGTGACAGAACGCCGCAGCCCTGACCGGACGAACCTCAGGGTACACTAGCTGTCCTGCTGCCCCGCGTGATGCTCGCAGTGCACACTCATACCTCATCGGAAGGCCTGCAGCAGAGAGGGTGGCCTCCCGTTGGCATGTGAGTACTACACACAGCTTCAAGAAAGACCACAGCAACCTGTAACAGAAGAGCGCTGTAGTGCCACCTCGTGGCCCTTGCAGGTACCGCACCTGAACACAGAACACAGCCTGCACATGGAAGACACCAAATGAACATTCCTGCTGTGCACAGAGCTGTCCTGCTGCCCAGTGAGTATTACATGGCAGCCTCTGGTGCAATGGGCAAAGGAAGGCAACACCTGCAGCGCCACCTAGTTGCTGGGTCACCGCACCGCACCACACCGAAGCAACACATAGCCCGGTAACTACATCTCCCGCGACAGTAGAGGCCTGCAGTTCCAGGAATGATTGCCGGGGCCTGTGAACTGAAGCGTTGCACTGCCTCGTAGTGGCCATGGGTGGTACTGCACCTGAACGAAGTAAGGACATTACATAGAAACAGCCTCGCAGCTGCATCTCCACCCCAGTGTGGCTCACAGTTTCAGCAACGCTGCTGCATTGCGGAAAGTAGCCACAGCACCCCTAGCAGTGGCTAGTGGTACCGCATCCTGCACTGCAAGTAGCCAGCACGCGCCGGAAGTAGCCCCATCCAGGGATCACTCATTTCACTGACACACTTCCCCTGAATCGCATGGCAGGAGGGACAGCAAGCAAGTTCCCAGGGTCACAGTGAAAGCACATGAGGACCCTGTGCCAATCGTCTTGCCGGAAGAAGACGCCACATGGACAGCGCTGCCACCACGAGGGCAGAGGTGCGTAGAAGGCCGCACCAGCGAACCTAACAGAACAGGCAGGCGCCCAGGAGATAGAGACATCTACACAGAGAAGAAGCAATGCGGAAGGCAGCAAGGAGAGTATCCACATCTCCACTGTTCCCAGCGAAGCCCCGCAATGGGCCAAAGACAGCACAGAGTGTCCTCCCTCACACAGCCTCAAGACGGGGTCCCCAGTGACCCAAAACAGGCAAGAGGAGAGTCGCACACTCCACGTGGCCAGCGCCACCACAACATGTGCTCCAACGGCAGGCGACACGTGGCCGGATGCCACATTCGCACAGCAAGCGAGGAGCACGTCACTCGAAGTGACTGACCCTGCCAAGCACTCCTGAACAGAGGCAGGATCAAGCACCACGACGGCGCAGCGTCGAGGTGCAAGCACGATGCCCTTGAATGAAGAGCAGAGGAGCACCGCGAAAACCCCTGAGGAGGGGAAGGGGCCTGCAAGAGGTCCTCAAGGAGAAGAAGCACATCCTACCAACAGGACAGACCTGCGACAGGTCAGCAGCAAAGTAAAGACCGTCCCAAGAACCGGACGTGACCAGCGAGATGTCCATGTGACGCAAACAGGAGACATGTGGCAGGATGCCACATCCACGTGAGGAACCTGGTTGGAAGGAGGAGAAGAGCATGGCTGGACGCCACTTAGAAAAGGAGAAGAGTGTGGGAGGACGCAACTCCACCAAGGAGGAAAGGAGAGTGGCACAACGCCACAGTGCAAACAACCACCACAGGCACGCAAGATTGAAAAGGAGAAGAGCAAAAGGATAGAGGACTCGTGCCAGCACTGGAGAAGGTGTTCATCAGCACAAGCCAACCACTGGGGTGCAGAGATGTCACTGGAGACAGCTTCGCGGGAGGACCAACCGTAAGCCGCTAGCAAGCATGATCTAAGTCCAGGCCCCACGCTTCACAGTGCGACCGTCCACTCACCTGTCACCGGCTGCTTGGCATCGATGGCATCACGTCTAATAAGTGCACCTGCCAGAAGATATAAACGTAAGTGGCCACAAAGTCCCTCCAGTCCTCCTCACTCCACGAGGTCACCTACAGCAAGAGATCGCCGCCTGTTTGCCCAAGTGTAAAATAAACAAATATCATCATGTTCATCATCCAGGTGCATCATCACCAAGAACATTGAAGGAGCATCGCACCACCAGAGTGGATCCAAACACTCAAGACATCCGGAGGTCAAAGAGGCACTCCTGGTGCCATGGGAGGCTAGCCACCCAGGAACCTTCTGTGTGCTCCCATATACCTGAAGCCTGCCGAAGAAGAGCATACCAGACCATTGGACTATCCACCCTTGGGGTTACACAAGGCTTGGCCGTGGCCCTGTTGGGAGTTTTGCAGTGACCCCTCAGCGCGGCCTAAAGGCCCGCACAGCCCACGTGGTCACGTGGCAATTCAGGGGCAAGGGCGTCAACGGAGTTCCAGTGAGAGGGGAATCCGAATCTGAGAGATGCATCTGTAGCAGCTCCACAACAGTCACCGGGAAGCATGGAGGTCGCAGATGGAGACTGGTCACCCAAAGACCATCTGAAGAATTCATAGAACCGGAGTCCTGACGGCGAGCGCACACAGACTGAGACACCACCCTCTGCGGTTACATGAGCGATTTGGCTGTGGTCCTGTTGGCAGTTCCTAAGCGACGCCTTCGCATGGCCTACAGGAGGCCCGCACAGTCCACACGGTCCCATGGAAGCCCGGCAGGAAGGCCCTCCAGGAGACACCTGTGAGAGGGGAGTCCAGGCAGGAGAGGCATGTCTGAAGCTGTTCGGCTATCGGGAACTGGAAGGCATCATCGCCTCCAAGGAAAGCCCTCATCTACCAAGGTCATCCTCCATGTTTGCAGGTTGGCTGTCCACCGGAGCCTGAGCGCCTGCAAGAATATCTCCAAAGTGGACTCCACCAGCGCTCTAGATGCACCGCTATTTGAACTTTGTAAATAGACTCCAACACTGCAAGACCAGGTCGGTCTGAACTTCATCGCCGAGGCGGACCAAAGCTTCCTGACTGTGTGGTTCAGAGCTCCAGCACCGCCCAGCAGATGGCCTGAAGAGACTCATTGGTGCTGTGTACTGTTGTTTGATTTTTCTTCATAGGTTGGACTTTTTATTTGTTTCTTTTTTATTAAAGTTTGGGAGGGATGTAGTGTCCTTCTGGACACGTTCTAGTGTTCCACTTTGTATTACACCCACACTGTACACCCACCTATTCACAGGCTTCACCGGTCAGGTGACCCTGCTAATAAAAGGGGCCGGGCGCACGTGCCCTTGGCCAGTTACAGTACCCTACTCAGCGTGTCTGTGCAGTCATTCATCCAGCATGAGGGCCTAGCTCCCAAGACACAACACAATGATGCCAGGAGGGTTATTGTTCCAGTCACAGACCTTTTTGCCTGTGCCTTTGTTGGGAGACTGCCTTCTGATTTATTCAGACTACCCAGCCTGTACGTGCACTCCCTTCTTGTCCACCTCCACAAAACCTGTGTGAATTTTGAGTTGTAGAAGGCTCCAGCCCATTCTGTTTATTCCCTTTTAGGGTTGGTTAACCCCCACCCCGGGTTTAAAGTCACCGATCACCCATCTCTTGTGTTCTGGACATGGTCCTTGGCAACCGGAGCAGATGCAGGCCTCAGTCTGAACCAACTACACACAAATACCTGGACCAGTCAGAGCCTGCCTGACAGTGGATTCTGGACTCAAAAACTGGAGAAATTTGGCTAGCAACCAGAACCGGATGTGCCCCCAGGGTTAGGAGCAGCATTCACTTCAATTCACCTTTATGGTTTGGCTAATTAAACCCATTAAAAGAAACCACAATTCTAAGAAAATAAATCCGCCCATAAACACAGAAATACTTAGTCATGGCGGTGCTAATACTTATGAACAGGTACATTTTTATATACAATTTTTTTTTAATTTGCTAATTATAGTGCAGCGGCTTCTTAAGTAGGTAAAAATATTAAATTAGCATTACACAACATCTATTAGTTGACATCAACGACCTTGTTTCAATTATCACTGTTCATCACGTTTGTATTTAGCAAATCTTGGGCATAAGCGTAAACTGGTTCCTAAAAAGTACAGCCCTAAATGCTGACCCTATATGTTGGGAGATGAAAAATATTTTGCTAGACTCCTAAACCAGGACGCACATGTACTAAAAGGTTAATATTGTTGCTGATGTATCCACCGAGCCTGCAGCACCCATGTGCTTGCATAGAAAGTTAAATAAACAAGCATTGGAAATGCAATCGGTCTCGCATTTGAGTTAGAGCTATTGGCATTGTAAATGGCAATGTCTTTTACCTACGTGTTATGGAGTATTTGTATGTGGTGTGTAGTGGAATTGTGTGGGGTGGACTGGATTAGTTAGTTGTGTAATTGTGTGGCGTGGAATTGTGTGATGTGGAGTGGATTTGTGCTGTGGAAGTATGTGGCATGGTGTGTTGTGGAATTATGTGGATAGTAATTATGTGTATTGGGTGTACTGGAATTATGTGGAGTGGGATTGTGTGTTATGGGGTGTAATTATGTGGAATGGTATTTTGTGTTGTGGAGTGGTGTGTTGTGGAGTTTAATTATGTGGTGTGCTGTTGAATTTTGTGGCACGATGTCTAATTGTGTGGTGTGGATTGGATATATGTGGTGTGTTGTGTAATTGTGTTGTTGAGTTGTATTATGTGGTTTGGTGTTGAGAGCTATTGGCATTGCCAATGTTAATGTGTTTTAGCCATGTGTTATGGAGTGGATTGGAAGTATGTGGTGTGGATTGGAATTATGTGGGTTGGATTGGAATTGTGTATTGTGTAACTGTGGTTTCGAATTGTGGGGTGTTGAGTGGAGTTGTGTGTAGTGGAATTATGTGGCATCGAGTGTATTGGAATTAAGTGGAGTGGGATTGTGTGCTATGGAGTGTAAATATGTGGAGTGGTATTGTGTGTTGTGGAATGGTATGTAGTGGAGTGGAATTTTGTGATGTTGAATTTTGTAGCACAATGTGGAATTATGTGGTGTGAATTGTATATATGTGGTGTGTAGTAAAATTGTGTTGTGTAGTTGAATTATGTGATTTGGTGCAGAATTATGTGGTGTGGAATGGAATTTTGTGGAGTTGAATTGTGTGGCATGGAACTGTATGCAGTTGAGTGAAATTATGTTGAGTGTAATTATGTGGTATGGTGTGGAGTGTATTTATGTGGATTGTTATGTGGCACAGAGTGAATTTATGTGGGGTGTATTTATGTGGTATTGATTAGAGTGTAACTAGGTGGAGTTGAATTGTGTTGTTGAGTGGTATTATGTGCAGTGTAAATATGTTGTGTGGTGTTATACGGTTGTCTGGTTGAATCCTGGTTGTATTGTCACGTCGCCGGCATCCAAGTCAATACCTATACAAAACTGCTTAAGAATGCGGATTCGGGTACCGGTCGCCATCCAGAGTTAAAAGACAGTCATAAGAACGTATAGGAAATTATGAAAGGAACAAACAGAAAAATAAAGGCTAGAGTATTTATATTCTGTGTGAAAGTAGGGGATTTGTCTTGTTATTGCACTATGTTCAAAGAAAAGCAGGCAGCTGCAGTTATATGGTAAGTGAAAAAAATCATGTGCATGAAGTCTCAGCACATGATTTATCACTCAAAAATCACCTTTAAATATATTTTGGAAATTCAACCATTTTTCTCCAAACATCAGCTTACAAGCTCTGAAAATACACACATTTTCATCTTTGAATAAATAATTTTGTCAAACAAACAAACAGTTGCAATTTAAAAGGCTGGGTTGCACACAGGAGACCTACTGACAGGTAGCTGGAGAGCTACCAATAGCTCACTGAGCTACTTGTTGGAAAAGCCTGATGTATAACTTTCAAAAAACAGTTCAACAAAAGTGGACGGATACAGTATTTTACAGATGGGAAAATGAGAGGAAAAAGAATTGGCAAATGCAGGTAAACATGCTACAGCAACTGAACACATTCACTTTACTCACCAGCATAATAAAAAAGCAATGCTACACGACCATGCAATCATCCTCTAGAAAACATCATCATACAAACAAGGCATTACAGATCCTTTTTGGCCTTGTAAGGCTTCAAAAAAGTTACCATACACACATCCTCCCAACTGTACAGCAAAAGCTCCAGCTATGGGAGGAAGAAATTAAAAATTCATCACACAGTGGGAAAGGTGATTATTTTGGGGTCCCGCCAACTTAGGGCGAGGACTCAGAAGATGACATGGAAAGGAAAAGCATGCCGTGCGGAATGATTTTGTGGTGGTCCCATCGTACTTTTTATGGGCAAAAATGTGTTTTGAATAAAGGGCCCGGCAAAGCATTATGAGATGAGTTTACGTTGTGTAGTGAATAATATAGTATCAGTTCCCCCGTTGAGCCGGGAGAGCCCCAGTAAAGTTTTCCTTGCGTTTGCTTTCCTGTCCGCGGGCTCGCGCCGCGTTTTCGTTTTTTTAATGGGAGCACTACCACATGCTGCTGTGAGAGCCGACAGCCTTTCCTGGTGCCTGCTGCTCCAGCAGAAGCACACGGGGGTCGAAGATGGGGTCCCGGCCCCCTTAAACATAAATCCACCGGTAAGCGCCTATATCACATACAAGATGGTGACAGTGTAATGAGGCCGAGGAGGGGTGTGCAAATGGTTTTTAAAGTGGTGCCTGGGAGGAGGGGAAAATAGGTGGGGGAGCAACATGAGGGACGAGACACACTGCTCAGAACTCGAGAGTCCAAAGAGCATATCCCTAGGGAAGCAGTTTGTTTTTTAAGTAAGATGTGGCCTAAGAAACAGATCTGCTGACTTTGAGCCTGGGGAACTGGGTTCGAGTCTCAGGTCGCATGGTAACACAATTTTTTTTATCTCATAACAAATAGAATTAAACAATGTTTGAACAGTTACAGGATTGGGTGAACAAATGGGAGCAATAGGAAAAAAGGGGGATGGAGGGGGATTGCATGGAACAGGTGCCTGTCTGATGAGCAAGAACCAAAGAAATGCAAATTCTGTGTGTTTGCTGGAAAGCCAGAAGTCAACAAAAGAAATGGTGCCCCACAAGGAGCGCAGGAACACAAGTAACAGAGGAAATCGTAAAAGCACATATTCTGAGTACAGCATGTCTCGAAGAGACAGCGCAAGTGCTGCCTAGGCAAGACCTAAAACCACATTGTGGGGGTTGAAACAAGAGCGCCTGTCTCATTTATTTAAAATCCATAGATAACAAAAGGGGCTGTATAAATTTTTAATGCAAATCACTAAGCCTAGGACAGTTTGTTACTATATGCAAAGTATCGGCTATGGAAGCATTATCACACGTACATACAGATAAGCCTGAATCTTTATAGCAGCTACGACTGGGAGCCAGGAGCCGTGGAAACAAATTGAGCCTAAAAGGGTCAACAGTCTATGATGGTAGCTAGACAGATCTATCTTTAGGTAAGGTTCAATGCCACTCACTGTTTTGACCAACATAAAGTGACGCAATGAATGCTTAGTCAAAGCAAGCGCCTCACATTCCGCTACCGCCTTAGAACTAAAGGCCTGTTTATCCCATGTAACATCAGTTGTGGTGTTGTAAATCGTTTCAAAACTAGGCACAAGAATACCAATAATTTTTTAATGAGGCACTCAGCACACTTTTATGCACAACAAAAATAAAACAAATTAATTCTCAAATATCTGGTTAAGTATCCACTGGTTTGGGCATTTTCCTTGGTTTGGAGTTTGTGGGGATCCATGCTGCAGCTAAATAAATCCAATGAATTCCATGTCATTAATTGCCACTGAGCAACTAGTTCAGATTACCTTCCTGATTTTGTCATCCCGACAGACTGACTGGCTGAGTGACTGCATAACTCCATTTAAATAACACACACTACCAAAGGACTCTATACATTGTTTAGACAATGTTTAAAAGTTGCGAGGCACTCATTACAACAATAAACACTTAGGGGCCGATTCCGATTCAGGCCGGAAATCTCCCTGACCGAGCCGGGCCCGGAGAGATTTCCGACCGAATCGGACTTTAGCAGTCCGACCGGACGAGTACGATGCGTTCGCATGCAATCGGACTCGATTTGGTCGGACTCCCATTGAAGTCAATGGGATCCGGTCGTACAACGCGTACGCGGGCTCCCATTGACTCAATGGGAGCGAGGCGAACAAGGGCGCCCCCTACAGCGGGTACGCGTTGATGCGGGTCGCGCCGTACAGGCACAGGTAGGGGGGACCTATGGGTCCCCCCTATGTGCGACTCGCGCGGCTACGCGTACAGGGGGGTCCGACACGGACCCCCAAAGTCCGGCTCCGACTGCTCTTTGGAGCCGGACTGCGGGAGTCGGTCGGACTGCTCGAGGCACACATCGTACTTGCCCGGCCGGGGAACGTCTCCATTGCGCGGTGCGAGTCGTGTCCGTGCGAGTCGGTCGGAGCGGTTGGGTCCCGCGAACGAGTCAGCCGGCGATTTCACGTGCGCTCGCATCGTACTCGCTCGCCCGGACGCACGTTCGAATCGGTCGGGGAAGAGGGCTCCGAATCGGATCCGGTTAAGCCGAATCTGATTCGGTGCCCTACCGGCCGAGATCGGAATCGGCCCCTTTGAGTCTAGTACAGCGTACAATACAGGAGTGGAATCGTGTTCTTCTATTGTTCGGTGCTTCGACCTCTTCTTAAGACAATCCCATAAGGTTTAGCCAACACGTTTCGTCGTAAATGTGGAAGTTGCACCACGACTTTCTTAAGGCTCTTATATTCCTGAAATTGGGTGCGAGGTCTTCAGTGTTCTGTGGAGATGTCATCAATATGGCAAGTAAAGCCTTAATGTATCCCACAGAAAATGGAGTCAACGCAAAATGCTGAGAAAGCTGCCCTATTTACATCTATTTATTGGTTGGCACAGAAATATTGCCAGGTAACAGTGATATTAGCCTCTTCATAAACCGCTCAAAATCATGTATAGCTCTCACACTGAATGGTCCAGAAAATCTTTAATCAATGCGGTGTCCAGAAAGTTTTTGTGAGCGTAGTCTCCAGAATGTAACACAATATCCCTTTTCCCATAACCAGTGGAGAGATACTGACCGGGAGAGTCCTCCCTGCACGGAGTCCCATGACTTGTGTCAGAGCGAGTGTGCTGCAGACTGGCGGTCTGGCAGATCCAAATAGGGCAGCTTTCTCAGTCGTGTGTCTCAACCCAGGCTGCTGCAGCTCGAGCTGCTGTGGTTTCGGCTGGGCAGTGTCTGGCGTCTTATCTCCGGCACTAGAGTTTTTCACAGGTCTTTAAAAGACCATTTGCATATTTACATACCTTTGTAAACTGGTTAACAGGGCTTAGTTTTTTTTCTGGTTCCAGTACCCCCTGGGCCCCCACTCTGCCTATTCCTTACATTTGTAATTTACTTTTACTGCAGTAGTGTGAGAATGCATTTCATAAAAAGGAATATAAAGTAGGGTTGCCAGAAGAAAAATACCAGCCATTTTGTTGTTTAAAGAGCCTGCAAAGGCCTCATCTTGACAATGATAGGGTTATAAATAAAATTGTATGTATTCATTTGTAATGTGACTTTTCTGTCTTTGTTCCCTTTAATTATCAGTCATGGATCATTCAGGCAGCCCTAGAACACAATTAAAAAAGCTTTTATGTATTTTTGCTGTTCCTAGTATGCACGGATAAGTGCTGAAAATAGGCTTTAGGTGACTGCTTATTTTTGTACAGTCTGGGACATCAATATTATGAGCTGGCAACCCTAATCAAAAGACTGGAAGTTTGTTGCAGGATGAGCACAATATTTATTTCCTCCACCCTCGATCCGAGAACAGGCCTGGACTGGAAACAGAACGCAAACCGGCCCTGGCAATTGAGTTGGACCGGCTGCGGCGGGGGGGGGGGAGGGGTGTAGAAAAACTGCAGCAGCTTTTGGTACAGGGGGCTGATATTGTAGCACTGATGCACAACAACGCCTCAAAAATGACCCCACCGGTTCAAAAAAGGCCCCTACCCTTCCGGCCCACAGAGAAAGCGCCCAGTGCCCCCTATGGCCAGTCCGGCCCTATCCCTAAATAATGCCATAATATCAATAGTTCAACTTATATCTGAAACCCTATGCCAGCCCTCAATAACATGCTGTGTTACTTCTCTGTCTGGGAATGCACCCTGCATTCAGACAACTCACTCCTCATTCTCACCCTTCACTTTTACACTCATCATGCACTCACAGCGATCACAAGGCATTGCACTGATCACCATGCACTCGCACCATTCACCCTGCACTCACAGTGACCACACTGTACTTATGCCACTCGCCATGAACTCACACCGTTCTCCCTCCACTTACCCAGCTGTCACATGAGCACACTGCTCACTCTGCACTCAGTGATCACTGTGCACTCACAATGCACTTGCGCTGTTCACCCTGTACCTCACCCTGCAGTCACACAAGCACACTACCAGGGCCGGACTGGCCGTAGCGGGCACCGGGCATTTCCCCTGTGGGCCGCCAGGGTGGGGGCCAGTTTTGGGCCCCTGGGGGGCCGTTTTTGTTACAGGGACGTTTTTGCAGCATAGCAACAAAATCGGCCGAAACCGGCCCTGGCAAACAGCTCTGCCGTCCCCCCCAACCCCTCCGGGGGGGGGGGCAGCCGAGCACTTTGCCAGGGCCGGTTTTGGTTCCCAGTCCGGCCCTGCACACTACTCACCCTGCACTCATGTGACACTTCAGTCACCTGTCCCCCTCACTGCTCACTCTGCAATCTCACTCAAACAAGCCCATCACTAACCATACATTCATTCGTCCCACTCTGCACTTACATCTGCACCCAAATTAATAGGGTCACCTCACTCACCCTGCAGTCACTCCTCTCACCCTACTCTTACACTGTTGCATTGCTCACCGTGCACTTACATGGGCACTGCTGTCACCCACACAGTGCAGAGGGTTAATGTGCCTGCTACAAAGAACGTGTACCATGCATATCACAGAACTGAGTGTGAGTAAACTATGGGTAGCCTTATAAAAAAATTAAATGTTTGTCAGAAAGGGGCTATAGAGAGATGAGGTGCATTGTTAGCGAGTGGTAGTGAGGGAATTCCTGGAGAAGAAAATGGGGGAGGGACGCCAAAATAGACTGTTGCACCGTGCGCAACCAGTGCTAGGGCCAGCCCTGGCTGGGAGTATTAGCCCCCTCCCCCCCGAAGTTCAGGTCTAGTTGCGCCCCTGGGTCTCAGCAACCACTATCTGATATGAACCACCAGCAAACACCAAGCACAATGTTCCAAATCCACCCCGTCACTGGTCAATAGTAGACTCCAAGCAATTAATGGGTGTCTCGGTTCTAGAGGGTGGGCCGGGTGGGCCAAGCCCACCCAAACATGAGCTTGGCCCACCCAAACATGAATCTTGGCCTTTGCAGCAACGTCAAGAAGGCCAACAGAAAATCGGCACTAATTTAAAACGTTCCTCTGAACGTAATTTTTTTTCTCCTTCTAGGAGTTGCGTGATTGGGCCTGGGCTCTCTCTCACAGGCACCCCAATCACGCATCTCCTTTTAGAAAGGTGGGCTGTGCCTCCGCCCACTCGTGCAGGTAGAATAGGGGCACAGCGAAGGGGACAAATCCTTTCTTTGGCACCAGGTGACCTTTGCATACTGCGTGGATATTTCCTTCTTTTCAGCGGTGGCGAAAAGGAGTTTGTTTATCCTGATTCACCTTTCCTGAAACCTTCAGCTGCTTATCAGATCCGGCTGAGACATATTTCCAACCGAGCAGGTAAGAGAATGTGTGGCTATTCCATTTTTTTAAAAATCTGCAAAGGCCCAGCAAGATACATACTTCATGTATGCTTCGAGAATGTGTGGCTATTTGTTCATATTTTTAAAATCTGTGAGGGCCCAGCAAGACGCATACTTTGTGTATGACGTGTATATTTCATTTAAATCATTTGTATCATTTTCATGACTGGCTCTGCCACAAATGCAAGACAACAGTAAAAATGTCCAGATAACTCTGGTGATTAATGATCCTGCTGGAGAGCAATCTTTTGTCTGTTTGTAGTTTTGAAATGCAGATAAACTGTAGTTTATGTGGATAGCTCAATGGGTTACTGCCTTTGTTACAGAGATTCTTGTGTTACTTGCAGTTCAGAAGTTACAGTCCTCACATAGGACAGTGACCTATGAACTGACATCAAAGAGCTGCATACAAACCTGAATGGTATAATTAGAACTTTTTTGTGTGTTGCGATAAAGTTAGAATTTCCTAGTCTTTCATTATTCTAATGTTGCTATAAAGAGTTTGTTTGGGCAGATATACATTTTAATCAGTAAAGCCAACCCCCAACCACTGGGGTATGCTTTAAATTCTGTGTTTGTGCTTCTCCAGACCTAACCCTCTTAAAACATACTGCCCAACAGTATGGATGACATGTGATTCCTACACCTGGTAATCCTCATTGGCTTATGTGATATCCCCTATAGGCTGATTTACATACTTGTATGATTCATTGTGTCTGCATAATGTGTGCGTGATATAAAGTACTGTGAAACCCTACACTACGAGTAGCGCTATTCAACAAATGAAAAGCATATGAGAGAGGGGCTATGGAGAGATGATGGGTACTGTTGGAGGGTGGCAATGAGGGCATCCGAGGAGGAGGTGAATATGGGGAGAGTCTATGGAGAGATGAGGGGCACTGCTGGAGGGTGGCAGCGAGGTAATCCGAGGAGGTGGTCATGGGGGGGGGCTATGCAGAGATATGGGGCACTGGTGGAGGGTGGTAGTGAGGGAGTCTGAGGAGGGGGTCATGAGGGGGAGAGGCTACGGAGAGATGAGGGGCACTGTTGGAGGGTGGCAGTGAGGGCATCCGAGGAGGTCATGAGGGGAGGGGCTTTGGAGAGATGAGGGGCACTGGTGGAGGGTGGTAGTGAGAGTCTGAGCAGGAGGTCATGAGGGGAGAGGCTACGGAGAGATGAGGGGCACTGTTGGAGGGTGGTAGTGAGGGAATCCGAGGAGGTGGTCATGGGGGGGCTACGCAGAGATATGGGGCACTGGTGGAGGGTGGTAGTGAGGGAGTCTGAGGAGGGGGTCATGAGGGGGAGAGGCTACGGAGAGATAAGGGGCACTGTTAGAGGGAGGCAGTGAGGGCAACCGAGGAGGTCATGAGGGGGAGGGGCTTTGGAGAGATGAGGGGCACTCGTGGAGGGTGGTAGTGAGGTCATGAGGGGGAGAGGCTACGGAGAGATGAGGGGCACTGTTGGGGGGTGGTAGTGAGGGAATCAGAGGAGGTGGTCATAGGGGTCTACGCAGAGATATGGGGCACTGGTGGAGGGTGGTAGTGAGGGAGTCTGAGGAGGGGGTCATGAGGGGGAGAGGCTATGGAGAGATATGGGGCACTGTTGGAGGGTGGCAGTGAGGGCATCCGAGGAGGTCATGAGGGGGAGTGGCTTTGGAGAGATGAGGGGCACTTGTGGAGGGTGGTAGTGAGAGAGTCTGAGCATGAGGTCATGAGGGGGAGAGGCTACGGAGAGATGAGGGGCACTGTTGGAGGGTGGTAGTGAGGGAATCCGAGGAGGAGGACATGGGGGAGGGTCTATGGAGCGATGAGGGGCACTGGTGGAGGGTGGCAATGAGAGAATCCTAAAAGGACGTCATGGGGTGGAGGGGGGGCTACAGAGAGATGAGGGGCACTGGTGGAGGGTGGTAGTGTGAGAGTCTGAGGAGAAGGTCATGAGGGGGAGAGGCTACGGAGAGATGAAGGGCACTGTTGGAGGGTGGTAGTAAAGATATCGAGAAAGAGGTCAGTGGTGGGGCACCAATGAAGACTTTCACACCAGCGCTAAAGCCGGCCCTGTCATGGCCTTTCTGTTTTCGTTTATTTAATTAGCAGTCGGGTCATTAGGGCCACTGTATATTTTAAAGTGTGTGCTAATTATATTTACTGTTATATTTAATGTTTTAAGTTTGAGGGGGATTTTACTAATGTTTTTTTACCGGGAATAATGAAAAAGGAGCCGGATGGTGGCCGATATGGGGCTGGGGCCCAAGGTCAGCTGAGAGATAAGGTGCACGAGAGATGGATGGTAGAAAATGGATAATCAGGGCTGGAAGGGAGTGTGCTTCAGAGTCCGGGGTCAGGTGGAGGTAGTAATGAAGAGAGATTCTCTCTGAAGGCTAGCAACGAGGGAGGCTGAGTAGTGTTACTTGCCTGATACTCCCACCTCAGAAACCTCCTCTTCCCATCAAAGGGACCTTACATGGGATGCATTTCAAAAAGACAAATGAAACGTCTGTTTCATTTTTTAAGAGCAGGCAGCAGTCCGTGGGACCACTGCCTGCTCTTAAAAAATATTTTCACATCCTTTCACAAAGGGGAAGGGGTCCCCTGGCAACCCCTTCCTCTTTCCGAGTGGCTTACCACCTACTTGAATGATACATACAAATGCAGCTCGCTATTAGGAAGGGACGCCCCTTCCTAATATCGTCTTGCACAATAGCGTTTGTACATGCGAGCAGGGCAGGGGAGGGCCACATAAGCCCCTGGCTGGGCAGCGTACTGACCAATCACAGCGCTGCTTGCAGCGTTGTGATTGGCTTAGGGGAGGGAGCCTGGCTGCCTGCTTCCTGTTCCTGTTTTTTTTTTTTTAAATGATTAAATTGAACCCCCCTCCCCCGCCCGACCTACCCGCGTAACCCCCCGCCAACCCACCACTCCTCTCCCCCCCCACCCCATCCCGCGAGTTGCGACTACCGCAGTGGCCCACCCGAATGCACCCTTGGCCCACCCAAATAAAAATTCCTGGAGCCGGGCCTGGCTACGAGGCGAGCTAGATAGTAAATATTTACTACACCGATGGTCGTATCACAACAGAACATTCAAACAGAATTCATGTGTTCTTATTTTAGCAAAATCACAAGATATTGAAAATCTGCTGGCGGTTTTAAAACTCCATTTATAATCTTACATTAATAATTGCATTTATTGGTTTTGCCATAAATGTTATTTTTTTAGGTATGCGAGGATAGTAGGTGGTGCCACAGTTGTAGATATAAACTGTTAAGGGGGGAGGGGTTAAATAGTTGAAAATGAAGATTCCAAAACGTTTATTCCAACATAGCGAATGCTTGTATGAGTTTTTCAATGGCTGTGTCAATCCCGTACATTTTTAACAATGTTCTGGAAGCTGCAGGGGCGCGTTCTATAACTTTCTTCTTGTCAAGTGCAAGAGCTTGCTCTGGGATTTTAGTCAAAATGTGCAATACTGGAGTCACTGTCCCCTCTTCACTGACAAGGATTTGCCAGACAATTATTAATTCACTTCCGGGTAACTGTGGATTGGTTACAACCATGTGATCAGCTGAAGATCCCTCAGGCAGCCTGATAAGAACAGGATACCGTTCCTTGAAAGGACGAAAAGTTTTTTTACGATGCATACAGCATTCAGAGAATGCCGAGAAAGCACGAAAGAAAAGCAATAGGTTTTTCTTCCCTTCTATTCTGGATACAAATGTTCTTAGCTCGGAATCGCCCTCCGGTTCAATTATGATGTTCATATCTGTAACAACAGCAGAAGCATTGTCATTTTGCAGATTACGAAGGAGCTCAAACTCTAGGGTAAAAGACAGGCAGCCGCAATTCCCTGCCAGCTTGTACGTGAACAAGGTTTGGTTGTCCTTTCTTTCCTCTGATTTCCTCGAGGCTCTGTGAATTCAGTGCCTGTGAGCTCTTTGATAGTGCCAATATCGGCAACAATCAGTTCTCATACAGCAACATACATAAATAAACCACACGACACCTTTTTTAGTGGAGAAATTTGCTGCAGGTTTATTTGCATAACCAATATGCCAACATGGTGGGTTATCTTACGGGCGATCCCAGGGACGCGGCCAGCAGACCCCCTGGTCCCTAGCCCAGGGAGCCTAGACAGCAGCCTTCTCAATCAATCAATCAATCACAGAATTTGTAAAGTGCACTACTTACCCGCGAGGGTCTCAAGGCGCTAGGGAAAAAAAGGGGGGGGGGTGCTGCTACTGGTCGAACAACCAGGTCTTGAGTAGCCTCCTGAAGGTCAGCAGGTCTTGGGTCTGTCGTAGGCTTAGTGGAAGGGTGTTCCAGGTCTTGGCGGCGAGGTGGGAGAAGGATCTGCCGCCGGTGGTGGTTCTTCGAATGCGAGGGACGGTGGCGAGGGAGAGGTCGGCGGAGCGGAGTTGGCGGTTGGGGACGTAGAAGAGGAGTCGTCTGTTGAGGTAGGCTGGGCCAGTCTTGTGGAGTGCCTTGTGTGCGTGGATGAGGAGTTTGAAGGAGATTCTCCTGTCGACGGGGAGCCAGTGCAGGTTCCTCAGGTGGGGGTGATGTGGCTGTGGCGTGGTACATCGAGGATCAGGCGTGCGGAGGCGTTTTGTATGCGTTGCAGTCGCTTGATGAGCTTGGCCGGGCTCCCGCGTAGATGGCGTTCCCATAGTCAAGTCTGCTGCTGACGAGGGCCTGGGTGACTGTTCTTCTTGTGTCTGTCGGGATCCACCTGTAGATCTTGCGAAGCATGCGGAGGGTGTTGAAGCAGGAGGATGAGACTGCGTTGACTTGCTTGGCCATGGAGAGCGTTGAGTCGAGGATGACTCCCAGGTTGCGTGCGTGGTCGGTGGGTGTCGGGGCTGCTCCCAGCATCGTTGGCCACCAGGAGTCGTCCCAGGCTGAGGGGTTGGAGCCGAGGATGAGGACCTCTGTCTTCTCCGTGTTCAGTTTTAGTCGGCTGATCTTCATCCAATCGGCGACGGCCTTCATTCCTTCATGGAGGTTGGATTTGGCGGCGAGGGGGTCCTTGGTGAGGGAGAGGATCAGTTGAGTGTCGTCGGCGTAGGAGATTATGTTGAGGTCGTGCTGTCTGGCGATGCGTGCGAGCGGGGCCATGTAGATGTTGAACAGTGTTGGGCTGAGGGACGATCCCTGGGGTACGCCGCAGATGATCTCGGAGGCTTCGGATCGGAATGGTGGGAGGCGGACTCTCTGGGTTCTGCCGGCGAGGAAGGAGGTGGCCCATTCCAGGGCCTTGTCTCGGATCCCTGCGTCGTGGAGGCGTGCGCGTAGAGTGCGGTGGCAGACAGTGTCGAAGGCGGCGGAGAGGTCCAGCAGGATGAGGGCTGCGGTCTCACCGTTGTCCAGCAGGATCCTGATGTCGTCGGTGGCGGCGATGAGGGCAGTCTCAGTGCTGTGGTTGCTGCGGAATCCCGATTGGGATGGGTCCAGGATGCTGTTTTCTTCGAGGTATCGGGTTAGCTGTTTGTTGACGATCTTCTCGATGACCTTGGCTGGGAACGGAAGCAGGGAGATGGGCCGGAAGTTCTTGAGGTCTCTCGGGTCCGCCTTGGGTTTTTGAGTAGGGCGTTGATCTCTGCGTGTTTCCAGCTCTCTGGGAAGGTCGCGGTCTCGAAGGAGAGATTGATGATGTTGCACAGGTGGGGTGCGATGGAGCTGCTGGCTTTGTTGAAGATGTGGTGCGGGAAAGGGTCTGACGGGGAGCCGGAGTGTATTGTGCTCATGGTCTTGATGGTGTCCTCGATGTTCACGCTGGCCCAGGCTGGCAGGGGGTCGTGGTCGATGGTGTGCGGCGGGTCTGGTGCATCGATCTTAGTTGGGGCTGTCTGGGTGTTGAAGCTGTCGTGGATGTCGGCGATCTTGCGGTGGAAGAAGGTGGCGAGGGAATCGCACAGGGGTTGCGACGGCGGGATGTCGTTGGTGTTGGAGCTGGGGTTGGCGAGTTCCTTCACGATGTTGAAAAGCTCCTTGCTGTTGTGTGCGTTGTTGTCGAGGCGGTCTTTGAAGGAGATTCTCTTGGCGGACTTGATGAGGTGGTGGTGGTTACGGATGGCGTCTTTGTGGGCTGCGTGGCTGTCCGGTGTCTTATCACTGTGCCATTTCTTCTCTAGTTTCCTTCTGTGCCTTCCTGTGGCACTAAGGCGGCCGCCCTGTTGGAGGGTCCCCTACGTGGCCCCCCTGGGCAGCCTTGGCAGGTACGCGAGCTCGATCTCCAACAGTTCAAGCTCTCCCTCCAAATCGGTTGCATTTTGAGAAGTTTTAAGCGGAGTCAACGGAAGGTGTTCCTCCTTGTGATGCGTGAATTTCCGTTGGCTGTGGAACTTATCTGTTAGCAGATGGATTTCATCCACCAAGGACCGGATTTCATCCTCATACTGGCACAACATTCCAATGGCCAATTCTAAAGCGCAAATATTTCAGAGCCTGCACGTAACTGGTGGGCTTTCCTGTACAATGGCGGCGGCGCTGCTTTAAGCAAGCATTTGCAATGCAATAGGACTCACATAGTGCCATTATATGCAACACTCCCCACCCACTGCCAAAGCATGCATGACGAATAAATAAATACACAACACAACTTTTGTTTGGGAAAATATTGCTGCAGGTTTATTCCATACAAAAGTATGCAATATGGTGGGTTATCTTACGGGCGATCCAAGGGCAGGCAGCGGTAACTAACCTATGCTGCCCTGCCCGCCTGATGAGCCAACTTGCACAGAGGCGAACCCAATCAGTGCTACGCATTATAGAGTGATCCGCTTCCCAGGATCACGTGACCCATTGGACCATCTTACTCACACCCCTTTCAGTGCGGAGCGTTGCAAGGCAAGCCCCCAGTTGTTCAGGCTTACAACCGCCCTCAGGACTAGCGGGGCGCCAACGAATTTCTTCCAGGGACCTGCCATGAGGGCTCCTGGGATTTGGCACTGGCACCCCTATTGTGCTCCTGCAGAGGTACTCTTCTGCCTCCAGATCGCCCTGTAACTCCGCCACAGCTCTGGGGGCGGCCCCCGTCGCCTACAGAGCCCCCCACCAACACTGCTACTTCCTCACCTGCAACAAGCTGTTTCCAGGGCCTGCTTCATGTCCAGTAGGAACAGATCCATGCCCCCTGTGACAAGTGCACCCATCTTTGTCAAAATAACCTTTGGTGTTCGCCTGGCATCGCCCATGCCTGATGAAGCCAAAGGCCCTTTGCTCTGCGACTTGCGCATGGCGCTGATTTATCCTTCTCCGGGAATGTACAACTGCCTCACATGACATGTAGGAATGTGATGGGCTCCCAGGAGGGAGCTCTACTCTTAACTATCGCTATATTACCCTTCAAGCTGATGTAGGCTCCCACCTCCTGCAACTTGTGGTCGCAAACCTTCTAGCACTCTGTGCCTTAACACCTGTTTCCCCAATTTGTGGAACAGCAGCACCCTAGTCTGATGACCTAATCCACAACCCGCCTATCTACTATGTCTATCAGGGCGGGGATTTTTTTTTTTGTGCTTAACGGAAGCAACCCGTAACCTGGCCTTGGAGCAGATTGCACATGCTTTGTTGAAATTGACCAGACATTTGCACAGACCTTTTTGCATGCTATACCGTGGCGAACAGGAAAGTTCATATTGCGCCACTGTTGCAGTCACGGCACCCTTAAAGGAGTGACAACATACGCCATCTACCAGGCTAGCATAACTAAAGCTCGATCACTGATACACACCTACCTGCTAACCAGCTGTGACCCTTGGTGCTCAATCCAGCTATAGACCCAGTTCACTTTGATATCCCTGCAATGATTGCCCTCCCCAAAATCAAAGCCGCATATATCAGCATAATGCCTTCACCTACTGATATCGAGGTGCATTGTGTGCACTGGAATTGTCAGCAATGGTGCTCCCAACCCATACTTCTAGGCGCTATTGGAGCCCCGGCACACAATCTGGCATTAACCAACTGACGCAACCCACCTGGCTAACTTGCCGCTGCGAGATTATGATCTTATCCCCATGCTCTCATGGTTGCCGGTGCACATCTTCTATAGGTCTTACCTCCACTAATTATGCCGATTCCTGCAATGTACCCTCCTGCCCCTGTATGGGCGAATAAGATACCTGTAACATTGCAAATCCCACTGCCCTCACGTTCTCGGGAAGTCCGGTGGGGGATAGGGGTCTTAGCGGTAGGTTCTGCTACATTACATGGCCTCCTAGCCTGTGGTTACCCTCGTCTGACAGCAGGCTATCTGTTGTGACTCCTGTTCAATGTCCGCACCCTGACGCAAGACATCCCGTTCTATACTTCTGTTAAAGGACTACCTTCAGTGAGGCTGGAGTGAACGGTTGTATGTTGTGCATCTGACAGTAAGTACCTTGTTTTGCTTTGGCTGGGATATAATTGTTGTTTCTGTCACACTCCGAATTGTGACATGCGCAGCTCCTTCGCATTCTACACCGCAGAGTGTGCCTGGGCGATCCCAGATACACACTGCGTGCTAAAAGCTGTGACCCATAATGCTAAAGCACTAGACCTGGTACACTTGGTTACCCCGGAATTGATTGCCCTCCACCAAAATCCATGTGTCTTGGTAGCTGGTCCCTGATTGAATTCCTAGTAGTCTATGTGTTACGCCATACTCCTTTTATGCCTTTTTTCAATGGCCCTACCCGCTCACACAAGTGACTCGCTGGTAGCAAGTCCAGTGTAACCTGTGAATGGAGTTGTAATACTCCTAACATCTGCACTGAGGGAGCCCCCCTCACTGCTGCCGGTGCCTGACTAATCAGCCCTAAAGGCCTTAGCAATACTGCCCGGTCAGCAAGTCACGCCCACTGTGCAGTTGTAATTTAGTAAGTCGTGGCGATGACAACCGCAGGGGTCTAATACCGGGCTGAGAGTATGCGGCCCAGGATGAACTTAAACAATTGGCTTGGTGTCGATGGGTTGTTGACCGTGCCTGGCAAGAAGTGCATACCTTTGACAACCCCCTCCTGACAAGATGTGCCAACGCCGGCAGAAGTGAGAGCTATATCCAGCCCACTTTACTTTCTCCTCACCCAGTTATCTGTGGATAGCGCTTGTTGGAGCCTAACGAGACGCTTGTGTATTTGTGAAGTGCAAGTGCCCCCCGTAAGCATGTGCCACTGAATAAGAGAAATTTGTTACCCCGCTCACTGATATTCAATTTAACAACCAAAGAAGGATGAAGGTTGATTGAACCCAACGGGGGTTAGATCCTATGACCATGAGGGGTCCAGCCCACCATCAGACCCAAAAGGTAAATCGGTCCAGGCATCCTTTGCCATGACCCCTCCTGTACCCTTTGAACTCACCTTTAACCCGTAAGTGGCCATTTGGCTGACACCCCAGCGGGACCTGGCAGTCGTATTTAACCTATATCCTTACAGCATAGCAACACTCACCGCTGCAGGTGCCTTGATGCGTGAGCGCCCGCTGGTCGCACTAGCAATACAGCGATTATTTAAATTAATATGATACTGTGCCTATAAATAAACTATGCCCAGGTAATTGGACTCACACGTGCAGTAGCTGTGAAACATTTTGGACTAGTCCATCAAAATTAAGCTAGTCACCACCCTAGGTGGAGTCTAGCACTCCCCAAACTTCTGCTAATGTAAACCAGGGGGGCAGACGAGTCAGTGGGAACAGGAGGGGAACAATATGTACGAATACCTGCCCTTTCTAAAATACTAGGAATGCCAAATGTTATTTAATACATAGTAGCCTATTTGTTCTCTAACCCAGAGTTCCCCCACCTTATTGAACCGCCGCCCGCTTGTTAGATGACAACTTCCACAACCCGGGTGGCTGCCATGGCTATAGGGCGGGTGATTTTATCCTCACAGGAGCAACCTGTGACATGCCATTGCTGGCAGAGTGCACCCACTCTGCTGCATCGACCAGAAATTTGCGCAGGCAGTTTTGTTGATGAACTATGCCGAACAAATGAATGGTGTCACTTCTGGTTTCTGTGACTGATGTCTATCGTACATCTGCGACTGAGTACCCTTATTTGGTTTGGTTGTGAAAACACATCCGCTGGGAGACTACTATGCTCCCTATCCGTGATACTTTTATTAAATCAATAAGTGTAATGATAAATCATTTATACGACCTCCAAGGCTGAAGGGCTGGGTGGGCCTGCCGGGATCCGAACCTGTGACCATGAGGTCATACACCCACCCCTACATTCGGTGCCTTGGTCCGTGGCCACTAACCCCTTGCCTGCATTCTGAACATGGAACTAATGCTTTTGTTTCCCTAACGCAGGGAAAGACCACGCGTGCAGCGCTCATCCCTCCCGATTAATAATTCTCTGCACTGGAGAGCAGAGACGGAAGTGCAGGTGGGTATTGCCTGATGAGCTGGTCTGAGTGCTCCCCCCTGCCGCTGGGTCACCATACCCTATTAAAGCACCCTCTGAAAGACCAGGGAAAATGTTGTCACCCTCTAATCTATCATTAGAGGTTTCCACGTGGCTCATGATGACAATAGTAATCGTTCGAGGCTGCAATCGCTCCTAACCCCACAATAAGTTGGTCACAGGACACCCCTGCCCGAAGTCCGAGCCCAATGCGGCGACACCACTTTATGGCCCGCCCCATTTCCTACCATGTGGCTGTGAAGTGTACCCGGCTAAGCGCAATGCGTTGCCTTCCGTTCCTGGTGGGGAGCAAAAAAGGGGGGGGGTGACAAGCCAATATGGCAGCAAAGCCGAAGGCAAGGGCAAACCGCAAGTTATGAACCCTATGACGCATCCCTGAAATGCTCCCCGCTGACGGGGTTGTGCGGGATGTCACTGACCGACCCAAGGGTGGGGACTGGCCCGGGTCTCTGTGCCCAGAACCCCCAACAAGACACCATAACACCCAAAGTTATTGCTCACAGACCTGAGCGCAGGCAGACGCACTGGCCAGTACTTAGACCCACAGACCTCTAACCCCAAACAAGGTGACCACACCACAACAACTCCGAAATTGCCATTATGGTCCCCCCGCATTCAGCAAACAGGACTGCTGGGAGCACCCGCCACCAACTTGGCCGACCACCGGCGACAGGA
Organism: Calotriton arnoldi; assembly: GCA_963921515.1. Taxonomy (NCBI): domain Eukaryota; kingdom Metazoa; phylum Chordata; class Amphibia; order Caudata; family Salamandridae; genus Calotriton; species Calotriton arnoldi. The sequence continues at coordinate 90,432 of CAWUFW010009570.1, read as the reverse complement.
CAGGCCGTGCTCATGCCCAAGACGAGCGACACGCGCTAACAACTACACGTGGCACAGCTCACTTGCCAGGTTACCCCAAACTATCCCGCACCTCCTGCAGGAGCCTGGAATTAGTTCTCCACTGCAGCCACCCCGCTGCACCGGGGCCACACATGGTTGGGAGGGACAGCGAAACTCTTCCAGTTAGAGCAGGCACGGCAGGGTGCTGCCACTTACGACGGTGGAAGTGTGTGCCCAAAAACACCGGGGCACCTCCCCAGTATGAATGCCAAGTACAGATTCCGAGCAACACGTCAAGCATTAGTTCATATTTATTGACCTCACAGACCAGCGGAGTAACCCAATGCCTATTCACATTAAATGTGCTAGTGATCTGCATTGTACACGTACTTTGCCGCAGGGTGCTAACCCACTGTGCTACCATACTGGAGTCAAAGCTTACACTAGGCAAGACCTCTGCTCCTTCGGGTGTCAATGGTTCTGTACACAATCATCTACTGGTAAACACACCACCTCTGCCCAAAGTCAACGATGCAACCCGCAACCGGAGAAGAGATGAACCTCTCTGCTCTAAGGAGCACAACTCACCAAGACATCAATCGTCGCGCCACAAAAGCTGTCCCGTATCGCCAGACGACACCCGCCGACAGCGTGCCCGGCGGGGAACACAGAGGCCCCACGGCCTTAATGGCTACCGAGTGCGCCGCAAGCTGCTGAGGGGCCGAAGCACGCACACGGCCCTTCGGACTCCCGGCTGCAACCCTGGCTGGGACCCAACATCCCGCAGGCCATTGTCAACTTCTAACCCCGGCGCCCAACCGCCCTGAGCCACCTGGTGGCGTGTTTGTCCGTAAGGGCCCGGGCACCGGCAACGGCCGCGCCTGACCCAAGCTAGCTGGCCCCATCCATAGCTGCCAATGTTTCAAATTGCTATGTGTGACCTTTGCATAATTTCCGTGCATCAGTGAGTGACATCAATACTATGCGTGACACTTTCTAGCGAGCACAATCAAACACCGGAAGTGCGGGAAACATATCAATGTCAGTAATTAAACCCATTTGAACAACGGGAAACCCAGGGAGACCAAGTTTAAAGGCTGCCTATTCTTTAGACATTTCGAGCTTCGGGTGTGCCCCCGTGTGACAATAGCATGTATGTGTGTATGTGACACTTTGGGAGACAAAGTGCCGAGGTATGGTATGAAATTGACATAGCTCAATTTGAGCCGAGTATCATAAATATACACAATCAGTCTAAACAGCCTGGCACGTTAGATGCAGGAGATGAGCACATGCACCTACAAGCCTTGGGGACCTGGAAGGAAGGAAAAGCAAGGTGAGCACAGGCTGAGAGTTTTATGATAACTGCAGCTAACCCTGCGTTTTATACTGCTCCCTTCAAACTACTCGCAGAGTCAGCCTGGGGAGAGAACTGAGCCAGCTCAGAACAACAGGGACCATCCGCCTGACCGATGGCGCCCTGAAAGAGGCAAAAAGGCACGAAAAGGCCATGCATGGAAAACTTTCGCAACGCCCCGAGGGCACGCCGTATGAGCCGCCCAGGAGCAGCGCATGACCGAGTACACCTGCCTTCCTTCTAATGGAAGTCAGCCCGTTCCCCCCCCAAGATGGACAGTGAACGTGGCACCCATGCCCAGCGTGTCGCACAACAAGCACCGACGTGCTCCCACGACTAAACAGTTGTGCGAGAGCTCCCCGGCGACCCACCCACCGAGCCGCACACAAGCTGTCCCGGGGCCGACCCGGCTCCACAACCACGCAACGTGTCTCTGGCCGCAACGCACCTCCAACCTCAATGCCGGCCCCCCCACAGGAGCAAAAGACAACCCCCCAACTCTGAAGCACCTAGAAGCTGGGGTCCAACCACTGCCAGGTCGGGGCGGAGCGGAGAGCAGCCCAGAGCAACCGAAGCTGCCCGAGACACGGCATGTTCATGCTGGGCAGGAAAGGCACGCAGAGTCGCCAGACCCGGGGACACAACGACCCAGACGGCCGCAACCTCAGCAACCGCAATAATTCTACACCAACCCATTGGGCACCAGTCATGGACCATTAAGTGCTAGGTCGCAGTGAATCATCCCACACCATGGCTACCCCCGGACCGAGCCCCCCAACGCGAAGGGCCCCTGCGAACGAGGAGTGTACCGGCTGGAAAGCTCAGCACCGCGATCCCCCCCTGTGTGCCCAGGGCACCAAAGATGGACCGACCACGAAGGGACTCGAACCCTCAATCTTATGATCCGAAGTCAGACGCCTTATCCATTAGGCCACGCGGTCACGCACAAGTGACTGCGAGCCCCAAACCACAGGAGCCTGGACAAGGTGCCGCCCATGCCCCCGTCGTCCCACCTCAATTCCGAGCCACAGTGTAGCTCACTCACAGCCCCGCTCCACCGCTGCAAACGTGGCTGGGATTGCAATGGCACCGGGGACAGCAAAGGTGGGAGGGGGGCCATGGGACACAGGCAGACTCACCACTAACTCATGGGACACAGGCTGACTCACCACTAACTCCTGCAATCCACCACGGGGTGGCGTGACCTTATCAGACGCCGCAACCCGGGACCGGCACAACAGCGAAAAGCCAACACTCCGACCCCATGGCATGTGCATGCCCGCCAGGGGCTGTCCCCGCTGACCCTCCCCCACGGGGCAGCCCAATCACGCCCGAGACCACCTGCAGCTTCCCAGGCCCAAGGTGAGTGGCGGGCGCCCGGCAGACCAATTCAAACTGCTCCAAGGGGGGAGGGGGGCGGGGGAGGCGGGGGACTCACCGCCAAACACGCCGAAGGCAACCACTGACCCGAAGCGTGAGCGGCTCTAGAAAGCCTGACCATGCGGCACGGAACCTCGATGCGCACTCCACGTGCCGCTAGACCGAGGGCTGAGCAACCGGCCCCTCGCAACACCTCAAACCCCCTTCTCTGCCAATCCAAGCCCGAGGCTCGGAGCCCAGTGCATGACTGGCAGGCCTGACTCGCCCCTGGCCCAGGTGCTCAGCGGCAAACAAAGGCCCCAAAGGTCCTCCCTGCCCCCGGAACTCACCGCGCACGATGACCACCACCTGGTTCCGGGTATACGACACCCGAGGCGCGCTGCAGACACAGCGTGTCCAGCGGGGGCAAAGGAGACCGCAACAACGCCGACCACATGACACGAGTAGGGATTCGGCAGCAATCCCACCGCACGACCAGCAAGACAGCATGTCCGGCGCAAAAGAGGGCGCCAGAAAGGCAGGTGGAGGTATAAGTACCCTCCCCCAACCCTCTACACGCCGAAAGTGACGCGTCTAGCGCGCCGTGCAGAGGGACTCCTCCCCGAGTCCCACAAATAGAGGGGTGATGGTTGTGCCTAATTGGCACTAAGGGGGCCGCTCTTTTAGGGTGGCCCACTGCGTGGGCCGTGGGCAGCCGCATTTACGCGAGACCTATTGCATTGCAAACGTGAGCGCGGCACGGGAGTGCAGGCGGGCGGGGGGGCGACAAGGCACGGACTGCGAGGGGGAAGGGGGGGTCACAGGAAGTAAATAGTGCTCACAATCTAAAAAAAACATACTGTGCAACACTCGAAGTAAAGGGGCCAGTAGCCGTGGAAGGATACTAATGACGACATGGCCATAATAAGAAGGGACTAACAAGCCTCATAATCAATCAGACGGCAGCATATAAGAAAGAAAATGACAGGAGCCAATTAAAAACATGGGCGGAGAGTGGGCAGAGCTTCCACGGAGCTCCCACTCCATACTAGATAACTGCATGCCTCGCAAAGCGAGCAGCGCATGCGCGCTGCCGCTATAGGCTCGACCTAAAAATAAACAGTAAGCATTGTATTTAATCTAGGTGGAACGTGTGTGTGCTTGCTGGTGGGATAGTGTGTTTGGCGCAGGGATAGACCCCTTTTTGATTTTGATGCACATCACGGGAAAAGATGATCCTTGTTGGTGAGAAGAAAATGTACCATAGGCATTCTAGAGGATGGAGCTAGTTACACATGTGGTAGATGAGGATACCCCCTACTGAGTATAACTCCTAGCCAGCCACTGAATAACTCACAACCTGCACAAGGTGGGAAGAGACACTCCTGGTTATAGACACTCTTGGACACAGCTTACTGGTCTATAACAGGGCAGGAATACTTGCATTCTGAGGGGAGCTGCTCCTGGGCATAGTTTATAGCTATTTTAGAAGGTGTGGATAGTTATTTCTGAGCTCATCCTTACAACCTCTCTGTAAGTTGAGCATAAATGCTCCTGTGTACAGCCCACAGCCACTCTGCAAATGGGGATAGTCGCTCCTGAGTACAGCTTTCAACCTCTCTACAGGGTGATGGTAGCACTTATCCTAGCACATAGCCCACAGCCACCCTTGTAGGTTAGGAAAACCTCTCCAGAGTATAACTCACGGCCAAGGTAGGACAGGGACTATTGCCCATAGATATAGCTCACAGCCATGGTAGAAGGTGTGTACAGTCACTCATGGATATAGTGGACAGTCACTCATGGATATAGTGTGCATCCACCATACAGGGTGGAATAGGTGCTGCTGGGGTTAGCCCAAAGAAATGTTAGTCGACGATGGTCTCTCCTGAACTTATCTTTCAACCACTTGACAGGATGGGACCTGCCACATCCTGGTTCTACCCAACTTAGGTCCAAAGGATGAACTTCACAACCTGAGACTTGTTCTCATTCACCAGACAAGAAGACTAGAACTTCCACCAGATATGAACGGCGTCAAAAGCATCTCAATCCCACCACACAAGACAGACCAGTGCCCTAAAAAGATGTCCACTGCCGATCCATAGGTGAGAGTGTCACTCTGAATTCCTACCACCTTCTCTCCCTGATTAATACCCGAACACTCAGCAGTTCTGCAGCTGATTGTAAACCATAAAGGCTGCATAATAATACACTTCTTGCAACACAAAAAGATGATGGACAGAATGCAGAACATTGTCAAATATTCAACCGCTGTCACAGATCTGGGTTAAATCCAGCGTTTTTTTGCTCACCATGTCATCCCAGTTTTAACCCCGAAATCGGTCCCAGGATGCTTGTTTCCGGTCCAGGGAGGACCTGGCCTGGCAGGTTGGGCTGGACTGTTCCCCTACAGAGCAGGGTCAAGACTGATTTACTTATGGCTGAGTCCAAACTGGGTTGGCATAGTGAGCAAAAGAACGATGGATTCAACCCAGATCTCTTGACTGGGTGTGAGTGGTTGAAAAGTTTCAGCACGCCATCCATCATCTTGTTGTGTTTGCTATGTTCGCTCTAAGTGGCCATGGGTGTGCCCAGACGTGGGTTACTTGCTCGCTGTGCCACGGGATTCAAGTGCCAGGGCTCTCGTCAGGAGGCCACTGCAGCTTGCACTACACATTGCTCCTGCTATGCTGCAATGATAGTAACGCAAACACAAGGAGATGATGGACGGAGCGCTAAAACCTTTCAGACACTCACCCCCAGTCACAGATCTGGGTTGAATCCATCATCGTTCTTTAGCTCACTTCGCCACCCCAGTTCAGACACAGCTATATGCAAATCAGTCTGACCCTGTGCCTCATGGGAACAGTCCAGCCCGAACTGCCAAGCCATGTCTTAAAAGGGTGGACTCCTGAAGTCAGTACCCCAGGACTGACACCAGCGACAACCTTTAACTCAACATCTAACTCACTCACTGCTGATCTGCCTATCTCACCAACTCCCTTAAACTCCCTTTCAGAGGCTTGATCCCCCATCGTGCAGAATTCACACTATGGCTCTTGACACGCCAACCCACCACATCCAATCCCTACCTACCCATCTGAAATCTCACAGCCTGAACTCATACACTATTAACTTCCCCCCCACCTTTCTGCTAAAATGAGACGAAATTTCAAACAGAAACTAATCAGACAACACAGAGAAACCCTATTTACAGACATCTACCACTCCTCTTCCAAAGGCCTGATTAAGATGGACCTAATTTTCCACACAGAGAGACCAGAAGACTGGATCTCCACTCTCAGAGCACAACTTTACATCGCCAAAACCACATCCACACCACACAGCTGCAAATTAACATCCTTGCTCCCTAATCGCTCGTCAAGAAGAGGGATCACATCCGTGACCATCTACACTAACGGCACTGTCCTCATTCAGGCAAACAACGAGAACCTAGAGGCTTTCGACTCCCTCTTCCCCACACTACGATCCGCTCTCCCCTACCTGCCTCGACCCGCCTTAACCCAGCTCCCACCGACAGCTAATCGGCCCCAACAGGAAACACAATCCACCTCACCCCACGCCCCCGCTGTCCGCCTCCCCCGAGTCACCTCACACTACAGTACCCCTACTAAGCATGCTCTACAACTCTATAAGGAAAACACTAACCCACTCCCTAATTGGACCCACCCACCGCAACCCCACGAACGAGCTCCGCCGACAGTGACCCCTAACCTCACTAGTTCCCGCACAGATCTCAGAAACTCGAATTCATATCATGACCCTACTCACCCCCCTCCCAGGTTTCCAAAAGGTGACAACTCGTCCTACATAATGAGCAATAGACAACACTCCATAAACCCGACCCGCACCACACAAGGCGAATCCCCCCAAGATGCCCCCACCCCCTCCCACGACTCCGTGGCGCAGCGGCTCGCGTCACTAGAAAACCAGATAGACTCGATCTCCCGGGGCCTGTCTGAAATCCTCACCAACCTAGATAAGGCGCGCAGACCCCACCAATCCCCTCCCTGGGTTCCCTCTACTTCCAACACCAACAGCCACAAGAACCCTTCCTGGCCCTCAGAAACCCACGTAACTCAGCTTCAGAGACTCCCAAGATTGGACACGGAACCCTGGCCACAAAAATCCCTAAGAAACTCAGCCCTTCCCACCTGGGCTCAGAGACGCTCAAATACCGATATCAAACCCTTGACCTCAAGACCCACTAGGACAGAAGCAGCTATGTCTGACAATGAAGCAGCCGATCTAGCCTCCTCATTTGACACACCTCCCTTTGACTCCCCTAAATCCAAAATCCAAGTGATCACGGGTCTCCGAAAAGACCTTCCCTGCACAAAACCCCCGCGACCGCCCTTCCTCACCACCCTACCTAGGGCGCCCAAAGAAAAGACCCTCAGCAACAAAGAGCTTTTCACCAACTGCTTGCTCATCAACTGCAGGTCGGCCTCTTTGCATGCAACTGAACTAGCAGAGGCCATCCTCTCGCATGACATCGACATTGCGTTCATCACGGAGACCTGGCTCAACGAGCTCTCCTCACCATGCTTAGACATGCTTGTACCCCCAGGTTTTTCCATCATTAACAAAGACAGAAAAGACCAGCGAGGGGGAGGGGTAGCTATCATCCATAAAGACAACATGGTCATCACGGAAACAGATTCATGCAATTACAACACATTTGAATGTCTCTCAACCAACATTAAGACCAAAGATAATGGAACTTTGCTCTGCCACCTTCTCTATCATCCACCAGGCAACACCTCCGCATTCGGGGATCACTTATCTGACCTGATAGCTCACGGTGCACTCAGAGATGCCAATAATCTAATTCTTGGCGACCTTAACCTGCGGTGGAATGAAACTAACAACCCGCTAATCCAATCGCTATCCAGTCTCCTCTGTGACAACAATTTAACCCAATACTGCACGGAGGAGACGCACTACAAAGGAGCCACCTTGGATGCCATCATCGCTCAAAGAAACACAATCACAATCAACCACATACTCCCCGTGGACTGGTCAGACCACCACATGATCTTATTTCATATCAACCATCTAACTCTCTTTCAAACGCCTATGCAAGACACCCCCAAATGGTTGAGAAACTTCTCTCAGATTCCCATGGGAGTCCTTGAAGAACGGATAAGCTCGCTTCTTCCCGACACCAACGACCACCTCTCCACAAATGAACTCACTGAGTGTTACAACGCAAAGCTAGTGTCCATGCTTGACCAACTAGCTCCCCTAAAGCTGAAAAGAAGCCGAGCCATTCCATCCAGATCATGGTTCAACTCCGACCTCAATTCTGAAAGGAGAAAACTAAGAGCCAAAGAAAGAAAGTGGAGAAATAACCCTACCTCCATCCTCCGTGATCAACTCAAATCAGCCCGTAGGAAGTACAACAATCACATCAAAAACAAGAAATCCAGCTTTTTCCGTGCGGCGCTGAACAGTGCAAAAAACAGACCCAAGGAGCTCTATAGCATCATCAGACAACAAACCTCCAAGCCCGTGTCCTCCTCTATACAGGCGTCCAAAGAACTCTGCGACAACTTCGCCAACTTCTTCAATGATAAGATCACTAAAATCGAACTCTCACTGGACGTCAACAACACGCACCCCATAAAGAGCATCGCGGCTGGGACGCTTGATCTTTCTCCTGGTACCTCCTCCAATTCCTGGCTAAGTTTCCGCCCCATTCAAGAAACTGAGATAGTCACGTTGATCTCCACCTCCAAACCCTCAGCTCATGTCCTAGACCCCATTCCTCCCCTACTGACCAAAAAACTGAAGCGCGCCTTAGCTCCGCTCTGGTGCACGATCATAAATAGCTCCCTGAAAAATGGAGTCGTTCCAGACTGCCTTAAAATGGGACAAGTCACACCCCTGTTGAAAAACCCGGCCTAGACGGTACGGAGCTGAACAACTTTAGACCTGTGTCGAACCTCCCCTTCTATCAAAAACCCTAGAAAGATGCGTATTACAACAACTAACCCAACACCTGGATAACATCAACCTCCTGGACCCCCACCAGTCTGGCTTCAGAAAAGGCTGTAGCATAGAAACCGCGATCCTCAACATCATCGACGATATCCATGGATCACTAGACTCTGACCAATGCTGCCTCCTCATTCTCCTTGACCTCTCGGCAGCATTTGATACGGTAGATCACAAACTCCTCATAAGGGCTCTCCAAGAAAGAGCTGGTCTTGGCGAGGTAGTCCTCCAATGGTTCTCCTCCTTTCTACACAATCGCACACAAAAAATAAAAATCAAAAACTTTACTTCCGACCTCCAACAAGTCAACAAGGGCGTCCCTCAAGGCTCGGTGCTATCACCGCAACTCTTTAACATCTACATGGAACCTCTCTCCAAACTACTCAGAAAAGCCAACATCCGCTTCCATCTCTACGCTGATGATACTCAGATTTATTTGGAAACTACCTCTCTCAAAGACATTCAAAGACTCAATGATGTACTGAGAGATGTCCAACACTGGCTGACATGCAACTACCTTAAACTAAATCCTGACAAGACTGAGACACTCCTCATCTCGAATAAGGAAGATAACCCCCAAATTGCCGAATGGTTAAAGGCCGTCGATGCGCTCAACGGGAATCTCACCCTAGCAGACTCTGTCAAATCACTAGGCATCACTCTAGACCCAAAACTGAACATGACGAGACACATTAAGAATTCGGCCAAAAGTGCTTTTCTTAACCTCAGACTACTGAACAAAATAAAACCCTTCATTCCACCCAGTGATCTCAAACAGGCCACCCAATCTCTGGTACTGTCAAGACTGGACTATGGGAACGCAGTCCTCTCAGGAATTCCAAAATCGCATCTGGCTCCCATCAAAACAACGCTGCATGCGGCTGCCAGAATGATCACCGGTATCAAGAAATTCGATCATATCTCCCCTGCACTCAGGGAACTTAAGTGGCTTCCAGTCGAAATGCGGATTATCTTCAGAACAGTCTGCCTCACACATAAAGCCCTTCACACCAGCAAACCCGAATATCTGGCGAAAAAACTCAAAAAAGCCGGCCAGACCAGGAACCTGAGAAGCTCAAACTCCCTCCTACTCATCCCACCAAAAACTAGAAGAAAAAAACTGCGGACCGATCCTTCGCCGGAAGCGCTCCTAAAATCTGGAACTCTATTCCCCCTCACATCAGAACCATTCCCTCCTTTGTAGAATTCAAAAGCCAACTCAAAACCCTGTTCCTCAACCGCTCCCTAGGGAGTGGATAGGATCACTCGAGACAGATAGCGGACATCGCGCTCTGCTCCAGCTCTAAGACTCCGAAGAATCCTGAAGACTAACACTGTCCTGCACTATAATGTGTCGCTCTTTTATTTTGCATTCTTCTGTTAATATGTCGCTCTTCTATTTTGTATCTGGTGATTATCTGATATGTACCTGCTGTAAAGCGCTCCGATACCCTAGGGTCAGGCCAGCGCTATAGAAAACTTTTTAAATAAAAAATAAAAAAATGTCTTACCTGGACCGGAAACAAGCATCCGGGGACCGGTTTTGGGCTAACAGCCCTCATCAGCCAGGCCAGCTTGAATCCAGTGGTGAAGTGAGCAAGGGACCCACGTCTGGGCATACCCTGCCAACTTAGGGCGAACAAAGCAAAGACAAGGAGATGATGGACGGGGTGCTGAAACCTTTCAGACACTCACCCCCAGTCACAGATCTGGGTTGAATCCATAATCGTTCTTTAACTCACTTCGCCACCCCAGTTCAGACACAGCTATATGCAAATCAGTCTGACCCTGTGCCTCATGGGAACAGTCCAGCCCGAACTGCCAAGCCATGTCTTCCCTGGACCGGAAACAAGCATCCGGGAACCGGTTTCGGGCTAACAGCCCTCATCAGCCAGGCTAGCTTGAATCCAGTGGCAAAGTGAGCAAGGGACCCAAGTCTGGGCATACCCTGCCAACTTAGGGCGAACAAAGCAAACACAAGGAGATGATGGACGGAGCGCTGAAACCTTTCAGACACTCACCCCCGGTCACAGATCTGGGTTGAATCCATCATCGTTCTTTAGCTCACTTCGCCACCCCAGTTCAGACACAGCTATGTGCAAATCAGTCTGACCCTGTGCCTCATGGGAACAGTCCAGCCCGAACTGCCAAGCCATGTCTTCCCTGGACCAGAAACAAGCATCCGGGAACCGGTTTCGGGCTAACAGCCCTCATCAGCCAGGCTAGCTTGAATCCAGTGGCAAAGTGAGCAAGGGACCCATGTCTGGGCATACCCTGCCAACTTAGGGCGAACAAATCAAACACAAGGAGATGATGCACGTAGCGCTGAAACCTTTCAGACACTCACCCCCAGTCACAGATCTGGGTTGAATCCATCATCGTTCTTTAGCTCACTTCGCCACCCCAGTTAAACACAGCTATATGCAAATCAGTCTGACCCTGTGCCTCATGGGAACAGTCCAGCCCGAACTGCCAAGCCATGTCTTCCCTGGACTGGAAACAAGCATCCGGGGACCGGTTTCGGGCTAAAAGCCCTTATCAGCCAGGCTAGCTTGAATCCAGTGGCAAAGTGAGCAAGGGACCCACGTCTGGGCATACCCTGCCAACTTAGGGCGAACAAAGCAAACACAAGGAGATGATGGATGGAGCGCTGAAACCTTTCAGACACTCACCCCCAGTCACAGATCTGGGTTGAATCCATCATCGTTCTTTAGCTCACTTCGCCACCCCAGTTCAGACACAGCTATATGCAAATCAGTCTGACCCTGTGCCTCATGGGAACAGTCCAGCCCGAACTGCCAAGCCATGTCTTCCCTGGACCGGAAACAAGCATCCGGGGACCGGTTTCTGGCTTACAGCCCTCATCAGCCAGGCTAGCTTGAATCCAGTGGCAAAGTGAGCAAGGGACCCACGTCTTGGCATACCCTGCCAACTTTGGGCGAACAAAGCAAACACAAGGAGATGATGGACGTAGTGCTGAAACCTTTCAGACACTCACCCCCAGTCACAGATCTGGGTTGAATCCATCATCGTTCTTTAGCTCACTTCGCCACCCCAGTTCAGACACAGCTATATGCAAATCAGTCTGACCCTGTACTTCATGGGAACAGTCCAGCCCGAACTGCCAAGCCATGTCTTCCCTGGACCGGAAACAAGCATCCGGGGACTGGTTTCGGGCTAACAGCCCTCATCAGCCAGGCTAGCTTGAATACAGTGGCAAAGTGAGCAAGGGACCCACATCTGGGCATACCCTGCCAACTTAGGGCGAACAAAGCAAACACAAGGAGATGATGGACGGAGCGCTGAAACCTTTCAGACACTCACCCCCAGTCACAGATCTGGGTTGAATCCATCATCGTTCTTTAGCTCACTTCGCCACCCCAGTTCAGACACAGCTATATGCAAATCAGTCTGACCCTGTGCCTCATGGGAACAGTCCAGCCCGAACTGCCAAGCCATGTCTTCCCTGGACCGGAAACAAGCATCCGGAGACCGGTTTCGGGCTAAAAGCCCTCATCAGCCAGGCTAGCTTGAATCCAGTGGCAAAGTGAGCAAGGGACCCATGTCTGGGCATACCCTGCCAACTTAGGGCAAACAAATCAAACACAAGGAGATGATGGATGTAGCGCTGAAACCTTTCAGACACTCACCCCCAGTCACAGATCTGGGTTGAATCCATCATCGTTCTTTAGCTCACTTCGCCACCCCAGTTAAACACAGCTATATGCAAATCAGTCTGACCCTGTGCCTCATGGGAACAGTCCAGCCCGAACTGCCAAGCCATGTCTTCCCTGGATTGGAAACAAGCAGCCGGGGACCGGTTTCGGGCTAAAAGTCCTCATCAGCCAGGCTAACTTGAATCCAGTGGCAAAGTGAGCAAGGGACCCACGTCTGGGCATACCCTGCCAACTTAGGGCGAACAAAGCAAACACAAGGAGATGATGGATGGAGCGCTGAAACCTTTCAGACACTCACCCCCAGTCACAGATCTGGGTTGAATCCATCATCGTTCTTTAGCTCACTTCGCCACCCCAGTTCAGACACAGCTATATGCAAATCAGTCTGACCCTGTGCCTCATGGGAACAGTCCAGCCCGAACTGCCAAGCCATGTCTTCCCTGGACCGGAAACAAGCATCCGGGGACCGGTTTCTGGCTTACAGCCCTCATCAGCCAGACTAGCTTGAATCCAGTGGCAAAGTGAGCAAGGGACCCACGTCTGGGCATACCCTGCCAACTTTGGGCGAACAAAGCAAACACAAGGAGATGATGGACGGAGCGCTGAAACCTTTCAGACACTCACCCCCAGTCACAGATCTGGGTTGAATCCATCATCGTTCTTTAGCTCACTTCGCCACCCCAGTTCAGACACAGCTATATGCAAATCAGTCTGACCCTGTGCCTCATGGGAACAGTCCACCCGAACTGCCAAGCCATGTCTTCCCTGGACCGGAAACAAGCATCCGGGGACTGGTTTCGGGCTAACAGCCCTCACCAGCCAGGCTAGCTTGAATCCAGTGGCAAAGTGAGCAAGGGACCCACATCTGGGCATACCCTGCCAACTTAGGGCGAACAAAGCAAACACAAGGAGATGATGGACGGAGCGCTGAAACCTTTCAGACACTCACCCCCAGTCACAGATCTGGGTTGAATCCATCATCGTTCTTTAGCTCACTTTGCCACCCCAGTTCAGACACAGCTATATGCAAATCAGTCTGACCCTGTGCCTCATGGGAACAGTCCAGCCCGAACTGCCAAGCCATGTCTTCCCTGGACCGGAAACAAGCATCCGGGGACCAGTTTTGGGCTAACAGCCCTCATCAGCCAGGCTAGCTTGAATCCAGTTGCAAAGTGAGCAAGGGACCCACGTCTGGGCATACCCTGCCAACTTAGGGTGAACAAAGCAAACACAAGGAGATGATGGACGGAGCCCTGAAACCTTTCAGACACTCACCCCCAGTCACAGATCTGGGTTGAATCCATCATCGTTCTTTAGCCCACTTCCCCACCCCAGTTCAGACACAGCTATATGCAAATCAGTCTGACCCTGTGCCTCATGGGAACAGTCCAGCCCGAAACTGCCAAGCCCTTTCTTCCCTGGACCGGAAACAAGCATCCGGGGACAGGTTTCGGGCTAACAGCCCTCATCAGCCAGGCTAGCTTGAATCCAGTGGCAAAGTGAGCAAGGGACCCACGTCTGGGTATACCCTGCCAACTTAGGGCTGGACTGTTCCCATAGGGCGCAGGGTCAAGACTGATTTGCATATGGCTGGGTCCAAACTGGAATAGCATGGTGAGCAAAAAAACAATGGATTTAGGCCCAGATCTCTGTACTGGGGTGAATGTATGACATTGTTCTGCATTCTGTCCATCAATCAGACTATTTCGAGCCCCCAAACCTATAAGAATGGACATTTTAATGTATATTGAGTTAATATTCAATTGTTGTGGTCATCACTAAATTAGCCTGACAGCGCCACCTTGTGACAGACTTTCACAAGCACCAGTGCTGACAATTAAGTGTTGGTGCCAAGCACCGGAAACCACCGGCTCAAATTAAGCACTGGCTGGGTTTAAATTGGGGTGGCATAGTGAGCAAAAGATGGATGGATTCAACCCAGATCTCTTGGCTGGAGGCGAGTGGTTGAAAAGTTTCAGCACTCCACCCATCATCTTGTTGTGTTTGCTGTAATAATACACTTCACCATATGGCTCTCCTATACCAAAAAGAGGCCGATTTGCTACAGGCCTCCCCTATAATCCAGCACTCTTAGAAGTCCACAGAATCTAATCATTCTACCCATCATCTGGACAGGTGTGGAACGAATTTCTGAAGGGATGTGCTGTTCACTGCTGGCCACTGGAGGACTCTAAAAATAGCCCAGCCCTGTACGCCCCAACTAGCCACATATTATGACCTCTCCTTGGAATCATCTAATGACATTCACAGAAAGGATGACCATAATACAGTCTGTCCTGGCAGATCTCTGACACTTTCTGCCCCCACTCATGCCTGCTTGAGTCAATAAAACCATGGAATAGATGGTAACCGTCATGATGGTCTGTAACTTAAAATAACAAAATAAAGGGACCTGCACAGCTGCTCAAGGCTGCCAACAGACTACTAACTACAAAGACCGCATCTCTCTCTCACACCTCTTCATCCATCACACCAATAAGCGATGTGTCCCATAACATGAACCACCACACCTCAGTTTACAAGTTATCTCGTACGTAATAAAGAAATACTCATAGCAATATTACTATTGTTTTTTCGTCACTGTGCAAAGAGTCCAAATAATTAAAAAGCATATCCAATTGATGTAAAACAATAAGTCATTAGTCATCTTATGTATAAACTCTTCTCATTCTTCTGTTTATCTTACTTTTTCAGGTAACATTTTCAAAATCAATCATACATTGAAATTGCAAATTTTATCGTATTGAAACATAAATATAAAAATCAGCCACTTGGCTTTGGTACCTTACTAATTCGCCTGATCTGCAATGTTTCACACCTATTTCAAATAGGAGTTTAAATAATTAAATATAAATGTAATTATCTCTTCTTTTTTCTTTTTATGTATTTTTATTAAGTTTCCATCCGTACAGTATCTTAATACAATAATGACAGCAGTTAGATTCCACATACTTTCATTAGCACTTAATACACAAACTAAGAAGACAATACAATTCCGTCTGTTAAGGACATATTCACATCTGGAATCTGGTGCTAGTCACCCAGGACTGTATTCGGATATAAACAGATGTATCTTCTGAAATCAACTCTTAACAATTGAACTTTAAATCGACCCTCCCTACCCCCCCCTCTCCCCCACGGGTCACATTGGGAAACACCTCCCCACACCTTGTATCGTGAGTCAGTCGTTAACACCCACTAGGCTTTCTAATATATTCTCTGTCCGGTATTGTTCTCTGGCTATGGTCCCACCTCTGGTCTACCTCCATCCGTCTGCGTTTCCTCAGTAGCTTGTGAAAGGGGGTTCTCTCTAATGGGGATTTCTGAGATCATAACATACCATGACCTCGCGTCCTCTTCTAATTTTTCATCTCTTCGGACTCACCTCATTCGAATTAGTTCTGCTGTGGCCCATTCCCCTAAGTCTTTGGCCCAGTTTTCCACCGTGGGGGGCAGCGAGCCCATCCAACTAGTTGCAATCCTTCTTTTAGCCAGCACCAGTCCCAACTGTAGGAACCTTCGTGTAAGTTTCCTCCCTTTAGGCCTGGGAAGAAGTCCCAAATGCACCTCCTTAATGGAGTAGGGCAGCGTCCACCCCGTCACCTGTCTTAAACGTTCTAATATCGATTCCCAGAATGATGTCATTTTCGGGCATTCCCAAATCATATGTAAGAACTGGGCGTCGGTATGTCCACATTTGGGGCAGTGAGCGGAACGATCCGGGTAAATTCTGTTCAATGTATGCGGAGTCAGGTATGTTTGATGAACAATATTAAATTGGGTAAGCTTAAATCTCACATTAGAACTAATTTGTTTAACCCCTTCATGCACCCTTTTCCATTCTGAGTCCGTCAAAGGCTCTTCCAGTAGTCCATCCCATCTGGCCTGCACCGGGAGCGGATCTGCGACGAGGTCCTATCTTAACGCCCTATATATGTGGGACACCAGTCTGCGGCCCCCCGCCATCGAAGTGAGGGCCCGAAGAGTGGCAGTTGTGGGCGGTTCCTCCGGAAATGTTGGCCAGAGCTCTCGTGCTACCGCCGAGATCTTCGCATACTGGAGATATTGTCCCCTTCCCAGCTCAAACATCGACTCTGCTTCCTCCCTTGTGAGGATCCATTGCCCCAAATACAGGTCCCCCATCTTACTGCATCCTCCCTCCGTCCATCTAGTGGTGGCCATAGTTCGACTTATTCGTTTGAACGGTACCACTGCCCACAGCGGGGCCTCCGGGGCGTATGGCGCTCGTTTCACCACAGTTTTAATTGCGGTTTCCCAAGTTGCAGCAACATGTCTAATTATATAGGGTAATCGCGTGGGCACCCTCGATCCCATCATAAGGAGGTCAGATAAGGGGATCCCTCAGTAAGTGCCATCCAGCAGCCGCTTCTCCCAATTGTCATTCTCGTCTAGCCACTGTATTGCATGTTGAAGTTGCGTCGCTATATAATAATGGGTGAACCTGGGTACCTCCAACCCCCCTCGCTCCCACGTCCTCTGCAATGTTTCCAACTTCACTCTCTTTCTTTTGGATCCGCATAAGAGGTCCACTATCAAACGATCCAGTCTACGAAAATACGCCCATGGGATGCGGTAGAGGGAATTTTGTATAACGTATAAGCAGCGTGGAAGGACCACCATCTTAATTAGGGCAATCCGTCCCATCAATTATAAGGGAAGGTCTCGCCAGAACTCAATTGATTTTTGAACACCCACCACACATCTCCCCACATTATGTTCTAAATAGGCTTCCTGTGTGTGCGTCAGCCGGACCCCCAGGTAGCGAACCGTGTCAGTGACCCAGCTCATCCCCACTATAGGTAGCACTTCTTCCACCACGTCCCGCAGGCTGCCCATGGGGAAAAGTTTAGATTTTCCCAGATCGAGGCAAAGTCCCGAGATTTCCCCAAAGCTAGTCAGCTCCTGAAGAAGCTCTGGAACTGCCGTCTCGGGGTGTCGGAGCTATACCATTGTGTCATCGGCGTACATTGACATGACATGAACCGTTGATCCCAGCCGGACACCCCAACACTCCATCCGACGTCTGAGAGTAATTGCCAGAGGCTCCATCGCAAGGGCGAAGAGGAGCGGCGACAGGGGGCAGCCCTGTTGAGTACCCCGTTGGAGCTCCAGGCTATCCGATACCTGGTTCCGTAGGCTGATCCGAGCCGTGGGTTTACAGTAAAGCAATTTCAACCATCTTAAATAGTTGTCCCCCAATCCCATCCGGGCAAGTACCATCCACATATAATCCCACTCAACCGAGTCAAAGGCCTGCCGAATATCTAAAAGACACAAACCCCACTCCGACTCCCAGAGATTCGGTGCATGCCATATGTGTGCAAGTCTGCGCAAATTATGTGTGGTATTCTGCCCTGGGATAAACCCAGATTGGTCTGGGTGGTCTAGTTGAGTCATGTATGGCAAAAGTTGCGCCGCTAGCACACCACTTAATATTTTCTCATCAATATTCAGGAGGGCTATAGGCCTGTAAGAGCTCGGGAGTGGGGATCCCTATCAGGCTTAAGGATCATGGAGACTAGTGCTTCCATCATGGTATTAGGAAGTGCACCCTTGTCTAAAACTTCGGTATATACCTCAAGGAGGTGATCCACCAGCTCTGGGGCAAACGTCTTATAGAACTCAGCCGGGAGATCGTCACTCCTGGGGCATTTTTCGGTCTTCAGCTGTTTAATGGATGTCAGTATTTCTTCCCTGGTAAGTGGCATCCCAAGGGCCTCAGCCTCATTGTCGCCAAGTGTAGGAAACGCTATATCATTAAAAAAATCCTGGGTCGGAGGGGGGGAGGAGAGGAGGGGGAACTTTGTTATTTCATTGGGTGTTGGGGTAGATATGAATAAGGACTGGTACGGACACTTATGAAGTTGATTTCCCGGTATGGGGACATAGACCGTGATTCTCCAGCGAATACTGATAGGATGGATGAATACCGCTGTACCTTAAGAAACAGTGACACTTGATGAGAAGCTGTACTTAGCAATGTATACTCATTAACATGACTGTCGATGACTATTATCAACATCATGCTGACATTCTTCCACTCCTCTGCATAGAACCTACTTGCTGTGCTGTAACTGAATAAAATTTGTTTACAAAAAAAAAATAATAATTTAAAAATCCTGGAATGTAAGAGGTCTAGCCCGAGCAGCGGTCGAACAAGTCTGTCGTAGGTGGGACGCAAATTCTTTTATAATCGCGTCCTGTGTATATACTATGTTCCCCATAGTGTCGCGGAGTTGTAGCACCGGAGTGTGTTCTGTCTCCGTCCTAATAAGTCGAGCTAATAACGCTCCCGACCTGTTGCCCTCCATATGAAGCCTCAGTCTATAGGTGGTATATTTATGTTTCTCTAATCGCGACCAAGCTTCAAGTAACTCCCCATTAACGCGCATCCACTCTGTGCTATCATTAGGGGCCTGATGTAGTGTGGTCTCTAGGATTTTTACGCGTTTTTCTAGGGAATCGATATCTGTGCTGAGCTGACGGTAGACCCCGTAAGTAGTCTTCATACAGACCCCTCTGATAACAACCTTCATGGCCTCCCACTCTGTAGATCTTGTGGCGGTGGACCCCCAGTTCTCCCCAAAGTAATGTCGGAGAGCCTCTGTCACAGTTTGTACATATGGGGGGTCTGTAAGGGACTCAGGTCCAAGCCGCCATAATGCTATGTGTGGTCTTTCCGGCCCGGAGGCCAGAGTCAACAACAATGGCATGTGGTCAGATAAATATCGTGGTAGGTAAGAGATAGCCTCTGTCGTGGCAGCGAGGCCAGCAGTGAGGCAACAATGGTCAATCCGTGAAAAGGTGTTGGCTGCGGGGGTGAAACAGGAAAATTGCCTCCTATCAGGATTGCGCGCTTCCACTCATCTCGTAACTGCATACCCTGTAGAATACCCATATGGGATTTCACCATACAGGGTTTAGTATTATCTCTGGGGGCTCCCTATCTAATGTCCCATCAAATATGCAGTTGAAGTCACCAAAGAGAAGAATTTACGCACCCATGTATGGTGTCGCTGCCTTCAGGACTGTCGGATAAAAATCGGGGCAGTCCAAATTGGGCGCACACACGTTAATAATGCACAGTTCCCTCCCTTCCCACCTCCCTTCCCACCTCCCGAACAGAATAACATACCTCCCTTCAGGGTCCAGGACATGGTGGAGATGTTGAAACAGAACCCCGGTGCCACCCACACCAATTCCCCCGTGCAAAACCAGAATAGGATGTGGCATATATCTGCCCCCTCCATGGTTTACGTAAGCACTTTATGGTATTCCCCCATATGTGTGTCTCCTGTAGACCCGCAATCGCTACTCCATATCTCTTCAGGAAAGCATGCACTCTGCGGCGTTTATCTAAGCCTGCCATCCCTCAGACGTTCCAGTTAAGAAACTTTAGCATTTGTACTGTCATGTCAATGTAGTAATATTTGCCTGGTGTGCATCTCTCCCCGCCCTGGGTGTCCCTCCTATCTCCTCCAGAGTGTGTAGTCCCGTGTGACCCCAAAGATTCCCCAACAAACAAATAAACTTCCAAGAGCTAGAACATTCGCATTCCCTTCCCCCTCCCATGGGCAGTACTATAAATTTGAATATACATTTCCATATAAGCAACCATACATAACGCCCCATACCTCCCCCTCCCTTCAAATAACAATCAAACGCTGTGCAAGAGAGTTGGTTACACCGGGGCGCGAGATTACTCTCAAGCTTCCCCGGCGGACCTAGTCTCTGATGGGGGCGTCGCTGCTCCGGCGGCAGCCCACGTTCCCAATGCTTTCATCAATCAACTTGACCTTCGACCTGTACTATAGTCTGAATGAAGGAGAAAAAGGAGAAACTCAGTACCACGAGGATCGAGAGACCACTCCCCCATTCTCAGAATGCCCATCCCCCCGGAACCCAACAATAATTTTACAGACCAGGCTTCTCGGGCCCCTGTGCATCTCAAACACCTCATAGACTTATCTGTACAGTTCAGCAGTTGATATACAACTCTCAGAGCTCAGTCCCGCCCGCTGCCTGGGCCACCTGCTCCAAGTTCAAGTTCTGGCGTCACCTCCACCGAGTCTGGGGCAACCTCAGAATCCGAGGCCTGCAGTGTGCCATCCCGAAGGGCTGTGATTCGGCCCAAGCTCATCGTTCTCTTTTTGGGCGCCTGTCGTGTAGGTTGTCTACGGCTCCTCAAGGGGGACTGTGAGGAGTGCGACCCGGCAGAACTCGTAGAGGGGACCAGGCGTCTTCCCTCCGGAGCCCCGGTATCTAACCAGTCTCTTGCCTCCTCCACCGAGAAAAAGAACAAGGCCCGACCTTCACTCTCCACACGCAATTTCGCTGGGAACATGAGGCTGTATTTCAGGTTCAGATCTCTGAGCTTCCGTTTGATTGCAATGAAAGTCTTCCTCTGCTCCTGGACCCTTTGGGTATAATCAGGGTATATTGCTATGGAATGGCCCTTGAAAAAGAACTGTTGTCCGCTCCGAGAGAGCTGAAGCAGAAGGTCCCTGTCCCTGAAATTAAACAGCCTAGCGATGATAGCTCGAGGAGGAGCTCCAGGTCTCGGGGGGTGGGGGCCACCAGCACCCTGTGCGCTTGTTCGACACTAAAGAATTTCGACAGCTGTTTAGGGGCCATTTCTCGGGTAATCCAATCCTCCAGAAATAGGTCCACAGCAGAGCCCTCCGCCTTCTCAGGGAACCCCACAAATCATAAATACCCCCTTCTTGACCGGCTTTCTGAGTCTTCGGCCCGGTCTTCGAGCTTGATCACTAGGCGTTTCAGCTCCACCACCGTGGCACTAAGATTATTGACCTCTTCCTTCAGGACTTCTGTGTCTTTCTCTGTGACAGTCACCCTGTCCCCCCCCCCGGGGTTCAGCAGGTCTCGTCACTGAAGGAGATCCCTTTCAATCCCAGTCTCACACATCAGTTCTGCCCCGGGGCCTTGGGTCGACGACTCTCTCCGTTGGCACACTGCAAACAGATCGGGTCCTGATTGATCACGTCTCCATCCGGTCGCCTTATCCGCCCCTCTGTGTGCCGTTTTGGTGTTTTCTTCACCCCCTGTTCACTACGTGTAATTCGTGCCCCGACAATCGGGTGGGGGGTCTCCGCTCGGGAATGTCAATCGCTGCAGGATGTTAGGGACAGCGGTCTACCCACGGACCCCTCCTGCTCGGTCCCCCCTCCAGCCGTCCTCACCATTTGGCTTTGGTCACCGCAGAGGCCCTGTAGGGCGCGCCATTCCACCCAGTCACCTGAACCGCCCGTGCTCCACTCTGGGAGCTCCGGCCCTCTGGAAGGACGTCGACTGCCGGCGCAGCGGATAGCTCGCGCCCGGCCCCTGCAGCAAGCTAGTCTGCTGATGAGGGCTGTTAGCCCGAAACCGGTCCCAGGATGCTTGTTTCCGGTCCAGGGAAGACATGGCTTGGCAGTTCGGGCTGGACTGTTCCCATGAGGCACAGGGTCAAGACTGATTTGCATATAGCTGTGTCTGAACTGGGGTGGCGAAGTGAGCTAAAGAACGATGATGGATTCAACCCAGATCTGTGACTGGGGGTGAATGTCTGAAAAGTTTCAGCGCTCCGTCCATCATCTCCTTGTGTTTGCTTTGTTCGCCCTAAGTTGGCAGGGTATGCCCAGACGTGGGTCCCTTGCTCACTTTGCCACTGGATTCAAGCTAGCCTGGCTGTTAGCCCGAAACCGGTCCCAGGATGCTTGTTTCCGGTCCAGGGAAGACATGGCTTGGCAGTTCGGGCTGGACTGTTCCCATGAGGCACAGGGTCAAGACTGATTTGCATATAGCTGTGTCTGAACTGGGGTGGCGAAGAGAGCTAAAGAACGATGATGGATTCAACCCAGATCTGTGACTGGGGTGAGTGTCTGAAAAGTTTCAGCGCTCCGTCCATCATCTCCTTGTGTTTGCCCTGCAGCGCAGAGGTCCTGCTCCGACTGGGCGGGGTCGTCTTCCGTGCCACACTGCCCCGTGGAGCCTCTTCTCTTGCTACCGGGGCTGTAGAGGTGGTATGCCCCGTCCACAGGGTCCAAGGGGCACGTAGCGCCGACGGGCCAATCCGGCCTCAACGTATCAGCCTCAAAATGGCGGCCGCTCCTCCGCTAGATCGGGGCTCTGGGCTGGAAATCACAGAGCCCTGTGCCTCATCATCTCCTCCAGGCCATGGTCGAAGGTCTCACACAATGCAGGAAACTTATTTTTCAGCCCGTATGGGCCAGGATTCCGCAGGATAATATTACAAACATGGGCCGCCGCACGGAGCTCTTTCAGAGCACGTCTACGCGGACATGTTGGCAAGCCACGCCCCTCATAATTATCTCTTCTTATCATCATTTGTTATTATCCTATCCCTGCTGACATTCGCTTAGTTTCTTTTGCAGCGTATCCTTGTGTATTGGAGCAGTGTCCCTAGTATACCATGCAATACTGATGGTTCACCACTTAAACTAGGCCATATCTTTATTCTTATTGACCCCATGATTGCAAGCTTTGCATTACCTGCATTTTCTAAAGCCTACACTTCTCTATAAACATTTATTTTTGCTTGACATCTCCAGTCTGTTTTTACGAACCTGCCCCATTGATTTGGCTCTCGTAAAAGTAACTCCTGGTTTCTTTGGGTCAAGTTTTCCAAGCACTGGATCATTTGTTACCAAATGCCAGTACTTATGCATTATTTTCTGGATTGTGCCCTCCTCCTCACAGAAAGTGGTAACCAGCCTCAACTCAGAGACCTGATTATTCTTATTGTTCTTTCTTTTGACAAGTACTGTTACTTGTTACTCTTGATCGGCTTTTGACCTTGCCTGTGCTACTTTTTCTGCTGAGTACCCTCTCTCTCTTATCCTGACAATCGTATACATATATATATATATTCACAAGTTCAAGCTGACCGCGATGGAGCATATGCCAGATACAGAGACCAAGTTAGTCCTGCTGAGAAATGCAAAATCTGGATTGCGGAGCGTTGCGCTGCGCAGAAGCAGTCCTGAGAAGTGATGCGAGGTCTGCATCAAAGATTCATTGTGCTGCGTCAGTTCCGATGAGAAGCTGCGGGGTCCGTGCGAGGACATGTCACGCAGTGGCAGTTTCAATAAGCTGTGCAGGCTGCAATGCAGGCTTGTGTCGAGGCTGCATCGAGCTGCATCAGTTCTGATAAGGCACTGTGAAGAGCTGTGTCGGGTTTGTGTTGCGCTGCGTCGGCTCTGATGAGACCACAGGGGGGGGGGGCTGGCAGAGCACCTTTAGCCCTACTTGTAAGGATCCAGGACCAGAGGGACACCATTTGGAGGGTTAGGACTCACAGAAGGCAGAGTCCAGGTGCAGGGTTCAAGATGGTTGGAGCCTTTTCTGTCCCTGAGACTCTGATCAGGAGGCCAGACACCTAGCCCTTGTAGTCACTCTGGTGGTCCTGGGTTCAAGATGCAGGCCCAGCCCTTCTCACTCAGGCAGCAGGGCAGCAGAGTAGCAGGGCAGTCCTTCTGAGTCTTCCATAGGTCCATAAGTGATCTGAAGAGTTGGGTCTGAGGGTCCAGTATTTATACTTGGTGCCAACTTTAAAGTGGGAGAAGCTTCTGGAGTTCTTCCCCTACAGGGTTGTCTGAAATTTCCTGCCTCTCTGCCCTGGCTGCAGCAAGTATGGGGGCACAAAAGACCAGTGTGAAACCCTTAGTGAGTGTGCTGAGGCAGAGCCTTTGTGGTGTCCAAGTGTGGTAGGTGACAGCTCCCCCCCTCATGCTAACAGAGATGGTCCATCCTGCCAATACCTAACCCCCTTGTCTCACTGTCTCAATTGAATACACCAAGACCAACTGCCAGCTACACTTAGTCATTTGACCCAGTACACAGGCACCAAATGGTTGTGAAAACAATATGCCAACTTTCTTTGATGACATCTTTTGAGTATGGATAGGCCAAGAAGAATATTTGAACCATTTTTTCAACTGGTTCAATCAAGGATCGAGTGACATAACATTTTTGCCTGAATAGTCACAAATCCGCCATCACATTTCTTGATGTGGTTGCTAAAAATGGACAGCTATTAACGACGTTGCACACAAAACCAAACGGATCGAAATAAAGCACTCCATTATGCAAGCCATCATCCTCGCAGCCTGCCATATGGGCAATTTTTGCGGATTAGGTGAAATTGCTCTGAAAAGAATGATTATTTCCACCATGCTAAGTTGTTATTTGAAAAATTGACAGAGAGAGGCTATCCTAAAAATCTGTAGAAAAATTAAATGAAAAGAGCTTGGTGGACACCAAGAGAGTCACTTCTACAGAAAAAAGATAAAAAGACAATGAAACGTTTGGTATGCGTATCGACATTTTGCCCCAAAACTACTCAATTCAAGAGAATCATACGCCAAAATTGGCACTTGATTGCCAAAATAGATGAATCTTTCACCAAACTGCTGTTCGCTTTGAAGAAAGAACGGTCTATACGGAGTCAAGTCGTACGAGCATGCATATCTCCATCAAAAATCAAAAACACACTATGCCACCTATGAATTATGGCACCTCTAGAAGGTCACCATAAATGTGGAACATGTGCAAACTGCCAACAAACAATTGAAGGATCCACGTTTACAATCAAACATCTGAAATGGGCACGTAAAACCTTTTCCAATTGTAAAACTAAATACGCAGTGGATTTAATAAAATGTCCCTGCGACAAAGTATATATTGGAAAAACAAATCAAGAGGTCCGCCAGAGAATGGTACAGCATAAATCAAGAATCAGAGGGAAAGTCATGACAGCAACTTTGGTCAACCATTGGATTGAAAAACAGCATAGAGAGACAGATCTACAGTGGACAGTCCTAGCGGTCATACAACCAGACCCCAGTGGGGGTGATCTTGAGAGAAGACTTATTAAAATAGAAGCCTATCTAATTTTATATTTCAACTACGGAAGGATTGAATGAAATGAACGAATTACAGAGTCTGAACTCAGATTATACACAGGAAGTACGGTCTGAACAACTAAATATGTATAAAAAACTGACAACACTTCTATCCAGCGTTGTTCCTTCGTAAGAGATCCACTAATGACCCTGATGGAGTGCTTGCGGGTCAGATCGCTGATCAGCAACTCATTTTCCCAGAAAACTTTGAAAACATGACCTTGTATTACAGCCCCACTTGACATGGTCAATAACCAAAGGCAAGACAGCACGGCTGAAAGGGAAAGCGTCATGAACGAGAGCATCTGCCAGTTCCATGTAACGCTCTGACTTCGGCCAGCGTAACGCTGTGCCCGTAAATCTCAGGCAGGAGAATTTCAGTCTTGCAATTCGGTAAGCCATAGAAGCCGCACTTGCAAGCTTTGTTCACTTCTGCAGACAAGCGCAATTAGACGGTGGTTGAAGTGGTGACACTGCGCTGTGGACAGATAGAAGTATGATTAAGTGCATGCATGAGTTACGACACGGTACACGTATGGTTAGGCGAGTGGGCGTTTGTTGATATTATCTTAATAGACATATGCACGGATTTGGAGATCACACTCTCTACTCGTAAGAATCAGTTTTTGGTTTCCAATTGGATCTCTCTGGCCTCCTTCTAATATACAAGGAGTTGTGAACTGTAGTATCCTCGCGAGTGATCAAGAGGAGACACAGTCTTACATGGTATACTGACATGCATGGACATATACACAGAACTATAAATACACCATTGCAACATTGCTTTAGTTTATAAAGCTGTAGATAATTAGTTGCCATAATAGGGGACCAGTGATAATGGTGTACTAATGTATTCCAGATTGTTGAAGTCGCCTACCCCCGGTGAACAGAGTCCACCATGGCCATCAAATGTAACCCACAAATAGGATTCATTGAAGTCCAAAGAAGAGCTATAGTTGTTTTGAGTAAGTAGGACCTAGATCAAAAGCGAGTGTCAAGCCTATTTGAGCAAGATTGGATACAGTAAAGTAATATGTGGTGTTTGGTCATTGTAGGTTTAAATGGTCTACCCAGGAGCGCATTGAGTAGGTGTTCATGAGGTATGGATGAAATAGACATGAGGTAAATTATGTGGTGCTTACACCATTCTGGATTCAGTCAATCCTCCTAGTTTGATTGATTGTTGATTATGTTTGTCTCGTTCTTTTCAGTTCATGTCAGTTCTGAGTCCTGATGAGAACCTTTAAGTGTGAAGGGTTCGAAACATGTTGACGTATTCTCAGTCGAAAGGGCAGGATATTAATGAGCGTTTGAACGTCGGTGGATGGTATTGAATAAGGCCACTCCTTTGTTCCGAATCAGCTTGGCACTGCATGGTCTGAGCAAGCCCATTTAGGAGGAATTTATTTGGTAGTAATAGTGGAAGAAAAAGAACATTTCCTCTTGGGCATTCGAATTCAGAACTGTTTGATTTATGTTGTATGTTGGTATGTATTGATTTGTATCTGTTTTTGCATTTTGTTTTGTGTGGGGTGGGTAACAATGTATTGCACTCTATAGTGATTAGTTGTTTACATTGTATGTTATGTGTATTTCAATGTGTTATGTACAAATGAGTATATTGCTAAAATTGCTATAAAGAAAAAAGTAGAAGACATTAAAAGGTGCTCACTGTTATTAAATATAGTGACCCTGAACATTAATGAAAGTTTGTAGTTTCATAGCCACTATCGGTGGATTGTTTGTTTGTTTGAACTTTCTAAAAGTGGCATTTTTACTTAAAATATGACTTTAGCATTAAAGAGGATTTTAAATAATTCTGCAGTCCTACCTGCTCCCATTTCAAAGTTATCACTTATTAAATGTAATAAAGTAGCCCAATGGTATCCAATGGGAGGCGTAGGCCTCACAGTAGTGAAAAATGAATTTAGGAGTTTTTCACTACCAGGCCATGTAAAACTTAAAATTACATGTCCAACTTTTTAAATGCACTGCACCCTGCCCTATAGGCTGTTTAGGGCCTACCCTAAGGGTGAAAAATGCATTACAAAGGTAGGTTTAGGCCTAACAAAAGGTTTATTTTACCCGGTCGAAATGGCAGTATAACCTGCACACACAGGCTGCAGTGGCCAGGCTGAGATATGTTTAAAATGGGATACCTAAGTGGGTGGCACAATATATGCTGCAGGCCCACTAGCAGCATTTAATTTGCAGGCCCTAGGTACAGGCAGTACCACTTTACCAGGGACTCACGAGGAAATTAAATGTGCCAATTAGGTGGAAGCCAATGTTACCATATTTTAGGGAGAGAGCACAATCACTTTAGCACTGGTTAGCAGTGGTAAAGTGCACAGAGGACTAAGGCCAGTAAAGACAGGAGGCTTGAAGGCAAAAGGTTGTAGAAAACGATGCAGAGGATGTCGGGTCCAACAAATTCTCATTGTCAATGCAATACTAGTAAGGATAATTAGGGCAAAAAAGTTAAAAAAAAGTTCAAGCCCTAGCAAAGGGGACTCCAACCAATGCAATTTATCATCAGTGTGGCAACAGCATGTAGAGGTATATAAAACGTGGGTTGGACTCATTAACAAGGATGGGATGATGTCCTTTCTGGAGGAAGGTGTCTTTGATTTAGAACATTTGAATAATCTCAGAATTGTTTTTGAAAGAGTAAGATACATACTGATCAATGGCCAGTCTTCCAAAACTGACAGTTTTCCTATATAAGAAACAAAATCATAAGTCTCAGACACAGGGTCAGAAAGAGACCCATGAAACACTTGAATACTAAGCTATATATTCAAAGGATAGGGTCAGGGCTAGTACATCCAACGTTCCCCACGCCTCCCCACCTTATTTGTTTTATCCAAACAATTACATCCAAAAAATCAAGCAAGACCTCTTAGATGCTTTCAGGTTCCCCATGCTAGCAGCAGATGCCTGAGTTGCAGCTCCACCTGATAATTGAGCAGTGGCAACCAATCGGCCGACAGCAGGGGTACCAGCAAACAATGTGCATGTCAAATGCAAAATATGTGGTGTGCCAAGCAGAGAGTATTGTGCAGTGCTCGCGAGACAAAAGGCTGACTCTACAACACCTCACATTTCCTCTAGATCATGTTTTTTTACTCCTTACCGTACCAACACTAGACATCAGCCCGGTAGAGTCTGCATTCTGATTCTTACTCAGGGTAGTCTTAGAGAGTGTGAAATCTGACTCTAACTCTGGATAGCCTGAGCTGCATTGCTGGTTATAGATTGAGAGATGACTTGAAGGAAACCCCTCCAGAATTGCTAATATACCCCCTCATTTAGTAATGTAGATGATGATGTTCACCAGGATGCCCCACTTGAGCCCCCTGAAGTCCGTCTTCCCTTAAGAATACCCCAGACCAATAGTGAGAGGTCACTTTACTATTCATGTTTCTTGGTCCCCCACAGGTCTAGTCAATTTTAGTAAACAGCTGTCTAATATACTTGGAAATCTATTGAAACTCTGAAGATCTACAGACTGTGTTTGAGTGTATGCATCTAATTGGGTGGATGTAAATCAAATATTGCTTTATTATGGATTGACATGCCAAGTGAAGTTAGAGAAGGATTGATGAGGAAGAGTAATTGGCGAATGCATGCCTCTTGCAGCTACAAAGGAAGCTTTTGTAAATACAATCATAGGGATATGTCCACTCAATACTGACTGGACAAATACCACCAGCTGTAAACAAAATAAAGGTGAATCTCCTGCTGATTTTCTTAATTGTTTAAAAGATGTTTTGACCATTATTCTGGTATTGGCCAACCTGCTTCGAAGGCTCAGGAAGCTATAGTTGCGGTTGCTGCTTTTGTTGAAAGTCTGATATCCAAGGTTGAGGAAAAGTTTGGGGCCATGCATGTTGGGTGGCTGACCAAGGGTTCAGCTGAATCGGCAAGAGATGCGAGTCACTGCTTAACAGTACAAGAAAGTAAAAGGAACTGAATGAGTCCCAATTGACCTCTTTACAATTGCAATCATTTAAACAAACAGTAAAAGGGAGGGGTCAGGGAGGAATGGTCAGCGGGACCGAAAGGAGCAGTAATGGGGGAGGTAGAGCAGGACAAAGTCAAGATGAGGTTAGGGCAATCCAGCCCCTCCAGGTGATTCCTCGTGTTTTAGCTATAGGCAGCTGGGTCACTGGAAATCCAGAGTTTACCCAAGTAGCTCAGAGTTGATATCCCACCTTCTAGGACAGCTTGAAAAGTGCCAACTGACCAGCAGATGTCTTTTTATTTATTTATTTATTGTATTTTTTATTTAAAGAGTTTTCTAAAGCACCAACGGGTATCAGAGCGCTGGACAAAACAGCAAGTTACAACTTATACATTACGCACTGTAGAACAAAGGTCGAGAGAAAACAGATTCTCTGGGCTGCACTCGAGAAGATGCAAGCATAGGTCTATTTTTCTTGAATCTCAGTGGTTCCAGTCGAGGGAGCTGGAGCTGCGTAGTGAGCAGGTATCTCTGGAAATTGTGAGACACTGAGCTATGTATTTAGCAGAACTCAAGTGCAAAGCTTTATGAGTTAGACATGCTATCTTGACCATGCTTCTGGCTGTGATATGAAGCCAGTGGAGAGATAATAAAAAGGGCTTGATGTGATTGAAGCATCTAGTCCCAGTTACCAGTCTCCCTAATCTTGGTGGACTAAATATAAAATGTGTTATCAATGGAAAACTGGCCTCACGCTTTATGGATACTGGTGCCAGTCTTTTTGCCTCTAAATTCCCCTCATTATCTCTCTTGGGCTTGTCCATTGATGCAATTGGCATTTTGAAACACTTGTTTTCCACACCATATCAATGATCTGATTCTGATAACCAGAATCCCATTACAGATCAACATGTGTTTCTACTGAGTCCCACCTCTCCCGCACCCTACTGGGAAGAGATCTTATGTATAAACTGAATTGTACTGTACGGTATACCAAATGATGGTGCCTATTTGAATGTGCGGAAAAGTAATGAAAATGATGTTTTAGCTGTCTTATTTTACAAATCTATCGCTGATATACTTGATCAAGTGACCTCTACATGATGGTCTGAACATGCTAATGATGTAGAGTGTATTTTGTCAGCGGAGGCTGTAAACATTAAGGTGAATCCTATGAAGATGCTGCCTCACATTCCTCAACATCCATAGCACCTAAGGTGGAGGCAGGAATTAGACCTGTGATTTTAGCAAGGAGTCTTAGTGGCCAATGTGAGTGTGTGTGTATTACTCCCATTTTGCTGACCAAAAAGCCTAGCAAAGATACATACAGATGTGTTCAAGACTTACAAGCTATTAATGCTTTTGTGCTATTTAATTTTTCTATTCCGTCTAAGTCCTATACCTATATTATCTTGTTTTTCAGCAACTGCTAATTGGTTCACCTTTGCGGATCTTTATTCAGCTTTCTTCCTGATTCCGATACATACATACAGCCAGTATCTCTCGCCCTTCTATTTTAAGGGGTCCAGTTAACATGGCGTCAACACCCACAAGGGTTTACCGAACCACCGTCTATATTCTCTTAAGTTCTTAAAAGGCCTTCAGCACTGTTGTCTTCTCCGGAGGATCCACTCTGGTTTAATATGTAGATGATTTATTGATTGTTTCTGATTAACTAGACAGATGCAAGACTTTCGGTATCACCTAACTGAATTTGCTGAGAAGGGGTACAAAGCCTCAAATCAGAAATTATAATTCTATCTTCCCTGTGTTTGCTATTTAGCTGGGGAGAGACACCTGTCTAAAGACCGTAATGAAGCTATCCATAAGTTATCAAGCCCTGTCACCATCACTCATGTGCATATTTAGCTGAGAATGCC
Source organism: Calotriton arnoldi (assembly GCA_963921515.1). Classification (NCBI taxonomy): domain Eukaryota; kingdom Metazoa; phylum Chordata; class Amphibia; order Caudata; family Salamandridae; genus Calotriton; species Calotriton arnoldi. The sequence goes on along the minus strand of CAWUFW010009570.1, from coordinate 59,203 downwards.
TGGTTATTGCAGGCAATCGATTAAACCCCTCCTAGATTACCAAATCATTCAGGGGGAAAGGTACTGTCAGGAAAAAGATGGGTTTGCATCAGGGGTGCTGGTACAAGATCACGGAGATGCAGTGGCTGCAGGACTTCCATCTTGCTTATGAGCTGTAGCGTCTGCTGCCAATCTTGTAAAGGCTTCCAAAAAGATTTTCCTTTTCTCTACCCTCATAGTGGCTATACCACATGCTATAGCTGCTCTTCTGCTCACCACTAAAACTCATCACCTGTCCATGGTCAGGTTATTGTGATATGAAATTATTTTATTTTCCGCCTCTCATATTACCGTTGCCCATTGCCCTGTTTGGAACCATGCATTTTATCTGCTGGTGGCCCAATGTGGCAAACCACATGACTGTTCGACTGTCACTACCCACCTGAATAAGCCCATATCTCTCTGATGCACCAATACCAAACAGTGATCTTGTATACTAAGTCGACCGATTATGCCTCAGAAACAAGTGTGGCTCATTGCTGGTCGATTATGCCATATGTACCTTGTATAAAGTTGTTGAAAGCCTATGTTTATCCCAAGTATACTCTGCTCAAGTTGCAGAATTTATTGCCATCACTAAAGATTGTATCCTTGCAGCCAGAAAAATGGTTTTTATATTTACTTATTCAAAATATGTTTTTGGAGTAGACCATGATTTTGGGCTTCTCTGGATGCAGAATGGGTTCTTCACCTCAGTGAGACCCCAATCAAAAATTTGGTTTGTGCAGTGGCGGCTCCTCCGCTAAGGCAGAGGAGCGTCGCCCTACTGCATTGCATCAGTGAAGGAAAACAAAAATAAAATGATAATAACGATGTTATCATTTCATTTGTTCCTTCCTGCTGCGGCAGCATGGGGGTAGGGCGGGGCTGCTCTGCTCACAGATCAAGGCAGGGGAGGAGTGGTGGGCACACTGAAGTGCGACTGACGCTTTGTCCGGCCGTCTCGGGCCGACAAAACAGTCATTATAACTTAGCATGTTCTCCACCCAGGCTGCATTACAGCCTGGGTGGAGAACATGCCCAGGCCCCCAGTCCCCGTCTGAGCGCCGAATTATGGCGCTCAGACCAATCACAATGCTGCATTGCAGCATTGTGATTGGCTCAGGCGAGCCTGGCTGCTTCCTGGTCGGCCAACTGAATGAGAGACAACGCGGAAGGCGAGCGGCGAGTAAGTAAGTTTCTTTTTCTTTTTTTATACCCCCTTACCCCTTGCCCCCTGCCTGCCACCCCAGATCCGTGCCGGCCACCACTGTGTTTGTGTCAAATGTTTACTTGATACTCTTATGCTACCTCTAAAACTACACACGGTGAACAGAGTCCACCATGGCCATCAAATGTAACCCAGGAATAGGATTCATTGAAGTCCAAAATAGAACTATAGTTGTTTTGAGTAAGTAGGACCTAGATCAAAAGCGAGTGTCAAGCCTATTTGAGCAAGATTGGATACAGTAAAGTAATATGTGGTGTTTGGTCATTGCAGGTTTAAATGGTCTACCCAGGAGCGCATTGAGTAGGTGTTCATGAGGTATGGATGAAATAGACATGAGGTAAATTATGTGGTGCTTACACCATTCTGGATTCAGTCAATCCTCCTATTTTGATTGATCGCTGATTATGTTTGTATCGTTCTTTTCAGTTCATGTCAGTTCTGAGTCCTGATGATAACCTTTAAGTGTGAAGGGTTCAAAACATGTTGACATATTCTCAGCCGAAAGGGCAGGATATTAATGAGCGTTGGAACGTCGGTGGATGGTATTGAATAAGGCCGCTCCTTTGTTCCCGAATCAGCTTGGCACTGCATGGTTGAGCAAGCCCATTTAGGAGGAATTTATTTGGTAGTAATAGTGGAAGAAAAAGAACATTTCCTCTTGGGCATTCAAATTCAGAACTGTTTGATTTATGTTGTATGTTGGTATGTATTGATTTGTATCTGTTTTTGCATTTTGTTTTGTGTGGGGTGGGTAACAATGTATTGCACTCTATAGTGATTAGATGTTTACATTGTATGTAATGTGTATTTCAATGTGTTATGTACAAATGAGTATATTGCTAAAATTGCTATAAAGAAAAAAGTAGAAGACATTAAAAGGTGCTCACTGTTATTAAATATAATGACCCTGAACAAAAATGAAAGTTTGTAGTTTCATAGCCACTATTGGTGGATTGTTTGTTTGAACTTTCTAAAAGTGGCATTTTTACTTAAAATCTGACTTTAGCATTAAAGAGGATTTTAAATAATTTTGCAGTCCTACCTGCTCCCATTTCAAAGTTATCGCTTATTAAATGTAATAAAGTAGCCCAATGGTATCCAATGGGAGGCGTAGGCCTCACAGTAGTGAAAAATGAATTTAGGAGTTTTTCACTACCAGGGCATGTAAAACTTAAAATTACATGTCCAACTTTTTAAATGCACTGCACCCGGCCCTATAGGCTGTTTAGGGCCTACCCTAAGGGTGAAATATGCATTACAAAGGTAGGTTTAGGCCTAACAAAAGGTTTATTTTGCCAGGTCGAAATGGCAGTAGAACCTGCACACACAGGCTGCAGTGGCCGGGCTGAGATATGTTTAAAAAGGCGTACCTAAGTGGGTGGCGCAATATATGCTGCAGGCCCACTAGCAGCATTTAATTTACAGGCCCTAGGTACAGGCAGTACCACTTTACTAGGGACTCACGAGGAAATTAAATGTGCCAATTAGATGGAAGCCAATGTTACCATATTTTAGGGAGAGAGCACAATCACTTTAGCACTGGTTAGCAGTGGTAAAGTGCACAGACAACTAAGGCCAGTAAAAACAGGAGGATTGAAGGCAAAAAGTTGTAGAAAACGATGCAGAGGATGTCAGGTCCAACAAATTCTCATTGTCAATGCAATACTAGTAAGGATAATTAGGGCAAAAAGTTTTTAAAAAGTACAAGCTCTAGCAAAGGGGACTCCAACCTATGCAATTTATCATCAGTATGGCAACAGCATGTAGAGGTATATAAAAAGTGGGCTGGACTCATTAACAAGGATGAGATGATGTCCTTTCTGGAGGAAGGTGTCTTTGATTTAGAATATTTGAATAATCTCACAATTTTTTTGAAAGAGTAAGATACATACTGATCAATGGCCAGTCTTCCAAAACTGACAGTTTTCCTATATAAGAAACGAAATCATAAGTCTCAGACACAGGGTCAGAAAGAGACCCATGAAACACTTGAATACTAAGCTATAAATTCAAAGGATAGGGTCAGGGATAGTACACCCAATGTTCCCCACGCCTCCCCACCTTATTTGTTTTATCCAAACAATTACATCCAAAAAATCAAAACAAGTAGGAAGGAACACAAACAAGACCTCTTAGATGCCTTCAGGTTCCCCATGATAGCAGCAGATGCCTGAGTTGCAGCTCCACCTGATAACTGGGCAGTGGCAACCAATCAGCCGACAGCAGGGGTACCAGCAAACAATGTGCAAGGCAAATGCAAAATATGTGGTGTGCCAAGCAGAGAGTATGGTGCAGTGCTCGCGAGACAAAAGGCTGACTCTACAACACCTCACATTTGCTCTAGATCATGTTTTTTTTACTCCTTACTGTACCAACACTAGGCATCAGCCCGGTAGAGTCTGCATTCTGATTCTTACTCAGGGTAGTCTTAGAGAGTGTGAAATCTGACTCTAACTCTGGATAGTCTGAGGCACACTGCTGGTTATAGATTGAGAGATGACTTGAAGGAAACCCCTCCGGAATTGCTAATCTACCCCCTCATTTAGTAATGTAGATGATGATGTTCCCCAGGAGACCCCACTTGAGCCCCCTGAAGTCCGTCTTCCCTTAAGAATACCCCAGACCAATAGTGAGAGGTCACTTTACTATTCATGTTTCTTGGTCCCCCGCAGGTCTAATCAATTTCAGTAAACAGCTGTCTAATATACTTGAAAATCCTATGAAATTCCGAGGATCTACAGATTGTGTTTGAGTGTATGCATCTAATTGGGTGGATGTAAATCAAATATTGCTTTATTATGGATTGACATGCCAAGTGAAGTTAGAGAAGGATTGATGAGGAAGAGTAATTGGCATCTGCATGCCTCTTGCAGCTACAAAGGAAGCTTTTGTAAATACAATCATAGGGATATGTCCACTCAATACTGACTGGACAAATACCACCAGCTGTAAACAAAATAAAGGTGAATCTCCTGCTGATTTTCTTAATTGTTTAAAAAATGTTTTGACCATTATTCTGGCATTGGCCAACCTGCTTCGAAGGCTCAGGAAGCTATAGTTGCGGTTGCTGCTTTTGTTGAAAGTCTGATATCCAAGGTTGAGGAAAAGCTTGGGGCCATGCATGTCGGGTGGCTGACCAAGGGTTCAGCTGAATCGGCAAGAGTTGCGAGTCACTGCTTAACAGTACAAGAAAGTAAAAGGAACTGAATGAGTCCTAATTGACGTCTTTACAATTGCAATCATTTAAACAAACAATAAAAGGGAGGGGTCAAGGAGGAATGGTCAGCGGGACCGAAAGGAGCAGTAATGGGGGAGGTAGAGCAGGACAAAGTCAAGATGGGGTTAGGGTAATCCAGCCCCTCAAGGTGATTCCTCGTGTTTTAGCTATAGGCAGCTGGGTCACTGGAAAATCCAGAGTTTACCCAAGTAGCTCAGAGTTGATATCCCACCTTCTAGGACAGCTTGAAAAGTGCCAACTGACCAGCAGATGTCTTTTTATCTATTTATTTATTGTATTTTTTATTTAAAGAGTTTTCTAAAGCGCCAACGGGTATCAGAGCGCTGGACAAAACAGCAAGTTACAACTTATACATTACGCACTATAGAACAAAGGTCGAGAGAAAACAGCAGGAGGGAGTTCTGGATTCTCTGGGCTGCACTGGAGAAGATGCAAGCATAGGTCTATTTTTCTTGAATCTCAGTGGTTCCAGTCGAGGGAGCTGGAGCTGCGTAGTGAGCAGGTATCTCTGGAAATTGTGAGACACTGAGCTATGTATTTAGCAGAACTCAAGTGCAAAGCTTTATGAGTTAGACATGCTATCTTGACCATGCTTCTGGCTTTGATATGAAGCCAGTGGAGAGATAATAAAAAGGGCTTGATGTGACTGAAGCATCTAGTCCCAGTTACCAGTCTCCCTAATCTTGGTGGACTGAATATAAAATGTGTTATCAATGGAAAACTGGCCTCACGCCTTATTGATACTGGTGCCAGTCTTTTTGCCTCTAAATTCCCCTCATTATCTCTCTTGGGCTTGTCCATTGATGAAATTGGCATTTTGAAACACTTGTTTTCCACACCATATCAATTATCTGAGTCTGATAACCAGGATCCCATTACAGATCAACATGTGTTTCTACTGAGTCCCACCTCTCCCGCACCCTACTGGGAAGAGATCTTATGTATAAACTGAATTGTACTGTACGGTATACCAATGATGGTGCCTATTTGAATGTGTGGAAAAGTAATGAAAATGATGTTTTAGCTGTCTTATTTTACAAATCTATCGCTGATATACTTGCTCAAGTGACCTCTACATTATGGTCTGAACATGCTAATGATGTAGAGTGTATTTTGTCAGCGGAGGCTGTAAACATTAAGGTGAATCCTATGAAGATGCTGCCTCACATTCCTCAACATCCATAGCACCTAAGGTGGAGGCAGGAATTAGACCTGTGATTTTAGCAAGGAGTCTTAGTGGCCAATGTGAGTGTGTGTATTACTCCCATTTTGCTGACCAAAAAGCCTAGCAAAGATACAGACAGATGTGTTCAAGACTTACAAGCTATTAATGCTTTTGTGCTATTTAATTTTTCTATTCCGTCTAAGTCCTATTTCTATATTATCTTGTTTTTCAGCCACTGCTAATTGGTTCACCTTTGCGGATCTTTATTCAGCTTTCTTCCTGATTCCGATACATGCATACAGCCAGAATCTCTCGCCCTTCGATTTTAAGGGGTCCAGTTAACATGGCGTCAACACCCACAAGGGTTTACCGAACCACCATCTATATTCTCTTAAGTTCTTAAAAGGCCTTCAGCACTGTTGTCTTCTCTGGAGGATCCACTCTGGTTTAATATGTAGATGATTTATTGATTGTTTCTGATTAACTAGACAGATGCAAGACTTTCTGTATCACCTAACTGAATTAGCTGAGAAGGGGTACAAAGCCTCAAATCAGAAATTATAATTCTATCTTCCCTGTGTTTGCTATTTAGCTGGGGAGAGACACCTGTCTAAAGACCGTAATGAAGCTATCCATAGGTTATCAAGCCCTGTCACCATCACTCATGTGCATATTTAGCTGAGAATGCCTGGTTATTGCAGGCAATCGATATTGGGCGTTGCGCTATTATTAAACCCCTCCAAGATTACCAAATCATTCAGGGGGAAAGGTACTGTCAGGAAAAAGATGGGTGTGCATCAGGGGTGCTGGTACAAGATCACGGAGATGCAGTGGCTGCAGGACTTCCATCTTGCCTATGAGCTGTAGCGGCTGCCGCCAATCTTGTAAAGGCTTCCAAAAAGATTTTCCTTTTCTCTACCCTCATAGTGGCTATACCACATGCTATAGCTGCTCTTCTGCTCACCACTAAAACTCATCACCTGTCCATGGTCAGGTTATTGTGATATGAAATTATTTTATTTTCCGCCTCTCATATTACCCTTGCCCATTGCCCTGTTTGGAACCATGCATCTTATCTGCTGGTGGCCCAATGTGGCAAACCGCATGACTGTTCGACTGTCACTACCCACCTGAATAAGCCCATATCTCTCTGATGCACCAATACCAAACAGTGATCTTGTGTACTAAGTCGACCGATTATGCAACAGAAACAAGTGTGGCTCATTGCTGGTCGATTATGCCATATGTACCTTGTATAAAGTTGTTGAAGGCCTATGTTTATCCCAAGTATACTCTGCTCAAGTTGCAGAATTTATTGCCATCACTAAAGATTGTATCCTTGCAGCCAGAAAAATAGTTTTTATATTTACTTATTCAAAATATGTTTTTGGAGTAGACCATGATTTTGGGCTTCTCTGGGTGCAGAATGAGTTCTTCACCTGAGTGAGACCCCAATCAAAAATGTTGTTTGTGCAGTGGTGGCTCATCCGCTAAGGCAGAGGAGCGTCGCCCTACTACATTGCAGCAGTGAAGGAAAACAAAAATAAAATGATAATAATGATGTTATTATCATTTCATTTGTTCCTTCCTGCTGCGGCAGCACGGGGGTAGGGGGGGGCTGCTCTGCTCACAGAGCAAGGCAGGGGAGGAGTGGTGGGTACACTGAAGTGCGACTGACGCTTTGACCGGCCGTCTCGAGCCGACCAAACAGTCATTATAACTTAACATGTTCTCCACCCAGGCTGCATTACAGCCTGGGTGGAGAACATGCCCAGGCCCCCAGTCCCCGTCTGAGCGCCGAATTATGGCGCTCAGACCAATCACAATGCTGCATTGCAGCATTGTGATTGGCTCAGGCGAGCCTGGCTGCTTCCTGGTCGGCCGACTGAGGAGAGACAACGCGGAAGGCGAGCGGCGAGTAAGTAAGTTTATTTTTCTTTTTTTATACCCCCTTACCCCTTGCCCCCTGCCTGCCACCCCAGATCCGTGCCGGCCACCACTGTGTTTGTGTTAAATGTTTACTTGATACTCTTATGCTACCTCTAAAACTTGCCATTGTCAAATGTGCTGCACATCCATCTTCCCAAGTCAAAGTGTCTAAGAGCAATGTTTTTGCTGATCAAACCAGTAAAAAAGGCTGGTATGCCCCCCAATTTGGAAAAAACATTAACCACTGAATATCCTTTATCCCCTTTAAAGGATTTGTTTAAACTGTAGAATTGTGCTCCAGAGGCTGAGAAACCAGATCGGATGAATCAGAACTGTAAAAGATACCTTGATGGAGTATGGAGGAACCTCAACCTTTATCTGGAAGACCACCTACGCCTGAACTGCTCCAACCTCCTAAACAACCTCAACTCTTTCCAGCTCACCCAAAGCATGAAGGATGCTACCCACACAGCAGGACATCTCCTCAACCCTATCTTCACGAACTTCAACAGCATCACTGTAGACCACCCACCCCCCTCATCTGGACAGATCACTCCATGGTCAGCGTCAACCTGCACATCCCCCACCGTGCTGGACCCGCACACTCACATGGAGAAACAAGAGCAATATTTTAAAAGAAGCCTGGATCATAGAACTCAAACCCAACCACCTCAGCTCCAAGATGACCTTCTAAGATCCATCACTCAATTCAATACCTGGATCACCTCCTGTGCAGAACCCCTAAAACCACACAAAACCACCTTTACTTCGAGAACATGACCACATTGAAGTTACGATAAGGAAGATGTCAGACTCTTGCAAGCACTACTGCAAGCAACTGGAATGCTGCTGGACACACACACACACATGATGATAATGTTAATGTTAATGTTATCAGTACTTATAAAGCGCACTGTGACCCAAAGGGTATCCTGGCGCTGAGAAACGTGTGTCCTGCCAACATAAATACAGAAGAGAAAACCACGCTGCAATAGAAGCAAACAGAGGACTGATATTATACTCTGGGGTAAAGCCAAGTCTTTATTTTCCTTCTAAACTGCAGCAGATCTTCCATCTGTCTCAGGTCCATGGGAATGCTAATCCAAAGCCGTGCTGCTGCGGTGCTAAAAGCTCTTCCCCCCAATTTTGCTCTTTTAGTCCTTGGCACTTTCACCAGCTTGGCCAAGGACGAGCGGAGACTACGTGTGGGGACGTACCATCCAAATTTGCTCTGCAACGGTTTGGGTCCAAGACCGTGCAGAGCCTTAAAAACAATACAGAGCGATTTGAATTATATCCTCTGTAATATTGGGAGCCAATGAAGCTCCGCAAGGGCCTGAGATGCTGAGGACCGTCGAGGTCTCATTAGAGCAAGCTTGGCCGCCACAGTCTGGATTCTCTGGAGTCTCCCAATCAGATACTTGGGGGACTCCAGCAGCAGGGCATTACAGTAATCCAACCTGCTCATAATGACACTCCTTACCACCAGTGCTCGTGCCTGGGTAGGTAACATAGGGAGAATCTTCCGGAGTACTCTAATAAGGGAGAAACTACTCCCGACGATCTTATTGACTTGAGTTTCTAGGCTCAGCTTGTCGTTAAAACAGATTCCCAGATTGCGTACCGTCTCAGAGGGTACCAATGGTGTATCCGTGGGAATAGGCCAGAAGTCAGTTGGAAGTGAGAATGGCACTTTCCCAGCGGCACAGCATAGGATCTCTGTTTTGTCAGCATTAAATTGCAGTGAGTTATTTTTCAGCCAATGTACCGTGTCCTGCATACAGGCATGGAATTTTCCTAGCGAGATGGATTGATCCCCCTCCAGTGACAAGATAAGCTGTGTATCATCAGCATAGTTCACAAGGCTGATATTATGTGACTTAATAACAGCGATCAGAGGGCTCATGTAAGCGTTGAATAATATTGGGCTAATCGCAGACCCCTGAGGAACCCCATACCGAATATCCACAAACTCTGATTGGTAGGGGGGCAGAGCTACTGCCTGTCGTCTGTTGGTCAGGTAGGATTGAAGCCATTTCAGCGCCACGCCCACCACCCCAGCTTCCTCCAGCCTCGCCAGAAGGACCGCATGGTTGACCGTGTCGAATGCGGCAGACAGGTCCAGCAAGATCAATATAGCTGATTGTCCCCTGTCTGCTCGCATTCGAAGATCATCCAAAACAGTCACCAAAGCAGTCTCCGTCCCATGTCCTGGGCGGAAGCCAAATTGCGCATCCTCCAGCTTACTGTTGACCTCCAGAAACTGGGAGAGTGCTTTGCTTATCAAACGCTCCGTGATCTTCACTGGATAAGGTAGGAGAGAAATGGGCCTATAACTTTTAGGGCAGGCTGGATCAAGTGTAGGTTTTTTCAAAAGTGGAGTTATAATTGCTTGTTTCCAGCAGGTCGGCACCAACCCGCTACTCAAGGATTGACTGCACAACTGTCGAAGCGATGGAAAGAGATCTGAGCCTAACTCTTTCCATATTTTATGAGGAAGAGGGTCCATAGGTGACCCTGAGGAGACACCTAGAGCTGTTTTATTAAAGTCCTCCTCAGAGGGCATCTCAAAATGATCTAAAAAGCCATCTGATCCAATGGCTTAGTCACACCAATCCAACCTTCCTGATTATCTGATAGTGGCCTGCTATCCACACCATCAGAGTTGTCCCTTTCCAACCCTTCAATGATTTTGCTAATCTTGTTCTCAAAAAAAGCAGCTAAGCTATCACACAACTCTTGTGTGGGAAGAACATTATTTTTTGTACATTCTGGGCTAGCAATGTCGTTCATGATTTTAAAAATACTCTTTGTACTGTTAGGTGCCTTCAGAATGATACCTGCGAAGTATTCAGCTTTTGCAGTAGCAATTTCTTTCTTATAGCTTAATATTTTACCCTTCCAGGCGTCCTTATCCTTGTCTGCATACGCCTTCCTCCACTTCCGTTCCGCCTGTTTACAGGCCGTTTTCAGGTTTCTCAGTGGCAAAAGCATCTTCAAATTTTCCCTTTGACACTACCACCAGCAGATCAAAGACACCATGCACTCAGCCGTGACTGACCTAATCACAACCAATCCAAGAACATGTTCACTATTGTAAAAGACTTCACTTCCTCTGCTGCCAACTCTACCACCATCATCCCTTCATGGGACCTCTGTAACCAGCTCTCCCACTGCTTTCACAACAAAATCAGAAATATCTACAACTTTGCGAGCCAAATAGCCCATTCTCCCTCACCGCCCTCCAATCGACAAGACAATCCACCTATGAACTGCCTTGACATGCTGGCCCACAATCTCTGTGATGAAAACAGCCTCAACCATGCAACCTATCCACTCTGGAGCCCCTTCAGATCCCTGTCTGCACTTCATCTTCACTAGAGCACTGAACCCCATCTGCTCCGTGATCATCTCGATCCTCAACAACTCCCTCATCTCTGGCACCTTCGCGAAAGCCTGGAAGCATGCCACCATTCTCCCCCTCCTTAAGAAACCATTGGCAGACCCAAAGATGCTGGTTAACTACCAACCTATCTGCCTGCTTTCCTACTCAGGACAAGTCCTTGAAAAACTCATCTGCAAATGACTGTCAGACCACCTCAATGACCACCACCTCCTCCACCCCTCCCAGGCATCAGAGCCAACCAATTCACCAAAACTGCCCTCATAGCTGCCACAGACAATATTTGCATGATCAAGGACAGAAGAGACACATCAGCACTCATCCTGCTCAACCTCTCTGCCGATTTTGACCCCATCTTATACCCCACACTCATCCAACAACCACGAAATGAGAAGGCCTGTGCTCCAATGGATTTGCTCCTTTCTCACGGGATGCTCACAGTTGGTCAGCCTGGCACCATACACCTCAACGGACACCAACCTGATCTGTGGAGTCCCCCAGGGATCCTTGCTCATACCTACCCTCTTCAATATATACATGACAATGCTTGTCGACAACATCAGATCCACAGGATCAACATCATCTCCTACACAGATGACACCCAACTCATTCTTTCCAACAACACGCCTGACACCCAGACCACCTTCATCACCTGCATAGCTGAAGTCACCAACTGGATAAAGGTTAACTGTCTTAAACTCGACTCTGATAAAACAAAAGAGGTACTTTTTGGAAAGGACACTGAACGCTAGACTCCAGTTGGTGGCCAGCTGAACTTCGTCAAGCACCCAAACCCACCAATCAAGCCAGGAGCCTTGGTATAGTGATGGATAAACAACTCTTGAAGACCGTCCAAGTTTACACCATGGCATCCTCCTGCTGCCACACCCTCAACTCCTCAAGATCTTCAAGTGGCTCCACCTCGATACCACAGAACAGTCACACAAGCCCTGATAGCCAGTAAACTTGACTATGGCAACGCTCTCTATGTGGGCATCTCCGCTCACCTCACCAAACGTCTTCAGGTCATTCAAAACGCAACATTCAAACTAGCAGTCTAACACCCCCGACCCGCATTCACATCACCAACCGCCTCAAAGAGTTTCACTGGCTCTTTACAACCTTGTCCCCTCCTTCCTGAACAACTGCATCAGTTTCTACACACAGAGCAGAACACTTCGCTCGGCCAACTTCCTGTTACCTCACACTCCCAGTATCCGTAGAGCCAGTGGGCGAGCTTTCTCATACCTCGCTCCTCAAGCCTGGAACAACCTCCCCCTGTGCATCAGAGCTCCTAGCTCTGTCTTTGAGTTTCACAAGAAACTCAAATCCTGGCTCTTCAACTAGGCCTTAGCCAGGACCCGGCATGTCTACCAAGATGATACCCTCCAGGTGACATGTGTGCCAAACAAATACTTTTATCATAACGTAACATAAAGTAACATAACATAACAACAGTGATTGCCCCAAAATTCCTCCCCCCAGCCTCACACAACTACCACAGTATTACTGATGTCAGCAGAGATGATATGATTTGTGTTGCGAGTAACCACTAGTTTGCTCCATTCTTCCCTTCTGTTGCCCAACAGTAATGTCATTCCTGTGCCAAATGTCAAGCTCTCAATATAGGGAAAGGAATTGAAACCACCACTGCTGTATCCCTCTGTCCATCTACACATGGGCTTATGGCTTAAAGCTAGTTTGCATGTTTTCAAGCTGGATCGAAGCATACCCTTGTTCTTGAGTAGATGCTACTACAGTTGCGGAAAGGCTATAATCCCATTTCAACTTGGTAGTGACAAAGGCTCCCACTTTGTTTCATCTGTTGTACAGAACTGTGTAAGACCCTAGGAATTAGGCAACACTTCTACTGTGCATACCACCGAGTCCTCTTGGAAAGCAGAACACATTAACTCCACTTTGACAAACAAGATAGCAAAATCTGTTTTAAGACTGGCCGCAAGTGTCTTGAATCTCTATCCTTGGCACTCTGGTCAATCCAAGACATCCCACTGAAAAGGCTAAGCTGAGCTCCTGCAGGACACTCATGGGGCATCCCATGCTGCTCCTAATCAGTCCCCCAGTGTCTCCAGCTTTGGTCGGCTTGAATGATGATATAACTCTTCAGAATTCCAAACAACTTATTCACTATCTCTACAGCTTGTTCCCAGGTCAGACTTGCTCTACTGCCTGCCCAACAGATACCTGGCATGATCAGCAGCTTGTTCATGTGCAAGTCCATCAATGGAAATCTGCCCTCCGGTCTATTAGGGTGGTCCCTTCCAAGTCCTGCTGTAAGTGCTTTGGAATACCAGCCTGGGGCCATGAAATCCACTGCAAGAGGAACACCAAACTGCAGGTGCCTCAGTGTTTTTAAGCCTCCTGCTCCTGCACCATTGAACAGACATGCTTCAGTAGCACAGGGAGAAAGCCCAGCTGCCAACTTCCTTTCACCTTGTACTTTTCAGGATGCAGCCCCTCCTCATACCCACAGACACAACTTACAGCCAAAGAAGAGGAAACCTCATAGCTACTTAACTCCCAGGTGGGTCTGGCCGATCTCCTTTGCTTCAAGTCTTGCTATTTGGTTAATTTTGTGGGGCTGCCAAGAATGGCCGGGTGGAGGGGCTCCATTAAAACAACTACATCTTCCCTGCTGTCCACCTTCGGGATCAACAATGTCTGTATAGTGAAAACACTTATTTGTACTTCCTTCAGCTATACCAACAAAGTTTTAGCCGCTCTTCTTGCTGGATTTGTGCCTAATTGCCCACTGATGCCAAAGGGGATATATATATGGTCCCAATCCTATTGATGAAGAAGAACAATATCTTAATTTGCACTTACATCAGCTCTACCTTGATGAATGTGACAATGTTTCTATTTTTTGTCCCTATCATCTGAAGGGCTCCGTTTTCCCAACCAACATATTATACCCACTGCTTTTCACCATGCTGACAATGCCTGTGGAATAGCCTGCAAAACCAGAAATGGCAGCATTTTTGTGGAGCATAGTGAACGTGATTTCTCACTCATCGTCTGACCTGAATGAATTCAGTCCTTCCTGATTCTTCAGATTCTTCTTTTCCTGTAGCCACTCCCATAAACAACCTCTATTTCATTTGTGATAACGTTGTGTATGCCTGGCTTTCCTAGGAATGGTCTGGATCCTGTTACCCTGCTTAAATCATCCCGCTATACGCATGCTTCTCCAAAGGCCTATCATTGGAAAAGACAACCCAGAAAAATATCTGAGACTGCCTGCTTCTTTGCTATTTTCTGTCCCACGTACAGGATCTGACTGACCACTCATGAAGTCCAAACTGTAGCTAAGGATTTAGAGATCGTAAATTCCACTACTATAGTGTAAGGTTTCATTTTCAATCCATTAGAGGTCCAGAGAACTGTCCTACAAAACAGAATGGCTCTAGATTTTGTCCTGGCTGCAAAGAGTGAAGCTTGTGGTTGCAGAATCTTGCTCATATATACAGAGGGCCAGATGTACGACCGTGGAAATAGCGCCTCACAAATTGCGAGTTTTTTGCGACTCGCAATTTGCGAGGCGCTATTTCCAATGTACATCAGTGTTTTTCACACTGTTAGCGATTTCCAATGGGGTCACAAATTGAGAGGCTCATGAATATTTATGAGCCTCTCGCAATTTGTGACCCCATTGGGAATGGCAGGCCCTCCCAGGTATGGTGGCCTGCTGAGCCCAGCAGGCCACCATGTCTGGGACTGCTTTTAAATAAAGCAGTTTTTTTTTTTTAATGCAGCCCGTTTTCCTTAAAGAAAAACGGGATGCATTTAAAAAAAACAAAAAAACGTTTTTGTTTCATTTTTTAAGGGCAGGTAGTGGTCCCTGGGACCACTGCCTGCCCTTAAAAAATATTTTCCACTGCATTTGCAAAGGAGAAGCTTTGCGAGTGCATTACCACCCTCTTGAAGAGGGTGGTAATTTGCAAGTGTTTTGCGACCGCAATTGCGGTCGCAAAACATTTGTACATGGGGTTGCGCTCACTATTAGGAAGGGAACGCCCCTTCCTAATCGCGACTCGCAATTCCAAAATAGCAAGTCTCAAATAAATTGCGACTCTCTATTTTGGAATGGTACATACCCCTATAGGTTTTTGCATGCGCAAACGGGTTCGCAAACCCGTTTGCGCATGCAAAAACCATCGTACATCTGGCCCAGAATGTGTCATTAAATATACATGATCAGATTGATCACATCCGCAATCATGTTAAGCAAGTAGGCAAAATCAATGAATTGTTTAGCCTAGATGGATGGAGGATATGATTATCGCTGAAAGGCTAATTGGGAAGGCTTGGAATGAAAATCATTGAGATCATGCTAATAATTTTTCTCACACTGCTTCGATATATATTAAAAAGTGTGTATGTGCTCCACTGCTATCCTATGAAAAAGAAAGAGTCCTTTCCCTCATTCCTCCTTACACTACCAGAGTGATAATTGATGTCAAGTGGCGACCCGAAGCTCCCTCACCAAGGCAGAATTCCTGCAAGCAAGAAACAGTGCAAACTGAGAACAATGATGTGAATATTGACAGCTTCGAACACCAACCCCAACTTTCACTGAATGCCAAGTCACTTGGATTCATATTGAACACCAACCTCACCCTCAAGAAACACCTGCCAAAATAACAAAGACAAAAACAGACCAGCTCTTTCTTCTAAAGAAAGTCAAACTGTTTCTCCCAGAAAGGGACTTCAGAACTGCAGTTCAAGCCCTTGTACTCTTACATCTGGATGGTGGTAACATCCTGCTCCATGACCTCCCAGACTCCACACTGGCCCCCGTTGATGGCACCCTATGTGCTGCAGGGAAAACATCCTTTACCCTGCAGTCACAACAACGACCTGCCTGTAGGAGAGTAGGATCTGCTTCACAGGGGTACCCCCACTTTTTGCTGATACTTCACTGGTTTTCGACATTAGTCTGGCTGGGGCCCTGCTATTCAGAACCCCAGCCTAGCTGTTTCCTCTTTAAAAGGGTCTCCATGTGCCTTAGGCACATCACTGATTGGGATCTGGAGTGCCCTTGTAAGTCCCTAGTATATGGTATACTATGTACCAAGGGCATAGGTACCTCAGAGGCCTGCCAGGGGCTGCAGCATGTATTATGCCACCCCTGGTAGGCCATCCAAACTGGCACCACAGGTCTGCTACTGCAGCCTGGGTAAGGTGGTGCATGCACCCCTTGCTGTGGTATAGGTTACCTATATCACTAAATGCATACACACATATAAACCTATAAGTCACTCCTAAGGCAGGCCTTATCAATCCTAAAGGCAGAGTGCATGGTTCCTATGTGAGAGGGTGCCCCTGCATGAGCAGGGCCCCTCTGCAGCGTTCGGAGACCATCTCTGATGCTGTTTGTAGTGCAGCCTGACCATATACTCTTAAACGCATTATATCCTCGCGGTAAAATGCTAACTATGGAATGGCTGCACCTAAACATGTCGTGTTTGGTGTCAAACATCTTGGAATACTACCCCCCGCCAATCCTGGCGGCGGGGGTAGCATTCCACCCTTCTAGAGGGAAAGGCATGTTAACTCTGACGAGTCCGGTAACTTCTTTCCAGAGCCTGGCATCACAAAATGGATGCTGCTGCCACAGACACGAGTCTGGCCTCCTGCTGCTGGACGAAACTCCGGCAGGGGAGGCCTGGACAATAGGTTTCCTGTCCCAGGGAGGTGTGACCACCTCCCCAGACAGGACAATGTGTATTGGGGCTGGGCGGGAGCACTTTCGGGTGCTTTGAAGTCCTGCACTGGGGGCACATTTGGTGTCCCTGTGCATACCCCAGTTCAAACCGGATCAGGGGCTTGCAGCCCCTGCTTTGGCGCGAACTGGACAAAGGGAAAGGGTGTAGCCACCCCTCTGCCCTGACCCACCCATAGGTGGGGCCACAGAGTAGTCCATCCCTATTTTTAGAATAAAGGTAGGAACCCAGTCCCTAGGACTTTAGATTATACCTGGACGAAACTCTGAAACAGAATCCTGGACCTTCGACGCTCTACTCATGATTAGAGGACTGAAGAATCTCCCTTGGGGTCAAGGAGTGACTCCCCTGCTTGGCAGGCACCAAAGAAGCATCTGTCCGGTTCGCATCACTGAAGCTCCCGTCGGACGCCGAAGTCATCGCATCACCAGAGGTGGATTCTCAGACTTCCCGAGGCTACCCTGAGTCCCCAGCAAAGCTGAGGCCCGTGGCTATCGTGGGTGACTTGAGACCGTGACCCCTGAACACCGAGCACATTTGCAAGTGCACCATCTTCTAGGTCTCCCAAGAAGTCGTGCTTTGGGCTCCGAGTAGCCCTAGCCTCCAGCACCACCTGCACCGAAGATCACTGGCCCCCACTCCACGAGTGTCCTGTAAGCCAGCTCCACGTGCGGCGTCACGAGGCTCCTTTGCGGTCGCTAGCCCGTTGGCTAGTAGCCCTTAACGAAGGCCAATCTTTTCTTTACTTGGCAGCCTGGTTGCTCCAGGCCTGCCCTCACTTACCCTCGCTGGGTGAGTTCCCCAGACCTTGCTGGTCTGCATCATCGACGATCTACATCTTACTCGAGACTTGCCGTTGCCAAGGCTTGTTGGGTCCAATCTGGGCGCCGACACCTCTGCACTCGACAGACATCGAGCAACAGCCCGAATCCTGCTCCTGGTCGCCGACAACACCTCCCGGACCTCGTGGCTGAAGAGTCAAGACGACCGTCATCGAATCTGAAGCACTCGACATCGGTGGGCATCTGTCCATCGCCTCCCTGGTCACTGGCTAGTGACCCAGACTCTGTCCCCTCTGCTTTCAGGTTCTTCAGAACTCCGATCCACTCTTGGATCCACCCGGACACTTTTCTCCTGGTCGCCAGCAGCACTTTGCAGCAGATCGCCATAAGAACCGACGACGAAACCCGACCCCGAAAGGCACCTATGCACCCGGCTTCCCTGGGTGAGGTAACACGAGTACTCCGGTGCTCCCGTGGGTAGAGACTCTTCAAAGTCCTAGATCTCAAAGGGTTTTGTCCTAGTCCTCTTTTAAGTGTCCCTTTCCTCTATTTTCCCGATCCCGACTTTCTCCATAGAAGTTAACGGCGTATCGCGGTTGTGTATTTACACTGCACGCGTCTCCCGTGGGTCCCCTGTGTCACTACCTTGGGTGGTTCCTTGTGGTCCAAGCACTTCTAGAGGCTCTAGGCCTAGTGTCTAGTTCAGTCGTGGTTCGCATACCACTTTATTGGTATATGGTTTGGTACGCCCCTAGGGCCCAAACGTGTATTTGTGCTATTACTGTGATTTAAGATCTTATAACCTATGTACTTCGAACTCTAGCCTCATAAAGAGACTAGAGGGGTGTGTTTAGTAATAAATACATATATTTTGAATATATACCTGGTGTGGTGCTCTTTCATTTGGTCACTCAAGAGATTATAGACTGGTAAAACAAGCTGCTTTACATTCCTTCAAGACTTAGCCTGAAGGCTGCTCTCCACAGCTACCACTAGGATAGCTTTCAATAAGGTTGTCTTTAACCTACCTACCATAAGAGTCGACTTGGACTGGTGCAAGGTGCCCACTATAATTAGTGGACAGCATATGCCAGGCCAACTTCTCACATTGGTGTGCAGCGTGTGGGATTCCAGCTTGCTATTGTTTTACCAGATAATCTCAATTGAATTGATCAACTGAAAACCACTAAAGGTACCTAAGGTACATATAATTTAAGCTTAGAATATCAGTAAGTTCTACTGAACTTAGAGTTGTGTGTTAAGGGATAGCACAACCCTTTCTACAACTCAAGAGAGTTTAGTAGGCCACACTAGAGTAGGTAGTGCATACACCACACCACACTAGTAATGTCTTTAAAAGCAGGATCCAAAGATGCCCTGCAGGAAGCCATTGAGCTTCCCCCTCCAAGTATGACACACTCCCATTCTTGGAACTGAGAGCTTTGTGTAACGTGAGGAAATTAAGGACAGGCCAAAGTCCCACCACCCAACACCTCCAGGAGTTGTTGGTGGCTTATGATCTTAGTAAGTCTTCAGAGACTGAAGGGGTAGGAGCAGAGGGTGGGCCAGCAGATGAGGAAGGGGCCAGGGGTACTACTACCCCCAGCCCCCCCTCTGAAACTGACCAGGAGGGTGACAATGACCCTGACCTGGAGAACCCAATCCCTTCTGGGGAAGATGAAGATGAGGATCTGGAGAACCACACCTTTGTCCCCCCAGGAAGGATTATGAGTGTGCTCAGAAAGTCTAGGTCTCCTTCTCAGGAGTCTAACCACTCTGGCACCTCCATAGGGAGCTCTGTTTCTTCTCACAGGAGGGAATCCTCTCATGAGAGAAGACAGAGACTGGTCCAGTATGAGGAAACTCAACTGGAGATCAGGAAGAAGCAATTGGCTTTAGATAGAGAATCCCTAGATCTCCTTAAAGAGAGAAGAAAGTTGGGACTAGAGTCCCATGGTGGCAGCCATGTCCCTAGAGATAGGGAAAGGTCCTATGACCATAGGAACCTGAGCAAGATTGTCCCTCCCTACCAGAGTGGGGATGATATCCACAAATGGATAACTGCTTTAGAGAGGGCCTGTAAAGTACAGAAGGTCCCTCAGGAGCAGTGGGCAGCAATCTTGTGGCTCTCCTTTGCTGACAAAGGTAGAGACAAGCTCCTCACTGTTAGAGAGGAGGATGCTGACAATTACAAGGTCTTGAAGAGTGCTCTTATTGATGGGTTTGGCCTAACCACTGAACAGTACAGGTTGAAGTTCAGAGACACCCAAAAAGCACAGACTCAAGACTGGGTAGACTATGTGGATTGTTCTGCCAAGGCTCTGGAAGGCTGGTTGATGGGCAGTAAGGTGTGTGACTTCTCAGGATTGTATAATCTGATAATGAGGGAGCAGATTCTTAATAACTGTCAAAACCAGCTGTTGCATCAGTACCTGGTTGACTCTGATCTGACCTCTCCCCAAGAATTGGGAAAGAAGGCAGACAAATGGGTCAGAACCAGGGTGAAGCAGAAGGTACAGAACCAAGGTGGGGAAACCAAGAAGCAAGATGCTAAGAACTCTGACAAGGGTGGGGAGAAGGGTAAAGATCAAAAGTCTTCATCAGGCCCCCAAAAATCTTCTTCTGGTGGGGATTCCCAGTCTACCAAGGGTAAAGGCCAAAGAAAACCATGGTGCAAGGTCTGTA
This sequence comes from Calotriton arnoldi, assembly GCA_963921515.1. Lineage (NCBI taxonomy): Eukaryota > Metazoa > Chordata > Amphibia > Caudata > Salamandridae > Calotriton > Calotriton arnoldi. The sequence goes on along the minus strand of CAWUFW010009570.1, from coordinate 39,005 downwards.
AGCAAAAGACCCACTGGACCAGTGATTGCACCAAGTCCAAAGACTCCAGTCCAGCACCCACCAATGCCCCTAAGGCACCTGTTCCCCCTAGTACAGTTGGTGGAGGTGCTCCAGCAAAGGGTTTAGTAGGGTTCACCCTGGGAACTGAGTTGGGCTCTGACTTAGTCAGGGAACTGACTCAGGCTGTGTTAGTCTGTGATGGAGGCATGGATGTGACCTCCACTGTGAGTCCCAGTAATCTGGGCAAGTACAGACAACAGCCTTTAATCAATGGACGAGAGGCTTTGGCATTTAGGGACACAGGGGCAAGTGTCACAATGGTGACACAAGACCTTGTGCTACCTGGGCAAGTTATGCTTGGTGAAATGTACCAAGTGACCAATGCTAGCAATGTCAGAACAGACCATACTCTGGCAGTTGTTAACTTCTCCTGGGGAGGGGTAACTGGCCTTAAGAAGGTTGTGGTAAGTGCAAACCTACCAGTCGAATGCTTGCTTGGCAATGACTTAGAGACTTCGGCTTGGGCAGAAGTGGAGCTCAGGACCCATGCAGAAATGCTGGGGATCCCTGCAGATGTGTTTGCTGTGACCAGGTCACAAGCTAAACTGTCTAAAACTGAACAGGCCTTGGATTCTGGAAGAATGGACCAAGTGCCTTCCAAGAGGAGGAGTAGTAGGGTTAAGGCAGTGCCTTCCCCCTTGGCTCAGGAGGAAGATCAGTCCCTTGAGGGGGATGATCTCAGCCCTGAAGAAGGAACTGTCCCAGAGGAACTTGAACCTGAACAGGTTGAGTTCTTGGGGACAGGGGGACCTTCTAGGGCAGATCTGAGCCAGGAGCAGCAGAGCTGCCCCTCCCTTGAACCCCTCAGACAGCAAGCTGCTGCTGAGGCTGCTGGGAAAGCTAGTGGTCCCCATACAGTGTATTGGGATGATGGACTCCTGTACTCAGAGAGTAGAGACCCCAAGCCTGGTGCTACCAGGAGGTTGGTAATACCTTTGAAGTTCAGGGGCTTCCTATTGACCCTAGCCCATGATATTCCCTTAGCAGGACACCTGGGCCAGAACAAGACTTGGGACAGAATTGTCCCTCACTTTCACTGGCCCCACATGTCTGAAGACAGTAAGGAGTTTTGTCGCTCCTGTGTAACCTGCCAAGCCAGTGGCAAAGCAGGTGGCACTACAAAGGCCCCCTGATACCACTACCTGTGGTGGGGGTGCCCTTTGAGAGGGTAGGGATTGACATTGTTGGTCCCATGGATCCCCAAACAGCCTCTGGGCACAGGTTTATCCTGGTGGTAGTGGATCATGCCACCAGGTACCCAGAAGCTATTCCCCTCAGGACCACTACAGCACCTGTGGTGGCAAGGGCCCTCCTGGGAATCTTCTCAAGAGTGGGCTTTCCTAAGGAGGTAGTATCAGACAGGGGTGCAAACTTCATGTCTGGTTACTTAAAAGCAATGTGGAAGGAGTGTGGAGTTACTTATAAGTTCACCACACCCTATCACCCACAATGCAATGGTTTAGTTGAAAGATTCAACAAAACCTTGAAGGGCATGATTAAAGGGCTCCCAGAAAAGCTTAGGCGTAGATGGGACATACTCTTGCCCTGCCTTTTATTCGCATATAGGGAGGTGCCTCAGAAGGGGTTGGTTACAGCCCTTTTGAACTTCTGTTTGGCCACCCTGTGAGGGGTCCACTGTGCTTGGTGAAGGAAGGATGGGAGTTACCTCTGAAGCCCCCAAAGCAAGATATAGTGGACTATGTACTTGGTCTCCGCTCCAGGATGGCTGAGTACATGAAAAAGGCAACCAAAAACCTTGAGGCTAGCCAGGAACTGCAGAAGGCCTGGCATGACCAAAGGCTGTTCTGACTGTTTACCAGCCAGGACAGAAGGTGTGGGTGTTGGAGCCAGTGGCCCCAGCAGCTCTCCAAGACAAATGGAGTGGACCCCACACTATTGTTGAACAGAAGGGTGAGGTCACTTACTTAGTGGACCTAGGAACACCCAGGAGTCCCCAAGAGTCCAGACTTAAGCCATATGTGGACAGGGCAGACATGGGCTTGCTCATGGCTACTGATGAAGGGCAGGAGGAAGAGAGTGACCCACTCCCTGACCTGCTCTCACAGAACCCTGACGATGGGTCAGTTGATGGTGTAGCCTTGGCAGGCAGCCTCACTACCCAGCAACAAACTGATTGCAGGCAAGTCCTCAATCAGTTTAGACATATGTTTTCACTGACACCCAGTCAGACCACCTGGTGCACTCATGAAGTGGACACTGGGGACAGTCTGCCTATTAAAAACAAGATTTATAGGCAACCTGACCATGTCAGGGACTGTATCAGGACTGAAGTCCAGAAGATGTTGGAATTGGGAGTGATTGAGCCCTCAGATAGCCCTTGGGCTAGTCCAGTAGTCCTAGTACCTAAACCTCACACCAGTGGTGGGAAAAGAGAGATGAGGTTTTGTGTAGACTACAGAGGCCTCAATGCAGTCACTAGGACTGATGCCCATCCAATACCCAGGGCAGATGAGCTCATAGATACTTTGGCCTCTGCCAAATATCTCAGCACATTTGACCTAACAGCTGGCTACTGGCAGATCAGACTAGCTGATGCTGCAAAGCCCAAAACAGCATTTTCAACCCCTAGTGGGCATTATCAATTTGTGGTGATGCCCTTTGGTCTGAAAAATGCACCTGCCACTTTCCAGAGGTTGGTGAACACAGTTCTCACAGGACTGGAAGCCTATAGTGCAGCTTATCTAGATGATATTGCTGTCTTTAGCTCCACCTGGGAGGATCACCTGGTCCACCTCAGGAATGTTTTACAGGCCCTGCAAAAGGCAGGCCTGACTATCAAGGCCACTAAGTGCCAGATAGGGCAGAGTCAGGTTGTGTACCTGGGCCACCTTGTGGGTGGAGGCCAGGTTCAACCTTTGCAGAGCAAGATCCAGACCATCATGGACTGGACTGCTCCCACTACCCAGACTCAGGTGAGAGCCTTCTTAGGCCTGACTGGGTACTATAGGAGATTTGTCAAGGGGTATGGATCAATAGTGACACCCTTGAATGACTTAACTTCTAAGAAAATGCCCAAAAAGGTTCAGTGGACAGTTAGCTGTCAAAAGGCATTTGATGACCTCAAGCAGGCCATGTGCACTGCTCCAATTCTGCAGAGTCCTGATTACTCCAAGAAGTTCATTGTTCAAACTGATGCATCTGAATTGGGGGTAGGGGCTGTACTGTCACAATTGAATGAAGAAGGTCAGGATCAGCCAGTAGCTTTTATTAGCAGAAGGCTGACCCCTAGAGAGAAACGTTGGTCAGCCATAGAGAGGGAGGCCTTTGCTGTGGTCTGGGCTCTGAAGAAGTTGAGGCCATACTTGTTTGGTACACACTTCCTGGTTCAGACAGACCATAAGCCCCTCTTATGGCTAAAACAAATGAAGGGTGAAAACCCCAAACTGCTTAGGTGGTCCATTTCCCTACAGGGGATGGACTTTACAGTGGAACATAGGCCTGGGAGTAACCATGCGAATGCAGATGGACTCTCTAGGTATTTCCACTTAGAACATGAAGACTTAACTGGGCAAGGTTAGTTTAATGTCCCTACGTTTGGGGGGGGTTGTGTAGGAGAGTAGGATCTGCTTCACAGGGGTACCCCCACTTTTTGCTGATACTTCACTGGTTTTCGACATTAGTCTGGCTGGGGCCCTGCTATTCAGAACCCCAGCCTAGCTGTTTCCTCTTTAAAAGGGTCTCCATGTGCCTTAGGCACATCACTGATTGGGATCTGGAGTGCCCTTGTAAGTCCCTAGTATATGGTATACTATGTACCAAGGGCATAGGTACCTCAGAGGCCTGCCAGGGGCTGCAGCATGTATTATGCCACCCCTGGTAGGCCATCCAAACTGGCACCACAGGTCTGCTACTGCAGCCTGGGTAAGGTGGTGCATGCACCCCTTGCTGTGGTATAGGTTACCTATATCACTAAATGCATACACACATATAAACCTATAAGTCACTCCTAAGGCAGGCCTTATCAATCCTAAAGGCAGAGTGCATGGTTCCTATGTGAGAGGGTGCCCCTGCATGAGCAGGGCCCCTCTGCAGCGTTCGGAGACCATCTCTGATGCTGTTTGTAGTGCAGCCTGACCATATACTCTTAAACGCATTATATCCTCGCGGTAAAATGCTAACTATGGAATGGCTGCACCTAAACATGTCGTGTTTGGTGTCAAACATCTTGGAATACTACCCCCCGCCAATCCTGGCGGCGGGGGTAGCATTCCACCCTTCTAGAGGGAAAGGCATGTTAACTCTGACGAGTCCGGTAACTTCTTTCCAGAGCCTGGCATCACAAAATGGATGCTGCTGCCACAGACACGAGTCTGGCCTCCTGCTGCTGGACGAAACTCCGGCAGGGGAGGCCTGGACAATAGGTTTCCTGTCCCAGGGAGGTGTGACCACCTCCCCAGACAGGACAATGTGTATTGGGGCTGGGCGGGAGCACTTTCGGGTGCTTTGAAGTCCTGCACTGGGGGCACATTTGGTGTCCCTGTGCATACCCCAGTTCAAACCGGATCAGGGGCTTGCAGCCCCTGCTTTGGCGCGAACTGGACAAAGGGAAAGGGGTGTAGCCACCCCTCTGCCCTGACCCACCCATAGGTGGGGCCACAGAGTAGTCCATCCCCTATTTTTAGAATAAAGGTAGGAACCCAGTCCCTAGGACTTTAGATTATACCTGGACGAAACTCTGAAACAGAATCCTGGACCTTCGATGCTCTACTCACGATTAGAGGACTGAAGAATCTCCCTTGGGGTCAAGGAGTGACTCCCCTGCTTGGCAGGCACCAAAGAAGCATCTGTCCGGTTCGCATCACTGAAGCTCCCGTCGGACGCCGAAGTCATCGCATCACCAGAGGTGGATTCTCAGACTTCCCCGAGGCTACCCTGAGTCCCCAGCAAAGCTGAGGCCCGTGGCTATCGTGGGTGACTTGAGACCGTGACCCCTGGACACCGAGCACATTTGCAAGTGCACCATCTTCTGGGTCTCCCAAGAAGTCGTGCTTTGGGCTCCGAGTAGCCCTAGCCTCCAGCACCACCTGCACCGAAGATCACTGGCCCCCACTCCACGAGTGTCCTGTAAGCCAGCTCCACGTGCGGCGTCACGAGGCTCCTTTGCGGTCGCTAGCCCGTTGGCTAGTAGCCCTTAACGAAGGCCAATCTTTTCTTTACTTGGCAGCCTGGTTGCTCCAGGCCTGCCCTCACTTACCCTCGCTGGGTGAGTTCCCCAGACCTTGCTGGTCTGCATCATCGACGATCTACATCTTACTCGAGACTTGCCGTTGCCAAGGCTTGTTGGGTCCAATCTGGTCGCCGACACCTCTGCACTCGACAGACATCGAGCAACAGCCCGAATCCTGCTCCTGGTCGCCGACAACGCCTCCCGGACCTCGTGGCTGAAGAGTCAAGACGACCGTCATCGAATCTGAAGCACTCGACATCGGTGGGCATCTGTCCATCGCCTCCCTGGTCACTGGCTAGTGACCCAGACTCTGTCCCCTCTGCTTTCAGGTTCTTCAGAACTCCGATCCACTCTTGGATCCACCCGGACACTTTTCTCCTGGTCGCCAGCAGCACTTTGCAGCAGATCGCCATAAGAACCGACGACGAAACCCGACCCCGAAAGGCACCTATGCACCCGGCTTCCCTGGGTGAGGTAACACGAGTACTCCGGTGCTCCCGTGGGTAGAGACTCTTCAAAGTCCTAGATCTCAAAGGGTTTTGTCCTAGTCCTCTTTTAAGTGTCCCTTTCCTCTATTTTCCCGATCCCGACTTTCTCCATAGAAGTTAACGGCGTATCGCGGTTGTGTATTTACACTGCACGCGTCTCCCGTGGGTCCCCTGTGTCACTACCTTGGGTGGTTCCTTGTGGTCCAAGCACTTCTAGAGGCTCTAGGCCTAGTGTCTAGTTCAGTCGTGGTTCGCATACCACTTTATTGGTATATGGTTTGAGTACGCCCCTAGGGCCCAAACGTGTATTTGTGCTATTACTGTGATTTAAGATCTTATAACCTATGTACTTCGAACTCTAGCCTCATAAAGAGACTAGAGGGGTGTGTTTAGTAATAAATACATATATTTTGAATATATACCTGGTGTGGTGCTCTTTCATTTGGTCACTCAAGAGATTATAGACTGGTAAAACAAGCTGCTTTACATTCCTTCAAGACTTAGCCTGAAGGCTGCTCTCCACAGCTACCACTAGGATAGCTTTCAATAAGGTTGTCTTTAACCTACCTACCATAAGAGTCGACTTGGACTGGTGCAAGGTGCCCACTATAATTAGTGGACAGCATATGCCAGGCCAACTTCTCACACTGCCTTTACAACGCAGTCACTACCCCGACTGCAATGTTACCAATCGTTACTTTACCACGCAAGTCGTAACAACGACTTGCTTTAGGGGGCGCGTTGTTGGATTGGTGTTGGATTTTTAAGTCCTACACCTTCCCTATTGTTGCATAGACTGGAGTTGGAATAGTAATTTGTACTATTTCAAAGCCCAGCGCCCCCTAAAGCAAGTCTTTGTAATGACTTGCGTGGTAAAGTAACACATGCTAACGTCACAATCTGGGTAGTGACTGCATTGTAATTGCATGCGGGGTAATTGCATGCGGGGTCCCTTCATACAGACATGCTGCAGCACACTTCATCCAGGGCTGAAAAAAGACCACATCACTCCCACTCTGATGGAACTCTATTGTCTCCCATTACTGCCCGCATCATCTTCAAAACCAGCTGCATCATTTAACAAAGCCATCATGACGAGCAGCACCCTTGCTTATTTTGGGGACAAGCGCACTTTCTCTGGTGATTCTCAGTGCACCTGCAGCCAAGACACAATCACAGTGGAGACTAAGAAGTGTGAAAAAGGAAAAACAGGGCAGCAGGTCTTTTCCATCTATAAACCCAGGATCGGGAACAATGCTGTCATTTCCATCAGGACTGCTCCAATGCTGCCCTAATTTAGGAAAGACTTGAGTACACAGCTCTTTATAGAGCACTATATCACAGTGCAGTAACAGTACACTTATGCTCCCAGAATCCAGCTACCTTGCCTATCACGCATTAACTCCATGCCTGCCTTTGACCGTATGCAGTACTTCACTGCATATATACATTCTCAGGATAGGATCGCATCTGCTTGACGGTTGAGAGCAACGGAATCAATAGGCTGCATTTGCCCAGCACATACATGCCAACATTTTAGAAGAGATAAATAGGAGATTAAAAAAAAATAACTTGAGAGAATGTTTTTCCCTCATTGACTTATATTGAAACAGAGGCAATTTCAGGCGAGAGACAGCCAAAATGAAGCCATTTTGGTTCAAAACCCGGGAGTTTCCCGCCTGAATCAGGTCTATTGGCATATATGCTAGCAGATCTGAGGGCTTTGACTACTGCTGTGGACAACTCCACCCAGCTTTGTTTGGTTCCTGGGCATGCAGGCATCTGGAGAATATCTCTGCATCAATGTAGGCCTGCATGGCTAGTGCTACAGCTGGTAAGATAAAAGGGCAGTAAGCCATGGGTACCAGTGGACTTCAACTTGGCTGTTGCCCTCCCGTAAGTGGACAATGTCTATGTATACCCATCTATGTCCATAACAAGCCACCCATACAAACTCCAAAAGACAATTTATAGATATAATGTGCACAGGAGCTAGCAGAGATACCAGCCTCAAGCATGAAAGAAAAATGAAATCCCATCACAGAGGAGTCCTCATCGATCAGTTTTTTGTTGTTTTTTTACAGAGTTTTATATAGCGCGAACTTGACCCAAATCAGGTATCAGAGCGCTTTACATAGCACCAGTTATGTTACATGAAGACACATATTCATTTTTGTTAGGCACGGGGAGATTAAGTGATTTGCCCAGAATCACAGGATGTTCAGCGTCATTGCCGAGACTCGAACCCAGTTCCCCAGATTTGAGGTCGACCGCCCTAGCCGTTAGGCCAACTCCTCTCCCCAAGATCAGTTACTCTACATCATCATCACACCACCCTTCAACGAGAGTTGGCAGGAATCAGGGTATAGCACAAAACCTGCCTGCACAGGACTAAACTCAAGGAGCATATATGCTTCAAGTTTGAAAGTGGCAGTCTTAGCATTGCTCACTCTGCATTTGCTCACAGCAAAGGTCTGTGCACAGGTGCATCGGTTGGCAAAACTGCAAATACGAATCCGTCCTGGGTGCTAAGCTTGTGATTGCTTAGGAGTCCTTTTCCTCCAGGACACCCATGAACCTCTTGTCTAGTACAGAGATTAGTGCTGTTTGGGGAAAGCGTGATCCTCCTTATCTCTGCATTGGAATGGATAATGGCATAGCACAGCTATTGGCCAAGACGTTTTCTGACTTTGTAGTTAATGAACTGGCTAAGTTAGCAAACCTGTTGTTCTCCCCTAAGCATTTCGGAACAACTGTGACTTTGTTGGTGTTGGAAAGTGGATTATTAGTAGTGGTAAATATATATATCTACCTCTGGCAATATGGCCACTAACACAGTATAGGGCTCAGTACAGGTCATAATAACTTAGGGGCCCATTACGATAACCGGCGGTAAAAAAAACGCCAACCGCCATAGTCTGAAAAGACCGCCCGCCTGCACCATGGGAATACCGACCGAGCAATCATGATGACGCGAAGCAACCACCGCCCGCAGCGGAAAAAAAAGACAGAATACCGCCCGTCCATGTCAGAGTCCAAGACAATCCGTCCGCCACGGACGCAATACCGCCCGAAAACTCCAAATACGACCGCGCGGACGGACTACACACCGGCCGTCAAATTATGATCCCCTCGACATGAGGGCGGGAAACCAACACATTTCCCGCCCGCAACGGTGAACAACAGAAATGAATAACTGACAAGGCAGAAGGCCTGGCGGCCACGTCCGTGTACAGAAATTAGTGGCGGCACAAACAAATACACACAACACGGCCAACAAGTCCACACAGTAAACAACGCCAATATACCCAGACACAGAACCCATCCCAAAGACACATCCCCCTGCCAAAAAATACAATTAGAATAAACCCCAGGACACCACGCCCAACACACCTGAAAACGACAGACCATCATGATACACCCACATAGGTGAGTACAAAAGCAGCCCCCTCACAGACCACAAACCCTTGCACCACGACAAAGCCAACACCACAGCAGAGAACATGGAGAGCCACAGAGGAAAGCAGTATACCACACGCACGCACACATCACATCCATCACCACAACGCACCACCACCACCTAAACACCGGCACCACAAACCCCCTGCACATCACACACCAAACACACCACACCAGCACCACAAAAACTACACTACGCACCATGGCAACACAACGAATGCCCAAGTTCACTGCCACAGAGTTGACGGTCATGGTCGACGAGGTCATCAAGGTGTACCCACAAATCTATGGGAACCAGGTCCAACAGACACCAGTAGCCACCAGAAACAGGATGTGGATAAGGATCGTAGACCAGGTGAATGCAGTTGGGAACGTGCCACGCAACCGGGGGAAATAACCAAGAGGTGGCAGGACCTGAAAAGCGTGGTCAGGAAGAAGGAGGCCAAGAACCGTGAGCTGGCTGACAGGACTGGCAGCGGAACTCCCGCGCCATTCAAGACCTTCAAGGCGTGGGAGGAGAAGGTGCGAGGCATACTACATCCGGAGAGTCTCATCGGAATACCAGGGGGAGTGGAGGCTGGTAAGTACAAACAAATGTATACCAGCACACCGCCATGTACAGTCATGCACCAACACAATGCCATAGCTCCGAGGGCCGAACACCCCCATGTCCAGTACACAATTCACAAGACATCCCTCACATATGCAACAGACACACACACACACCCAGCCCATAGGCACCAACAAAGAAAACCATGGGGGCATGTGTACAGTCAGCCAGCACCACAACTCCCACCAGCTCCCCTTGTACCCCAGATGCGCCGGAAGGAGCGCTCCCCACACCCACACCCATGTGGCAGCCATAGCTGCACAAACCAACAAGTAACAGGTAAGCAGCCTTACCACAAGGCCCGTGTATCGGAGGGGGAACTGCAGAAGTACACCCCCCACCAGGCCCCCACTCCTACAGCGCAGCAAGATGGAGCACTCCCCACACCCATGTGTCAGCCATTGCAGTGCACACCTACACCCGACAGGTAGATATGTTACCCTACATGGAAGGCTGTCTGTGGATGGTAAACCATCACCACGATTCACAACACGGCCCCCACACCCACAGACCAGCAAGATGGAGCACCCCTCCATCTCATAACCATGTGGTAGCCATTGCATTTCTCCCACAAAACCAACAATTAGGTAGACTACTGTACAGGGCGGGGTGTCTGTAGGCATGAGGACTGTACTACGACTAACATGTGGGACATGTCACTTAGCAGAGGAACAGGTAGCACTGCTCCCTTTCACAAACATGTGACCAATGTGCACACGGACATCAATTACAGAGTCATAGCCAACATGAGCCATCTCAAATGCAGTAACACGTAAGGAGTCCCCGTCTGCATGCACAAGTATAACTGGAGTACTGACCCACATGGCGTGCACTGTGCCAGTCATCACACACATCAGCAACACCATCCAAGTCTTGTCCATGTAGTCGTGTCTGCTTCTACCCTTGACATAGTACAACATCACCCATGTAAGTCTATCTTGTCCAAATGAAACATAGTGGAACCCCAGTAATGTCACATACACCACTGGACCCATGAACCACACAGCTACACAATGCACATTCAAAATCTCATCCATCTCATCATCCAGCCCCAGTGTCATGAAAGGTATATCATCTAAACAGTTGCCCCATAGACAGTAGTACAGCAAAGAGTCCTGCCGATGACCAATAATGTGTCTGCTGTGTCTGAAGCGCTCGTCACACTGTGAGTAACAACATACAAAATGTAGTCAACACCCCAAGAGCACTGCATTGCTGCACATGGGTGAGAGTAGCACGCACACCAAGGAATTGTACCATCTGCAATACGTCGTGTGGCATACAACCATTACTCACACACTACAATGCTTGCTGTGGAATGCCCTTAAATGACAACAGTGAGCAGATATGCTGGCTAAGTCAGACATACACACACCTATGTCTCTGTAGTGTCATGTGGCCAAAACACATGTCCCCTTCTGCACCCATATGTCACAGTATGTACCACAGTACCATATTTCAACACCAAAGCGTTCATGGGGCGATACACCTTTTGCCATCTGCGTATCCAAGTGTTGCATTTGAACCCCAAAAACATATTTCAACACTAAACCGTCCATGGGGCTGTACCCCGTTCCCACCAAAGCCACAAAATGTAGGGGTACTGAAACACACACCAATTGGCATTTCAAATCCGTCCCATGCCAGATGCACCCATCACACTATTCCATTGCCTTGATCACGCACACACATTGTAGAGACACACACACGCATCCGGCAAATCAGTGCACAACTGTGCACAAACTGTGCATGTCAGACATCTAACACAAACCTTGCAAGGTGCAACACAATAACTCTTCGTCTCCGCCCCACAGGTGACGAACAGCATGATGCTGCGGATGGAGACACCAGCCATCACAGCCAGTCCACAAGCCCCCACACGGACTCACGGATGTGGAAAGCCTGGACACCTCTACGGACGAGGACTCCCGACCAGGCACATCTGGCGTGGCAGGGCGCAACAGCTCCCCAGGACCCCTCCTACCCACCAACCCATCTCCCAGGGCTGGTGACCAGTCCCAGGCCCCTGCTGCCACGGTCATTGCGGCCACCACCACCGCCGCAACCACCACCACCACCACCATCACCACCACCAGGGCCTCCCTGACCACTCAGCCATCCCAAGAGGTGGCACAAACCTCCACATCTACCCTGGGAGCCAGGAGGAGGCCCCGGGTGACCAATGTGGCGAGTGGGCAGGTCGGTGGCAGCAGTCCAGGTGGGAGGAGCAGGGTCAGGCCAAGGCCAACAGAGCCTGGGAGCCAAGCCCTGCCGCAAATAGCCAGAGTCCTTGGGGCCTATGAAGAGGCCCAGGGACAATGGGCCAGGTCAGCTTCCGACACGAGGGAAGTCCTTGGGGTGTTGAGGTCCATGGACACCCACATGGGCCAACTTGTGGACCTCATGGGCCAGCTAGTGGTGGAGATGATGGCCCACTCAAGGCCAACCACACCACCTATGCCACCACCTGCTGGGGCGCAGGGACGTGCAACATCCAGTTCCCCTGCGTCCACAGCGAGTGGGCAATCCTCAGCCACCACCAGCAGCCCACAAACACAACACCCTCCTCTCAAACGTGGAAGGGGCCGTCCGAAGAGGAAACAGATGTCCAGGGAGGACTTCGCACGCTCCAAACGCCAGTGAGTCAGCCAGCCATGGTGGCCACCCCCTGCAGTCACTTGGACTACCATCCTACCCCACACTGCCAGTCGAGTGGCAAATGTCTGTTGGACTGCGGACCCAGGACAACATGGGTACACCTTGACCATCACGCGGACAGGACCGTCAACTCATTGTACAGCATGCACCACCTTCTTGATCACCTTTCCCACAATCACATGTCACCTTTAAAATAAATACACCTGTATCACATCCTATGTCATCTGCTATGTTTATTATCAATGGTGCACAAACATCAGCATGTTCAGAAATTCATCTGTAGTGTGTTCTGTCGATAGGCCAGGAGAGGCTGTAGGGACCTAGGGGTGACAAACAGAACAAGAGTCCATTGACTGTGTGTGTCACACACTCATCACACAGTACTTGTCATCAGGCCTAAGCAATGTACACACATCTCACAGAGCAACAGGGCACAATGTCACAGCCACTCTCAGTGGCATACTACCCTGGACATGGACCATTGCCACACAGCACTCAGTGAACAATAGGCCGCCCTGACAATGCACACATACACCTACACAACTACAGCGACATCAGCCGTCGTACATGGTCACTCACCGTCAAGTGAAGTAGCGGGCGATGAGCTGCTGACGCTCATTCACTGCTTCCTCCTCTCCACTGTCCTCGTCACTGGACACGGCTTGACCTGCAGGCGGGGGCCCTGGCTGATCACCGTCATCCACTATCAGGGGGATCTGCCTGCGAATCGCAACATTGTGCAGCATGCAGCATGCCACAACTATCTGGCACACCTTCTGTGGGGAGTATGCCAGTGCACCCCCGGTGCGGTCCAGGCATCTGAATCTGGACTTCAGGAGTCCAAAAGTCCGCTCCACCACACGTCTGGTCCTCCCATGTGCCTCATTGTATCTGACATCAGCTGGTGTACGAGGATTGCGTAGTGGACTTAACAGCCAAGGCCCATTAGGATATGCAGAGTCACCAACAATCCATGCACGGTCCGGTTGTAGATTGGTCATCAGACGTGGGAGGATGCTGTGGCGCATGATGTGCGAGTCATGGGTGGAACCGGGGAACTTCGCACACACGTGTGTGATTATCATGTCCGCCAGGCACACCACTTGCACATTCAGGGAGTGGAAATGTTTCCGGTTCCTATAGATGTGCTCCATGGCCTGTGGTGCAACAAGGCCAACATGGGTGCAATCAATTGCACCAATAACCTGGGGGATGCGTCCAAGTGCATAGAAAGCACCCTTCACCGCAGGCAAATCACAAGCCCTGGGGAATCGGATGTACCGGTTCCTGTACAGCATCATAGCTGACAGGACATCCCGTAGCACCTTGCTGAACATGGGCTGGGACATCCCACCTCCACTGCCCACCGTGTGTTGGAATGAACCGGTTGCGAAGAAATGCAGTGCAGCCATCACCTTAGCCGTGGGGGTGAATGCTGTAGGATACACCCTGCGAGGACGAAGGTGGGGTTCCAACATGGCACATAGGCGATGCAGGGTGGGCCGGTCCAGACGGAACTTCCTTATGACCTCCACATCCTCCATGTCTGCCAGCAATTGGTAGGGGCGATGTATGTTTGGTCTCCTCCTAGGACAGATGGAAGTGGACACATGTCAATGCAACACACCACATGGTATTTACACATACACAAAACAAAGATCACTGACAAAGCAATAGTATCACCGAACAGCTGACAAGTAGGGACAGCACAGCAACATTACTCTTACACAGGTCCCCTTACCAAAAGCAAGGACCACTGACACATACCATTGCTATGAGCATGCACATGGGGATTAAGGCCAGATTAGCTTGATAGGCATGATGATGGATTCAGACTGCATATGTGGGTAGCGGCAACACCACGGCAATATACCTAGCTGCTGTGCCTGACACCGCTTCCGAGGCTGGGTGAGTATGGCACACACCAACAACACAACGTACACAGGCTGAGCGGTACACCAATCGCAGCAGCTTGGACACGCAGAAACAGCCCCAAGGGGGCTATATCAGTGTGGGAGGGTGACAGGCATTACCACAGCTTCCAGGGACTGCTGACTGCCACCCCTCAACAACACCTGCTGCTGCTGCCACCTGTCCACCTTAATGTCGACGACTCTGATGATATGTCCAGGTCCACTCACCAGCGAGGAGCTGCAGTTCCTGGCTTCCGAGCTCCACGCACACTGCCCAAGGCGAATACCGGCTAAAGTCATGTGTGTGTGAGACAACTACAGTGTGTGTGGGAGTGCATGTGGGGGACACACATGTCGTTCATCCGCAGCACTATGAGTCTGAGCCTGTGGGGTTCCAACATGCACCGCTTACCATGCTAACTACAGGTGGAAGGGGTATGTAGGCTCTCTGGTGTTTCCCCATGCATGTCCCTCCCGAGTGGTGGTACATGGCATTTTCATGTCAGACACCCAGTGACGCAGACACTTGGCAATGCATGATTCTGGGCAGCTATTGCTTGTGTGAATGGCTGGCTGGCTCCCTGCTGGCCTTCTCAGTCTCGGCAGACCTGGGCTGCACATTGACCGCCCAATCCTAGAAGGAAACTACACTGACTGTACAGTGGGTAACATGTGTCATCATTTCACAACTCCCAGGAAATGCGCTAACTCAGCCCTGTCGATTGAACACTGCAGGCCTTGTGATAGGGATGTGTGTGAGAGATGGTGGCACTGAATGTGACCTCCATTGCGGGGTGAGCCATTCACAGTGCGAGTACGTTGAGGGCTGCGCAGTGTTGGACACAGTGAGTCCACCCACAAAGATGTGTAGCCTTGTGAGCTATGTGTCGGTCTACCTGACAATGGACAGTAGATGTGGGCAGACTACACATTGCTCAAAGTGCTGGCATCCTGATTTTAATGGGATGGACAGGTACTGTGTACACACTCCCACCAGCATGCATTCACGTGTGGTGTACACATGCTGTTATGCCATGTCCCATACCGTCTTGGCTCTGTTACACGTCTCTGATCATTTAGGATGGGTCAGCATCATGCCACTGTTATTGGTGGATGTGGGTGATGCTGAGAAGAGTATGTGTGATATTCCAACCCTCATGTGTACCATCCCTGCAGTTGGAAGTCCACCAGCCCAAGGCCTTGTGATGAGCCATTGCATCCAAGTTGATGCTCCTGTGTATGTGTAACCGACAGTGCAGCCAATCCCACGAAGAGGGTGACGTCATCTGCCGGATGTGTGACCATGTTGCGGCGACTAATCGGGGGATGCTCCCTCGTATTGTCAGGTTGGCACGGCGCTGCATTTCACCACTAATGGTCTGCTATTGACAGTCACACAGCCTGTGGCGGATGCACGTTTGTAGGGGCATCAGCAGCAGGCAGGTGTACAGTACTGTGGGATTGTGTCTTTTGCTGCGAGAGGCAGCATGTGTCCACAGCCTACCCATGTTCTGGGTAATGTGATGTTAGTTGTGTGATGCAGTGGGTTGTGAGTGTACTCTGTGCTGGGTGCATCTTACATGCATATGCGATTCCTGAGGGTCAAGATGTAATTTGGGCACTCTGCATAGTCAATGCGTTCAGAGTCGTAGGCCTCCGGAACAGCCTGTAGTCAGCTGGAGTGGCAATTCACATGTATGTTTGTGGCACTGTGCATACTCTGATTTCGTCCTAAACACATGTGTGCGATGCCTCACCTCATATTCCTGATACACACACATCCGGCACACTGTGCAACAGTAGTTGTGCTCGTGCGATGGACAGTTGTCTGGCATGGGCTCATAACCATTGTGGACTGTCATGTTGCAGTCAGTGTGTGTGGTGACACATTCTGCTCCATGCAGGTATGTCCTTGGCCTACTTATGTAGTGGTCATCCTTAACACCATCAGGAGAGTGGGTGTGTACACAGCGATGAGTGGCTATGGCCGCAGGGTGACAGTCCGGGTGTTGTTCCATGTGCACAACACATGTGTCACTTATTGGCGGGTTCATTACCTGTACGCCAGCCATTACGTGTTGATTGTGGTTGCTGTATACATTTGCACAGGTATCATGCAACATGTGCACTTGGGAATGTTCTGGGCCGGCTCCCTTGCACATGTCTGTGGATTTGATGCCAAATGAGTGAGGCCACCTCGCTCTCCCTCATGTGTCATCTACCATGTGTGCTGAGGGACAGGGGACGGTCAACAGTGGTGAGGCATCGGATGGTGCAGCTGCACAGGGGCTGGGTGAGACTAATGTGACCGGCGCATCGGAGGGGGCAGACGTGTGCTGGATGAATCACAGGCCCATACGACAATTGCTGCGTCATCTGAGTACAGAGGTCATGTATCCATGTTTGCTAGCACAGGGGATGTGCACTCTAGCTCCTCTGCAGCCACGCGGAGGCCAATGCCCGCCCTCCCAACTACTTCCACTGGTGCAACACGTGTCGGCACAAGGATGAAGGATAGAGTGTCTTTCACACCAGGCACAGCTGCCCCTGCGACCCCTGCTGCACTCAGTGCCGGGTCTGTTGAGCATGTGCGGCATCTGTGCGTGGGTCAGACAGCTCTCCTTAATGACTTCATTGCCCATGCCAACACCTTTCCGCAGTTGACATAGTTCATGGAGGGCCTACATTAACGCGTGGGTGGGCTACACCAGTCTGTCCAATAGTTGTCCCCCCAGTCAAGGTGGTCCTTGAACTGGGCCACTGTCAGGCTGACATTCCTGACCTTCCCCCACCCCCGGAAAGTGGCGCATCTGACAACAGCAGGGCACGAGTCCTGACAGAAGAGGTGGTGGCACGCAGACGTCATGACAGGTAGTGACGTCACGGAAGATGGCTTGCACCATCAGACTCATTGCCTCCCCTCGCTCACCCCACTGATGCGATTGCATCATGGGAGCACGCGCGTGTGCAGCAGCTCCAATCTCTCCCCAGAGAGGCCAAATAGTGTATGTGTGGCTCCATTCGCTCCAGTCATCGAGCTCACGGTAAAATAGGTGGGGGGACGCCGTACAGCCGCATGGTACCCCGACTCGTGCCCTGGACAACAGTGACAAAGCATGGCTGTCTCCGGAGTCCGGATACACCACATGCAACACACAGTAGCTGTAGCTGCCCTAGCGGGCCATGCCGCAAACACCATCCCAGACGACATGTAGACGCACCCCGGCGCGCAATGTCATAGCATCCGCTGCCATTGGCAAGGGACCCATGGTGTGTGATATGGGCCTCATGGTGAAGAGCCTCCGAGCCATCCACCGCCAATGGGTGTCATGCAACTCACACACTTCGCTAAAACATTAGGTAGCTTTGCCTGCACACCAGGGCTCGAGTCCGGGTACCATGCGGGTGTACGGCGTCCCACCACTTATTTTACCGTGAGCTCGGTGACTGGAGCGAATGGAGCCACACATTCACTCTTTGGCCTCTCTGGGGTGAGATTGGAGCTGCTGCTCACTCGCGTGCTCCTATGATGCAATCGCATCAGTGGGGTGAGCGAGGGGAGGCAATGAGTCTGATGGTGCAAGTCATCTTCCGTGACGTCACTACCTGTCATGACGTCTGCGTCCCCCCACGTCTTGTTCGGGACTTGTGCCCTGCTGCACACTGAGAATGTATTGCCTGCGATATGTGACCAGGAGCAGGGTGCCATGACCTCCCACCCACCAAGCTCCACTGCCATCCCATGCCCTGGGTAGCCTGTGCAGGTGGACGATGTAAGGGGTACACCTGGAGGCCAGGGGTGTAAATGTCTCGGCAAGGGCCTGGCTGACGCACAGCAGTATCCAGCATGTCCCCAGAGGGAGGGCCAACGTCCACACCTGATGCAGCATAGATCGTGTGCCCGCCTGTTGTGCACACACTAGTCCACATTCATCCCCATACAGCTGGTCTTTCCACATACCCAGAACAGTGGTAATATACCCAGCCGGGTTCGTCCCCACACAGTCTGTATCGACACTGCATGTGTGCACCCACCCGTGCCACAGACCCACCTGTGCCAAGAAGCCCTCCCGCTTCACATGCCACATGTGTGTATTCCACAGTTGTGCTTCTCTCTCAGGGGCGGACATCCAACTGTCCCGTAGCATACAGACTGCACCCAGTCGGACTGGCATCCTGTTTGAATGTTAGGCACCCTCACACAACTACCTGTGCCACAGTGGTGGCTGTGCTGGCTATCGTGACTGCCATGGCAGTGTTGCTGTCCATGGCAGGGTACACTCACACACAATGCATACGTAGCTTTTCGTATCAGTACTCTGCACATCGGACTGGCCACTGTCCCTGGTGTTGTACATTGTTGCCGCCTGTCTATGTATTCTGTGACTGGATGCTGTTGTTCCTGTAGTGGGTTGTGTCTGTGTAGTTGCTGTTTGCAGTTGTTACTGTGTGTGCATAGTTAAGTGAGGCACATGCCGTGAATGGTACCTCAACAATTGCAATGTCTGATCTCACATTCCTATGTGTATAATACGTGGCTGGGACTTCACTTCTTTCAGACTCTGCTACTTGTGTGTGTGATGAAGACGTGTGTCTGTAACACGGATTGTCTGCATGTATTTGGTGGTATTTCTGTGTTAATGTATACGTGTCATGTTTGCGTGCATGCAAAGCACAGGGTGTGTGTCTAGCCACAGGATGACAGGTAGCATGTGCAGAGTGTGCGGGTATGTGTGAGCTTACTTTCTGGCTGGCCAGCAGTGTAGGTGTATGTGTATCTTGTGATGAACATCGAGCCTGGGCACATGGCTTACTTTCAATGTGTGCATTTGGGAGGTGTAGGTGTGTGTGGTGTGTGTGGTGTGACTTTGGGGTGGTGTTGGTGTGTGTGTGTGCGCTCTGGCAATGTCGACTACACACATGTGTTACCCAGGGGCATGGTCAGTGTTTGTATCCTTGTTCGGGTCTGTTAATGTGAGCACATGTGTGTATTGTCTGTTGCACAGTGTGTGGGTGTGTCCTTGCAGTTCAGGATGACTCCTACTTGATATGTATTGGCCATTGTGGGTCTGCAGGGTGTGTGAATGTGGAGATTGTGCCTTGTTCTATTGCGCATGTATGTACATTTCGGCGGTTCGTACTCACTGTGCAGCCCTGCCCACCCACACTGATATCGTGTGTGTTTTGGCATGCATTGATGTGGCGTGCTACTGGCGTGGCTCCTATATTTGCTTGTTGAGTGTGATGTCAGACTGTGAAGGTGATTGTACACATATGTGGGACTGTGCTTTGTAGTGACCAGGCCGTCAGTGTTGATGTGATGATCTGTTGGGCCACGTCAGACTCTGACATGCCAAGGCCCACAACCTGTGGTATTTTACTGGGTCCACAGTGGCAGCAACTCAAATGCATTGGCATCCAATGTCACTTGACTACATGGTGGTCTCACGAGTCCCGTGTACTTCACACACTCTCATCCTCTCTCATTCGTACTTGTCTACGATCAATAATTCTCCAGAGTCAGATATTAGCTTTAAGGCATGTAATTGAGCTTCCTTCCTCTGTGATGCAGGATGTGGACACTACTGGCAGCGTAATGCATGTGGAGGATATACTTAGCATGATTACACATACAAAAGGGGGTACAGGTAGATGTGATGAGTCGTTAATTGTGGAAATGAGGCTTCAGAGTTAAGAATGCCCTGCCCTTGCTATGCTACAGTACATTAGCTCATTACTGAGGTGCCCTAGGCTGTGACACAGACAGTATTGGTTTACCCTACCAGACAGCTTGACATCATAAGCACAGTACATCTAAGTCCCATGGTACAGGTTTACGACAATAGTGACTCCGACACACCTGCGTCAGAGGTGACATCAGAGCATGAGCCTACATGCATGCAGCATAGTCTCACATGTTGTTGCGATATGGTGGCTACTGGACATGACTCAATGCCCGGGGACATGTTGTAGGGTGTTGCATTTGTTGTCCATGCAAATGTCCTGGCACGGAAGTTCAGAAGAAGGTGAGATGACAGTTCTCAAGTTATTCAGCAGACAGATAAGCGTGCACTTACAGGAGCATGTGTTCAGGTGCGCGGCATGCATATTGTAGCATTGTGGTTCGTGCAATGTTGGCCATGTGGTCACTGTACACAGGTCCCATTCCTCAGCCTCCCCGTGTTCATGCAGGGACACGGGATGTGGTGATGGACAGGGTGCATGTCCCGGAAATGTCAGGTGTCATGACGGTGGAGTTGATGGTAAGGTGTTTGTTTCCGAGTGCATGGTATAGTTGTTGCACAGCTAACTGGCCACTGCGTGCGGACGCCAAGCATAGGTACGGTGTTGCACATGAATGTTCAATTGTGGGTATTGATTTGGGGACCCATGAATTGACAGGTTGTCAGGTATGCGATACCTTCCTGCAGAGCATCCCTCGCATTGGTGGTATTCATGGTTGACATCCAATGAAGCGGATGGTGGGTTGCAACGTGTTCCTCGTAAGTTGTCCCTTGTAGAATCCTGATGGGACATGTCGGGTGACATTCGATGAAACTGTAATCCAGCATACGTTGTGCGGAGGCACACTGGTCCCATTGCAGTGTGTGTCCTATTGCAGCCACAAACGCCATGCCCCCATACACTGAACAGTTCCTGTCGTGGGCGTCCAGGGGTGAGAACAGGTGTACCAGGTCCCCAATTGGACATGCCGGGTTGGAGAGACATAAATCCACAGGCCAGTGGTACGGGCACCTCCGACAGTAGAAAACGGGGATGACGCAGCTGAACATTTCAATGCGGTAAGTTACTCGATAACTTACATTCAGCATAGCCAGATTTGCACAGCCCACTATCTGTAGCAAGCTATTGCTGTACAGCTGCATCTGTCTGGCGTAGGTGTATAGTACTGGTGCACCGTCCATTTTGCTGCAGGGTGCTGTGATGGCGTGCTCCGGCTGCCTGGGCTGTCTGCTGAGTGCAACCTCCGACGATGCTGGGTGTTCTTGTATGGATGTTAGGCGGCAGGACTTTGGGTATGGCTTGGGAGGCGGACACAGGCCCTCATCCCACATGCTCCTATGATGGTCAAGGCCAGTGGTGTCTGACTCTTTCCTGATTACTTGCATTTGAGCCACAAGGTGCAGTGGTATAATTGTATTTTGTGGTTTTATCTTTCTTTCATGTTCGGCGTTATCTGCCAGTGGAAGGTTGACTCAGCATGGCTATGTTTGGGTTGTGGTTTTTACAATGGCTCCGTTCTCCTGCAGGATATGTTGCAATGTGATTTGGGTGTGGGAATGGAAGGACATTCACTGCTATCTGCTCTCCCGTGTGTGGGTGGGTCACTTCTTTTCCGCTGTGCATTGGGACTTGTGTGTGGGCATAGTGATTGTGGACACCTGTTCTCTTGCAGCAGGGTTTCTCTGTTTTGTACATTGCATGGCTTGTTATTGCGTGCAGGATGGTATAGGTATTGTTTGTTGTGACTGGCGTGCCTTATGCGGTCAATGTCCATTGTTTGTGCTGTTCTGTAGCAGCTGCTGTGTGCTTCTCCATGCTTTGCACACAGGTTTGTGTCCTCTTTCGACGTCACTTTGCTCCCCTGTTCGGCACACTTGTGTGACTACGTTTTGGCAACTGTGAGTTGTCGGTTGTGGTCCTGATTTACGCAGGGGGACCAC
Source organism: Calotriton arnoldi (assembly GCA_963921515.1). Classification (NCBI taxonomy): domain Eukaryota; kingdom Metazoa; phylum Chordata; class Amphibia; order Caudata; family Salamandridae; genus Calotriton; species Calotriton arnoldi. The sequence continues at coordinate 16,944 of CAWUFW010009570.1, read as the reverse complement.
GTGACATGTGCCTTCAGGGTGGGGCTGGTGTGTGTGGTGTGTTGTTGTGACCCTGTGGTGTTTGTGTGCAGCCCATGCGTGGCGCTGTCGTTGGCCTCTGCGTTGTGCGCATGTGCGTCATCGCCGGGGCGCTGCGGTGCCGTGACGGGGACGTCACCTCCTGGTCCGGGGTAGTGGGTGCCCAGGATGTTGCGGGTTGATTATATTTTACAGGTGGGATATGTGTGGGTACAGTGTTGGATGTGTCCTGTCCCCACAGGGGTGTCTAGGGGGCCCATGTACAGTTTTTCCGCCCTTGCATTGTGTGCGGTGTTTGCATGCCCTTGTTGTGTGTCTGCCTACCTGCGTCGTCGTTGCGCGTTCACTCCTAGGTGCTGCATCAGGTACAGCATTGGGATGGCCTGGAGAGCAGGATTCATGTCGGAGTAGGCCGGGTTGGTGTTTCTGTGGTCAGCAATGTGGTTTCCGCCTCCTGTTCTCGTGCGGTGTCTCTTTGCCGGTGAGGCTGTTTGGTTGTGTCATCGTAATTTGTACGCCGGGCGGTACGTCATTTCGTCGGGCGGTGTGCCTCCGTTGGCTGGCGCCGCTACGTAAACGGGCGCACTTTGATGGCGGGCGGCGTCGCAGGCTTGCGGGCGGTATTTGCCTGACTTTTCACATCCTAATTTGGCGGGAGGGCGGGCAGTTGCTGGCGGATGGTAACTAGCGGTTTTTACCTCCGACGGCATGGCGGTAGTGTTTCCGCCCGCCATCGTAATGACCCCCTTATTCCCATGCTCAACCCTTGGTAGCTTGGCTGCGAGCAGCAGGCTTAACCTAGGAGACAGGTATGTGAAGCATTTAAAAACATCAATTCAGTAAATAATTAAGACACAACACACAATCAAAATCTAACAACAATTTATAAAAATAGGAAATATTTTTATCTCTAAAATGACACCAAAACGAAACAAATCCAATGTAGGCAAGCAGGCTTTCGGCCCCGTCACTTTACGGAGATGGTAATTTTGAGTGTACTGGATGAAATAAAGAAGGAGGCGGATAAAGGTACCACCCAGGCATTAGTGCTCCTTGACCTCTCGGCGGCCTTTGACAGGGTCGACCACAAAATCCTGGTGGACCGTGTCGGGGACGCAGGGGTTCAGGGAGCCGCCCTTCAATGGCTGACATTCTTTTTGGACGATCGTTCGCAGTCTGTCCGTCTTTCCCAACACACAGCCCCAAGAGTTAAACTAACGTGCGGGGTCCAGCAAGGCTCCTCTTTGTCACCTCACCTGTTTAATTTGTATCTCCTTCCCCTTATCAGTCTTTGGGGGAAGGTAAGGTGTGCATTTTTAACTATGCAGATGATCTGCAACTGATTTTCACCATTGATAACACCCCCGCCTCTATTCTGAACTTTCAGACCACTATGTTATACATCCGCAATTGGATGAATAACAACCACCTAAAACTAAATCCTGACAAAACAGAGCTGATCCTAACCGGTGGCCCTCAAAACCCTTGGACCTCAAATTTTTGGCCTGCAGAGCTGGGAGCGCACCCACTCCCCTCCCCCTCAGCCAAGAGCTTTTTTGTCCCTATTGATAGGGACTTCTCGATGAAAACCCAGATCGGAATAGTGGTCTTCACCTGCTTTTTCCAACTTTGCAAAATTAGGAAAATCAGTAGATTCCTCACAACAGAAGCTGCCATCCATGTCATCCTGGACATGGTAATCTCACACCTCGATTATGCCAACTCCACTTACTTTGGCCTCCCTGGGTACTTAATGAGAAGACTGCAACTTGTACAAAATCAGGCAGCGAGACTTATATATCACCAGCCAAGATGGCATCATGTCACCCCCCTCATGAGGAAACTGCATTGGCTTCCAGTAGCCCAACGCTGCGTATTTAAGGTCGGATGCCTGATATTTAAATCTCTCCATGGCACATGCCCAGAATTTATTTCCAATCTTATCCAGAGGTATGTCCCTGCCCGAGCCCTTCGGTCCTCCAACCTGTCCCTGTTAGCCATCCCCTTCTTCAAGCGGAAAAGAACTGGCGGATCCCGGTTTGCAGTATTAGCATCTTCTTTTTGGAACACACTCCCTCTCAACATTAGATCGTCCTCATGCTACTCTCATTTTAGGAGACAATTGAAAACCAGGCTGTTCTCCCAGGCCTACAAATGAATGATCTTATGAGCGGCAGTTCACTCCCTCTACAAGCGCCATGAAACCATGTGGTGTAAGTGCGCTATACAAACTCTTTTAACATAACATAACATAGGGAATCAGAGATATGAATTTTTAAAGTTTTTGCACTATATAGCACAGAGAAAGCTATAGCGCTTACACCGGGACAAAGTAAAGGTTTGAAGCTGACCGCAATGGAGCCCTCCATGGCTACCCCTCGTGGTAGGCCTTGGTCAAAGTTTTATCTTCAGACTTAGAAACTTTTCTGGAGCTTTTTCTGCCAGGGTCCCTTGATGCTCTTCACCAGTCTGGGTTTGGTGAGGGTTCACCAGCTTGCTTTCTAGGGAGTTCTTGGTCAAACTCTCGAAGTCGGACCTCCAGAGCTTTTCAGTGGGACGAACCAGCATGGTAGGCCAGCTTACGGTTGAAGGTCGCCGGCTTGGCTCTTGCGGTTGAGTCGGTCCCCCTCTGGAACTTTTTTCCAAAGTTGCTCCAAAGTTCTCTAAACTTCTGGAACTTCTTCCTGAAGTTTCTCTAGGGGGTTCCAAAGTGTCCAAAACACAATCCAAGCGTCTGAAATCCCCAAGATAGTCCTTGGAAGTTTGGTACTTCAGTTCCCACAATCCACTTGGACAAAACCCTTGCAAATCCACTGGGTGCACTCCAGGCTGGGTATTCTTGGTGGTCATGGTCCTGGTGAGCTCTGTTAACCTGTAACTTGCAGGGAGTCCAAGCTTTATTCCTCTTGAAGCAAGTTAGGTCCACAGGGCTTTAGTTCCAGATTGTGCAGCAGGCACAGTCAGTCAAAGTGCAGGGCCTGGTTGGTGTAAATCAAACTTCCAGCATGGACCCTTCTTCTTCTCTTAGTTTCAAGCAGCAGATCTGAGAGGCCCTGCCCCTCTCAGATAATTATTCAGTGTTCTCTGGGGTCAAGCAGGAGGGCACTCCTGTCCAATGAGGTGCATGGCAACACCCCAGAGCATAGCCACTTCCTCCAAAGTGTGGAATAATGGTCTCCCAGAAAGCACTATTCCTCCAAAATTCAATATGGCTGAAGTCTCAGCAGAGGAGCAAGAACTAGCTAAACCAAACTCCAGTATGGCTCATTCCCATAACTCTCCTCCCCTGACATCTGAAAATGCCTTGCTTAAGCCTGCCATCTGGCTGGGTTCAGAGAGGGATGTGGGTAGATGGGCCTGGCCTTCTCTGCCTGTCCCATTCTTCCTTTGAAGCTCATACTTTATGACTCCTCCCCCTACTCTGGCATTCCTGTGTAGCAGAGCCCTCTCCTACCAGATAGCCTCCCTGGGTACCACTTATCACTTCATCAAAGCAGCCTGGCTTACCCTGTTAACTCTGACCAATCAGGAAAGAGGGCAGGAAGGCTGCATTTTTGCTTACAGGCAAGAAAGTCATATAACGTATTTTCCCTATTTTGCGGGATAAATTCAACAATAGCATATCGTTGGATTTATCAATACCATTCTCCTAAGTCCTTAAATTATATTTTCCGGTAATCCCTATCGATAATTATGAGTTTATTAACTATTGCAATGTTACCCTTTGTGGCTGGGGATCTATAACGGGGAAAATTAAATGTCCAATTTCTCCAACACCAGGGCCTATAAAACATCTTTTATAAGGACCCAGCTTATAGCTACAGGACCCCCCCACTCCCACCCCTAAAACACCTAGGGGATATTTTAGGGGTCCTGAATATGAGTTTGGACAACATTTTCATTAAAAAGCAGTGCTGCAACACAGGGCTGCTTTTAAAATAACCTCGGGCTCTCAGAAGTTCACACATGCAAGTGCAGAAAGGGCTGCTGGCCTCTAAATTGCCATGCCCTATTGTGTACTAGACACTTAAAGGTGGTTTTAATCCCCCGCCCTATTATGTACTAGGGACTTATAGGGTAGGTCATGCCAATCATAGGGGTACCCTAACGCATAGTGTACGCTAATGTGTGTGTGTGTGTGTTTTCAGTAGATGTTTTCAACATAGCACTGGCCCTGAGCCTGCCTAAAGCTGAGCCAGGGCACTCTCAGAGTCAGAAAACCAGCTTCTAGGGGCCTCAAATGGGGCAAAAAGTTGGGGGACACTGCAAACAGGTTCTGATTTCCAACAGTTGCCAACTGTCTCTGCATCTCTCCCCCTTTCAGATAAGGATTACCCTAGTTAGTTCATACCCCTGAGGTCTCTATCAGCTTGCTTGACACAATGCCACAGCTATATCAATATTCTACCACACTGCATATTTGGCCACACCCAGCCTTACTCCACCATTCCAACAAAAAATCCTGATAGCAAACCAAAGTCTGATCTCTAAGTGCGACTATAGCCCTGTCAGTAGGAAAAGTGAGTGAGAATACAGTGTGTAAGAATTTATTTTTATTTTTGGCGTTTTTTTTTTGCCATGTGCCCCATGTCTATGTGTGATGTGCTGCTTCAGTCCAGGATTGTTTTGTTTGAAATCTGGGACTTGGAACAAACAAGACTATAAATCCCAGAATTCAAAGAAAAAAACCTCGAGTGAAGCAGAACATCATACATGGACCTGGGAAATTTGACAAGGCTGCACCTGACCCGAAGGAGTAAGAGCGCTTTATATGAGCATCAAAATATGTAACACATTTTTAGGCAGGGGAGATTAAGAGATTTGCCCAGAATCCCAGAAGTTGAGCTGATAGCGGGATTCAAACTTGGACTTCAGCATACACAAGAATTCCCTGAAGAAGAAATATTTCATAAAATCCTTTGTTTGTGAACTAGCGGTAAGAATATCTGCTAATCTTAGTATATGCAAAAAATAGCAAGTACAAAATAGATTGTATCAGATATAAGGCAGACTTCTCCATATAATGAATATCAAACACATTTTATTAATAACATTACATTGAGCACAGTTCACGAGCATAGGGTCAAAACAATTATATCCATGAGTCGCGTTATCCAGTGGTCCAACTCAGATCATTACTTGTGAGTCCCAAAAAAGGTAGATCCGAGGTGTCACGGGGATCACCCAATATATGTAGTCCCCTTTATTGTTCCTCAAAAGTTCTTTGGAGGCGTGGGATTTAAATCTTCTTATGATTGAATAAATGTAGTGATCACTGAGTCAACGTTTCGGTCCCCAACTGTTTGACCAGTACATGGGATCATCCTCAAGGCGAAGGGTCAGTAAAATATAGACCCTTGTTCAACAGTCAAACATTGAGTGGACTACAAATGCGGGCAATGGTCAATCTCATCTCTCCATCGGTATAAATTATAAAATGAATCATCAAACAACCTGCAAATGAATCCGTGTAAATAATCAAGCATGCGAGGAGGTGCAAGCGTCACCTGACTGCCATTCAAAGATTCAAACCTGGTCCCCAAGCTCCAAAATCGGCGGTTCCAGCCACACAGCCACATCTCCTCATGTACAGCTTGGCAATCCTGACAGAAAATGCTTACACAGCATGCGTGGTGCATTCACTCAATTCTGTCTTTCCACATAAAATACACAATTGTTGACGCTATCTTGTCGGATAATCTAAAGATAAAGCACCTACACGGGATCGGGAGGGTGTTGTCCTCAAGAACATATGAGGAAATGTGCCCCTAAGAAGATTAGATAAGCATTCTTGAGATAAGTATAAGTTAGAAACCACTAATGTTTATTAAATATTTAAAGTTCATTACAGCAGGCAAAATATGGTTAATCTCAAAATGCATAATAAGGCAAGTATAGGGAATTACCATATGCGTTAAAATAACTGTAGAAATCAGTTGCTATTGGCAGATGGGGCCAGCATTTACGCTAATAAATCCAGCGTGAGACTTAGGGTCTCACTGAAGTCAAATTTTCAAATTATTCTAAGTCCAAAATGTGCAATAAATCAATGTGAGTCTGCTTTCTAAGAATCAGGATAGCAACACTGGCTCACCTCCAAAATGAGCCCTCTTCTGTAGGAAAATGCACACTGAAAATCACTGTCATCATTGGGTGAGCAAAATGTTATAAAGGCTCAGCAATTCACATTACAGAATAAAATGCAACACTACCTAACACCATCCTCTAAATGAGTAATAATTAGTCCCCTTCTGACCTAATGTCATTAGTTGAAACAGTACAAATTTAAGGGCCAGATGTACGTAGGTAACTGTTTGCGATTACCAAATAGCAAATGTTTGTGATTGCCTATTTGGTAAGCACAAACACCCATTTACAAATGTGTGGTTTACACAATGTGCGTTCCCAGTGGGTCGCAAATAGACCTACCTCATGAATATTAATGAGGTATGTCTCTGTCTCGCAAAAATCAGAGGGATGGCGGCCTGCTGGGATGAGCAGACCACCATGTCTGTGATTGCTTTAAATAATGCAATCTTTTTTTTTTTTTTACCGAATCTCAAAACAGGATTGCGACTACGTAATGTAAATTGAAAAGGGGCGTGTTTAGGCCGTCCATTTAAATTTATGATTTCTAATGGTGTGTAGCAATGGGGTCGCAAATCATTGATAGGTTAACAACATCTCAAAGGAGGTGGTAACCCACTTGAAAACAGGACCCCTTCCTCTTTGACACTGTTATAAAAAAACATTTTTTCATGAGTAGGCAGTGGTTCCTGGTACCACTGCTCACTGGTAAAAAAATAGGTTTTAAAAGTTTTCATATTTTTTTTAAATGCATTCCGTTTTCCTTTAAGGAAAACAGGCTGCTTTTTTTTAACCCGTTCCGTGCTTGTGTCGGCCAACGGCCGACGCAAGCACTACCTTACTGGTACTGCGCACGTCCGTTGGCCGACGCAGCCCCGCCCACTCTTTAATAAGCTTGCTTTATTTAAAAGCAATCACTTACATGGTGGTCTGCTGACCCCAGCAGGCCACCGTTTCTGTGATGGCAGCCATTTGTAGAGTGTCACAATTTACGACCTACCTCATGCATATTAATGAGGTAGGTCGAATTGCAACTCCTCCTACGATTAAATATTTTGTGAACCAACATGTTTGAACATTTGCTGGTTCACAAAAGAAATGGACTCGTTAAAAGTGGGTGAGCAAATTGCGGCCACTTATACCGAATGCTTTGTATGAACATAAGGCCCATAGTTCTGTAAAGTATAATAAAATAGTTTTTGATGCAAATTATTAATGACATTTAGCAAACATTATTTGATAATCAAAAACATCTCTTATACGATTCATAAATATTGCGATGATTCTTATACCCAAGAGTCAAGACGGGTTTGGTGCCTGTACAGACCCTCGTAATTACCTTTTACCAGGGAAACACCATGACTCAATGGCTTTCCACTGGCTAATGCCAATTCACGTAAGAACCCTTGACTACAGAAATAGTTAGCAGAATAAACTGCCTGACGCACGAGCACTTGATTAGGACAGTGAAGAGAGAGAGAGCAGAAAAGACAGCATCGAGAACAAAGCGTGCCACAGAAAGTGTAAGGAACAGAGTGCTACAGAAAGTAATCCTTCTAAGCCCACCCCAATTGCTGCTGCCCAGCACCCTGCTGCTTACTCTCCTCTGCCCCTACCCAATGGCCCCTCACCACCCAGCATGCGCGCAACCCCGGCAGAGCCCTCTGAAGCCACTCCCACCTCCCCAACCAGGAGCCCTGCTTATGCTCCGTGTCAGCCTCCTCCTCACCCACTAGTGCTGCATCCTGCAAGGGCCATGCGAACTTGGAGCCCTTAATATGCATATCAGGGGCACCCCTCCTGTCCCCTGTGCTCTCATGGTAGTCAATAACCCCCACAGGAGGATCCTAATAAACGGCTTGCCTCGATTTGGCCTTGTTAAGCAGGTCTGTTGCCCTCCCTCCCCTCATCAGCACTTCCAAGGCTGCCAACAGCACCCGCCAGCGGTTCCCCATAGGCCGTCCACTTCACATTCACCTCCTTGGCCGCGGGCTGGGCCCCATAGATGCGCAGCACGTGCGGTCGGGCCGCTGCCGTTCCTGCATAAATTAGGGAAGCTGCCGCAAGGGCAGCCTCATCACTCACTGCTTCCCGGCCCCAGTAGCGGCTGTTCCCGGGAAGCAGCAGTGGGGTGGGGAGGAGGGAAGAGGGCTAAAAAAATAAAATAAAAAATCACTTACCTGCCGGCCAGCTGGCTGGCCGGCAGCCGCCACTTCTCCTCCGTCCTCTTCCAGGCTTCTTCTGTGGAAACAGGAAGCACCCAGGCTCCGAGGCTTCCTATAGCCAATCACAATGCTGCAATGCAGCGTTGTGATTGGTCTGAGTGCCGTGGTTTGGTGCTCAGCCAGGGAATGGGTTCCTAGGCATGTTCTCCACGCAGGCTGTAATACAGCCTACATGGAGAATATGCAAAGAGCGCATGAATGTAGGAACAAATAAAATAATAATAACGTCGGTTATTATCATTTTCTTTTTCTTTTTTTTTTACTGCTAAAGGCAGTGGGGCAACGCTCCTCTGCCTTAGCGGAGGAGCCGCCACTGCCCGGCCCCCTGTTGCTGCTAAGCTCCACGGCTCTGCCTCCAATTTCGGAGTCGCAGGCACGCGCCGGGCCACCCCGGCCCGTCCCTAAGAGGCCCTGCCCCGTCTTACACTACGCGGAGCCGCTTGCCTACCAGCAGAGCAGCCCCGTTCACTCTCCTGGCCAGCGGCTGTTGACACCTCTTGCATTTTGCAAGGCTGAGAACACGGTAGCATGGCCGCTGCCACGCGGTCAGATGCCCGGCAAGCCACACACGCTTCTAACTCACCTACCACGATAAGATCAAGGCGCCTGACCTCCCGCAACAACCGCATTGCCTCTGCAACCTTCGAATCAGCAGATGCCAAAGCTTCTGCACGTAAAGAGCGCTAAACTACCAATCCAAGCAACAAACTGCCAAAAGATCACAACTACAACTCCCTGCCACCAGTTACCAGGTCACCTGTACCCCAAATGGTGGCCGGAAGCCCAAAAAAAGACCCTATATATGCTTTTGGCTACGGTGGGCTCTAAAATAGCTCAAACACAAAATGGCAGTCGCTGGACTGCACCACCCTCTCAATATCCCCAGGGGGCAGATCTCGCTGTGGTTGGATGCCCCCCAAACTCCCCTAGAGAACAAAGTGCGCCAGAGAATATGTACGGAAAAGAGTGCCACAGAAAGTAACAGGGTTGATATAGGGGACAGATCATCACAAAACGGATTAAAGACAGTGCCGTTGTCAAGAGTAACACATTTGTGGATACAGAGGAACTACAGAAAACAACAAAGGATTAAACTGTCTATTCTAGTGCTCATACAAATATTTGCCTACAAGCAGCAAAGACTAAAATTAAGGATGGGGAAATTCTGAGCCCAGTATTGTATTGAGCGGAGAACTGAGGACTGTTTATCATTCCTTGAATTTTCTCCATAGGACTCAGCAAGCCACTGTGGACCACAAGAAGTGTATTTGTCAATTGCTGCGCTGTTTACACACACTACAAGAACTGCAATGAGGTTCTTGTGTTTCAGGGACTTTGTGACAACGATCACCCCTTCAAGATCCATGGCGCTCAGAGACAAGATGCAATGATGCCACAACTGTGTACCTGTCTGTGGATGAACTTTCAGGCTGAAACTGGTTACTTTTTCCCCTATAAAAGAGCACATGTGAAGCGGCAATCCAATTTGGCTGTAGATCTGTGCCCCCTGTAGAGCAGAGACATCGACGGTTTGTTTTTCCTTTCTCCTTTGGATGAGCATGAAAACGTGTAGCTGCGGCTCGAATCCTCTGTCGATGGACGTCCCCCACACAACGTTGTTTCTCTTCCTGGTAAAAGAGCACTTGTCGAGCTGTGCCTCCCACAGAGCTGATGATTCACGCTCTTTGTAGAGGGGGATCTTCAAGGTTTGTTGCTTCTATCCTGAGTGGATGAATGTTTTCATGTGGCTGCTGCTCCATTCCCCTGTTCGAGTGCACTCTTCTTAAGTGGTAATTTGCTGCACATAGCTTGGTGCTCCCTGTATCAGGGTCCCTGGAGTCGAATAATCCTGTCCTGCTCCCTACTGCTCCCTAGATGTACATGGTTGTTTCCCCTACTTTTTATATGCACAAATTTCACTGGCGTAATTCTCCTGCCTTCCTGTCAATGAGCAGGTCACACAATGCCCTACTCCTGTCCCCAGTACATAAGCAGGTTCCATCACACATTGCAACTGCATCTACATACCCCTTATGGGGGTATAGGTTCCGCAGGATGTTGCTCTTGTGTTTTATGGAACGCGACTGATTTAGCCTGCTCTCTACTTTCAATGTTTTACTGACTCCTTAAGCCTCTCTCCTCTTCCTACCTCAAACCGCCTTTGGATTAGTCTTGTCAATGCGTCTCAGGAGTTCCCTCAACCGCCTCTTGCAAGTATTCTCTTGGCAGTAGACAAGCCAGATAGAGGACGGCTGACACCACAAGAAAGATGGCTGCAAGCTAATCCGTAAGGGACCTGAAGCTAAGGAAAGTTGTGATGTTCGGAAGAAACATGTTCGAGGTAGACGCTCAGCATCTTTTCTCCCCCACGAATCTCGGTGCATAGGGATTCTCTCATTGAGGGTACCTCAGTATTCCCTTCTCAGTGGGAAGTGAGCCACCATTATCTGCCACTCCCTCTGTTGACTACACGATTCAATATCTCACAGCTACACTACAGAAGAACTGATTTTCTGAGACTATTCAGTCAAGAACGTGCCTGTCATGGGATACTCAGTGGCTCCCTTCATTTGCCCTTTCCTCGTGTGAAAAGGTTGGTAACTCACCATCTTACTTATTCAACATGTATTTAATGTTACTTTCTTAACCTAGTGACTGCTATGGGATGTGTGTGTCTATAACTTTAAATCTGCCAAGGTTGCATGTTTTCTGAGACTCCCTTATCGCACAGTACAAAGCAATACACGATCGAGCATGGGGAACAGACCATGTCACATATATCCAAGTTACATTAAGCATTGCTGTTTTTAAAGGTTACATTGCCTTGTAATATTTGCTTTGCTGCATGGTGAGCTATGTCTGTACTGCAAGCCCTGCCTTGCTTCTCTCCCACAGGGCAACTCAACAATTTGTAGGCCTTACTTGACAGAACACACCAAATGCCTACAGTGTGGTCTAGACTTGGCGATTATCTGCATCACCCTAACCCAAGATACATCACACAAGCATATGATCCAGCCCGGCTAATATACATTTTTCCTTATGACACTAATCCAGAAAAACACCTATGCAACCTAGATCACTTGAAAACTTATGTCGGTGGGGCCCATAACACCGCATACATACATTCATTCAATTCTCTGGATCAAGCGCTAAGGAAACAAGCATTTGCAATGCAATAGGTCTCGGATTTACGTGAGTTTAAGCTATTGGCATTGTAAACGGCAATGCCTTTTATTTATGTTTTAAAATCAAAAACAATAATAAAAGGCATTGTCATTACAATTTCAATAGCTCAAACTCGCGTAAATGCGAGACCTATTGCATTGGAAATGCTTGTTTCCCTTTCTGTTTCCCTATTTAGTCCCCTCCGCAAATTCCTGTCCAGGCGAAGGAACCAGCTGGAACAAGCCCCCGTGAAAAGCATCCAGCAGTGTGGAGCAGCGTGGGACAGCTGTGCAGGAGGGGGGAGGGGGCGACACTGTTTGATCGCACAGGGCGGGCCGCCTAAGAAGGGATACTAGGCAGCAATCTGCAGGATTTGAAAGTGGTGTTTGCTGCTTTTAGCCTTTCGTAGAAGGGGGAAGTGCTGGTTGGCGCACGCCTCCACTCTCCCACCTGAAGCAGACACCTAACAGGTGTGACTGCGTCCTATATTTTAGTACTGAATAATTCATCCGTTTTTGCATAAAAAAGCTGCTTTATGGTTCTTTTCTGTCTGACATTGTACAGCATCTCCCTGGCTACTGATGTATGTGCCGCCATCAGATTCTATTCATATGCTGGAAGGATAACGGATTCAACAGTGGAATATATTTTTTGTGGTGTCACTGAACACAAAGTAGCAACATTGTTGTAGGAAGAGTGAGCTTTCGGTAGTCATTGTGCCTAAAATTCAGATTATCTCAGGGAGGTGGTTGGAAAATTGCATGTTTTACTCCACTTGTGGGCGGCAAGTGCAACGTTTTTGTGATACCTACAAACATATGCATACATGTGGCTATGTGGCTTGTGTCTTCAGAAATTAAAAAAGAACATCAGAAGATATTAAATTGTTGTGTAAATATTGTGATGGGTTTATTTAAAATTAAGAATCAATACAGAAGGCAAAAAGGTAATGGCTAGTCAATCAATTCAAAATGCTGATAATCCAAATAAAGGCAAAACATCACTGGCAGCAGAGAAGTGAAATCAGAAGCCAGCACCATGTATTCAAAGCAAAGCTTAATGTGAAGTCTGCCTCTAAGAAGCGATAGGGACGTCTCTGGCACATTTCCTCCAAAGGGGACCTTTTATACGCGTTTAGACTGAGAAACTGTACAGTTAATGTGTCTGACACAGACAGTTGCACTGAGGTGCCTACTAGTAAAACTACACATCACATGGCAATAGGCTTGTAGTCTACATCTATTGATTAATCGTGTATTATGCCTTACAACACAAACAATGACATATTAAAAATATAAACAGCATCTGCATTTGGCCAAAGGAAGTGGACTTCAATGTGTATGCACTTGTAACTCCGCCCTCTGAAGAAACATCAGGAGCAACAAACACAGAAATGAATGCATTTTAAAAGTGTTGCACTGCAGACAGACCAGAGGACTGACTACAGCGCATACATTTTATTGAAATATCGAAGGTCACATTGGAGGTTTCCCTCAGAGAAAAGAAAACAAACAGGCCAGGCTGTGCCGCATGGGTTTGAAATGTGCACCTTTGAAGACAGGAGTGGGTCTAGCTTGGCCAGTTAAATACTCTCATCCTAATAAACACATTTTAAGCATTGCATTTGCTGTGTTCTAGTATTAATTAGACTGCAGAATTACTAATTGGAGAATCAGTGTTCACAATCCCGTCCTCCCTTGAATACAAAACTCCAGCTTATACACCACCATGCGCAGTACAATTGTGAGAGAAAACGGATATTTCAGTTTTACTCCTCACAACAACTGTACTTCTTGATTTCAGTTAAAAATATGGATTTGTCACATTTCAGACATTAATACATTTTTATACACTGAAGACTGCAGGGAGTCTAAACGCTCCACGCTGTTGGATCATAAGAGAAGAAAGGAGCAAGAAATACTTTGATTTGCCGAGCTTCACATGTGGGCAAGAGTAGACGCCGAGATTCTAGTCCCATCGGCTGCAATTGTACTATTTGGCTACAGACAGAAGTGTTTCCCGGCATGGTTTCATAAGGGGGCGGGGGCGGGGCTTTGGGCTGGTGGTATCCATAGTGTGAAGCCGTGAATCTCTTGTCTTTTTTGGGCTCGTGGGGCTGCCACTGGGGTCCCTGCTCGTCTCTTAGGCGGGTGAGTCGGTGGCTGATGCTTGCTCCGCACTCCCGACGTCCGGGCTCGTGTGATTGGGCCCGGTGAGCGGTACTTTGGCACCAATGACGGCATTGGTGATGTATCAACAGTTCCAAGGCTGTTATTCGCATCCACTATTGTCCTCGGCGACTCGTGCCCTTTCCTGTCCTCATGCGCGTACTTTACACCAAAGATAAAATATGAGGAGGCTCCGGGCACTTGCTGGGGCGTGTTGTCGCCCTCAATGCGGCGGCCTGTGGTACCGGGAGCGGCGGAGAGCTGCAAATAAAAGGTGCGCCCCTTAATCTCCGTGGTGTGTTAGGGTGCAAGTATTCAGCTAAACAGTACCCCCGTTTGGTCAAAAGAGCAACGGGAGATGGAGCGGCTGGGGGCAACGCCACTGTTTTGTCCCGCATGCGTACGATGTAAGGCATCGCGTGCATGCGAGACAAAGAGTGCGAATCCATCCACCAATCACACCACAAACAAGCATTGAAAATGCAATAGGACTCGTATTTACGCGAGACCTATTTCATTTTCAACAGAAGTGCGTGCGTGAAAGAAGGCATGGACGGGAAAGGGTGGTGTGGGTGGTGATGGTCCAAGAAGTTACGGACTAGGGAGGGAACGGGGAGAGGCAGGGGGACAAAACTGTGTTGGAAGTAAAGGGGCCGATAGCCTCGGAAGGAGGAAAATGACGACATGGTCGTCAGGAGGCGGGATTAAGTTCCCGAAAACCAATCAAAATGCAGCATTTAGAACTGCAGCCAATCAAAATGATCGGCGGAAAGTGGGCAGAGCTTCCCCCGCTATACTGTATACAGCATCTCTCGACGAGACAGCGCATGCGCTGCCTGGTCCGAGATCTAAAAAGAGTTGCTGGACAAGCGGGATACCTTATTAAAATGACAGAATTATAACCTATACATTATATACATTAACTTCGGATCCTGTCGGTTCTAAACATCAAGGTACTCCGCTGTTCAGTTGATGGCGATTAAGACCAGCTCAATCACAATTAAAACCTTTAGCATTTATAAATCACAATTTTATTTAAAGAACCACAGACTCATTTAGAGTTAGCATATAGTTTTATCGAATTTCTTTAAGCAAAAAGTAAAGTTCATTTAAGCAAATACATTTATTATATCAGTAAGCATTTAAGTAAAAAGTTAAGAATAAAATGGGAAATACTCATTACCCATGGCCATAGGGCGATGACAAGAATGGTTCATCAAGAAAGAAAGATAAACCGCAGATCACAGGATGGACTCCCAAAACTGACTGACTGTCCCGCTAACCTCCTCGGACGCAATCTCCTACCGGACAACTTCCCGCAACGGTCTCGTTCCTTCCCCAGTCAAAGTTCGTTAGTCCAAAATGACAGAGTCTCTCGCAGCATCAGGATAGAATAAACGAAGAAGAAGTTTTTTCACAACGTAAGAGCAGACTCTCTTATACCCTATTTTCTGGCTCTCTACACTTAAAAGTTGCAATCTTTAGGGGCAAGAATCACGCTAATTGGTCCATTGGAGGGGTGGTGAGGGTCACCTCATTGCCCTCCTTGTTCGAACCGGTTTGGGGACAATAACGCACACATTAAGTCTCATGATCACGGTGTCCAAAAGTAGTCCAATTTGTTAATCCATTTTGTAACAATCTTTGATGGTCACACATTAGTTCATCCCCTGTCGCTCGATTTTCCCATCCGTTCCCAGGCATATATGCTGAACTCTTGGCTCAATCCTCGTTGCAGGTCATATTGGCCTTGACATCTCTCACTCCGGGCACAGGCCGCATACACGTGACTGGAGCCTTTACACTGCCCATGCGCGGGGGCCATTTATTCAGCGCACACCATCTCGTCCTTCCCAGCGGCCATTTTCGAAGCATGGCCTAGCAGGCCCGAACGAAACTAATATAAGAACAAACACAACGGAAATTAAAACATGGAAAATAAGCCTTTCTGTTTACCACCCACCAGTCTAAAGACCCGTGTTAGGTATTACCTAGCAGAAGCGACATTTAAAGCCATATTACTTACCACCTGCATTCTTTTGCCACGGTGCAATTTTACTACGCAACACAAATCATGCAATTTACTCTATTTACTACTCAAAATCACAATACTCACGTTAATTTGCTTCACATTTGTAAATAAATTAGATTTTGCTGTGTTAGCAAGTTGCCCACGTGTAATGTTTAATAAAAAGGTGCATTAGTTCATGCGTTTCAAAACAGTTAGTATCATTAATCGTTATGGGGTCATTAATTTCCTAGGGGTACAAAAATATTTCGTTTCCCCTGCTCCATCAATTCCCCCCTTTGGTGATTTTCAACATCACCACTAAAACCTATCCCTACAAATTTTTATCAAATAAATGTTTCTTGTCCACTTGCATTTGTTAATTTAGACAATCGTGTTCTTTTCATCTTGTCTTTTAGACATTTTGTACATGTTCTCTTTAAACTCCTCCAATTCGATCTCTCCCATCTCCTGTTCTCTTTCTTTATTTTTCTCATTTTCTCTTTTTGCTTTATTTTGTCTTTTTCTTCTTTTAACACACACATAT
Source organism: Calotriton arnoldi (assembly GCA_963921515.1). Taxonomy (NCBI): domain Eukaryota; kingdom Metazoa; phylum Chordata; class Amphibia; order Caudata; family Salamandridae; genus Calotriton; species Calotriton arnoldi. The sequence continues at coordinate 723 of CAWUFW010009570.1, read as the reverse complement.
GCTAATCTCAATATTGATATTATCATTATTACTAAGGTCACTGGAATTAGTATCTTCCCAATAAGAGAACTACCTATTTCGGTGAACCATTTCTTCATTGAGGAAAAACTCTCGCCAAGTCTCTCCCAAGCACCTTCAACCTCCAGTGGGGCAATTTCTTTATGCAAATCAGTAATGTTCTTTATATACTTCTGTATATTCTGACTTTTGTCTGGAATGTAAGTGCAACAATGTTGTACCTTCAGCATTCCACAGACTCCACCCTCTTTTGCCAAAAGAATGTCAAGGGCAAGTCGATTTTGCATTACCATAGCTCTCATGGCAACCATTTCAGTATTTATCATCAAGAACCCTCCAGCAGTATTCGTTGATAAACGATCTACTATTGTAGACAACTTCCGAATCTTGTATGCATTCAAAGATATACCCACTGCTGGTATCAATGCTCCAAAAATGTCATCTATTATTTCTGAGAAGCTTTCCCTTCTCCTACGGGTTAATGGTTTACCTATCTCGTGAATTCCTTTCGTTCCTCTTTCCACGTGAAAAATCTTTGGAAAGACCAGGCCTAGTTAGCATGTTCCGTACCAATGGTCCGGCAACCTATAATAAGCTCTATTTCCACAAATATAATAGATCCCTGGAAATACTGGATCTTTTCCTCCTTTGAATCCCCATCCCCTAAAATTTTATATGTATCTCGGCACTCACTAGAACCACAAA